>OX451739.1:1576406896-1577006896 GCA_948472305.1 Vicia faba | reverse complement strand
GTCAGGTCTGCGACGTAACTGAGAACTTTAACTGTATCTTTCCTGAAAGGTAAAGGTCAGTCATATGCAATGCATTATATGGATCAGGAAATGATGTTCTCAAAATAAATGAGATTGTATTCGTATGATGCGTATATGCATGTATCATGATGTATGGGAATATAATGTTTTAGCTGGGGAAAATGTATCCCAGAGTTTCTGGAAATAGAGTTGAGTTCTTTGTTTCCGCTGGGGATGATGAACGAAGATGATTGTGAGAATAAACCTGCAGGAGAAAAGAACTTTGTTGGGGAATAAACTGATGAATAGATTACTCTGAGGGGGATTACTCTGTGGGGGAGATATGTTCTGTTGAGGATTTTAACGATAAACTCCGTTTGGGATTCCGCTGATAAAACTCCGCTGGGGATTTCAATGATAAACTCCGCTGGGGATGGATTACCATTGCTGGTGATATTGAATCCGTTGAGGATTGAATTCCTGCTTGTAAAAGGAAAGAACTTCACTAGGGGATGATCTTTCAGCTGCAACTTTCTAAGGATAAACCTGTTAGACTCTTGTGGGGATGACCTATTTGTGCTCTGCAGGGGATAAGCTTCCAGATTCTACTGGGGATGATGATTCAACTCCGTTGGGATGCTTTTTCAGACTGCATTGGGAAAATGTTGACTCCACTAGAGGTATCTTGTATTCCACCGGGGAACATTCTTATACTCCATGGAGGAATTTTAAGACTGTCGGGGATACTCTTATACTTGCTGGAGAATATTCTTATACTCTGCTGGGGAATATTAAGACCTTATGGGGATACCAAGCCTTTTTAGGGCGGATGGTAGACTAACTTTGCTTGGGGAGAGTATTGTTGATTCGTCCATAGTTGCAATTCTTAGCTGAGAGAGAGCTACCATTACTGTCTTGCTCTGTAGGGAGTGAAAGTACCTTAGCCATATTCTTCAACTGAATCTACCTTTATACCTGGTGGACAGAGTAACTGTATAGTTTGGACAATTCTTATTGCCCCTGTTTCTGCGGGAGAAGGTGCCTGCGGAGGCCCTGTGGATCGAGTATTATCCCCACCTATGAGGTGCTTGGTATCTTTCGGTTGAAATGACAAGTCTTATTCTGGTAGGCAAGTGACGAGATGACAGGACATAGTCGTACGCTTTGATCCCTAATTTTTGCCTGGACCGCCCTTTCGGGTTTTCAATCCATCGGGATACCCTTTTTTGCCCAAGCCGCCTTTTCAGGTTTTCGACTTGCCGGGTGTACAAATTTTTCATTTTCATCCCTTATTTTTTCCTGAACCCTTTTGGTTCGCCGAGAAGCCCTCATTTTTGCCTAGGCCAGTCAACCTAGCGGGTCTTTGATTATGCGTAGTATTTTCTAACTATGTCCGTGCTCTCAGGATGTAGGGAGGTGTCACTGTCCGTAGTGTTGTATTGCCATACTACCAGAAGATCTTCGTTTGATCATGCAAGATTCGTTGCTGGAATTCATGTCCAATGCCCCAATTGATTCAGACGGAGATTTGCCCCTGGCTATTTGGCATTTTGAGAGATTCCTTGAATCTTGACTTGACTTCCCCAGATGATGGACAATGATCATGTCGTGCCCCTTGATTGGAAGTGTTTTTCCACTTGAGGTGATCCTTTTTGCTGAGAAGGTTTTTGTTCACTGGATACTCGTTGTGCAAATTTCTCTTTTGTTTCGAACAAATAGTCATATGCAAACAATGTTATTTTAAGAATGCAAAGCTTATGTCTGTCTTGAAGTTTTTTGAAAATCCATTTTTCAGTAAAACAGGCAAATTTTGTAAAATGTGATGTCAACTCATGATTTACAACAAGCCCTACAGGAGTCAGGATACCTTTTGTAACAATATACTTTCGAACTAACCCATGCTTCAGCTAGGACTTTTAAGGGTTATAACGTGGCCTGGTTCACGGTTTAAGAAACAAAGGATAAAGGCTCAAATTTTATTTGTACCCACCCGTTCTTCGTGATGTTCTTCGATCCTAAACTCAGCTAATCGTGCATTAGATCTTGTTTGAGTCTTTGCTCTGACATACCAGTGATGGTTCAGATACTGACAATTTATTTTGAACTGGCAGTCACTTTGTTGAGAGTTTGCAGGACCTCTTTCTTTTTTATTTTATTATCCCTGTCTTTTGCCTGAACTGTTTGTTTTTGTGACTACAGTCAGCGGGATGCCCCAGTTTTTTCTTAAGTCTCCTTCACAGGTTTTGACTTAATGGGCTTTTATTTTTGAGAGATAATGACTGCCTGTCCTTACAATTATACGGAACCATCATCGTCTTTTGTTTCGGAAGGACTTCTTTGATGTAATTCATTGTGCACCTAGATCAACTGAGAAAACTACCTTGTCCCAGGTTATAATTAAGGGTTTTAATTTGTGAAAAGAAAAACTCCAACTTCTTTGCCTCAAAGGGGTTGACTAGGGATTATCTTCCTTATAACTCCACTGTTTAGGATTTGAAACAATGCCTGTACCTCGCCAGCGGGGTCTGTTCAAAACCTTACTGTAGAGATTTTGATATCATTTTCGTCATCCTCCCTCTAAAGGCTTAAAAAAATTTAATCGAGAGTTGATCATCACAAAAAATGAAAGCAATTTGAATATAGTGAAATACGAATGGATTGATTCAAAACAGACATATGCAATGCATTAGTAAAGTAATAAAGTTTGACATGAATAAATGTTCAAACAGTCAAAAGAAAATTACAACTTGAAAATTCTAATGAGCAAAAGTCTCTTAGTTCGAACTAGTCATTTGAGGTGGAGAACCCTCAACGGAAGATTTTCATCTCGCCATCCGGCATGAATTCCAGCACTCTTCTGTCAATCAAGTCTTGGATCTTGTTTTTCAAAGCCCAACAGTCGTCGGTGTCATGTCCAGGACTATAGGAGTGGTATACACAAAATGCGCCGGGGTGATAGCCAGGAGCAGAGGTATTAGGATTCCGGAGAGGATCCTTTAAAGGAATCAGATTGACCTTCAACAAGCATTTCAGTATTAGAGATGATGGTATATCAGTCTCAGAGAAATGTCTTCCAAATGTATTTTGCTTACACCGATTACCCCATTGACGCTGGCGAGGTTGTTGCTGGGCTTGTGACCCTGAAGCAAGCTGGGGAGCTTTTCCCTTGTCTTCTTGTCTCAAGGGAGGTTGAATATTGACTTGATCTTCAACCTTAGTTGTTTGCCCCACTTGTTTATTTTGAAGTAGTTTGTTGACGAGGACCCTGAGCTCTTCTTGTCTTTGAGCCAGGTCTTGAATGAGAGCCATCTGGCCCACCAGCTGTCCCATCATCTGGATCTTCATTGTTGCCAACTCAATTTGTAGCCCTTCTAACTGATCATTCCTGATGCCTCCTGGATTCCCTAGGACTAAGCCCCTTGTGAGGAGAGCTTTTATTTCTTCCTGCCCCTGGGATAGGTTCAAGAACATTTCTTGAAGTTGAGCGTTTTGAGCCTGGATATCTTCGACAGTTCTCTCTAGGGCCATCTCTACTGAAATAAACAGTAGGAGAATAAGGAAACCTGAAAGGGAAAACCTGTCATAATGTGGATGCATGTTATGTGGATGCATGTTTTTAAGAATCTCTCGGGGTAAACAAGAAACTTGTTAGAATTTGAATTTTGCAGCTTTGATTGAAGAAACTTCGTGTTGTTAAGAGTCCTTCTTCAAGAGTCAAGCTCACCATATCGAGTGGGTCATAGCCCCTGACTCAAGTTATCGTGTTTTGATTTTTAGACACCTTGGCTAGAGGAAAATAAATCCCTTTGCCCCTTGCTAGACCTTTGATTTACCATAACCTGCATCACAGACCCTTGAGACCCTTGAAATGGTTAAGGAAATGTTAAGGTATGATGTTATGATGTGTATGCTATGCGTTTAAGCAAAAGTGTAAGGTGATGTAAGTAAACCCTGCAATAAATCCAAATTATTGGATAAGGACTGTAAATAAAACCTGCAAGGAACTCATGTTGTTAGATAACAAGAATGTGCAAGTAGTTCAAGTTTGAAGGCACACAAGTCACACATATAGCCTTAAGTTTAGGCTGGCATGGAGTTTAGGCATTACCCTCTTTCAGTTTAGTTTGTTTAAACCTGTCCTAAAAATAGTAACCGGGTTCTAGAGGATCTCAATATCACTGACTACCCTCAATCGGTCATAATTCCAGTTTAGCAACCTTTTCTTGCGGCCGGAATCATCGCGAGAGTTTAGTCTCAATGAGTGTAGCATATTGCTACCGTTCTATGGCCAAGTTGGTCGATTTAAAGGTTCTAAGGTCAGCTGGTGCTTAATGACCCCTTAGATGACCCATATTCTCCTCATTCCAACACAAGGGATATCGGTACAATCTAAAGTGCCACACCAACGTAGCTACTGCTTCAACCGTATCGGTCTACGCTGTACAGTTCCCTCACAGTTTATTGCTACTTACCTAAAGGGTATCCCCAGATCCGGGTTAGGATCTATAGAAACTCCGATACAAGCCCATAAATATAAATCATACAAAGCAAGCAATTGAAAACACAATGATCTAATCCTAAGGTACACCCCACTTATAATATCCCCAGCAGAGTCGCCAGTTCTGTGATCGGTGGGAAGAGAACTGACTATTTTGGAATGCTGGTTCGCGTTTTGCGTTTGCTTTCGCAAAATGTCGCGGTAAGCAAGAGTCACCACCGTCTTTTATTTTATCCAATAAGGAAAGGAAAAAAGCACAGAAAAATTCCTTTTTCGAGATGTTTCTCGGGTTTGGGAGGTAGATTATAGAAAGGGAAGGTGCTAGCACCCTTTCTATCCATGGTTATCCATGGGCTCTTAGGTACTTGCTCATTGTGTTTTCAAAAATTGCTTTTTTTGTGTTTGTGGGTTTGAAAAGAGTTTTTGTCTGAAAGAAGTGTAAGTGCAAAAAAGTTTTGTTTTGTTTTAAAAGGAGCAAGTACTTAAGAACCATCTATCTACTCGAAAAAGGAATTAAACTGTGCAAATGTCCTTTAGACAATGTTATCCCACTATTGAGGAGTAGGTAGCGTCATCGTTGGAGTTTTAGGGTCAATTCGATTAAGGGACGCGTGGTCACTAAAGCAATGTTAGGACGCCTTAGCGGTAACCCTAATGTCTTAGATCATTTAATCTGAGGCAACCGTTTCGAGGCAACTTATGATCTTTGGACAAGAGGGTGACCTCTAAAACTTCCTATACTCAATGACCACGTTCGAAGGCAACCAAGTGAGGTGTACCCTAAGAGTGCGCATGTGCGAGTGTGTTATTTCGGTTAATTTTATCTTTGTACATGTCATGGGTGAGCTATGTTGATTTTAAGTTCATACATTGGATCTTGTCATGCATTCCCTACTATCAAACATCTAGCAGTGTATAGTTGCGGTATTTAAATTGCGGAAATTAAATCTAAACTATTACAAGGCGTCGGGTATTTACATCGCCAAAAACAAACCCTTTAATTTAAATTGCGGAAAAGTAAAGTGAAACGATAAATAATTAAAGTCCTAATTAAAAAAGCTATTACATACCGGAAGCAATTACAATATTGGATAAAACGATACGCGTGCGAGAAATTTAATCGGCGCATTTTTAGGGTTTTGACCCTTTTTTATTAAAGAAAAGATTTTTGTTATTTTTTGAATTGAATGGAAATTAGATCTAGGTTAATAATTAAGTTAATTAATTAATGAAAATATTTTTGGATTTTTGAATAATTAAGGAAATAAAATAAAATTGGTCAAAGTTATAAAAAACCTAATATTCTACATTAATTTCAATTATTTGCAAAAGATATTAAAAGTTAAACCTATTTAAAACTAAATTAATTAAATTAATTTATTTACAAAAATAAAATGGTGAATTTAATTTTAATAAATAAAAATAATATTTTTTGTGTTTTCTGATTTTATTAAGAAAAATGTTAATTGGTTGATTTAAACAATAAAAATAATAACTAAAATCAAATAAATAATAAGAAATATAAAAGAAAAGGAATAAACCAATGGGGGTGTTGGGCCTGGAAAGGGGTGAAATCTGCAATTCTGAGGCCCAATTCAAGCCAGCCTTGTTTGACTTTCCAGGATCTCACGCGCGCCTGTTGACCAGAGTTCATGGTAGGCGCTCAATCTTGGCCATTGGATTTGATCTGAAGCCATCTGGAGACCATCTGGATGGAGACATATGGTAGGTCACGCTCCTGATGCTGCATGGAATCGCCTGTAAATAAAATGCAACAAAGTTTTGGGGGACCTGAGATTCGAACCCGGGTCCCATTAGCCAATGCACTAGCGCTTCTACCACTGGGCCACTGTAATACTTTTGTTAATGGAATATGAAACAATTATTATATTTAAAACAAACCATTATGCCTGGAAAAAATAATAAAAGCGCACTGATTTGAAACTGGCCAATGGGAAGAGGACGCGTAGTCGTCTTCTTCGTTGAAACACTGATCTTTTTACCTGCGGATTTTATCAGCAGTAAGATCCGTGGCTTCGTCCTAGAACGAGCTCTAGGCCACGAAAATGCAAACCAAGACCATCATTATGCTTGTTTCTTCCTCCTAAACTCATCCATGTCCATGGTTTGTTCTAATTTTCCCTGAAATCAAAACGCCTAAAAAGCAAGAACAAAAAACCCTAGCTTCGGGCATGGCTGTACAGGCTACCAAAACAAAATCAAATATTGCAAAAATGTTCTAAATGAAGCGACAAACACAAATATGCAAAGATTTTAGTGAAAGGATGCAAGAATCAGAGGATGTGATTTCGTGTTCAGGGCCATGTTCTTGAGTACTTACAGCGCGATTTAGGAGGTTTCAAGGCTTGGTTTTGATCCCAATAGATCCAGTGGACGTCCAGCAAGAGAGTAGTGTGAAGTTTTTGCCTTGGAAACACATCTAAGATCGTTTTCAGATTCAAGCTTTTCAAGCTTTTTTCCAAGTTTGGTTTCTTGATTTGTGGCAGCTTCAGGTCGTGTTCTTTTGTGCTTCATGTTGTATATGTATCATAGAAACAATTAGGTTAAATCTTGGGCTTGGAATCCTTGTGAATTGATGACTTTGGATATGATATGATTCCTCCATTAAAGACCTTAAAATTCTTTCCAAATCCTAGATTTTGTGCATGATATGGCTTGGCACGAATTTGATTGTGTTCATGATGTTAATTGAAAGCTGTATCAATCAAAAAGATCACAAGTTATTAATATTAAGATTTTATTTTGATTTAAATTGATTAAAAATGAACTAAATCAATAAAAATCAAATAAAATAGAAAAATTAATAATTGGCCATGAAATTGAAGATAGGACACGTGTGTTGTGTGACAAGATCAAATCAAGTGGAAAAAAGTGGGCCCATTTGACAAAATTTGAAGTTTTGGGGATAGTTGACTTTTGGCAATTTTGGAAAAATGCACAACTTCAACAATGCATAACTTCTTCAATTTTTCACTTTTGGAGGTGTTCTTGGACTTTTTAGAAACCTTGAGATGTCCTCTAACCAACACGTTTGGTATCATATCATTTTTATGTTCCATTCTCAAGTTATAAGCTTTGGAAAAAAAGGTGTTTTTGTTGACTTTCAAAAATGACCTATAATGTCCAAATTTGTAACTTTTTGTGAGTTCATTTCTTGATCTTGGGGGTATGAATATGGATTGTAGGAAATTGCATCCTCTTCAAAATGAGCTTTAGATGGGTCATTTCTCATAAAGTATGAGAAAGTTATGCTTGGTCAAAGTTGAGTTGACTTTTCCTACAAAACCCTAATTTAGCAACTTTTGAATCTTGATGAATCTTGAGAAATCCTTGATGAATCATGATCAACCCTTGATAAAATGATGAATTAACCTTCAAAATGAGAATGTTGACAAAAAATCTTGAGGTTTGACTATTTGTAGGTCACAGTTGACTTTTGCCCTAGCACAGACGACTTTTGGACTTCTTGAGCAATTGACTGACCAAACTTTCTCCGCAAGGCTTGAAATTTGACATGGATGAACTTGAGATCATATTAGGACATTGGGAATCACTTGAGGTCATTTGTATGTAAGTACATTGATGCAATACAAAACCCTAATTTTGAATTGACTGCCTTAGGAGGTGATTTGACTGCCCAACTCTTGAGCAATCTTGAGCCACTTGGAGATTATTCTTGAAAGGTCTTGAGAAATATGGGAGGGCAAATTTTGGGGTAAAACACTTTTCCTTTACCAGCCCCTTCATCAGACGTTGAGGGGAACTCGAGAACTTTTCTAGCATTGCTTTCAAACCTCCTTCCCATAATGACCACACCGGGCCTTTTCTTATTTTTCTCTTTATCTTTCTCCAACAGTGCTTTAAGGTCCTCTTGACCCTTTGCTAAGGTCATGAGGAGTTTCTGGAATTGAGAGTTCTGCGCTTACAGATCCTTAACCGTCTGCTCCAAATCCACCTTGTTGTTATAAACAGTAGAAAGATAAGGAAACCTGGTGTGATGACCTGTTTATGTATATGATGAATGATATGTTATTCATGTAATGCATTCAAGGATTCAGAAATTCAAATTTGTTGCAAACAAAAATAACACACGTCATATTAAGAAGAAATATGTTAGTACATAAATTCCCCATGGGCAAAATATTACAAAATTATTAACGTAAAAAGACATTGCGCATCCTCTTTGGTGCGATGTAAGTGTTGATAGTTTCCTCCTCATGAAGTCGGCGGGTAAGCTCCAAAACCTTCTTCTCACTGGCATAGAAGCTGGCCTCAAAAGTATTTCTTTCTTCTTTGAGTTGGATCCAACTCTTTTGCAATTCTTCCAATGATGTTGGCATGTCAGGATGTAGGAGGGTGTATGGAACCTCTCCTTCCGTAACAGGCTCTTTGATCACGGGGAGAATGTGAGGATATGGCATCATAAGATTCTGGGCGCGGGTTCATACCCACTTGAGATAAGGCTCAAGGTGGATGGAATTATTGTGCCCCAGTGTCTTACTATCCACTTTTTTGGGCATCCTCCAAGCTCTGATGAATCTTTGTCGAAGTCCTTGTGCATCATTATCGAAGTCAAAAACCAAGTCAGGAATCAGCATGTCATGAGGGCCATCCCTCCGAGCATATCCAAACTGTCTTAGAGCTAAACAGGGGTTGTAGGTAATGCCTCCCCTAATACCAAGTAGTGGGACATTAGGGAATTCCCCACAACGATCAATGATGATAACATTTTCTCTGGACCGAGAACACCAATGAACATCAGAATGTGTGAGGGTCATCAATCGTTGTGACCACCTTAAACCCTGTTCATTCTTCAAAACTGATTGTGGAACGTGAGAAATAAACCACCTTGCTAGGAGAGGAGTACATCACATGAGAACACCTCTTTTCCTCATTGTTCGTGTGTAAAATGAGTGAAGGATGTCCCCAAGCAATGTAGGCACGGGATTCCGAGATATGAAAATCTTGACAGTGTTCACATCTATAAGTTGGTCAGGGTTTGGGAACAAGACCAACCCATAGATGAGGAGTGCCACAATCTCTTCAAAAGCTTGTAGATCTAGAGAATTCCAGTAGTCTTGTGCCTTCTTAAACAGAAACTTTGCCAAGAAACCCTTGACACCACTTCTGGTTTCCTAATGACCTTTGATATCAGATGGTTGCAAGTGTAAGGCTTGAGCAACATCTTCAGGCTTTGGTTCTTTTTTTGTACCGTTGTTGGGTAGTTTATGAAGAATAGGAATCCTCAGGAGTTGAGAAAATTCCTCCAAAGTAGGTACTAGTTGGTAATCAGGGAATGTGAAACAGTGGTGTAGGGGGTCAAAGAACTGGAAGAGAACTTTCACCATGTCTTCTTCAATGTTGGAGTTGACCAAGTTGAGAAGTCTACCATGTCTTTCACTGAAGAGAGAATTCTCTGGAATCTTGTAAGTAAGCTCCTTGAGTTGAGGAGGGATTCTCACAAGATTGACTTGAATTGTTTTCCTGCGAAGAGATTCCATGACCTACAAAACAGGAACAAAGATGAAGATCTAAACCCTTGAAATGGTTAGTGGATGCAAATGATGCTTCATGATGTTCATGATGTATTCACAAACATATGTACAAGCAAGTCACACAAGATCCTAGTTTCAGGCTTGCATGAGGTTTCATAGGTAAGTACCCTCTTGAAGTTAATTGGCTCAAACCTGTCCTATAAATAGTAATCGGGTTCTAAGGAGCTCAATATCACTGGATTATTTTCTATGTTCATTGTTTTGATTTAGCCACTTAACTGGCGACCAAAATATTCCAAGAAAACAACCCTCAATGAGTGTAGTATCGAGTATCTACCAACTTCGGACTGCACCAAAGTCGGTCATCTCACTACCCCTAAAAAGGCCAAGATGGTCAAGTAAGGTTCTAAGAGTTCATTAGTACTTCATGACATCACTCAGCGGCCCCGTATTCTCTTTGATTAACTCAAAGGCTACCGGTACTCACAAATATGTCGCACTAATATAGCTATTGCTTCAACCATGTCGGTATACCCCACACAGTTTCCACAACATATTGCTATTTACCTATGAATGTTTCCCAAAAATCCGGGTGAAGGATTCAAATCCAAACAAGAGAACTAAATTTAAAGCAATCAAAACAATCAATACATGCAAAGGTGACCTAAACCCTAAGGTTACTCCACTTTTAAGAGATCCCCAGCAGAGTCGCCAGTTCTGTGATACGGTGGGAGAACTGACTTGAGGTTTTACGTTTGTGTTCGCAAATGTTTCGGTTTAGCAAGAGTTGCCACCGACTTTTTATTTTATCCTAAGGAAAGGTCAAAAAGCACAGGAAAGACCTTTGAGATGTTTTCTTGGGTTCGGGGAGTAGATTATGAAAAGGGAAGGTGCAAGCACCCTTTTCATCCATGGTTATCCATGGGCTCTTAGTTACTTGTTTAGATCACTTGCTTTGCTTTTCAATTGTTTGAAATGGTGCTCTTCAATTGTTTGAAATGGTGCTTTGTGTGTGGTTTTGAAAGATGTTTTGAAAAGAGGCCATCGTTGTGGCAACCTTTGTAATGATTCTTGTTTGAATGTATACAAAGGTGTTTTTGTCTTTTGAAAAGTTTTCAATGTTTGAAAGTAGGGTTTTGAAATTGTGTTGTGAAGTGTGTTTGAAGATATCAAGGATGTTTTTGCAAGCTTTTGATCAAGTAACTAAGATTTATCTACCCTATTTTACTCAAAGATCGTTCTTATGTTTTTTAAACCTTTTAACAGTGTTGTTTCACCATTGCATTTTGTGAACAACCTTGTGTTAGGATGTTAAACGGGACAGGCGCGGGTCATCGTATAGACCATGATAGCAATTGTGTCAAGTATTTTTGGAAATTTTCTTAAGGGGCTTGATCATTTTTGTTTAGGCAACTCAGATAGCGTCATCGAGGGACTATGATCTTTTGTTTGTTTTTGTTTTGCCAAAGTACTTAACATGCATACCATGGCCCATTTTTGAAGGCAACAAGTGGATTGTAATCCTAGGGGTGCAAGTGTGCATTGTGTTTGTTTTTCATGCATTTTTTGTCTTTGATTAGGTCAAACTATTTATTAATTTGATTTTGGCATACAAACCCTAATTCTCTAATCATGGCATAATTGAAAGCGTTAAGTGCGAGAATTTAAGTTCTAAGCTATTACAACATGATTATGGGGGTGGGGGTACAATTTTGAATAGGGGGGTATTTGACAAGAAATATAAACCCTAGTTACTATTACATCCCTAAAATCTGACCTAGTTTTTTCAACATGTTCATGGATGAAATTCTCTTAGCACGTTTAATATAAATGAAAATTGAGCATATGTATGGTTTCATGGCAATGAGTACTACATCTTTCATTCACAAACCTAAGGCTAAATGTTCCTAAATAGAGAGATAGAAGTTGGAGAAATACTTGTTTCAGTTGGATTCGAGTTGGACAATGCAGAGCTTCTAAACAAGTTTTGAGGTGCCATGTAGCTTGCCTGAACATCACTTGGTCTTTTCCAATAGCTAATTTGCTTCGAATGTTCCTGAATCAGCCTCTAGAAGTCAACCTGCACAAGCTTGAAATGAAAATGGTGAACACTGCAAATGGAGTTACAGTTGGCAATGGAGGTTTGGGATAGCTTGAGTGAGTTGAATGGAAGGTATTGGAACGGGTTGCAAGCAAAACGCACGAGTGGATGTGAGAATGGAAGTGATTCTGCAGGGCCTGCCCTGTTTTGCAAGAAAAAGTGATTTTTTTGTACAAGGGTGTTTGAGGGATCAATGGCTCGTGTTTCTGGCTCACAAGGATGTGCAAAACTTGTTT
This sequence comes from Vicia faba, assembly GCA_948472305.1. NCBI lineage: Eukaryota > Viridiplantae > Streptophyta > Magnoliopsida > Fabales > Fabaceae > Vicia > Vicia faba. Next base: position 1,576,994,545 of record OX451739.1, on the reverse strand, counting down.
GGAATGTTGGCTCCAGTTGAATATATCAGATGTGCAAGTTATGTCCTTTTGGCTAGTTGACCTGTTTTGAAAGAAAAGTGTGAAGTGAAATGAGGTAGGCCTGTACAGGCTATCTCCAAGCATGCACAAGTTCCTTGTACCTTTGCCTGAGTTTGTGGAACTTGTTTGCTGCAAAGAAAGAAGTCCAAGGCTCAAGAAATACAATGTTGACAAAAAGTTGCCTTTATGAAAATGGAAGTGCTACCTTTTTGCCCAAAATGGATTTATTCATTGTGCCAAGCTCTAATGATCAAAATAACACCAAATTCCAATGTATTTGCAATTAATTTTTGAGTGGGAATTGGTTTAGAGGCCTGTAAACAAGTACAAATCTAGTTTGGACAGATTTTGCAACTTGTATGAACATGTATTGGCCATGGTTACAAAGTGAGTTTTTGCTAACTTCAAGCATTCGATTCTCCCTAACCACAAATGTGTTTGAGGAGTTCTTGTACAATTTGGAAAGCTTGAAAAATGTAATATAATCCATCTTTGAAATGCAACTTGAGAATCCTGGAACTATGTGAAAAATGGCCAAGAAGATGGGTCAAAATCCTGCCTAAACTAGGGCAAAATTTCTCTAAGTTAAAAGTTTTAGGGACCCTTGTTCCAAAAATCATAACTTGAGATCCAAGCTTCTTTTGAGAAAACTTTGTGAATCAAAGTTGTATACTTTGTGATGGAATACAACTTTCATGTTGTAAGTTTTGTTTTAATCCATTTGCATCTTGGTGAAAATGTGGGACAAAGTTAGGAAAAATTAAGAAAATTTCATAACTTAGAAAAATTCTAAGTTATGAAATTTTTCAATTTCAAACCCTAATTTGCAATTTTGGGTTTCTTGATGAACAAGTTTCATGATTTGACATATCTTGATGAAAAATGACCCTTGGCACTTGATTTTGACCAAAAAGTCAAAGTTTGACTTTTCAGTGTACATTCAAATTTTGATCAGTTGACTGAAAAATTCATCTGTCAGTCCCATGCATTTGAGATCTTTTGTACTTGTTGAATAGGTCAAGATAATGTAATTGATACCTTGATTCCATGGTTGAGCTTAATTTTCCATTGGTTAGGTCAAACAGTCAAAAATTGCCTTTGTACAGTCAAAACCCTAAAAATGACCATTTTGCCCTTTTGGTGATCTGATCAAATTTCTTATGGAATTGTGGTCCAAACTTGATCACATGGTTCATATGAGTTCATAATTTTGTTGTGGGTCAAAATTCATGAGGTTTGACTGTAAATTGGTCACAGTTGACTTTTTCCCCAATATAGCTGATTTCTAGGTCAACTGTCCAATTGACTGGGTAAAAATTTGATTCAAGGCTTGAAACTTGGTATGGGAAAACTTATGAGTCCAACATGAAGCATGAAAGTCAATTTGGGCATTGAAGATCCAAAAATCCCTATGCAAACTCAAACCCTAATTTAGGTCAACAGTGTAAGGAGGTGTCTTGAGCAGAGCAAATCCTAGCTTGATCTTGAGTTCCAAGAGTCTTGTGATGAGAAATGTTGATAAAATGAGAGGGAAAATTTTGTGGTACAACACCGACTCCCTTACCCTTTCTCTTGGTCGCAAGACCATCTTATCCATTCCCTTGTGGTTTTATCGATATTTCCCCTTCCTTTGGGATAAATAAAGTTCGGTGGCGGCTCTGTGTTTTCTGTTGGTAGCTTCAGCTGGCGACTCTGCTGGGGACCTTTAGCGATTCTCTCCTAGTTTTGTTTATTTGTCTTTTTGGGTGTTTATTTATTTTCTTTATCTTGCTTTACTATTTTATTTCTTTATTTATTTTATTCTTTTGTATATATTGCATATATTGTTGCTACTCACATATTCTTGATACATTGTGATGTTGGGTTTGGTGATTACTTTTGATAAGTCCTATACCCGGACTTGGGTTACACATAGGATTAGGACGGGCGATATAGTCATGTTAACTTTAAGGGAGTAATCCCGAAGAAGGAGGCACGAAAATCCCCCACTCAGTGGAGGTCCCCTTTAAAGTAGTGATGTTTACCGAGTAATCGGGAAGACGTCGTTGATTTCGACCTGGGAGCTCGAGAAGCTGAGGGCCGTAGAAGCATTAACCCATCCTGGCCTTTTAGGTACAGTGCAGAGACTATAACGTAGTAATCCGGAAGTAGTTGTCATGCGATATTGCACTCGGACGAGTTTTCCATCGAATATTACTGATTACCTCGTAATTGGGACGTCGGTAATATCCAAAGGAAGAGCGTAGACTTCGAGAACTCTTTAGAACCTTGTTTGGCAGGTGATAAACCCCTAGTACATACCTCATGGATGGTTACTTTGACTCCATGCCTGTGACGTTGAACTTTTGATCCTGTTACTTTCAGCCTGTGCAACGGACTACACAATGGTTATCCAGAATATGTGGAGTTGAGACTTCATGCCATAGCATACCATGACATCATATCATCATATACATATCATATCTAGGGAAATCCAAAGATAAGTCTCGTTGATATAGCTTTTCAAAAAAGAAATTTTTTAAAAAAAGATAGACGAGTCTCTGAGTCTCCTCATAAATGAAGATAAAGAATTCATCCATACTACCATGCATTCATTTTTTCACATAAAAAACTCATTGGGGTCCCTTTTCTCAGAATCCAGTAAATAGCAAAGACGACTCACCCACATCCTTACTGTACCAGAAGCAACCAGCAAAGGCTAATGGATCTTTTTGAAGAGAATCAGAATGCACTCCGTCGGGATATGGACACTATGGGTACTCGCATGGATCAACTCATGGAAACCCTTCATGCCGTGATCAAGGGTCAAGAAGAACTACACCAAAGTGTTGCCAAGATTACTACTGATGCTCCTTCCACTTCTGCTAATGGGATAAATGACAATTCTAATGTTGAGACTCCTATCGGTGCTCCTAGGAATGATGTCGACGATCATCATGATGTCATTGATCTTGATGAACCCCAAGTAAACCTTGCTGTCGGGGTTGCCGAAACTGCAAAAATGTATCATGCTCTCGAAGAGCGACTTAGAGCCATGGAGGGTATCAAGGCTTCTGGATTCAATACTGCTGCAATGTTCCTCGTGCCTGGGTTAGTTATTCCTCCCAAGTTCAAAGTCCCAGAGTTTGACAAATACAAAGGCACTTCTTGCCCAGAGACTCATCTCCGTTCCTATTGTTGCAAAATAGCGGCCTATGCCGAAAATGAACCTTTACTCATGCATTTCTTTCAAGACAGTTTGACCGGGGCATCGTTGGATTGGTATATGCAATTGGAAAGATCTCATGTAAGAACTTGGGGAGAGCTTGTTGATGCTTTTTTGAAACATTACCATTACAATACTGCCATGGCTCTAAGCCGTACTCAGCTCCAAGGGATGGTACAAAAATCTGAAGAGTCTTTGAAAGAATACGCTCAGAGGTGGCGTGAACTGGCTGCAAGGGTCCAACCTCCTCTCTTGGATCGTGAGTTGATTGATCTGTTTATGGATACTGTACGAGGCCCTTATCTCCAGCATATGCTCAGTAGCACTTCTACTTCTTTCTCGGATATGGTCATTATTGGTGAATGTGTTGAGACGTGTATTAAGGCTGGAACGATTCAAGGTGTCCCTAACAATGCTAACAATAATTCAGGCATTAATAGGAAACCATTTTCTGGTTTTGTCAAGAAGAAAGAGGGCGAGACCAGTGCCATCACCGTCAACCAAGGAAGAGCTCCCACATTTCCTCAAGTCTGATTCCCTTATTTTCCTACACCTGTTGTTATTCTCAACCAATTTGTTCCTCAAGTATATGCTGCTACAACTCCAGCACCCTGGATGGCCCAACAACGGCCTTTCGCTCCGCAACAACAATTTTCACCTCCTCCAACTTATCAACAACCGAATCAACATCTCCAAGGCCCGAGAGCTCCTCCAAGACAGAGAGCCCTTGAAAGAAGATTTGATCTCATTCCCATGTCCTACGCCCAGCTTCTCCCACAGTTACTTGCTAGTCAAATGGTTCAATTGCACTAACTCGGTCCACCGCCAAATCCTCTCCCTAGGGGATATGATAGTAATGCTCATTGTGAATTCCATTCTGGTGCCCCAGGCCATACAATTGAAAATTGTAGAGCATTCAAGTGCAACGTTCAAGATCTCATCAATGCAAAAGCCGTCAACTTCAACCCTGTTGGTCCGAATATTCAAAATAATACCATGCCTCCTCATCAAGGGGGAACAATCCATGCTATTGAAGAAGTTAATGAACGGGTTTTGGTATTAAAGGTTGATGAAATTAAGATATCTTTGGAAACTGTCAGAGAACATTTATTGAAGCATGAAGTGCTACAAGAACTCCATGAATTCTGCTTAACATGTTCTTCTAAACCAGGAGAGTGTGTTGAGTTGAATACGGCCATCCAACAATTGATCGATGAAGGTGTCTTACAAATAGAGAAAGTATTACGAGAAAAAGAGATTGATGTCCTGGAAATCCCCTACTATCCAAGAAGCTTTTCAGCCACCCCTAGTATGCCGTTAACAATTCAGGTTCCTATTACCCCCACAATGATTCAAGCTCCTATTCCTCCTACAAGCAACGACTCGAAGGCAGCTCCATGGGAGTATAATGTAGTCTATATTCATGGAAAGAGGTATGAGTGCCCTCCGGTTAGTGACAAGAATGTTACCAACATTGCAGGAACAAGTAACATGACTCGCACTGGTCGGATATTTTCTCCTCCACCACCACCTCCTAAGGAAACTAACAGTGAAGCTCTAGCTAAGGCCAGGGGAAAGCAAGTGATGGATAATCAATCCTAACTTTCTATAGGAAAAGAAGCGGAGCAACTTTTGAGAATTCTCAAGCGGAGTGATTACAAAGTAGTGGACCAGCTCAACCAGACACCATCCAAGATTTCCATATTGTCTCTCCTTTTGTGTTCAGAGGCCCACCGCAACGCCTTATTGAAGACCTTATGTTCTGCTCATGTTACCCAAGACATCTTTGTGGCCCAGTTTGAAGGGATCGTCACTAATATTGTTGTGGGAAATTGTTTGGGTTTCTGTGATGATGAACTCCCGGTTGAGAGAAGAGCCCACAATAAAGTGTTGCATGTTTCTATGAAGTGTTTGGACACTGTTTTATCTCGAGTTTTGGTGGATACAGGGTCTTCACTCAATGTGATGCCTAAGGTTACCTTGTTTAAGCTGAATATGGACGGAGTAATGATGAGGCCCTCCACTCTAAATGTTTGAGAATTTGATGGTTCGAGAAGATTGGTGGATGGAGAAGTTGATTTGCTTGTCAAGATTGGTCCCCACACTTTCTATTTGTCATTCTATGTTATGGACATCCGTCCATCCTATACTTGCCTTTTGGGACGTCCATGGATTCATGTAGCAGGAGTTGTGACATCTACCCTTCATCAACGCCTGAAGTTCATTGCGAATGACCAAGTTGTCGTCGTTTGTAGGGTAGAAGACATAGTGATTAATAATCTGACTACCTACCGTTATGTGGAAGTGGAAGGCGAGGTACAAGAATTGCCCTTTCAGGCTCTGGAGATTGTTACTGTTGACAAGTTCCCCGTTGTGGAATGTAAGAAGTTTGAGATACCCCTGGCCTCTTTAAAGGATGCCAATGCCCTCATAGAAGCTAGACCTCCCCATGACAGTTGGGGAAAATTGATTAAAGTTCTAGAGAAGAAAGATCATTTTGGTCTTGGGTATCAGCCATCATCCTCCGTGCAAGCTGGTTGGGTTCCTCTCAAAGGACAGCAGGTTCCCCCAATTTCTAAAGTGTTCGTCAGTGTTGGTGTAAGCAAAGAAGGACAAGTACTCTCCACAGATGCTAAAGGTGACGATGAAGATATTACAATATTTATCTATCAAGTTGCGTCGGACCAGGAGCTCAGCAATTGGACTGCCATGGACATCCCTGAAGTTGTTTTCCTTTATGTGTAATTTACTGTTTCCATTTTAAGTCATATGTCCTGCCCAATGCATACTGACAGCTTGTAGAGGGGCCCCCTTATGTTTCAATCTTCGTTTAACATTGAATGAAAAATCGCACTTTCGCATACAATTTTGTTCTCTGTCTTTTATTTTACTTTTACTTTTTCAAAATAAAAATGGCAATACTTTTCTTTTCATATTCTAAATTTTCTTTTGCACTTTCTAAAAATAAAACATAAAATCATCGATCATGCAGATACGTCTCGTACTCCGTTGGAAATGATAATGTTATGGCTCCTTATATCCTTAAGAATTTAGTTGATCATGCTAACAAAGATAGTGAGGAAGATTGTGAAGTCCCTGAAGAACTAGCCGGACTCTTGAGACAGGAAGAGAAGGTCATCCAGCCGTATCAAGAAGAAACAAAAGTCGTCAATCTCGGTACTGAAGAGGTTAAGAGAGAAGTCAAGATAGGGGCCGCCTTGCAAAGTGAAGAAAAGAAGGGGTTGATTGAGTTACTTCAAGAGTATGATGATATCTTCGCCTGGTCGTATGAAGATATGCCCGGTTTAGACACTGATATAGTAATGCATAGATTGCCACTCAAGCCAAAATATCCTCCTGTAAAGCAAAAACCAAGAAGGATCAGACCCGACATGGCTTTGAAGATCAAAGAAGAGGTTCAGAAACAGCTTGAAGCAGGTTTCCTATCTGTGATAAATTACCTGCCTTGGATTGCTAACATTGTGCCCATACCTAAGAAGGATGGTAAGGTACGTATGTGTGTTGACTACCGAGACTTGAATAGAGCAAGCCCGAAGGATGATTTCCCGTTTCCCCATATTGATGTATTGGTTGATAACACTACTCAGTCTTTGTTGTTTTCCTTTATGGATGGTTTCTCTGGATACAATCAGATAAAGATGGCTCCAGAAGACATGGATAAAACAACTTTCACAACTCCTTGGGGTACCTTTTGCTATAGAGTCATGCCTTTTGGTCTTAAAAACGCTGGTGCGACATATCAGCAAGCTATGGTGACTCTCTTTCACGACATGATTCATAAAGAAGTCGAGGTATATGTGGACGACATGATTGCGAAGTCATAGACTGAGGAAGAACATTTGGTTCATTTGAAGAAGTTGTTTGATCGTTTGCGAAAATTCAGGTTAAGGCTTAATCCCAACAAATGCACCTTTGGGGTTCGATCGGGCAAGTTACTTGGTTTTATCGTGAGTCAACGAGGAATTGAAGTAGATCCAGAAAAAGTAAAAGCAATACAAGATATGTCGGCACCGAAAAATGAGAAGGAAGTACGAGGTTTCCTTGGAAGGTTGAATTACATAGCCAGGTCCATTTCCCATCTTACTGCTACCTGTGAACCCATCTTTAAATTGTTACGCAAGAATCAGGATGTCTGTTGGGATGAGAGTTGTCAAGAAGCTTTCGAGAAGATTAAGCAGTATCTTCAAGAACTACCAATACTCATACCACCAGTTCCAGGGAGACCTCTCATTATGTATTTGACTGTGCTTGAAGGATCTATGGGTTGTGTGCTCGGACAACATGGTGATATTAGACGAAACGAACACGCCATTTACTATTTGAGCAAGAAGTTTACTGATTGTGAATCGAGGTATTCCTTACTTGAGAAGACTTGTTGTGCTCTTAGGTGGGCAGCCCGACGTTTGAGGCAGCATATGGTGACACATTCTACGCTTCTGATATCTAAGATGGATCCAATAAAGTACATCTTTGAGAAGCCAGCACTTACAGGCAAATTGGCTCGGTGGCAAATGATTTTGTCTGAGTATGACATCCAGTACGTCACACAAAAGGCTATCAAAGGTTGCATTCTTGCTGATCATCTCGCTCACCAGCCATTGGAAGAATATCAGCCCATGAAGTTTGACTTTCCAGACGAGGATATTATGAAACTTGATGACAATGAAGGACCTGAACCAGGGGAGCGATGGACTCTCACGTTCGATGGTGCGTCGAATGCTATGGGTCATGGTATCGGGGCAGTTCTGACCTCTCCACGCGATACTCATATACCTTTCACTGCCAGATTATGTTTTGATTGCATGAATAATGTCGCTGAATACGAAGCTTGTGTGATGGGCCTTGAAGCCGCCATTGATTTGAAGATCAAGATTCTTGAAGTTTATGGGGACTCTGCCTTGGTGATACATCAAGTACGGGGTGATTGGGATACACGGCACCCTAATTTAGTTCCATACAGGGATTACATAGTTGAGTTGTTTCCCGCTTTCGATGAGGTCACCTTTGAGCACATTCCTAGAGAAGTGAATCAATTGGAAGACGCTCTGGCCACTTTAGCAGCAATGTTCAAAGTCAATTACCCGAATCATGCACCCAGTATAAGGATCTTTCGTTACAAGGAGCCAACACATATTTTCCCTGCTCATTGTCTCACAATTGAAGATGTATCAAACGAAAGGCCATGGTATTTCGACATCAAAAGATATCTTGAGAAGTAAGAGTACCCCGAAAGTGCTACGATTTGTGATAAGCGGACTCTCAGAAGGTTGGCGTCTAAGTTTTTACTGTCAGGAGACGTTATGTACAAAAGAAACTATGGTTCGGTTCTACTCAGATGCATGGATAGACAGGAGGCAAAATTCATCATACGATAAATACACGAGGGCTCTTTTGGTACTCATGCTAGTGGGCATTCCATGGCCAAGAAAATCCTACGAGCAGGTTATTTCCGGATGACGATGGAAAGTGACTGTTGTGTATATGCCCAAATGTGCCACAAATATCAGATTTACGCAGACAGGATACATGTTCCTCCCACTCCTTTGAATGTGATGACTTCACCATGGCCCTTTGCAATGTGGGGCATCGATATGATTAGACGCATCGAGCCGAGCGCTTCAAATGGACACAGGTTTATCCTTGTTGCTATTGATTACTTCACCAAGTGGGTGGAAGCGGCTTCATACAAGCATGTGACCAAGCAAGTTGTCACTCGTTTCATCAAAAGAGAAATCAAATGCCGGTATGGAACTCCCAACAAGATCATCACTGATAACGGGTCAAATCTCAACAACAAGATGATGAAGGAAATATGTGAAGAGTTCAAGATCGAGCACCATAATTCATCACCCTATCGGCCAAAGATGAATGGGGAAGTCGAAGCCGCTAACAAGAACATAAAGAAGATCGTCCAAAAAATGGTGAGAACATACAAAGGTTGGCATGAGATGTTTCCTTTTGCCCTGCATGGCTATCGAACTTCGGTGCGTACTTCCACTGGGGCAACTCCGTTTTCACTAGTCTATGGTATGGATGCAGTACTCCTGGTCGAAGTGGAGATTCCTTCCTTAAGGGTTCTGATGGATACTAAACTTGATGAAGCAGAATAGATTCAAACGAGACTCGACCAACTTAATCTCATCGAAGAAAAGCTCCTGGCAACCATTTGTCACAGTCAGTTATACCAACAGCGTCTCAAGAGGGCATTTGACAAGAAGATTCGGCCTCGAGAGTTCCACGCAGGTGACCTGGTCTTAAGAAAGATTCTCCCAATCCACACTGATCCAAAAGGGAAGTGGACTCCTAACTATGAGGGACCGTACATCGTGAAGAAAGCTTTCTCAGGAGGTGCTCTAATCCTGACAAACATGGATGGGGAAGACGTTCTACTTCCAGTCAATTCAGACTCAGTCAAAAAATACTACGCATGAAAGGACCCGCTAAGTCGAAAACCCGAAAGGGCGGCTTAGGCAAAAGTTAGGGCCAAAAAAAAAGAAAAAAAAAGAATAATCCTCTAAGTCGAAAACCTGAAAGGGCGGCTTAGGCAAAAATGGGTGTCCCGGTGGATTGAAAACCCGAAAGGGAGATCTAGGCAAAAGTTAGGGACAAAAAAGCGAGAGACTGCAGTCTGAAGACTCTTCACGTACACCCTCATAATGCGGGATGGATCGATCTAACTATTATCCTTTGGAAGCACGACACTAGGACGACCCAGGATATGAGAACTATAGCAATATCAGTTTTAACAGAAATTCGAGATTTTCTTATTGCCATTTTACCCGTTATATTTCTTTTCTTTTCCGCAACTTCCTCATTTAGGAGTTGTTTCTATGTATAAATGCCCATTCACGGGGCGAACTCATTAATAAAAATTTGCCCTTCCATTAAAAAATCTATGTTATGTTCTTTTACTTTATTTTTCGTATGCGAATTGTGATTTAAATTCTTTGTTAAGCATTGCATTGAAAACAATGTCAATAATAATCACGAGCTAAGATGTGAAACACTACATTACATGGATATGAAGGCATCCCAATGGAATGTTGTGGCGTTCAAGTGTTCGTTCTTTTGTGCAGGTAGCAAGTCATAACGGTCACCTGGACCAAGATGTCATCCTCATCGCCTCCTTACAATCGATCAAGCGCCCGATTCTCCCACACACAGAGACTTGGGTAATTGGTTGAGATCCACGTCCCTTTTTCAGTTATTCACAAAAGGCCCAACACGTGAAGGAAGTCATATCAAGTCATTTCTCCTCAGCAAGATTTAATTCCCCAATGAAGTCGGTGGGGCTAACTCTTTTCTCTCAAATTTCGAGCACCAGTCCATATTGGTACCTCAAGATGACGGGCAACAGATCCCAATGAGTTTTTGACATTTTTGCATACAATGATCGTCACGACCTACTGCATTGCATCCCCAAACGCATAGCATATCCATGGGTCATCATGCCACACCTTAGATGCATATGAAACCTGAGTCAGACCAATCCCAAATCAACAAAGCATCCTCATAAAGAATGTCATCCCCATAATTCCCAGTTAACATCTGTCATTACACTACCAACTAAAATAAACCAGGGTGTTAGTACGTCATGCTCCCCAACTCTCAATACTCACTTTATCTCTCTTAGGGTCGTAAGTCGTCCGTAGACTTTACCCTCTCCTCCTCGTATTCTTAAGGTCGTAGATCGTCCGTAGATCTTACCATCGCGTCATCCTTCTAAGGTCATAGGTCGCCCGTAGATCTTACCTTCGTGCTATCTTTTTAAGGTCATAGATCATCTGTAGATCTTACAATCGTAGTATCTTTTTAGGGTCATAGATCATCCGTAGATCTTACCATCGCGTTATATTTTTGGGTCGTAGGTCGTCCGTAGACTTTACCCTCTCATCCTCTTAAGGTCGTAGATCGTCCGTAGATCTTACCTTCGTGTTTTTAGAGTCGTAGGTTGCTCGTAGGTCTTACCCTCATGTTATCTTTTCTAGGTTCGTAGCAGATCTTACTCTCACGTTATCTTTCATAGGGTCATAGATCGTTCGTAGGTCTTACTCTCACGTTATCTTTTCTAGGGTCGTAGGTCGCTCGTAGGTCTTACCCTCATGTTATCTTTGCTAGGGTCGTAGGTCGCTCATAGGTCTTACCCTCACGTTATCTTTGTTAGGGTCATAGGTCGCTCGTAGGTCTTACCCTCACGTTATCTATTATAGGGTCGTAGGTCGCTCGTAGGTCTTATCCTCACGTTATCTTTTTTAGGGTCGTAGGTCGCCTGTAGGTCTTACCCTCACTTTACCTTTCTCTTGGGTCATAGATTATACGCCGATCTTTACTCATTATCTTTACCTTTCTTTTTGGATCATAAAATACTCTTGATAGATTCTATGCCATCATCAAGTTCTACTCATTGCATTTAAGTTATCATTTTGTCAAGTAATTCTACTTTAGTCATCGCGACATTGTCAACCATATCCTTTCAGTCATTCTACCACTTGCTCCCTCAAAAACCTTGTATTAACACCGTTACCCCAGTACAAGCAACCCTTTTTCAACCATGTTTTATTCGTCATGACCAGTCCACCGGAAGACCAGTTTGTCTTTCCCCAACAGACATTCACACCAATGAATGACGCTCACATCATCTCTCCAGGGCAAACTTCGGGTCCTAGTATTTAATCATCTTCCACCTTGAACTCTCGAAAGGCTGACGCCAATCTCGCCTTCAGGTTTAAGACGATTAAATAGGGGCAGCTGTCATACCCCAATTTTTGACCTAAGATATCACCTCCCATCTGCATCATTACATTGCAAGTGTTCATAAGCGTTTTGACCTATTTTTATCAATTTTCAAAGAAGATTTTAAAAATTCATAACTTCTTCAAATTTCGACATTTTTGAGCGGTTCTTTTTGCACATGATTCTCCTTGACGTCATCTACAACTTTTCTTTTCAAGTCAAGGGCAAATTATTCATTGAGAAGCCACGAAAAATTGTTAACGTTAGAAGTCGTTTCACGAATTTGATTCTTAATTTTGGACTATGTTTTGTCCGACCATACATTTTACACTTTCTCTTCTTTTATTCTTATTTCCTGAAAAAATACTTAAAAAAAATATATTTAGTTCATGTCATCTTCATTTTATTTACATTTTTATTAAAAAAAAAAACAGTCTCTTTAAATTTCATTTAGATTTTTGTTCTTGTATCATTTAAGCCAAAATTATAATCTTTTAGATTTAATTTAGTAAAAAAAAAATCTCAAAAAATATGTGTTATCATTATTTTATTTTAGCATTTCACTTTAATTCAAAAAATTTAAAAAAAATATAGTTAATATCTTTTCCTTTTTATTCTTTTAGTTATTATAATTTTTACTTCTTTCTTTAAATATTAATCTTGATTTGGTTCTAATTTTAATTCAATTTTTAAGTTGGGTTATTGTTAAAATTAAAATTAATTTTAATTTCTTTTTTTTATTATTGTTCTTTGGAAATTTTAGTTTAATCCTTTTCCTTTTATTATTACTAACTATTATTATTATCATGATTATTATTATTATTATTATTATTATTATTATTATTATTATTATTATTATGTTATGTTATGTTATCAGTAGTTTTTTTGTCATAATAAAAAATCAAGTTTGGGGCCACTTTCTTCATGCTACAATATGTCCATATCAGTCAAAAGTATTGTCCAAAATCAGTCCCAAAATAATAAAACAAAACATTTAAAAAAATGCCAAAAATTACTGCTATGCTGCTGTCAATTTCCAGTCCTGCACAAATGCAAAAAAAGTCAAATTGTGACCTTTCCTTGTCCAAAATCATCCCTGCTCCAATAGTCCAAAACCTGCAGCTACTGCTGTGTTATTGCTGTCCTAAACCTGCATCAAAACCAGTTCACAAACAACCAAAGATTGTATTAAAATGGCAAAACAAAAGATGCAGCAAAAAAGCATTGAAACAGTTAGCTAAGACAGTTCAAAACCTCACCAATTATCCCCAAAATTTTATCATTTCTCCCTATGAAACTAAGACATCATTCAACAGAATACAGGGATAAAAAAACCAGTAGGGAGAGAGTTAGAATTTTTTTTATTAATAACCATGTATTAAAAAAATATTTCGCAAATAATCGGGTTTCGGAAAAAATAACGCAAATAACCATGTTTCAGATGGCTCCACAAAGGAGGAGCCATCTCATTTGGCGCATGCACCTATGGTTTTGCCCTAGGCGCCATCTCACTTGGCGCCTCCCTTTGCTTTTAGCCAAGTGAGATGGCGCATGCTCCTTAAAAAGAAGAGGAGGCGCCATCTCACTTGGCGCCTAGGGCAAAACTAGGGTTTTTTTGCTGTTTTATAAATAATTCGTCCGTTTCTTTGAAATTTCTCACACTTTCTCGCACTGTATTTTTATTTTGTACTCCCTTATTTACGTAATGACGTCGCCTATGATTTTTAGCAGAGATGGTTACGTTATATTCTCCGCCACGAAACCTGCGATGAAAATGAAATTCTGGCACATTCACTCCATGGAGCGTCTGAAGCGGGAGTTGATGCGGTGGCTAGATGGAGACATCGCCGAGGGGGAAAAAATTCGAAGGATCCAGCGAAAACGAACAACAACCTCGCATGCGAAAGGAAGACCTAATGTGTGGTTGGAGGAAGTCAAAATAGACAGTGATGTAATGCTGATGATGCATGGGTCAGATGAAATTGTGTTAACAGTTGTAATTTCCTAGATTGAATATCGTTAATCATTGTTGTACGCGAAAACCCTAATGTAATTTCCTATATTGAATTTCTTAAATTGTGTGAACAGTTTTATTAACGGAAAATCCATAATGTTTACAACACAAATATTGAAAAGATTTATTGTATTACAAAATTTATGTGATCGAGCCAGACGCCCGATTCGGACAGTTTTTGCGATTGTGTCCGACCTGACGGCATAAACCACACTTTCTTTCCAACCTGTCAAGATCGTCCATTTCTGTTGTTATGCGCCTGCTTTTGGGACGACCCTTCTTGTTCCTTCGCATTTGGTCATTGTGCCAAACTATATCACCGTTGTATTCAGGCCAATAGTCCGGTTTTGCCACCAAAGGAAAGTTGTTGTTGTAAACAGTGAGCAACATTTCAGATTTATAAACGTTTGAGAGCAGTTGAAGCGCGTCTTGATGGGTATGAGCACAAGCGGCAATGACATGAGAGCAAGGCATACGAAAAGCTTGAAACCTGCCACAATCGCACCATTGAGAAGGTAAAATGACCCTGTATTCTTGTCTTGCCAGGCCTTCATTGTGGTCAATTGTCTCTTTCATAATGAAGTTGTGGCTATGGCGGTCAAACCGTGTAACCATGTGAGTGTTGGCTTTAGCACTTTCAGCCTTAATGTATTTCATACAGCTTTCACTCCATAGTTGTCCTGATTGCAAGACCGCATACCACATTTCACCTCTTTTGGCAAATAACGCAGCCATCCTAAAATACGTGGATTTCACCAAGGCAGTGATGGGGAGGTTTCGTATGCCCTTGAATACCCCATTCATTGATTCAATAAGATTTGTTGTCATATGCCCCCATCTTTGGCCATTGTCGTATGACCTAGTCCACTTTTCGACCGGTATATTGTCGATCCACATACCGGCTTCTGGGTTAGACAAACGGATCTCGTTGCGGTAATATTTGAATGTGGGCTGTGTCAGTGCGTATCCCGCATTCATCACCGCTTTCCTCAATGTTTTGTCCTTGACCTCCCTCGAGAAATTCTGGACGATATGCCTGACGCAATAGACATGCGTAGAAGGAGGGTCGTGCCAACCATTTGCTGGATTATTATAGGCACTTTCAATGGAGGCATGTCTGTCCGAGATCAAACAGAGATCTGGTTGAGGAGCCACGTGTGTACGAAGATTTTTCAGGAAAAAGCTCCAAGCACCACCGGTCTCCCCCTCGACAAGGGCAAACGCAACGGGGAAAATGTTATTGTTGCCATCTTGTGCAACTGCCATCAAAAGCGTGTCTTTGTACTTCCCATACAACCAAGTCCCGTCTATTTGTAGAATTGGTTTGCATGATGCAAACCCTGTGATGCATGGTTGAAATGCCCAAAAGACGCGACTGAATATTCCGTTGCCATGTAGTAGACTACCATCTTGGGCGTACGCTGGCAATGTTTCCAGAACATAAACACTACCTGGAGAATATGTCTTGAGTGCATTTAGGTAGCGGGGAAGTTCTCGGTATGACTCCTCCAAGTTTCCGTACACCCTTTCAATCGCCTTAGTCTTTTCTAACCACGCCTTACGGTAAGACGGAGTGTAGTTAAAAACCGTGGTGATGTGGGAGATGATTGTTTTCACCTTCAAAGAAGGGTCGTTGCTGACCAGGGGTAGGATTTCTTGACAGATTAGATCATGGTTGAGTTTTCAGTGGTCTTGTGATTGAGTGGAACTTACACAAGTATGGGTAGTCATGGAACCTATGACCCAGCAGTCACCCCTTAGTCTGTATGAAGCGGTCAGCTTGAACATACAGTCAGGGTGGACACACTTGATCTTGTACCTTTCCGGGTTTACATGATCCACCTTATAATCAACCGAGTTGAGCATGTGAAATTTTTTGATGGCCCTTATGCATTCCTCTCTATTACGAAACTTGTCCTTCTCTTTTAAATTTTCATCCAACTGCATATACGGTTGGAAAAACAAGTCCGTAGAAGGTTCATCTCCGCCCATGTTGAAGTTTGTCATGTGCGTAGGTGGTGTGTATATTTTGTCGGTAGGAATACTTGGGATGCCATCATCGTCAGAATCGTCGTTCACCATTTCATCAAACTCTAACTCGTTATCTTCTTCTTCATCATCAACTGCATCCACCTCATCTTGCTCATTCTCCAAAGGATCAACCTCCTGTGTCACCGGAGGCTCTACCTCCTGTGTCACCGGAGGCTCTTGAAACAAAACGTACAACTCAATAGAGTCGTTTCCAGAATAGACATGGCTGGAAATCATGTTCTGGAAATCCTCGTCATCTTGAATTTCAACCTTATAAAAAATAACTTGGTTGTTTCCAAAAAAGACTGGACTCTGATAAAATATCTGGGATACCGGGCCTCGTTCAAGTTTGGCCTCCAATCTTTTCTTAAAGTACGAGAAATTTGCTTTCCCGTTTAAGAGAAATCGAACATTGTCGGTGTTTCTAAACAAAAACCCAACTGTGGGACACATGTATGTCTCACCGTTGAAATGTGCTTTGACAACAAATTGTGGTGAAGAGGCCATTGTGTGGAATTGTTTTAAGGTATGAAGGTTGGAATGTTTTAGGTTTATTGATTGTATGAAGGTATGAATGCTGGAATGTTTGAAGGTTAGATGACTGATTCGAAGGTTGGAAAATTTTACAGTTTATGTGAATGAATGTTATGTTCAACGTAAGGCAAAAAATTTCAATTAAGTAAGTGATGCAACCCCCCAAGGCTGCCAATAATATTACATGCATGGGCTTATGCAGCCACCTAGCCTGCCACCCATCAACTCCAATGGCCTTGCATGCAACAAAGAAAGGAATCCCAAAGGCTGTCACGTAGCCTGAGCCAATGCTGTAAAAAGTGACACCTCTTATTCGCCAAATGGGGTGGCGACACCATTCATTTTTGTACTCTTTCGCCAAGTGAGATGGCGCCTCCCTTACTGTCCAATCGTGATACATGCATGGGCTTATGCAGCCACCTAGCCTGCCACCTAGCCTGGCCCTATTCTGCACACATAAATGTTTTGTGTAAGACTCCACCCATCAACTCCAATGGCCTTGCATGCAACAAAGAAAGGAATCCCAAAGGCTGTCACGTAGCTTGAGCCAATGCTGTAAAAAGTGACACCTCTTATTCGCCAAATGGGGTGGCGACACCATTCATTTTTGTACTCTTTCGCCAAGTGAGATGGCGCCTCCCTTACTGTCCAATCGTGATACATGCATGGGCTTATGCAGCCACCTAGCCTGCCACCTAGCCTGGCCCTATTCTGCACACATAAATGTTTTGTGTAAGACTCCACCCATCAACTCCAATGGCCTTGCATGCAACAAAGAAAGGAATCCCAAAGGCTGTCACGTAGCCTGAGCCAATGCTGTAAAAAGTGACACCTCTTATTCGCCAAATGGGGTGGCGACACCGTTCATTTTTGTACTCTTTCGCCAAGTGAGATGGCGCATCCCTTACTGTCCAATCGTGATACATGCATGGGCTGCCACCTAGCCTACAAGAGTGACACCTTACATTTTTTGTAAATGCATGCATGCATATGTGTAACACCCTAAGCATGCAAATGTGACACATCGCAGGCATGCAACCACTACATCAAACTTATTTGCCTATAAATACATACCTTATGAAACATCTCTCACACCCACACAACTCTCACTCTCTACTACGAAATATTTCTTAAGTCTATCATACTCTCTATTTCTTCCTAAGTTTTTCATTCTCTCAAGCATTCTGAACAATGGCTCTTCTAACAATGGGAGATACTCACAGAGGCACAAGGGAAAACATTGCTGCATTTGTAAGTCTCTTCTTTGGTTATACATTTTTCATACTTCAAATAACGTGTTGTTCATCTTAATTAATCTTACTCTTGTTTAATTATGATCTCAGGATACACAAAGATTCAGAATCCGTTCGCACAAATACCTGGCTTCCGACCCATTTATCGTCCCTTATCTAGAATATGCAGGTTTTGGACACGTGATAAAGATCTCCAACTGCACCATTGACTCAAAATTCATTCTTGCAATGTTGGAGAGGTGGAGACCGGAGACCCATACATTTCACCTACCAATAGGTGAATGTACCATCACTCTCAAAGATGTGTACATGCTACTGGGCCTCCCTATCGACGGTAAGGCGGTGAACGGGTCGGTTCAACAACCCAACTCACAGTGTGAAGAACTGTTGGGTAGGGACATGGTAGAAGGTGGTGGAGCAAGAGGGCAGGGAATACTACTCACTGACCTGAAACGGCATTATGCTAGTATGGAATTAAATGAAAATTCCTCAGAGAATGACTGAGTAGTAAAATCCAGAACGTATATTATGATACTTTTTGGTACATTTTTATTTCCCGAAAAGTACGGGAAATAGTGTAAATTTCATGTACTTACATTTACTAACAAATTTTGATAAAACTAGATAATATAGTTGGGGTTCTGCAGTATTAGCCCACCTGTACAGTTCCTTGTGCAAAAACGTAGTCAAGGAAAAATGTACATTTTATGGGTGCGCATTTTTACTACAAGCCTGGGGTTGGTGGAGGATGGAGTCCTTAAACCCCATCAACAACAACACTTTTGGTTTCCCGTACGCAACAAAGTAAGTCATTAAGTTATAGCATTTATAAGTATTCTGCTCTTTCCAAAATATATGCTAAAAATAACATGTTTCTCATTTCCTTTAGGTACTGCGTGAGGGGTATGGATTACGGCAAGAATCCCAGATTCAATGTTGCACTCTACCGGAATCTGTTGGATCACTTAGGCCCAGATGACGTACGTCGTAACTTTTAACTTTTGTTCATTTTAATTATTTATACATTACTTTTGCGCTTACCTGATTTAAATTTTATCGCAGTTCGTCTGGAGACCATATTTGGGTTTGGGCCATTCTCCAAATCCAGAGGATGCAGCAACTTGGACTGCAAAGACTGCACTCATTCGGTTCAACATTGTGGAGATGCACCACAGCGACCGTGTGAAGATGCAGTTCGGAATGATCCAAGAGATACCAAGTGATCCAACAGATTTGTCCCCCTGGCATCTAAAAAGGGTCGACGCCCAGTGGGGTCTTACCAACTGGAAAGACTTTGCTCCAGAATGGTGTAAAATGTGGCAAAGGTGTCACCGCTACATCTTGCAATCCCCGGTTTTCCTTACTCAAGGTAACATGCGACACACTGATCAATATATGTCGTGGTACAGGTTGGTTAGTAACCCAGATATGCACGTGTCTCATCCGAGGTACTTGGTTGACCCACGCACACAATGGGCACAACCCTCTATTCCCCACCAACAAACCCAAAATCCATCAACCTCAAACCAACCCCCAAGAAGAAACAGACCAACAAACACACAACCACATTCCCCACCACAACACAACTATAATCAAATGTCGTACTACCAACCACAATCACCGCCAAACTACCAATACCCGGATATGCCTCAAACCCAACCACAATACCAACCCCAATACCAGCAAACCCACATACCCCAGACACAATTTCAGTCTTCCACATATCCCAATATGGCGCCCTCAACATCCAGCCTTAGCCCTGATATGGGAATGTCAGAAGATTATGACCAAGCCGACCAAACCTACCATCAACCACCATATCACCAAACAACCCAACATCCACAATACCAAACACCCCAAGATCCATTTCCTTTCTACCCCCCATACTCAGACGACCAATGCTACCGACCAACCATGGAACCCCACCCACCGCCAACACGACCAAACTTTGAGGGTATGGGTAACCGACTGTACCAGAGCGGATCTTCGAGATATGGAGATCTTACTGATTTTATGGATTCGGATCGCATTGACTTCGCTGGACCATCAACCTTGGGGGTCATTACCGGGTTCCTGGGGATCACTGATGTATCTTTTTTTTTCCAAGTATTTTCTGTATCCATTTTTTTTACTGTTCTTTAAATGTAAAACAGTTGAATGTAATTATTTTTTTTTAAATAAAAAATCCATTTTGTTGATCTCTGTCTAATAGGCAACGCGCAGGAAAGAAAATAAAAAAAAAAATTTTTGACCTAATTTTCTACATAGGCGCCATCTCACTTGGCTTAGGGCTTTCCCTAAGCACTTAGGCGCCAAGTGAGATGGCGCCTCCCTTAAAAAAAAAGGAGCATGCGCCATTTGAGATGGCTCCTCCTTTGTGGAGCCATCTCAAACATGGTTATTTGCGTAATTTTTTCCGAAACCCGGTTATTTGCGAAATATTATTTTAATACTTGGTTATTAATAAAAAAAATTCAGAGAGTTACGGATTAGGGGATTTTTTAGAGATAACCAACAAAATCGAAAACAGGCAAGAGGAGAACGATATCAACAAGGAAACCAGATACGAAAACACCAAAAAACACACACAGAAAACCGAAAAACTATGTTATTCCAATCTTTTCAATTTCACTACTTCTGTAAACAAAAACCGCACTTCTATTCAATATCATAAATATCTTGCTCACAGTTATTTCAAAAAAAAAAAGGATTCAAAGAACATCTTATCACCTCCGGGTTTCTATTTCTTCTCTGAGTCAGTCATGAGGTGAGTCATTATTCCTCTGCTTTGCACTTTTGCATCCTTATTCCTCATGATATTTAGAGTCTTGTACCTTTGATATCTACTTGCCATGTCTACGTTGTACCATCACTTACATGATTAATTTTTTGTATCACTTTCTTTGTGCCACATGACTGACTAATTTGTTGAAATTTTTGTTGTGTTCCGATGTTTGTTGTAAGTGGTAAAGATCATTTGTTAAAGAAAAATAACATAGTTAGAAAACCAGAGATTTATAATTTTGTTTCTCCTATTCCATGAACCAAATGTGAAAAACAAATTTGCCAGATACACCATTACAAAACTGTAACCAAAAACTAGTGTCAAAATCATTATAAAAAAAAAGAAGAGAAATTTGTTAAGTTGTTGTTGTTTGTTTACCTTTGAGTAGAAATTCGATTAAAATTGTGACTTAGCAAAAACCGGAAGGAGATTGTAAGGACCGTTCTTGGAGAAATCTCATTTTCGTTGTCCCCGGTGAGAAACTAAAAGGGTGAAACGTGGAGCCATTGTTGTCGTTGTTTATGACGTCGTGATCGGTTAAAACGAGGGACAGAAAGCGATTGTTGTTGTTATTCTTCGTGAGATGAGAGAGTTGTTGTTTGTTTACGATTGAGAGAAGAGCATGAAAATCAATTGAGAAGAGAGGAAATCATGGAGAGAATAGAGGAAGTTGTTATGGTTCTGCCTTCTTTGGAGAAGAGGCGCTGGATGACTTAGGGTTTTCTAACCCACTTGTATTTGATAAAGCTGGGTGGATCCGGGTCCAGCCTGACCCGGTCCGACCCATTTTTTTTTTTCTTTTTTCTTTTATAAACTAGTTTTTTATACAATCTCAGGCTATTTTCCTTCTAATTTACTTAAGCCCAAGCGTTTGTTTTTACTACACCTCCCCTGATAATTATTAATTACACCCTTTCATTTTGTTTATTTTAGATAATAATCTTTTCTAGTTAATTTAGTTTTTTTTATAGATTTATTCAAATAACTATGTTTCAGTTAATTAGATAATTTTAATTAGTTAGATTAGTTTTAAACTTAATTAGTAATCTTTAGAAATTTTTAACTACTTTAGAATTTTTTTTCTTTCTTAGATTTAGTTAATAACTTTAGGATTTTTATTTGATTTAGAATTAGTTTAATAAGTTTATAATTTTTATTTGATTTAGAATTAGTTTAATATCTTTAGAATTTTTTTATTTGATTTAGAATTAGTAGTTTTAGAATTTTATTTGATTTAAATTTAATTTAATAACTTTAGAGTTTTTATTTGATTTAAATTTAGTTTAGTAGTTTTAGAATTTTATTTGATTTAGATTTAGTTTAATAAGTTTATAATTTTTATTTGATTTAGAATTAGTTTAATATCTTTAGAATTTTTTATTTGATTTAGAATTAGTAGTTTTAGAATTTTATTTGATTTAGATTTAGTTTAATAACTTTAGAGTTTTTATTTGATTTAAATCTAGTTTAGTAGTTTTAGAATTTTATTTGATTTAGATTTAGTTTAATAACTTTAGGATTTTTATTTGATTTAGAATTAGTTTAATAAGTTTATAATTTTTATTTGATTTAGAATTAGTTTAATATCTTTAGAATTTTTTATTTAAATTTAGTTTAGTAGTTTTAGAATTTTATTTGATTTAGATTTAGTTTAATAACTTTAGAGTTTTTTATTTGATTTAAATTTAGTTTAGTAGTTTTATAATCTTATTTGATTTAGATTTAGTTTAATAACTTTAGAGTTTTTATTTGATTTAAATTTAGTTTAGTAGTTTTAGAATTTTATTTGATTTAGATTTAGTTTAATAACTTTAGAGTTTTTATTTAATTTAAATTTAGTTTAGTAGTTTTAGAATTTTATTTGATTTAGATTTAGTTTAATAACTTTAGAGTTTTTATTTGATTTAAATTTAGTTTAGTAGTTTTAGAATTTTATTTGATTTAGATTTAGTTTAGTAACTTTTGAACTTTTATTTGTTTTAGATTTAATTTAGTAACCTTGGAATTTTAATTTAGTTTAGATTTAATTTACTAATTTTAAAATTTTAATTTAGTTTAGATCTAATTTAGTAATTTTAGAACTATTTTTACAACCTTAGAATTTGTAGTTAGTTTAGAATTATTTTAGTAAGTAATCTTAAATTTTTAATTTAGTTCATATAACTTCTTTAGATAATTAGTTACCTTCTCTTTTATTTGTATTTAAATATCTCTGTCATTTTAATTTCTCGATGCCTTTTGGTCGTTAATTTGTTTCGTTAGATTTATTTTCTTGTGAATTTTCGATTGTTTATATTTTGATGTCCATTTTATTTTGCTCGCTCGATTTATTCCTATGGAGAGAATTAACTAGTCGACTTCATGTCATCTAGTATCTAATAAGATTGTGTGAATTCCTTCATTCATTTTTGTTTTACTATTTTGTTAATCTTAAGTTAATTTTCCTAAAAGATTCAAATTTTAAAACTCACACCTTTTAAGTCAAAACTTTGACACTAGGTGATCGTATCTTCGAAATCTCATTCACACTCATTTTGACCAAACAAACCAAAAATTAAAAAAAAAACCTTTTACTTGAATTTATTTTAAAACCCGCAAAACACTCAACAAATCAAGACCCCCCCAAAGGGCATGTTATCTCTGTTCTACCGTAATATCGGTCGTGCCTATTGCTAGAATGCGTGCGTTAACGTCGCCCACTAAAAAACACAAATAAACCAACCATTTTCTAGAGGAACTACGGTGTTCTGATTCCTTCATTGGATACGTAGGCAAAGGATCGTGAAACCCTCGCGAACGCAATAATAAAAACCTTTCATTTCCTCTTAAGCAAGCATAGTTGTAGATAAATACATCCTTTAAGACAAACAAACAAAATGGATCCCGTTGAGTACAACGGATGCGAGGGGTGCTAATACCTTTCCCTCGCATAACCGACTCCCTTACCCTTTCTCTTGGTCGCAAGACCATCTTATCCATTCCCTTGTAGTTTTATCAATATTTTCCCTTCCTTCGGGATAAATAAAGTTCGGTGGCGGCTCTGTGTTTTCTGCTGGTAGCTTCAGCTGGCGACTCTGCTGGGGATCTTTAGCGAGTCTCTCCTAGTTTTGTTTATTTGTCTTTTTGGGTGTTTATTTATTTGCTTTTTCTTGCTTTACTGTTTTATTTCTTTATTTATTTTATTCTTTTGTATATATTGCACATATTGTTGCTACTCACATATTCTAGATACATTGTGATGTTGGGTTTGATGATTACTTTTGATAAGTCCTATACTCGTACTTGGGTTACACATAGAATTAGGACGGGCGGTATAGTCATGTTAACTTTGAGGGAGTAATCCCGAAGAAAGAGGCATGAAAATCCCCCACTCAGTGGAGGTTCCCTTGAAAGTAGTGATGTTTACCGAGTAATTGGGAAGACGTCGTTGCTTTCGACCTGGAAGCTCGAGAAGCTGAGGGCCGTAGAACCATTAACCCATCCTGGCCTTTTAGGTACAGTGCAGAGACTATAACGGAGTAATCCGGAAGTAGTTGTCACGCGATATTACACTCGAACGAGTTTTTCCTGCGAATATTACTGATTACCAAGTAATTGGGACGTCGGTAATATCCAAAGGAAGAGCGTAGACTTTGAGAACTCTTTAGAACCTTGTTCGGCAGGTGATAAACCCCTAGTACATACCTCATGGGTGGTTACTTTGACTCCATGCCTGTAACGTCGAACTTTTGATCCTGTTACTTTCATCCTGTGCAACGAACTACGCAATGGTTATCCAGAATATGTGGAGCTGAGACTTCATGCCATAGCATACCATGACATCATATCATCATATACATCTCATATCTAGGGAAATCCAAAGACAAGTCTCGTTGATATAGCTTTTCAAAAAAGAAATTTAAAAAAAAAGGATAGACGAGTCTTTGGGTCTCCTCAGAAATGAAGATAAAGCATTCATCCATACTACCATGCATTCATTTTTTCACAACAAAAACTCATTGGGGTCCCTTTTCTCAGAATCCAGTAAACAGCAAAGACGACTCATCCACATCCTTACCGTACCAGAGGCAACCAACAAAGGCTAATGGATCTTTTTGAAGAGAATCAAAATGCACTCCGTCGGGATATGGACACTATGGGTACTCGCATGAATCAACTCATGGAAACCCTTCATGCCGTGATCAAGGGTGAAGAAGAACTACACTAAAGTGTTTCCAAGCTTACTACTGTTGCTCCTTCCACTTCTGCTAATGGGAGAAATGACAATGCTAATGTTGAGACTCCTACCCGTGCTCCTAGGAATGATGTCGATGATCATCATGATGTCATTGATCTTGATGAACCCCAAGTAAACCTTGCTGTCGGGGTTGCCAAAACTGCAAAAATGTATCATGCTCTCGAAGAGCGACTTAGAGCCATGGAGGGTATCAAGGCTTCTGGATTCAATACTGCTGCAATGTGCCTCGTGCCTGGCATAGTTATTCCTCCCAAGTTCAAAGTCCCAGAGTTTGACAAATACAAAGGCACTTCTTGCCCAGAGACTCATCTTCGTTCCTATTGTCGCAAAATGGCGGCCTATGCCGAAAATGAACCTTTACTCATGCATTTCTTTCAAGACAGTTTGACCGGGGCATCGTTGGATTGGTATATGCAATTGGAAAGATCTCATGTCAATACTTGGGGAGAGCCTGTTGATGCTTTTTTGAAACATTACCATTACAATACTGCCATGGCTCCAAGCCGTACTCAGCTCCAAGGGATGGTACAAAAATCTGAAGAATCTTTCAAAGAATATGCTCAGAGGTGGCATGAATTGGCTGCAAGGGTCCAACCTCCTCTCTTGGATCGTGAGTTGATTGATCTGTTTATGGGTACACTACGAGGCCCTTATCTCCAGCATATGCTCAGTAGCACTTCTACTTCTTTCTCGGATATGGTCATTATTGGTGAACGTGTTGAGATGTGTATTAAGGCTGGAACGATTCAAGGTGTTCCTAACAATGCTAACAACAATGCAGGCATTAATAGGAAACCATTTTCTGGTCTTGTCAAGAAGAAAGAGGGCGAGACCAGTGCCATCACCGTCAACCAAGGAAGAGCTCCCACAATTCCTCAAGTCCGATTCCCTTATTTTCCTACACATGCTGCTGTTCTCAACCAATTTGTTCCTCAAGTATATGCTGCTACAACTCCAGCACCCTGGATGGCCAAACAACGGCCTTTCGCTCCGCAACCACATTATGTTCCGCAACAACAATTTGCACCTCCTCTAACTTATCAACAACCGAATCAACATCTTCAAGGCCCAAGAGCTCCTCCAAGATAGAGATCCCCTGGAAGAAGATTTGATTTCATTCCCATGTCCTACGCCCAGCTTCTCCCACAGTTACTTGCTAGTCCAATGGTTCAATTGCACGAACTCGGTCTACCGCCAAATCCTCTCCCTAGGGGATATGATAGTAATGCTCATTGGGAATTCAATTCTGGTGCCTCATGCCATACAATTGAAAATTGTAGAGCATTCAAGTGCAAAGTTCAAGATCTCATCGATGCAAAAGCCATCAACTTCAACCCTGTTGGTCCAAATATTCAAAATAATCCCTTGCCCCCTTATCAAGGGGGAACGGTCTATGCTATTGAAGAAGTTAATGAACGAGTTTTGGTATCAAAGGTTGATGAAATTAAGATATCTTTGGAAACTATCAGAGAACATTTTTTGAAGCATGAAGTGCTACAAGAACTCCATGACTTCTGCTTAACATGTTCTTCCAAACCAGGAGAGTGTGTTGAGTTGAAGACGGCCATCCAACAATTGATCGATGAAGGTGTCTTACAGATAGAGAAACTAATCCGATAAGAAGAGATTGATGTCCTGGAAATCCCCTACTATCCAAGAAGCTTTTCAGCCACCCTTAGTATGCCGTTAACAATTTAGGTTCCTATTACCCCCAGAATGATTCAAGCTCTTATTCCTCCTACAAGCAACGACTCAAAGGCAGTTCCATGGGAGTATAATGTAGTCTATATTCATGGAAAGAGGTATGAGTTCCCTTCGGTTGGTGACAAGAATGTTACCAACATTGCGGGAACAAGTAACATGACTCGCAGTGGTCGGATCTTTTCTCCTCCACCACCACCACCTCCTAAGGAAACTAACAGTGAAGCTCTAGCTAAGGTCAGGGGAAAGCAAGTGATGGATAATCAACCCGAACTTTCTGTAGGACAAGAAGCGGAGCAACTTTTGAGAATTCTCAAGCGGAGTGATTACAAAGTAGTGGACCAGCTCAACCAGACACCACCCAAGATTTCCATATTGTCTCTCCTTTTATGTTCAGAGGCCCACCACAACGCCTTATTAAAGACCTTATGTTCTTCTCATGTTACCCAAGACATCTCTGTGGCCCAGTTTGAAGGGATCGTCACTAATATTGTTGTGGGAAATTGTTTGGGTTTCTGTGATGATGAACTCCCGGTTGAAGGCAGAGCCCACAATAAAGCGTTGCATGTTTCTATGAAGTGTTTGGACACTGTTTTATCTCGAGTTTTGGTGGATACAGGGTCTTCACTCAATGTGATGCCTAAGGTTACCTTGTTTAAGCTGAATATGGACGGAGTAATGATGAGGCCCTCCACTCTAAATGTTCGAGCATTTGATGGTTCGAGAAGATCAGTGGATGGAGAAGTTGATTTGCCTGTCAAGATTGGTCCCCACACTTTCTATTTGTCATTCTATGTTATGGACATCAGTCCATCCTATACTTGCCTTTTGGGACGTCCATGGATTAATGTAGCAGGAGCTGTGACATCTACCCTTCATCAACGCCTGAAGTTCATTGCGAATGACCAAGTTGTCGTTGTTTGTGGGGAAGAAGACATAGTGATTAATAATCTGACTACCTACCGTTATGTGGAAGTGGAAGGCGAGGTACAAGAATTTCCCTTTCAAGCTCTGGAGATTGTTACTGTTGACAAGTTCCCCGTCGTGGAATGTAAGAAGTCTGAGATACCCCTGGCCTCTTTGAAGGATGCCAAAGCCCTCATAGAAGCTAGACCTCCCCATGACAGTTGGGGCAAATTGATTGAAGTTCCAGAGAAGAAATAACGTTTTGGTCTTGGGTATCAGCCATCATCCTCCGTGCAAGCTGGTTGGGTTCCTCTCAAAGGACAACAAGTTCCCCCAATTTCTGAAGTGTTCGTCAGTGTTGGTGTAAGCAAAGAAGGACAAGTACTCTCCACAGATGCTGAAGGTGACGATGAAAATATTATAAGATTTATCTATCAAGTTGCGCCGGACCAGGAGCTCAGCAATTGGACTTCCATGGACATCCCTGAAGTTGTTTTCCTTGATGTGTAATTTTCTGTTTCCATTTTAAGTCATATGTCCTGCCTAAGGCATACTGACAGCTTGTAGAAGGGGCCCCTTATGTTTCAATCTTCGTTTAACATTGAATGAAAAATCGCACTTTCACATACAATTTTGTTCTCTGTCTTTTCTTTTACTTT
The DNA here is from genome assembly GCA_948472305.1 of Vicia faba. Classification (NCBI taxonomy): domain Eukaryota; kingdom Viridiplantae; phylum Streptophyta; class Magnoliopsida; order Fabales; family Fabaceae; genus Vicia; species Vicia faba. Next base: position 1,576,966,427 of record OX451739.1, on the reverse strand, counting down.
TACTTTTTCAAAATAAAAATGGCAATACTTTTCTTTTCATATTCTAAATATTCTTTTGCACTTTCTAAAAATAAAACATAAAATCATCGATCATGCAGATCCGTCTCAGACTCCGTTGGAAATGATAATCCTATGGCTCCTTATATCCTTGAGAATTCAGTTGATCATGTTAACGAAGATAGTGAGGAAGATTGTTAAGTCCCTAAAGAAATAGCCAGACTCTTGAGACAGGAAGAGAAGGTCATCCAGTCGTATCAAGAATAAACAGAAGTCGTCAATCTCGATACTGAAGAGGTAAAGAGAGAATTCAAGATAGGGGCCGCCTTGCAAAGTTAAGAAAAGAAGGGGTTGATTAAGTTACTTCAAGAGTATGCTGACATCTTCGCCTGGTCGTATGAAGACATGCCCGGTTTAGACACTGATATAGTAATGCATAGATTGCCACTAAAGCCAGAATGTCCTCCTGTAAAGTAAAAACCAAGAAGGACCAGACCCGACATGGCTTTGAAGATCAAATAAGAGGTTCAGAAACAGCTCGAAGCAGGTTTCCTATATGTGATAAATTACCCGACTTGGATTGCTAACATTGTGCCCATACCTAATAAGGATGGTAAGGTACGTATGTGTGTTGACTACCGGGACTTGAATATAGCAAGCCCGAAGGATGATTTCCAGTTCCCCCTTATTGATGTATTGGTTGATAACACTGCTCAGTCTTCATTGTTTTCCTTTATGGATGGTTTCTCTGGATACAATCAGATAAAGATGGCTCCGGAAGACATGGATAAAACAGCTTTTACAACTCCTTGGGGTACCTTTTGCTATAGAGTCATGCCTTTTGGTCTTAAAAACGCTGGTGCGACATATCAGCGAGCTATGGTGACTCTCTTTCACGACATGATTCATAAAGAAGTCGAGGTGTATGTGGACGACATGATTGCGAAGTCACAGACTGAGGAAGAACATTTGGTTCATTTGAAGAAGTTGTTTGATCGTTTTCGAAAGTTCAGGTTAAGGCTTAATCCCAACAAATGCACCTTTGGGGTTCGATCGGGCAAGTTACTTGATTTTATCGTGAGTCAATGAGGAATTGAAGTATATCTAGACAAAGTAAAAGCAATACAAGATATGCCGGCACCGAAAAATGAGAAGGAAGTACGAGGTTTCCTTGGAAGGTTAAATAACATAGCCAGATTCATTTCCCATTTTACTTCTACCTGTGAACCCATCTTTAAATTGTTATGCGAGAATCAGGATGTCTGTTGGGATGAGAGTTGTCAAGAATCTTTCGAGAAGATTAAGCAGTATCTTCAAGAACCACCAATACTCATACCACCAGTTCCAGGGAGACCTCTCATTATGTATTTGACTGTGCTTGAAGGATCTATGGGTTATGTGCTCGGACAACATGATGATACTGGACGAAAAGAACACGCCATTTACTATTTGAGCAAGAAGTTTACTGAGTGTGAATCAAGGTATTCCTTACTTGAGAAGACTTGTTGTGATCTTACATGGGCAGCATGACGTTTGAGGCAGTATATGTTAACACATTCTACGCTTCTGATATCTAAGATGGATCCGATAAAGTACATCTTCGAGAAGCCAACACTTACAGGAAGATTGGCTCGGTGGCAAATGCTTTTGTCTGAGTATGACATCCAGTACGTCACACAAAAGGCTATCAAAGGTAGCATTCTTGCTGATCATCTCGCTCACCAGCCATTGGAAGAATATCAGCCCATGAAGTTCGACTTTCCAGACGAGGATATTATGAAACTTGATGACAATGAAGGACCTGAACCAGGGGATTGATGGACTCTCATGTTCGATGGTGCGTCGAATGCTATGGGTCACGGTATTGGCTCAGTTCTGACATCTCCACGCGATACTCACATACCTTTCACTGCCAGATTATGTTTTGATTGCACGAATAATATCGCTGAATACGAAGCTTGTGTGATGGGCCTTGAAGCCGCCATTAATTTGAAGATCAAGATTCTTGAAGTTTATGGGGACTCTGCCTTGGTGATACATCAAGTACGGGGTGATTGGGATACACGTCACCCTAATTTAGTTCCATACAGGGATTACATAGTTGAGTTGTTTCCCGCTTTCGATGAGGTCACCTTTGAGTACATTCCTAGAGAAGCGAATGAACTGGCAGACGCTCTGGCCACTTTAGCAGCAATGTTCAAAGTCAATTACCCGAATCATGCACCCAGTATAAGGATTTGTCGTTACAAGGAGCCAACACATATTTTCCCTGCTCATTGTCTCACAATTGAAGATGTATCAGACGAAAGGCCGTGGTATTTCGACATCAAAAGATATCTTGAGAAGCAAGAGTACCCCGAAGGTGCTACGATTGGTGTCTAAGTTTTTACTGTCAGGAGACGTTCTGTACAAAAGAAACTATGATTCGGTTCTACTCAGATGCGTGGATAGACACGAGGCAGAATCCATCATACGAGAAATACACGAGGGCTCTTTTGGTACTCATGCTAGTGGGCATTCCATGGCAAAGAAAATCCTACGAGCAGGTTATTTCTGGATGACGATGGAAAGTGACTGTTGTGTATATGCCAAAATATGCCACAAATGTCATATTTACGCATATAGGATACATGTTCCTCCCACTCCTTTGAATGTAATGACTTCACCATAGCCCTTTACAATGTGGGGCATCGATATGATTTGATGCATCGAGCCGAGCGCTTCAAATAGACACATGTTTATCCTCGTTGCTATTGATTACTTCACCAAGTGGGTGGAAGCGACTTCGTACAAGCATGTGACCAAGCAAGTTGTCACTCGTTTCATTAAAAGAGAAATCATATGCCAGTATGGAACTCCCAACAATATCATCACTGATAACGGGTCAAATCTCAACAACAAGATGATAAAGGAAATGTGTGAAGAGTTCAAGATCGAGCACCATAATTCATCATCCTATCGGCCAAAGATGAATGGGGCAGTCGAAGTCGCTAATAAGAACATAAAGAAGATCGTCCCGAAAATGGTGAGAACATATAAAGATTGGCATGAGATGTTGCCTTTTGCCCTGCATGGCTATCGAACTTCGGTGCGTACTTCCACTGGGGTAACTCCATTTTCACTAGTCTATGGTATGGATGCGGTACTCCCTGTCAAAGTGGAGATTCCTTCCTTAAGGGTTCTGATGGATACTAAACTTGATGAAGCAGAATGGATTCAAACGAGACTCAACCAACTCAATCTCATCGAAGAAAAGCGCCTGGCAGCCATTTGTCACGGTCAGTTATACCAACAACGTCTCAAGAGGGCATTTGACAAGAAGATTCGTCCTCGAGAGTTCCACGCAGGTGACCTGGTCTAAAGAAAGATTCTCCCAATCCACACTGATCCAAGATTTCACTTTAATTCAAAAAATCAAAAAAATATATAGTTAATATCTTTTCCTTTTTATTCTTTTAGTTATTATAATTTTTACTTCTTTCTTTCAATATTAATCTTGATTTGATTCTAATTTTAATTCAATTTTTAAGTTGGGTTATTGTTAAAATTAAAATTAAAATTAATTTTAATTTCTTTTTTTTATTATTGTTCTTTGGAAATTTTAGTTTAATCATTTTCCTTTTATTATTACTAACTATTATTATTATCATTATTATTATTATTATTATTATTATTATTATTATTATTATTATTATTATGTTTTCAGTAGTTTTTTTGTCATAATAAAAAATCAAGTTTGGGACCACTCTCTTCATGCTACAATATGTCCATATTAGTCAAAAGTATTGTCCAAAATCAGTCCCAAAATAATAAAACAAAACATTTAAAAAAATGCCAAAAATATGTCCACAAGATTACTGCTATACTGCTGTCAATTTTCAGCCCTGCACAAATGCAAAAAAAAGTCAAATTGTGACCTTTCCTTGTCCAAAATCAGTCCCGCTCCAACAGTCCAAAACCTGCAGCTATTGTTGTATTATTGTTGTCCAAAACCTGCATCAAAACCAGTTCACAAACAACCAAAGATTGTATTAAAATGGAAAAACAAAAGATGCAGCAAAAAAGCATTGAAACAGTTAGCTAAGACAGTTCAAAATCTCACCAATTATCCCCAAAATTTTATCATTTTTCCCTATAAAACTAAGACATCATTCAACAGAATACAGGGACAAAAAAACCAGTAGGGAGAGAGTTACGGATTAGGGGATTTTTTAGAGACAACCAGCAAAATCGAAAACAGGCAAGAGGAGAACGATATCAGCAAGGAAACCAGATACGAAAACACCAAAAAACACACACAAAAAACCGAAAAACTCTGTTATTCCAATCTTTTTGATTTCTGATCTGACCTGATCAGAAATGGACCGTCACGGCTGGCTCCGAGCAGAAAGCTTTTTTGAACGAGGTGGGGGGGGGGGTACCTGCAAGGCACTCCGATGCTGAAGTAAGTAGGAGTACGAGCAGATAATAGTAAGTTGAGGTTAGAATGATGAATACCTGACCCTCTGGAAACAGAGGGTATTTATAGCCCCCAGCGCTGGGCCAAGGTCCCTTCATTGGGTCGGGCGGATTTGGCCCAATGGAGGAACTGCCAGGTTCTACGTGGGTAGTAGGGACCCGCACGTGGTCCCCTTCCTGGATGTGCTGCGTGAAGTGCGGGCGGACGAAGACGCGGTCTTTCCGGAGTATCGTTGGGGAACGGTGGACTGAGTCTGCCCTAGTTGGGATGCTCGAGACAACGTCGAGCTGGACAGTAGGGTGTCGAGCTGGACGTCAGAACGTCGAGCTAGACAGCGGGGTGTCGAGCTGGACGTCAGGACGTGTAACTGAACGGCAGGATGTCGAGATGGACGTCAAGAGGTGGAGCCGGACATCATCACTTGGAGTTGGACAGTGGGATGTCGAGCTGGACATCAGGATGTCGGGCATGGATGTGACCCCTTTGCTCGGCGTGGTCCTCAGTAAGTCCCTTTAGACTGGGCCTCAGCAATGCTTTTGGGCCTGTCGGGCCCAGTCCAGAACAGGAGCCCCCCAAGTCGTGGTTCCTTTGCGAGGAGCCATGACTTGAGCCCAAGTTATTCCCTCGTTGAGGTCTCGTGCCCGGGATAGGGGTGTGGTCCCTCGAGGGGTCTCCCCGTGTCGTGCTCGGAGACTTCCTCGGTGGTGGATACGCGGAGGATCCTTACCGGGCGCGTCGGTCGAGCACACGAGGTATCTTTCGGGAACTGTGCCGCCACCCTATGGGGGTAGGGTTATCATTGCGTTGGGAGCAGCGCGTCGAGGAGATGGAGTCCGTGGTTGCCCGAGGTGACGTTTGGTATTCCACGTCATCACTATAAATAGGAACCTTGGGCCCCATAATACGTTTTCTGCTCTCTGTGCTCTCTCTGCTGCTGCTCTCCCAGACTTTCTCCCATTGTGACTGTTGTGACTTTCCGTTACAGATTCTTCCATTTCGTAGCCAAATCCCACTCTTTGATCCAAGTAAGTGGTCTATCTTCTTCATTTTTCTGTTTAGAACGCATGATTTCTGGCGTTTGTAGATGTTTTAGGACCGTGCGCGTGGGATTAGCCCGGTAAACTCGTGCTTAGCCCGACACATTCATGTCTAGGACCGGCAAACGCATGTTTGTGGCCGGCACATTCATAGTTTAGGTGATAAACTTCAGAGCTGCCCGGGGTCTTCATGATCCAGGGCGCCTGATTCATGATCGCGCCCGGTATGTTCATGGTCTTGGCCGTGGGCTTCATGGTGCGGCTCGCCATGTTCATACCTCGGGTCGACATGCTTGCAGAGTGGCCGCGCAGTTGGTTTGAGGAAGAACACCAGGTTCAGGACGTCGGGGAGGCAACCATTCGTGGAAAATGGACTTATGTAGTCGTGTATGGGACGACATGATTTTGTCGAGCGTAGGACTTCGTGCTCAACTGACTGGTTTCCCGTGCTCTGCAGGTAACCATGGCGGACGAGCCGAGCTCTTCCGGACGCCGCGACCGTGACGAACAGAGTGCCGACGAGTCGGTCACCTTGATTGATACCGTGACCGACCCTTTGCTGGAATGGGTGGGCGTCGAGCCGCGGGGGATAGCGTCAGTATACAGCCGGGACGACCGACATCCATTCGATGTCGTTGAAGAGGGTCAAGACCAGCCCGGCTTCCAGAAAAACTTTGTAGTTATGGTTCCGTCAACCCGGGCAAGGATTTGCTCGGTCTATCCGAATTACAGCCTCGCGATGTATGAGATCGCGTTCAAAGACCTAGGGCTGCGGCTGCCATTCACTGATTTTCAGGCCGGGGTCTTTATGCACTTGGAGCTGGCCCCGTCCCAGCTACACCCAAACTCTCTCGCCTTCATCCGGGCGTTTGAGTTAACGTGTCGCTACCTGAGGATCGGGGCGACCATCCCTCTTTTCTTCCGGGTATTTCACCTGCAGCGTCAGTCCCGAGGAGGGAAACATAGCTGGGTCTCCCTGAAGCAGTCGAGGAGACTCTTTAAGATGTATATGGACTCCTTGAGGGGGTTTAAAGACAAGTGGTACGTGGTACGGCCAGTTACCGACGCTGCTTTAAATTCCCTTTTCGAGGAGGAAGGGCCAGTGAGCGACGATGATGGGGAAACGATGATGAGCGACGATGGGAGCCCCGTGTTGGGTCGTAGGGCTAAAATCCCGGTGTACTGGATGTCCCGACATTACGAGCATGGGACCGGTTATTACCATACCGCCGTCGGGGACATGTGCTCGGAAGATGAGCGGGCGTACGACGCTCTTTGCCGGTTTGTCGACAGTTTCCATCCCGCCCGATGGGTTACGCGGGAAGGGGATGATATCCTGGACAAAGATGGTTACCCGACGTTCGAGTCCCGTCCGATCGACACCAAGGCGCTGGTGGAGTGTCCGACTTATAGGCAGGCTGCCCGCCTGTTAGGTTGTTTGCTTGAAATTCTTTATTCGTCATTTACTCATGAAGTTTGCTCGATACTGACTTTTCCTTTATTTCGTGCAGGTACGATGGCTAGCCGACATGAAAGGCTCTTGAAATTATCCTGCGACCAGAGGCGGGGCAGGAGGGTCGTGAAGGCCCCACAGGCGACGAGGATGGGTCCCCCACCCGGTCCAAATGTTCCTCAGCCGGTGAGGGTGGACTCGCCGTCGAGCTCGGGACCGGCGTCGGATCCAGAGGTCGAGGAGATCGACCCCAGTGCCGTTTTGACGCAGAGGAAGAGGACCCGTGTGGAAGGTGGTCCGACTGTCGGCGAGGACGCCGACGCTGTTAGATCTTTCGCCTTCCCCCCTTGTTTCGAAGAGGCGGGCTTTTTCGAGCGATTCCCCTCGACAGTGGTTGCCCATGAAGCTGAGGCCATAAAAAGATGAGTAAAGAGGAAAGGAAGGCGTATCTGGCCACCAGCGTGGATGGGCTGGTAAAAATGGCCGAAATGGCTTTGGTGCTATCCGAGGATGGAGGGGACTCTGCCCATGTTGAGGAGCTCGAGCGGGAGAAGGCGGCGCTGACTGCGAGCTCGCGGAAATTGAAGGTCGCTCTGGAACGCTCCGAGGGGATGTTCCGAGAGCAGACCGCGATGCTCGATGCTGAGAGGGAGATGTTGACCCTGGAGAAGGAGAAGTCGGGGAAGTTGACTGAGGAAGGGGAGCTTCTTCGGGCAGACAGGGATCGCCTGGCGGCCGAAGTCGAACGCTTGGGTAAACAGGTCGAGGAAAAGAATGCTGCCCTGCAACCTGCCGAAGATGAGCCCGAGGACATAGTAGCTTTGAAGAGTCGGATGGAGCTGGTCGCCCACATCCGGCTCCTCGAGGTGGACTGCGTTGGTGCCCTGGAGGACGGGTTCAATTCTGCGGTCGATCAACTCTCCTTGCTAAATCCTGGCCTAGTCACTGAGGGTATCGGTCACACACACCGGATTGTAGATGGCGTGATCGTTCCTCCACCCGACTCTCCGAACGCCGACAATGATGATTCCGTGGAAGTCTGAGTAGGATAGTGGGCCTGCGTGCCCTTGATATTTGTATTCTTTGGGCCTGCGTGCCCGTTTATTGTATGTTATGAACATCGCCGGCCTTCTTGGTCGGTTTACTATTGTTTTGTCGCCTTCGGGCATTTATATCAATGTTGTTTTACATTTTGGATTTTTGCCCTTGTTTGAAATCATATGCTTGCATGAATTTAGCCTAAGCCACGGGCCCGAGGAGTGCCCGTAAGTGGCTTTGATTTGGCGAGCGAATATGCTCGACTCCGTTTGTATTCGTTCCCGGCCCTCTTTCAATTGGCCAGAACCACCTAAGTGTTGCGCTCGAGGGGAGAGATTTTCTTCTGACCCTTGTAGATGGCCCGTTATTCTTGATGGAATGTCGGGCATTTCGGAGCGAGGTTGCTCAGTCGGGCGTGGAGCCCGTTAGGGACGATTCTCCCTTGGCGTGAACTGCCCATCGCGAGCTGGGTGTTCTGCCTTATGGGTACAACGACGGTGGGGCTCGGTACAGCTGTCCACGTCGGGCACTATCGATCGTCATCGTTTACCGCGCGATGCTGTGCTATTTTGGTCGTACGTCGGGCTTGTACCTTAACCTTATACGAAATTGGATGTTTTTTCTCGTTGACCGAGCGCGGGTGCTGCTGGTCGAGGGTCCCAGGTGTTGATAGTTTCTAACTGTAGTACTGCTTTAGCTTAGCAGCATTCCAGGGTCTTGGTAATGGCTCTCCGTCTAACTGCTCGAGGTAGTACGCCCCGGTACCCGTGGTGCCGTGGACGCGGTAAGGTCCTTCCCAGTTCGTGGCCAACTTCTCTTCGCGGGAGTCTTTCTGGTTCCTGCGTAGTACCAGGCTGCCTATTTCGAACTCGCGCTTGATGACCTTGTCGTTATGGCGCAGAGCCACTCGTTGTTTTAGGGTGGCTTCACGTAGGGCAGCCCCCGATCGGATTTCCTCGACTAGGTCGAGTTCATCCCTTAGTGCTTCGTCATTCATTTCTTCGTCGAGGGGTTCCTCCGTTCGTCGGGATGGTTCCATGATTTCGACCGGGATGACAGCTTCGGTGCCGTAGGTCAGTCGGAATGGTGTTTCCCCCGTCGTTGAGTGGGGTGTGGTGCGGTATGCCCACAGGACGCTGTGGAGCTCCTCGACCCATCCTCTTTTGGCTTCGCCGAGTCGACGTTTGAGCCCTCGGAGGATGACTCTGTTCGCGGCTTCGGCTTGCCCGTTGGTCTGAGGGTGCTCGACCGACGTGAAATGTTGTTTGGTCCCCAGTTTGGTGACGAAGTCTCGGAATCCGTGGTCGGTGAACTGGGTACCGTTGTCGGTCACCAGGGCCTGCGGAATTCCGAACCTGGCGAGCACGTTTCTTTTGTAGAAACGGAGGATATTGTGTGAGGTGATTTTTGCGAGTGCCTCGGCCTCGATCCACTTCGTGAAGTAATCCACGGCGACGATTAGAAATTTGTTCTGGTAGGTTCCTTGCACGAAGGGCCCGAGGATGTCCATGCCCCACCAGGCGAACGACCATGGGGACGACAATGTGTTCAACTCGTGCGGGGGGGCGAGGTGCATATCCCCGTGCTTCTGGCACTTGTCACATTTTTTCACGTGTTCCTTGGCATCCTGTTGCATCGTCGGCCAGTAGTATCCTGCTCGGAGGGCTTTCCTTGCCAAGGATTTACCGCCCATGTGCTGGGCGTTGATACCTTCGTGTATCTCCCGCAGTACGTCGGGGATGGAGGACTCGTCGATGCATTTCAGGAGGGGAATGGAGAATCCTCTTCGGTACAGTTTCTGCTCGAGAACAACATAGGAACATGCTCGTCGCTTGGTAGTGGCAGCTTCGGCCTGGTTCGACGGGAGTTCTCCCTTTGTTAGGAAATTATAAACCGGGGTCATCCAAGACGTGGCATCCCCGATGGCGTGGACCTCGACCGTAGTCGAGGGTGGTTCGATACTCGGTCGTGCCAGAGATTCCTGGATGACGGATTTATTCCCGCCCTTCTTTCGTGTGCTCGCGAGTTTGGACAATATGTCTGCCCTCGTGTTTTGCTCGTGGGGAACATGAGAAATTTCTGCACGTACGAACTTTGCCATGTGTTTTTTGACTAAGTTCAAGTACTCAATGAGGTTGTCATTTTTGGCCTGGTAGCTTCCCCGTACTTGGGAAGCGACGAGCTGGGAGTCGGTGTAAATTTGAACTTCGCGGGCTCCTAGGTCCTCGGCTAATCTCAGTCCTGCGAGCAGGGCTTCGTATTCTACCTGGTTATTCGACGTCGGGAAGGAGAGAACCAGGGAGTGCTCGATTACCACACCTTCTTCGTTTTCCAGGAGGATCCCTGTGCCGCTTCCGGACGGGCTGGAGGCTCCGTCGACGAAGATGGTCCACTTGTGTTCCTTTCCCGGGGGAATGTCGTTAGTGGTCATCTCCGCGACGAAGTCGGCCAGGGCTTGTGCTTTCAGGGCCTTCCTGCTCTCGTACTGAATGTCAAATTCGGAGAGTTCCAAGGACCACTTCAGCATTCTGCCCGCCATATCTGGCCGACCCAGGAGTTGCCTCACCGGCTGATCGGTTCGCACGATGATGGTGTGCGCTAGGAAGTAGTGTCTGAGCCTCCTCGCAGCGTTGACGAGGGCCAGAGCAACCTTTTCTATCTGTTGATACCTGCTCTCGGGGCCTTGTAAGGCTTTGCTCGTGAAGTAGACAGGTTTCTGCCCGTCAGGGGTCTCGCGGACAAGAGCTGCGCTGATGGCTTCGTTTGAAACTGCCAAGTATAGGTACAGTGGTTCATCGTCATCTGGTCGAGACAAAACGGGCGGTTGAGACAGGCTCTGCTTCAGATGGCGGAGTGCGTGCTCGCATTCCTCGTTCCATTCGAAGGCTGCTTCCTTTCGAAGGAGCTTGAAGAAGGGAAGTGCGTGCTGAGCGGACTTCGCGACGAAGCGGGATAGTGACGTCAACATGCCGTTCATGATTTGTACCGACTTCTTCGACGTTGGTGTCGGGAGGTCGGAGAATGCCCGACACTTGTCGGGGTTGGCTTCAATCCCTCGTTCTGTTAGATAGAATCCGAGGAATTTTCCTGCCCTGACCCCGAACGTGCACTTCTCGGGGTTGAACCTCATTTTGCACTGTCTTGCTTGGGCGAAGACTGTCTTGAGGTGGGCTGCGTGATCGGTGTCTGCTCGGGATTTGACGATCATATCGTCCATATATACCTCGAGCATGTCGCCAATCTGTTTGTTGAACACTTTGTTCATCATGCGTTGGTAAGTTGCACCGGCGTTCTTCAGTCCGAAGGGCATTACGTTGTAGTAATAGTTGCCCGAGCTGGTCATGAACGCTGTGCAGCGTTTGTCGCCCAGAGCCATTGGGATTTGATTGTATCCCGAGTAGGCGTCCATGAACGACAAAGTCTTGAAGCCGGCCGAATTGTCGACCAGCATGTCAATGTTAGGTAGAGGAAAAGCATCCTTCGGGCAAGCCCGGTTGAGGTCGGTATAGTCAACACACATTCTCCATTTTCCATTATTCTTTTTAACAAGTACAACATTTGACAGCCAGGTGGAGTACCGGGCTTCAGAAATAAAATTTGCCTCTAGGAGGTCTTTTACAGCTTTTTCAGCAGCCTCTGTTTTTTCTGGAGACTGCCTACGCCTACGTTGTACTACGGCCTTGGCGGCTGGATCAATGGCGAGGTGATGACAGGCGACCTCAGGGTCGAGTTCGGGCATCTCTGCAGCGCTCCAGGCGAAGAGATCAGCATTCTCGCGCAGACAGGCCTTGATTTGCTTCCTGGCCAAGTCGGGGAGATCTTTGCCAATCTTCACTCCCTTGGTCGGGTCTGCTCCGAGGGGAACGAGTTCGAAATCTCCGTCCGGAATAGGTCGAAGGGGGATTTGCTCGCTGCTGGATGGCTCGTCTTGGTCGAAGCGGGCGTCGAGGGCTATGGAGTCGACCTTTGGTGGAGCCTTTTGAACTTCTACCTCGGGGGATGCCCTGTCGGGTTCTTGCTTTGTCTTCTTGGTGGGTCTGGTCCCCGTGTCGACGGTATCCCGTCCCTTGGAAGCGGCGTTGAAGCACCTGCGGGCAGCGGCGAGGTCTCCCTGGATGGTGGCTACCCTTGCCCTTTTGGTATAGAACTTCATTTTTAAATGGACAGTTGAGGGAACCGCTGTCAGCTCCGCCAATGTCGGCCTCCCCAAGATGCAATTGTATAGGGACGGGCAGTCAATGACGAGGAAGCGGATCTTGACCTGTCTTGTAGTCGTTCCTTCCCCGAACGTCACCAGGAGCTCGACATAACCCCAAGGTTTGGAAGTCGAGCCGTTGAAGCCTTGAAGGTCTGAACCCACATACAGAGAGAGGTGTGAGTCGTCCAGTTGCAAGGTCCGGAACAGCTGGCTGTACATCACGTCGACGGAACTCCCTTCGTCGACCAGGATGCGATGTACGTCAAAATTGGTCATCTTTGCCCTTATCAGCAAGGGGATGACTGCGTTCGGGGCTCCGCCGGGGAGCTCTTATAAGTAGAAGGTGATGGGTTCTGACCTGCCCTTCACCCTTTCGAACGTCACAGTTTGAGGAGGAGCTGTGTCGACCAGTTCGTCCAACTTCCTCTTGGCTGAATTGATGGTGAGGTCGTTGAACCCGCCCCCGCTGATGACCATGGCGGAGGGGAAGTATTCCCACCTGCTGTGTGTTGTCAGGGGATCTTGCAGGAGCTCGGGAATTTCGAAATCCTCGGGCCTGGTTACCGAGAAGGCAGTCTGGATTGGCACCGACTCGTCAGATGGTCGGGCATCTTCTTCGGGCTCCTTAGCTTCATGGGCGTCCCGACGGGGAGCGTCGTTTCGCCTGTACTGTGCGAGCCTCCCTCCTTTGATGAGGGTTTCAATGGCGTCCTTGAGGTGGACGCAGTCCTCTGTCAAATGACCATGACTCCTATGGTATTGACAGTATTTATTTTTGTCTACCCCTGGCTTGGCAGGAGCAGGCCGGGGACGCTTGACGCCACCGTCTTTGAAATCTGTGCTAGCACACTCCGCCAAAATACGCTCGCGGGAAGCCGTGAGCGGAGTGTACTCGGTGAAACGGCCCGAGGGGCCCCTTTGTTACCGGACCTCCCGGGGTCGATCTTCCTTCCTTTTCTCCCCGGTACGTCGGGGAGGAGGGTCTTGTCGCGAGCTGCTGCCATGATTGGGAGCGCGAGCCCTTGAGTCTCGTGCCCTGTTGGCAGCTTCTCTCTCCTCGTAGTCCATGTAAGCTCGGGCTTTGTCGAGGAGAGCGTCAAAAGTTGCAGGCGGCTCAATACCCACAGCTTTTCTGAATTCTGTGCCGGGGAGGAGGCCCCTCTCCAGCAAATATCTTTTCATATGGTCCGCGCAGGGGACCTGTATTGCTTCCCGGTTGAAGCGGTTGATGAATTCCCTCAAGGTTTCATCCTGCCTTTGGATGATGGCCTCGAGGGCTGCCTCGGTCTTCGGGTGGCGCCGAGAAGCTGTGAAGGAACTGATGAATTGGTTCTTTAGGTTCCGCCACGAGGTAATTGAGCCCGGGGCGAGTCCTTTATACCAGTCCATGGCCGCCTTCCTGAGAGTTGTGGGGAAGAGACGGCACTTGATGGGCCCCCCGACATTATGATAGTGAAGCATGGCTTCGAACCCGTCAATGTGGTCGACCGGGTCTGCTACGCCGTCATACTCCTTCAGATGTGGGGGCTTCTCCATGCCCGGGGGGATAGGTGCATCCATGATGGCCTGCGACAAGGGACCGCGGGGGTCGTCCTCGTCGCTCCTCTCCGGAGAAAGAGAAGGGGTCCTGTAGTTGTGTCTGGCACGATGATCGTGCTGAGATTCCCTCGAGCGTGACGCTCGGTGGTTGAAGGTTACACGCCCGTCTCCGGGGTGCCTCTTGTCGTGCCTTGATGGGTCGCGACTGGGTTCCCCGGCTGGAATAGTGGGTTGTCTCTCGTACTGGGGCCGCCTCTGCTTTGGTCGGGGAGAGGGGCTCCTGGAGTTCTCCCTGTAGTGTCTCCGCGAGGGAGAAGGGTGTCGAACTTCTTCGACCCGAGGAGGTGGAGAAGGTGGCCTCTGATGCCTCCTCGGGGGTCGTCGATCATTTTCAAGTGCCCTTAATCTTTCTCTTTGGGCGAATATTAGGTAATTTGTCTGATTAATGGCCGCGAACAGTGCCTGAGTCGTGGCATCTGCTCCGGCAGGGACTGGGACTTCATAGAACCGGGCAGCTCTGCGATAAGCGAGAGCTTCCGGGTCGTCTTCGAGTGCTGGAGGGGTCGTAGAGGACGACGCAGTGACTCCGTCCCTGTGGGAGGTAGGTCCAGGGGTGGTTGTCACAGGGATGGCATTGTGGCCGGGATCACCGGGATTGTCGAGGTGTCCGTTCTTGTCCGCGGGACCGTTATTAGTGTCGGCGACACGGACGTGCTGCTCTTCGCGAGCTGGATCAGCCATGACAGGTAATTGAATTGAGCTTTGGTCCTTAGAATTGTTCGTTAGACGGGGAAGCTGTTTCCCACAGACGGCGCCACTGATCTGACCTGATCAGAAATGGACCGTCACGGCTGGCTCCGAGCAGAAAGCTTTTTTGAACGAGGTGGGGGGGGTACCTGCAAGGCACTCCGATGCTGAAGTAAGTAGGAGTACGAGCAGATAATAGTAAGTTGAGGTTAGAATGATGAATACCTGACCCTCTGGAAACAGAGGGTATTTATAGCCCCCAGCGTTGGGCCAAGGTCCCTTCATTGGGCCGGGCAGATTTGGCCCAATGGAGGAACTGCCAGGTTCTACGTGGGTAGTGGGGACCCGCACGTGGTCCCCTTCCTGGATGTGCTGCGTGAAGTGCGGGCGGACGAAGACGCGGTCTTTCCGGAGTATCGTTGGGGAACGGTGGACTGAGTCTGCCCTAGTTGGGATGCTCGAGACAACGTCGAGCTGGACAGTAGGGTGTCGAGCTGGACGTCAGAACGTCGAGCTAGACAGTGGGGTGTCGAGCTGGACGTCAGGACGTGTAACTGAACGGCAGGATGTCGAGCTGGACGTCAAGAGGTGGAGCCAGACATCATCACTTAGAGTTGGACAGTGGGATGTCGAGCTGGACATCAGGATGTCGGGCATGGATGTGACCCCTTTGCTCGGCGTGGTCCTCAGTAAGTCCCTTTGGACTAGGCCTCAGCAATGCTTTTGGGCCCGTCGGGCCCAGTCCAGAACAATTTCACAACTTCTGTAAAAAAAAACCGCACTTCTATTCAATATCATAAATATCTTGCTCACAGTTATTTCAAAAAAATAAGAAAGGATTCAAAGAGCATCTTATCACCTTTGGGTTTCTATTTCTTCTCTGAGTCAACCATGAGGTGAGTCATTATGCCTCTGCTTTGCACTTTTGCATCCTTATTCCTCATGATATTTAGATCTTTGTACCTTTGATATCTACTTGCCATGTCTGCATTGTACCATCACTTACATGATTAATTTTTTGTATCACTTTCTTTGTGCCACATGACTGTCTAATTTGTTGAAATTTTTGATGTGTTCCGATGTTTGTTGTAACTGGTAAAGATCATATGTTAAAGAAAAAGAACATAGTTAGAAAACCAGAGATTTATAATTTTGTTTCTTCTATTCCATGAACCAAATGTGAAAAACAAATTTTCCAGATACACCATTACAGAACTGTAACCAAAAACCAGTGTCGAAATCATAAAAAAAAAAAGAGAAATTTGTTAAGTTGTTGTTGTTTGTTTACCTTTGAGTAGATATTCGAGTAAAATCGTGACTTAGCAAAAACTAGCGGGAGATTGTAAGGACCATTCTTGGAGAAATCTCATTTTCGTTGTCCCCGGTGAGAAACTAAAAGGGTGAAACGTGGAGCCATTGTTGTCGTTGTTTATGACGTTGTGATCGGTTAAAACGAGAGGGCAGAAAGTGATTGTTATTGTTATTCTTCGTGAGATGAGAGAGTTGTTGTTTGTTTACGATTGAGAGAAGAGCATGAAAATTAATTGAGAAGAGAGGAAATCATGGAGAGAATAGAGGAAGTTGTTCTGGTTCTGCCTTCTTTGGAGAAGAGGCGCGGGATGACTTAGGGTTTTCTAACCCATTTGTATTTGATAAAGCTGGGTGGATCCGGGTCCAGCCTGACCCGGTCCGGCCCATTCTTTTTTTTCTTTTTTCTTTTATAAACTTGTTTTTTATACAATCTCGGGCTATTTTCCTTCTAATTTACTTAAGCCCAAGCGTTTTTTTTACTACACCTCCCCTAATAATTATTAATTACACCCTTTCATTTTGTTTATTTTGGATAATAATCTTTTCTAGTTAATTTAGTTTTTTTTTAGATTTAATCAAATAACTATGTTTCAGTTAATTAGATAATTTTAATTAGTTAGATTAGTTTTAAACTTAATTAGTAATCTTTAGAAATTTTTAACTACTTTAAAAAAAAATCTTAGATTTAGTTAATAACTTTAGGATTTTTATTTGATTTAGAATTAGTTTAATAAGTTTATAATTTTTATTTGATTTAGAATTAGTTTAATATCTTTAGAATTTTTTTATTTGATTTAGAATTAGTAGTTTTAGAATTTTATTTGATTTAGATTTAGTTTAATAACTTTAGAATTTTTATTTGATTTAAATTTAGTTTAGTAGTTTTAGAATTTTATTTGATTTAGATTTAGTTTAATAACTTTAGGATTTTTATTTGATTTAGAATTAGTTTAATAAGTTTATAATTTTTATTTGATTTAGAATTAGTTTAATATCTTTAGAATTTTTTATTTGATTTAGAATTAGTAGTTTTAGAATTTTATTTGATTTAGATTTAGTTTAATAACTTTAGAGTTTTTATTTGATTTAAATCTAGTTTAGTAGTTTTAGAATTTTATTTGATTTAGATTTAGTTTAATAACTTTAGGATTTGTATTTGATTTAGAATTAGTTTAATAAGTTTATAATTTTTATTTGATTTAGAATTAGTTTAATATTTTTAGAATTTTTTATTTAAATTTCGTTTAGTAGTTTTAGAATTTTATTTGATTTAGATTTAGTTTAATAACTTTAGAGTTTTTATTTGATTTAAATTTAGTTTAGTAGTTTTAGAATCTTATTTGATTTAGATTTAGTTTAATAACTTTAGAGTTTTTATTTGATTTAAATTTAGTTTAGTAGTTTTAGAATTTTATTTGATTTAGATTTAGTTTAATAACTTTAGAGTTTTTATTTGATTTAAATTTAGTTAGTAGTTTTAGAATTTTATTTGATTTAGATTTAGTTTAATAACTTTAGAGTTTTTATTTAATTTAAATTTAGTTTAGTAGTTTTAGAATTTTATTTGATTTAGATTTAGTTTAGTAACTTTGGAACTTTTATTTGTTTTAGATTTAATTTAGCAACCTTGGAATTTTAATTTAGTTTAGATTTAATTTACTAATTTTAAAATTTTAATTTAGTTTAGATCTAATTTAGTAATTTTAGAACTATTTTTACAACCTTAGAATTTGTAGTTAGTTTAGAATTATTTTAGTAAGTAATCTTAAATTTTTAATTTAGTTCAAATAACTTCTTTAGATAATTAGTTACCTTCTCTTTTATTTGTATTTAAATATCTCAGTCATTTTAATTTCTCGATGCCTTTTGGTCATTAATTTGTTTCGTTAGATTTATTTTCTTGTGAATTTTCGATTGTTTATATTTTGATATCCATTTTATTTTGCTTACTCGATTTATTCCAAGGGAGAGAATTAACTAGTCGACTTCATGTCATCTAGTATCTAATAAGATTGTGCGAATCCCTTCATTCATTTTTGTTTTACTATTTTGTTAATCTTAAGTTAATTTTCCTAAAAGATTCAAATTTTAAAACTCACACCTTTTAAGTCAAAACTTCGACACTAGGTGGTCGTATCTTCGAAATCTCATTCACACTCATTTTGACCAAACAAACCAAAAATAAATAAAAAACCTTTCAATTGAATTTATTTTAAAACCCGCAAAACACTCAACAAATCAAAACTCCCCCAAAGGGCACGTTATCTCCGTTCTACCGCGATACCGGCCGTGCCTATTGCTAGAATGCGTGCGTTAACGTCACCCACTAAAAAACACAAACAAACCAACCATTTTCTAGAGAAACTACGGTGTTTTGATTCCTTCATTGGATACGTAGGCAAAGGGTCATGAAACCCTCGCGAACGCAATAATAAAAACCTTTCATTTCCCCTTAAGCAAGCACAGTTGTAGATAAATACACCCTTTAAGACAAACAAACAAAATGGATCCCGTTGAGTACAACGGATGCGAGGGGTGCTAATACCTTCCCCTCGCATAATTGACTCCCTTACCCTTTCTCTTGGTTGCAAGACCATCTTATCCATTCCCTTGTGGTTTTATCAATATTTCCCCTTCCTTCTGCTTCACTGGAGGGAAATCTTCTTTAGTTGGAAGACGATGAACCACAATATCAGTGTCCAGCCCTGACATGTCTTCATATGACCAAGCAAAGATCTCAACATAATCCTGCAACATCTGTATTAATCGCTGTTTGACACTATGTTCCATGTTTGCACCTATCTTGAATTCTTTTCTATCCTCTTCGATACCCAAGTTCACTGTCTTAACTGGATCTTCATGAGGCTGTATAGCCTTTTTTTCCTGTTGTAACAGTCTGGCAAGTTCTCTTGGTACCTCACAATCTTCCTCACCTTCTTCCTCGGCTTGGTTGATTGGATTTCCAAAGTTATAACTGGAAATAGCAGAATCATTATCAACGGGATCCAGAGTGGATATTGATCTGCAGTTTGATATGTGAGTGTGTGTAAGAGCATAGCTGCATTGATAAAGTAAAAGTAGAAAATAAAAACAAAGAGCGCAAAATTTGTATGCAAAACGTCCAATGCTTTACTAATGACATATGACATTGAAAAATGATAACCCTCACAAATACACCAATGTGCCTCGGGTAAGACACAAGGCCATAGAGTTTATATTGTTCATTTATTACATATCCAGAAAAACAAAAAGACAATTACTCCTGAATAAAAGTAATCAGCACAAAGTCTTTAGTTGTCCAGTTACTGGGTCCACTGTTGGTAGTAGGGAAGATCCAGTTGTCTATGTCATAGTCACCATCATTGTCTTATAAAGTGTTGACCATATGGTTGCTAATGCATAGGGGAGATCTTCCGGCGTGAGCACGATGAACAACCTTTTGAGCCCTTGAAGTGAAACCCACACCAAACTTATTAGATTTGTATGGAATGTCAGGGAGTTGGCCCCAAATGGTACACCCACCTTCTTCAATTAGTGCTTTGGCGTCCTTGAGAGAAGCCATCTTCAATGGAGGCCTGGTGATCTTTGGCACACTGGTAACAGTCTCAGTTTCAGCCATGGTCTGAGGCACCTCTTCAAAGTTCTGACAAGGGGTCTCGATGAAATCGCCGTCCATTTCGACATACCTGAAAGAGTTCAGGTGGCTTACCATGTACTCCTCCTCACCACGTACTGTGACAATATTTCCCCTCACTGGGTACTTCACATCTGATGCAGAGTGGAAGTAACAGCTCTATCCCCATGGATCCAAGGGCATCCCAACAAACAGGAATAAGATGGTCGGATGTCCATCACGTAGAAGGTGGATTCAAAGGTTTGGGAACCAACTTTGATAGGGATGTCCACCTCCCCGTGCACCATTATTTTCGAACCATCGAAAGCCCTCACCACAATGTTGTCGGGCTTCATAGTCAAACCTTCGCAATCTAATCTGTCAAGAGCCTTCTTGGGCAGAACATTCAGCACTGAACCGGTATCCATTAAAACATGGGCCAAAGTGATGCCCCTGTATTCGATGGAGACATGCAGCACATCATTATGTTTTCTTCCTCTGGGTGTCAAATCAGCATCAGAAAAACCGAGTCCATTATCAGCGATCAAACTAGCCACACAATCTTCGAATTGATCAACGGAGATTTCCTGTGGCACATGAGTTATCTTGAGGAATTTTACCAAATCCTTTGCATGGGATTCAGAGCACAACAATAGGGCCAACATTGAGATCTTAGAAAATGTCTGCCCCAGTTGTTCAACCACATTGTAGTCTCTCTTTTTAATTATTTTCAGGATTTCTTCCATTTCCTTCTTAGAAACCTCAGGAATGGATTCTGAATGCTCCTTCTTCTGGACAGGCTCAACCAGTATCTCTTTACCCCGAGTCTCGACCGACTCGGTGACAGGGGTGGAAACAGGGCTAATCACAGGAGTAGTAATGGGAGTATTAGCAAGAGCGGCAGCAGGAATGATCACATGAGTAGTAACGGTTTTAGGAGGAGAGATCTCAGGAGAGAACACTCTTCGGCTTCTTGTTATTTTACTGGTCCCAACTATATTGCCGACATCAGGATCAGTACTTTCAGTAACTTTATATTCAGCAGCCAACAGATCTTGCTTGACGCTATGGTAATAGACGCCAGCCCCATAATTCCAGGGAACAACTTTATCCGAGAAATATGGTATTGGCCCTGGCATAGTGATGATCAGGGGAGTCGACTTTGGAACAGATGTAATCCTGATGGGTCTTTTGGTGGAGACCCTGGGAGGATTAGCGGAAATGGTTATAATAGAAATGTCTTTACATAGAGAACTTATGACTGGAGTCTTCTCAAATAGAATCTCGTTATCATCCATCAGGCGCTGAACACCTTCTTTAAATAAATAGCAACCAATTGGTAGAGATAAACATAAGTGGCAACCTTCACCACAACCCAGAAATAAACTGGCTTGCAACAGATTCCTTTTAATAGTCATGAGAGGAGTAACAAGTTCCCCAACGGAAGCAACAAACATATCATCATCAACAACATTAACACCATGGACGTGCTTGGGCATGGGGGCAATTATAACATTAGGAGTCTTTGGAGTATCGAATTCAATCTCCTTTGCCTTGATCAGATCCTACACCTTGTTCTTCAAAGCCCAACAATCATTTGTATCATGGCCTGGACTTTCAGAATGGTAGGTGCACCGAGCCTTTGGATTATAGTAAGGAGATGCAGTGTTGGGATTTTTGGGAGCTTCCCTTAAAGTTACCAGATTGGATTTCAGTAAGTATGGTAAAACTTGAGACAATGTCATATTGATCCGGGTAAAATGTCTCACAGGCCTTTCTGCTTTGGGCTAATTGTTCCGATGTTGAGTAGCTGCAGGCTTAGATATCATTACAGCCCCTACTGTTGGATGGCGTTGGGTTCTGCCCTGATTTCTTTGATTGTAAGCAGAACTGACCTCTTTCTTTCCCACGAAAGGTCTCTTTCCTGCACTTGAAGAGGTATCTTTTTTAATCTTGCCACTCCTAATACCAGATTCCACTCTTTCTCCAGTTAAGATCAGCTCAGTAAAACTAGAGTCTAGGAACTTCAGTTGTCCATTACTCTACTGGGGAGTTATCTCTTGACTGGAGAGGTGAAAGTTAACTGCTATTTGGTCAGGATCCATGCTTCATAGGGACTTGTTAAGGATAAGAAGGTTGACTGCTATCTGGTCGTATTCCAGGCTTCACAGCGACCTATTGGGGAATATGAAATTAGCTGCTATCTGGTTAGTTCCAGGCTTCGCAGTAATTGTAGTCATTGAACTGTTATCCGGTCGTATCCAGGCTTCAGTGATTTGAAGAAATTAAGCTGTTATCTGGTCGAGTCTAGGCTCCAACTTGAATCTGAGGTATATCGTTATCTGGTCGGGTCCAGGCTTTAGTGTCATAGGTTATACTATCTTCTGGTTGGGTCCAGGCTTCATAGTAATTAACCAAATAAACTACTATCTAGTCAGACTCCAGGCTTTACAATATCTTTAACTGGATAAGAATCAGAAAATCTTTGGGTTGATTTATTTGAACCAGAGAAAGTATCTATCGAAAAAGAATCAAGATAAATCATTGGTCGATTTAAACTAAACTGTCAAAGGTATTGCGCTATCTTTAACTAGAATAGAATCAGAGAAATCTTAGGGTCGATTTAACTGAACCAGAGAAAGTGTCTATCGGAAAAGAATCAAGTTAAAATCATTGGTTGATTTAAACTGAACCAGTAGAGGTCTTGAATTATCTTTAACTGGAATAGAATCAGAGAAATCTCAAGGTTGATTTAACTGAACCAGCAAAGTCTTTAATTGTCTTTGACTAGACAAGAATCAAAAAAATCTTAGGGTCGATTTAATTGAACCAGAGAAAGTGTCTAATGGAAAGGAATCAGAATAAATCATTGGTCGATTTAAACTAAACCAGCAGGGGTCTTGAATATGATCTTCTGAAGAAATGCTAAAATAGCCCTTCGGTAGAGGTAACCTTTGAAAAGACTGTCAGGTCATATAAGTGGTTAATGATGTTTGTCGATTGATCTTTCCTGAAAAGGTAAAGAGTTACTTATATGCAATGTCATGATGTATGAAATGTATTGTGTAATGATGTTCTCAAAATAAATGAGATTGTGTTGTATGCAATATGTATGCGCATACCATGATGTATGAACATGGAATGCTATTGCGAATTTTCCTAGTCGGGGAAAATAAATCCTTGACTACTGTTGGAGAGTACTGGGAAGCTGAATCTCAGACTATTTTTTGTTAGATGAGGAAAGTGATTATTTCATTTCTGCTGGGAATGATGAATGGAGATGATTTACCAGGGATTTCCTCTTTCCGTTTGAGGATACTCTGCCGGAGATCTTTGACTTCTGCTGGAGAATGTTCTGTCGGGGAGACGATGCTCTGTTGGAAGATCTTACTAATGTAGAGAAATAAACTCTGTTGGGGGATGAACTTCCGCAGCTAGAGAAATAAACTCTACCAGGGATGTGGATTTATAAACTGTTTGAGATTTGTAAAACTCAGTTGGGGAACATTGAGTTAACCTCTTCGAGGGAACTTTGTTGGAGAATGTAATTCCTGCTTGGGAAAAGAAAAAAAAAGAGGTCAAAACTTTGGTTGTTTTCACTCTGCAGGGATATAGACATCACCAGGATGTATGCTGAGGATGCGGCAGTGACTTCACATCAGGACGTCTCTGCCCCTGTACCTGCTGGAGAAAGTAACCGTGAGGACTACATATGGCTTTTTAGGCCTTGTCCCGTTTCTTAAAGTCATTAGCAACCGTCTTTCTGCTTTTTATGCAAGTATTTTTAAACAGTAATCATATTTAAATGCATATGTCAAAATAATCACTCGACGTTTTTGCAAAGCAAAACAGAAAAATAGAATACAAAAAGTTGTATACTTTCAAAGAAGTGTTTTGTATTGACTTGAAGAAATTTGCCTATAACAGGTGTTTTTTGTACAAGATACTAACATTCTAGTAGGAGAATGCCGTCATGAAAATGAAAACTATACAAAATAGTGTACAAAGAGAAAACAGCTATGTGTAATAATCCCATTGAGTTTCAACTCTGCTATTTCCCTTATGTCCTTGAGCGTCTCATCACTTTGCTACTTGTCTGAAGTTGACTGGATTGATTGGTACCGTTTGAGCTTGATAGTTGATACTGAAGTCTGGTTGTAAGGAGATCCAACGGAACATAGTTATACGCTTAAAATCTCTAAATTTTGCCTGGACCACCCTTTTGGGTTTTCAGTCCACTGTGATACCCTTTTTTTCCCAAGCCGCCCTTTCAGGTTTTCGACTTGTCGGGTGTACAATTTTTTTTGTATTTTATCCCTAATTTTTGCTTAAACCCTTTTGGTTCGCCGGGATGCCCTTATTTTTGCCTAGGCCAGTCAACCTAGAAGGTCTTTATTCATGCGTAGTATCTTTTAACTATGTCCGCATTCACATGGTGAGGAAGGTCGTCACCGTCTATAGTGGTCAAGATCATGGCTCCACCAGAAAATATGTTCTTGATTACAAATGGCCCTTCGTACGTAGGAGTCCATTTTCCCCTGGGATCACCTTGTGGCAGTATGATGCGCTTGATTACCAGGTCACCAACTTAATATACCCGATGTATGACCTTCTTGTTAAAAGCCTTGATCATACGCTTTTGGTACATATGACCATGACAAATAGCCGCGAGTCTTTTTTCATCAATCAGGTTCAGTTGGTCAAGTCGGGTCTGGATCCAATCATCTTCGTTCAAACCTGCATCCTTCATGATTCTCAAAGAAGGGATCTGGACCTCAATAGGTAGGACAACCTCCATACCATACACCAGAGAGAAAGGTGTTGCTCCTGTTGACGTACGTGTTGAGGTGCGGTAACCATGAAGAGAAAATGGTAACATCTCATACCAGTCTTTATATGTCACAGTCATCTTCTGTATGATCTTTTTAATGTTCTTATTAGCAGCCTCTACAACGTCATTCTCAGCCGGTAAGGAGAAGAGTTATGATGATGGATCTTGAATTGCTTACAGAGTCCGGTGATCATAGTGTTGTTGATATTTGTACCATTATCTGTAATAATTATTTCGTTAATCTTCAAATTTTACTTTCCTCAAGCCAAAGTTTGCAACCACCCATGTAAAAGAAAATCTTGAAAGAAATGAAAGGGTAAATTTTGGGGTACAACACCTAAGATACGTTAAGGGTCTGTTGGATGTGAAGTTCTCTTTCCCATATCAGATACGGGAAAAAGGCAATTTGCTTGGTTTTACCAATTTCAATTGGTGTAGAGATAAAGATGATCAGAAGGAATTGGTAGTTTCACTCTCGTCTTGTGAGGTCAAGTATATTTCTGCTTCGTTATTGTTGTACCCCAAAATTTGCCCTCTTTTCATACACGCATATTATTGGTTTTATGATTATGAAATAAAGGTATATTTATCAAGCTTCTTCAGGTTACAAGTGACGTTTATTTCATCAATGGATATTCTCAGAGTATTTTCCGTGCTGAAGATCGGTTCGCCGTTTTGCAACGATTCGGGATTCAAAGATTCACAAGTCCAACCCGGCGCGTCATATTCAAGTGTTCTTTCTCTAAGATATCTCTGATAACGTATTCTCAAATTCAGGTTCGGCTCAAGAGTCAATTTTTTAAAGAAGGTATCCGAATGGGTGAGTTTTCTCGAAGAAATATGGGGAAAAAGTGTGCTGAAAGTGCAGTTTTTACGCGCTAAAAATTCATAACGTGAAGATCGTGGCTCGTTTTGAACCCGTTCCGGTGGCTAAAGTTCCTTCTTGACGTTATCTACGTTTTCATCTCTCACGGATGGAAGCCAGTTTCGATCAGAAGGTCTTCAAAAATGCGGATTTATCATGTATTTTCGTACAAAATATTTGTGACAGAAGTTTATTTACGTCATGTTCAGAAAATCATAACTTGGTCGATTTTCATCATATCGAGCTGGTTCCGGCGCCAAAATTTCACAAATTGAGTTGGCTAAGTTTTCACATAAGGTATTGAGTTCGAACGGTATCCAAAAGGCCTTCATTTTTTGCTCAGAGTACGTGTGACGCGCCGAAAATCCTGAATGTTGAATATTATTTCATCTGGGCCGAAACTTCGAAAATTCATTACTCAGTCATTTTTTATCGGATTTGGCTCATATTTTTACACAAGGTCACTGACTCAGAGATCTACAACTTTTCTTCAAAAGTAGAGACCGGATTATACTCCGATCAATACCAGTTTTTATTGAAGAACGTGTCAGAGTCGACACTGGAGCCGAAAATAAGTTTGTTTGAGCTGAAACTTCAAAAATTCATAACTAATTCACCGTTTATCCCATTGAGCCCATTTTCGGACATGAGTTAGTTCTCGATATCGACTACAATTTGTTTTCACATTTCAACTTCAAAAATTGCACTTAAACCCCTGCTATTTAGCCTGGAATGTGACGAACTCAAGTGAACATTGGAGGCCCAATTGCACATTCAAAGACTATTTTTTATCTCTAATTTCTATTATATAATCTAATTCTTTTCACACAAGCAAGAGAAAAAAAAGAGGCGAAAAAAAAGTTTTTGCCACAACGCTGTCAAAATATCAAATTCTTTCAAGAACCCTAAAACCTTGAAATCCTTATTACAAATCCCCATCTCACTACAAACAAGTCATCCCTGTTACAAACCCACATGTCACTACTTCTCCAGTAAGGGTAAGGTTGACTTGATCTCCATGATCAAAAGGACATAAAAGCATTTATCTCACTACTTCTCAAGTAAGGGTAAGGCTGGTTTGATCTCCATGATCAAAAGGGTATAATCATTCATACATGCTATATCGGTTTTAACATTAAATTTTTTCATATATTGGCTTTATTTGTATTTCATGATATATAGTAATTTATTTAATGTGTTCATGAGATTCAACGTTGCAGATTTAGACAGGATCCCATGCAGGTTCATTAAAGAACATTGAGGCCAAAACACAAATGGCCAAAACAGAATAACTAACACATGGCACCAATGCATGACAAGGCAGATATCCTGAGAAGGTTAAGGGCGTGAGTTCAACAACTACCCCTACTGGTTTTGGTTTTCTTCCTATATTTATCCTTTTACCTATTTTTATTCTTTCTGTTTAAAATCTTTTTTCATAAAATTTAACATTTTTCACAAATCTTTGATTTTTTATAATAAACTCGAATGATTAATTTTAAGTTTTAGTTTAATTTTAGGTAACTTTAATTGTTTTGTAAATAAATTAAAATTAATTAGAACAATTAGGATTTTGTTTCTAACTTAATTCTATTTTCTTTTTTCTTAAAATAACAAAACACAAAAATAGGCCATTTAATTATTTTTTTAACTAATTCAATTACTAATTAATTTTTTATTTAATTTAAAAAAAACCTAATTCTTTTTTCTTAGAAATAATTAAAAACAACAAAAAAATAATTTTTCTTTCGATTAGGTTAGACGGGGTCAAAACCCTAATTCTCTCTCGTTCTTTATTCGCGCGCGCTTTATTTTATTTTACCATATTAATGTAATTGATCACAAGTTGTAATAGATTAATTAAGACCTTTTTACTTTCATTTATTGTTTTTTTTAAGGGTTTGTTTTTGCCTTGTAATAGCTTAGCTTATTTTCCGCACTTTAAATTCCGCAAACTATAAACTGTCTAGATGTATGGCTAATAGGATTGTATGGCAAGAATGTCTGGAAAATTAAAACGGTAGATCACCTAATGTGCAAAGATTAAATAACTGAAACAAATCATATGTACATATTCACTCCTCGGGTACTCCTCACTTGGTTGCCTCGGAAAACAATGGTCATGTCCCTCGAACGTAGGGATATCTTAGCAAAAGACCCTTAATTCTAAAGTCATAAAAAAGATCATAGTCCCTCAACGTCCCTCGAGTTTCCTACGAGAAATGATCTTGTCCCTCGATGTTGCCTACGAATATATGATGACAGTCCCTTCAAAATGCTAAGGTATCCTTACATGTTGCCTTCAATGACCATTACGTTCCTTTCGAATTGAACCTTACAAATTCCAACGACGGTGCTTCTTATTTCTCAAATAAGTAGGATAGCGTTGTCTAAAGGAAACAAGAACAGAAACATTCTGTTTTCGAGTAGGTAGATGCTAGTAGGTACTTGCTCAAAATCAAACTTCTCACACTTACACTTTTTACAAACAAAGTTTTCAAAAACACTTCGTAACACTCTTGAAGACAGAAGCAAGGGTTAAATCAAAGTAAAACAAAAAAACTTTTTTTCAAATCAAACACACACAAGCAATTTTTAAAACGATGAGCAAGTACCTAAGAGCTCGTGGAAAACCACGGATATAAAGGATGTTAATACCTTCCCTTTCTATAATCTACCCCCCGTACTCTGAATATCTCGAAAAAGGAATTTTTCTGTGCTTTTTTCCTTTCCTGTTGGATAAAATAAAAGTCGGTGGCGACTCTTGCTTACCGCGACATTTGCGAACAAAAAACACAAACCAATATTAACAGTCGGTTCTGCCACCGTATCACAGAACTGACGACTCTGCTGGGGATTATAAGTGGGGTATACCTTAGGATTAGTTCATCATATTGTTTTCTATTGTTTGATTTGTATCGGAGTTACTATAGATCCTAACTCGAATCTGGGGAACACCTTTTAGGTAAGTAGCAATAAACTGTGAGGGAATTGTACGACGTAAACCGATACGGTTGAAGAAGTAGCTACATTGATGTGGCACATTAGTTAGTACCGGTATCCCTTGTGGAGGAACAAGGAGAATACGGGACTGCTATATGGGTCGTTAAGCATCAACTGACCTTAGAACCTATAATTGACCAACTTGGCCATAAGAAGTAGTGAGATAGCCGATCTCGGTGTAGAGCTGGGAACTGGTTGATACTCGATGCTACACTCATTGAGACCATACTCTCGAGATAGTTCTGGCCGCAAGAAAAGATTACGTGAGCTGAAACCATGACCGATGGAGGATGGTCAGTGATATTGAGAACCTCTAGAACCCGGTTACTATTATTAGGACAGGTTGAAACCAGCTGAACTTCAAGAGGGTAGTGCCTAGACCCCATGCAAGCCTGAAACTTAAGGATTCTTATGTGACTTGTTTGCCTTTACCATGTCTGTTATCTGCTATACATGTTGTGTGTTTTATCATGACATCATGCATAATCACATAGCATGCATACTCCATTATACTAACCATTTAAAAGTCTTTGAAACCATTTTGAAATTCTGGCAACAGATACTTAATGTCACAGTGAATGTTATGACACCGTATCTGACAAATTGTATACAAACCAAACAGTAATTTAAAAGACAGTAAAGAACACAATCAATTGTTAACCCAGTTCAGTGTATAACAACACCTACATCTGGGGGCTACCAAGCCAGGGAGGAAATTCACTATAAGAGGTATTAATTTAGGAATAAACCAACCAGTTTATCTCCTTCAGTTAAGACCTACCCAATGCAACTTCAATCTAAGTCCTATTTAAACCTGAGTTCCTACTCACTCCCCCTCAATCACAGCAGTGATACTAATCTATTGATCAATAAGATTATGAAGACATTCTTCAATACACACTCTTGATTTTGCTTCAAAGCTTTAATCAAGAGACACAACACTCGTGCTTCAAAGCTTTGAGTGATAAACAACCCTTACAACCAAATCCTACTCCAAGTCACTTATCAAGTGATAATTGCTTGGCTCACATTAATTACTAAAACTATCACAACTACAAAATGCCTTATTGATCTTCTATCAAAAGCGCTTCCCACCATTAGGATTCATGAGAAATATATATGCAGTATATTCTTCATTTTGGGCTTCCATAAAAATAGCTAGGGTTAACCAAAGTTAACCTAAAGACTTGGTCATGGGCTTTCATCATACCAGATTAGGGTTAAGCAAGGTTAACCTGATATCCACGTGAGCATCTGATCTAGTCAATATACTTCAACTCAGAATAGCACACCAGATTCCTGAAAATTCTCAGGAACAATAAATTTGCACAACAACTTGATCAGTACAGGATGTCTTAACATTGGTTATGACATCATGCATCCTGCTCACTGATTTTGGTAGAATTCAGTACATATGATCATAGCTTAATCATCATGATATTCACTCATACTGAGTTGATCCTGTAGAACATTCCTTCTGCAGAATTTGTCTTTATCCCAGAATGTTATGACAACAGTCATGACATTCGCAAATCTGGTTTTACCAAAAATTAATGCCAACAACTAAACACTTACACATTTCATACGCATTCCATTATCATGCACATCATTACAGGTACCATTACAGGTTTCTCATCTCCTTCGCTGTTTATTTCAGCACAAAATGTCTTCTAAAATACCTACCGATCAGGCCATCAAAGCTCTTCAGGCACAGAATCCCAATTCCAAGAGATGTTCTTGAACTTGGCTAAAGGGCAAGAGGATTTGAAGACTCTCATCTTGAAGGAGAAGAAGAAGAAGAAGAAGAAGAAGAAGAAGAAGGTGGTTCTTCTGAATATGGGTCACAGATTTGGGAATAGGTTGCGACAGGAAGCTGATCTGTCTCATTCATCCAAAGGAGGAGAGAATCAAGAGGAAGAAAAGGGTCCTAGCCCTGTGGTCTCTGATAATGATACTGATTTTGATAATGAACAGTACCCTCCAGCTAAGGATAGGTACAAACAACTTAAGGACCTTCTAAGCGCTATGGAGATTCAGAAGGTTCCCGGTTTGGATTTTGGAGATCTGGGACTGGCATCTGGGGTGGTGATCCCCCACAAGTTCAAAGCACCGGTTTTTGCTAAGTATAATGGAGCATCCTGCCCAAAACTCCATCTCCGCTCATACGTCAGAAAAATTTAACCTTACACTGCTGATAGGAATCTGTGGGTACATTTCTTTCAAGATAGTCTGTCAGGGACTCAGATTAAATGGTTTTATCAATTGGAATGAGCTAATGTCAGAAACTGGGAGGACCTTGCTGCTGCTTTCTACAAACAGTACCAGTATAACGCCGACCTTGCTCCCACTCGTACTCAGCTTCAGGATATGTCTATGGGTGCAAGCGAAGGTTTTAAGGACTATGCTCAAAAGTGGAGAGATTTGGCTGGAAGAGTCCAACCCCCGTTGTCTGATAGGGAGTTGGTTGATATGTTTCTGGGGACGCTATCTGGTACATTCTTTAATCATTTGATCGGCAGCTCGTCAGTGGGTTTCACCGAGCTGATTCTGACTGGAGAAAGAGTAGAAGTTGGGATCCTGAGTGGTAAGATCCAGAAAAATACCTCTTCGAGTACAGAGAATAAGTCATTTGGTGGCAAGATGGAAGCCAATGTTGTGCACGGCCAGAAGAGGCGTAGCAAGGCAGACTACCACCAATCTGTAGGGGCTGTGTTGATCTCTAATTCGGCACGCACACAACGACCACAACAACGAAACAATCAGACAAGGGTGGAAAGACCTCATAGGCAGTTCACCCAAATCAACATGCCATTGTCACAAGCATTGCAACACATGTTGAAGATGAATCTGATTACGGTGATAAACCCTCATCCGAACCCTAAGACTTCTTCTCCTAACTACAACCCGGATGCAAGGTGTGCTTATCATTCTGGTAGCCCGGGGCACGATACTAACGATTGTTGGGCACTGAAATACAAGATTCAAAATATGATTGACGCCAAGGAGATCGAATTCGACCCTCCTGAGACTCCCAATGTGATCACTGCTCCCTTTCCAAAACATGGCTAGGATTGAAAGCATTTGTGTTCATTTGAATTATGAAGTTGTATTTTCTTTGCTTATTCAAACAATTATTGTCATGTCAAACTTTCTTATTTCATTAATGCATTACACGTATTTGTCTTGAATTAATTTTTTCATTATGCTTAAATTGATTTATATTTCCTTTTCGTGATATTCAACTCTCGACTAAAAAACTGTAAGCCTTTAGAGGGAGGATGACGAAAACGATACCACGATCTCTATAGTACGCTTTTGAACGGACCCTGATGATGATGTACAAGCGTTTTTTCAAATCCTAAACAGTGGAATTATAAGGAAGATAATCCCTTGTCAACCCCTTTGAGCCAAAGAAGTAGGAGTTTTTTCTTTTCACACATATTAAAACCCTTAATTATAACCTGGGGTAGGGTAGTTTTCTCAGTTAATTCAGAGGCGCATTCAGTTACGATCTGTCGCTTCGTACACAATGAATGGCATCAAAGATGTCCTTCCAAAACAAAAGACGGTGATGGTTCCGCATAATCATCCAAGCAGCCAGTCATTATCTCTCAAAATAAAAGCCCGTTAAGTCAAAACCTATGAAGGAGACTTAAGAAAAAACTGGGGCATCCCGCTGACTGTAATCACAAAAAGAAACAGTTCAGGAAAAAGACAGGGATAATAAAATAAAAAAGAAAGAGGTCCTACAAACCCTCAACAAAAATGACTGCCTATTCAAAATAAACTGTTAGTATCCGAACCATCACCGGAACATCAAGGACAATATTCCAGAACTCAACTAGGGTTCTAAATGCACAATTAGCTGAGTTTAGGATCGAAGAACATCACGAAGAACGGGTGGGTACAAATAAAATTTGAGCCTTTATCCTTTGTTTCTTAAACCGTTAACCGGGCCACGTTATAACCCTTAAAAGTCCTAGTTGAAGCATGGGTTAGTTCGAAAGCATACTGTTACAAAAGGTATCCTGACTCCTGTAGGACTTGCTGTAAATCCTGAGTTGACATCACATTTTACAAAATTTGTCTGTTTTACTGAAAAATGCATTTTCAAAAATTTCAAGACAGACATAAGCTTTGCATTCTTAAAATATTATTGTTTGCATATGACTATTTGTTCAACAGCAGAGAAATTTGCATGACGAATATCTAGTGAACAAAAACCTTCTCAATAAAAAGGATCACCTCAAGTGGAAAAAACACTTCCAACCAAGGGGAACGGCATGATCATTGTCCATCATTTGGGGCAGTCAAGTCAAGATTCAAGGAATCTCTCAAAGATGCCAAATAGCCAGGGGCAGATCTCCATCTGAATCACTTGGGGAATTGGACATCAATGCCAGCAATGAATCTTGTATGATCAAACGAACATCTTCTGGTAGCGTGGCAACACAAGACTACCGACAGTGACAACTCCCTACACCTTGAGAGCGTGGACATAGTCAAAAAATACTGCACATGAACAAAGATCCGCTAGGTTGACACACCTAGGCAAAACAAGGGCGTCCCGGCGAACCAAAAGGTTCGGGCAAAAATTAGGGATAAAAACAAAAAAAATATTTGTACACCCGGCAAGTCGAAAACCTGAGAAGGCGGCTTGGGCAAAAAAGGGTATCCCGGTGGACTGAAAATCTGAAAAGACAGTCCAAACAAAAGTTAGGAATTAAAGCGTACAATTATGTCCCGTTATCTTGTCACTTTCCTATCAGTAGAAGACTTATCATTTCGATCGGTAGTTACCAAGAACCTCATAAGTTGGGATGACACTCAATCCACAAGGCCTCTGCAGGAACTTTCTCCAGCAGGTACAGGGGCAGAAAAGTCTTGATACGAAGTCATTGTCATATCCTCAGCACGCGTCCCAGTAACATCTACACTCCTTGCAGAGTAAGAAATATCCAAAAACAATGGTGTTAATTCTCCCCAAGCAGAGTTCATCTTTCACCAACAATGGAAGACCATCCCCAGTGAAGTTTATTTCTTCCACAAACATAAATTTTATCCCCGACAAAGTTCATCATCGCCAGCAACGGTAATTCATCCCCAACCGAGGTTATTGCTCCAAATCAGCGGATCTTCTGACAGAGTATCTCTTCCCCACAGATTCATTTTTTTCTTGCCAGTTTATTCTCCAGCGGAATTATTCTCCGGCCAAGTTATTCTCAAATCATCTTTGGCTGTTATCCCCAGCGAGCGAAACTCTTTATTCTCCAACAACAGTCAGGGATTTATTTTCCCAAACTCGCACGTGCCACAATAGCATTTCATGTTCATATATCATGACGTGCGCATACATATTGCATACAGCATAATCTAATTTATTTTGAGAACATCATCATACAATGCATGTCATGCATCATATACGATTAATCATGTACCTTTTAAGGAAAGATGGTTATCATCAACAACTTCCAGCAAGTTCAAGATTAACTCCGGAAACTAAACAGAGTAATTATCTGCACGATCAAATGCGGCTTTACACGGGTTCGTCACGAAGAAATCTTACACGGGTTTCTCCTAAATGCAGCTTCACACGGGTTTATCCTGAAAAATCTTACACGGGTCCTTTCTCATATATTTCTGAATGAAGTTTTACACGAACTTATCACAAGGTTACCTTACCTAGGTTCCTCCTGAAGTTTTACACGAACTTATCATATAGTAACCTTACCCAGGTTCCTCCTGAAGTTTTACACAAACTTATCTCAAAGTAACCTTACCCCGGTTCCTTCTGAAGTTTTACACGAACTTATCACAAAGTAACCTTACCCAGGTTCCTCCTGAAGTTTTACACAAACTTATCCCGAAGTAACCTTACCCAGGTTCCTCCTGAAGTTTTACACAGATTTATCCCGAAGCAACCTTACCCAGGTTCCTTCTCGGTCCCGATGTAGTTTCACCCAGACTCATCCTGAAGCAACCTTACCCAGGTTCCTCCTTACAATTTCCCAATGTAGTTTCACCCTAAATCATCCTGAAGAAACCTTACTCAGGTTCCTCCTTACAATTTCCTGATGTAGTTTTACCCAGACTCATCCTAAAGAAACCTTACCCAGGTTCCTTCTCGGTTCAAATGCAGTTTTACCCAAACTCCTCGCAAAGCAACCTTACCCAGGTTCCTTCTCGGTTCAGATGCAGTTTTACCCAAACTCCTCGCAAAGCAACCTTACCCAGATTCCTTCTCGGTTCAGATGCAATTTTACCCAAACTCCTCGCAAAGCAACCTTACCCGGGTTCCTTCTCGGAGTAACCTTACCTAGGTTCCTCCTGAATTTTTACACAGACTTATCCCGAAGTAACCTTACCTAGGTTCCTTCTCGATCCCGATGTAGTTTCACTCAGACTCATCCTGAAGCAACCTTACCCAGGTTCCTCCTTACAATTTCCCGATGTAGTTTCACCCAGACTCATCCTGAAGCAACCTTACCCAGGTTCCTCCTTACAATTTCCCGATGTAGTTTTACCCAGACTCATACTGAAGCAACCTTACCCAGGTTCCTTCTCGGTTCAGATGCAGTTTTACCCAAACTCCTCGCAAAGCAACCTTACCCAGGTTCCTTCTCGGTTCAGATGTAGTTTTACCCAAACTCCTCCCAAAGCAACCTTGCCCAGGTTCCTTCTCGGTTCAGATGCAGTTTTACCCAAACTCCTCGCAAAGAAACCTTACCCAGGTTCCTTCTCGGTTCAGATGCAGTTTTACTCAAACTCCTCACAAAGAAACCTTACCCAGGTTCCTTCTCGGTTCAGATGCAGTTTTACCCAAACTCCTCACAAAGCAACCTTACCCAGGTTCCTTCTCGGTTCAGATGCAGTTTTATCCAAACTCCTCACGAAGCAACCTTACCCAGGTTCCTTCCCATAAGCCCTACTATCCAGGTTCCTTCTCATAACCTTACCATCAAGGTTTCTTTTCTCTTATCTCCAGACAGCAATCCACAACACTATAAGACTCGGACCTATCAAACACGATCAATTTCACCTTTCCCTAGTAGGTCGCGATGCAGCCTATACACGACTAGATACGCAGTTCACTTTCGCTTCCTCAAGCCGGAGTCAATTCCCCAGTAGATTAACGGACAACTGAAGCTCATAAAATTTTATTTCTCCCAAGACAGATACCAACATTCCTCAGCAGATTCCTCCTCAACGACAGGAATAGGAATTCTCATCAAAGGAATATTTCAGGAAATTAACATCCTCTAGATGGCATCTTTAAGCCCATCTCCGACGATTCTCCGTCATATCTTCCGGATGGCATCTTTAAGCCCATCTCCGGTGACCTTCCATCATCTCCTCCAAATGGCATCTGTAAACCCATTTCCGGTACTACCTATATAGTCAAGCATCATTACAGACAAGTGCAAATTTCTGGGCACTCTAGTGTTCAATCATCTTCCACCTTCAGATCACGAAAGGCAGACGAGCCAATCTAAATCTTCAGGTTTAAGAAGATTGAACAGGGGCAGCTGTTGTACCCCAAAATTTTCCCTCTTTTCATACACGCATATTATTGGTTTTATGGTTATGGAATAAAGGTATATTTATCAAGCTTCTTCAGGTTACAAGTGACATTTATTTCGTCAATGAATATTCTCAGAGTATTTTCTATGCTGAAGATCGGTTCGCCGTTTTGCAACGATTCGGGCTTCAAAGATTCACAAGTCCAACCTGGCGTGTCATATTTATGTGTTCTTTCGCCAAGATATCTCTGATAACGTATTCTCAAATTCAGGTTCGGCTCAAGAGTCAATTTTTTTAAAGAAGGTATCCGAATGGGTGAGTTTTCTCGAAGAAATATGGTGAAAAAGTGTGCTGAAAGTACAGTTTTTACGCGCTAAAAAATTCATAACTTGAAGATCGTGGCTCGTTTTGAACCCATTCCGGTGGCCAAAATTCCGTCTTGACGTCATCTACGTTTCCATCTCTCACGGCTGGAAGACAATTTCGATCAGAAGATCTTCAAAAATGCGGATTTATCAAGTATTTTCATACAGAAAATTTGTGACAGAAGTTTATTTGCGTCATGTTCAAAAAATCATAACTTGGTCGATTTTCATCGTATCGAGCTGGTTCCAGAGCCAAAATTTCACAAATTGAGTCGGATAAGTTTTCACATAAGGTATTGAGTTCGAACCGTATCCAAAAGGCCTTCATTTTTTGCTCAGAGTACGCGTGACGCACCGAAAATCCTGAATGCTGAATACTATTTCATCTGGGCCGAAACTTTGAAAATTCATAACTCGGTCAATTTTTATCGGATTTGGCTCATATTTTTACACAAGGTCACTGACTCAGAGATCTACAACTTTTCTTCAAAAGTAGAGACCGGATTATGCCCTGATCAATACCAGTTTTTTATTGAAGAACGTATCAGAATCGACACTTGAGCCCAAAATAAGTTTGTCTAAGCTGAAACTTCAAAAATTCATAACTAATTCACCGTTTATCCGATTGAGCTCATTTTCGGACAAGAGTTAGTTCTCGATATCGGCTACATTTTGTTTTCACATTTCAACTTCAAAAATTGCACTTAAGCCTCTGCGATTTAGCATGGAACGTGACGAACTCAAGTGAACATTGGAAGCCCAATTGCACATTCAAAGCCCATTTTTCTCTCTAATTTCTATTATATAATCTCATTCTTTTCACACAAACAAGAAGAAAAAAAAGGAGGAGAAGAAAAAAGCTTTTGCCACAACGCTGTCAAAATATCAAATTCTTTCAAGAACCCTAAAACCTTGAAATCCTTATTACAAATCCTCATTTCACTACAAACAAGTCATCCCTGTTACAAACCCACATCTTACTACTTCTCCAGTAAGGGTAAGGCTGGCTTGATCTCCATGATCAAAAGGGTATAAAAGCATTCATCTCACTACTTCTCCAGTAAGGGTAAGGCTGATTTGATCTCCATGATCAAAAGGGTATAACCATTCATACATGCCATATCGGTTTTAACATTAAATTTTTTTCATATATTGGCTTTATTTGTATTTCATGGTATATAGTAATTTATTTAATGTGTTCATGAGATTCAACGCTGTAGATTTAGACAGGATACCATGCAGGTTCATTACAGAACGTTGAGGCCAAAACACAAATGGGCAAAACAAAACAACTAACACATGGCACCAATGCATGACAAGGCAGACATCCTGAGAAGGTTAAGAGCGTGGGTTCAACAACCACACCTATTGGTTTTGGTTTTCTTCCTATATTTATCCTTTTACCTATTTTTATTCTTTCTGTTTAAATTTTTTTTCATAAAACTTAACATTTTTCACAAACCTTTGATTTTTTATAATAAACTCGAATAATTAATTTTAGGTAATTTTAATTGTTTTGTAAATAAATTAAAATTAATTAGAACAATTAGGATTTTGTTTCTAACTTAATTCTATTTTCTTTTTTCTTAAAATAACAAAACACAAAAATAAGCCATTTAATTATTTTTTTAACTAATTTAATTACTATTTAATTTTGTATTTAATTTTAAAAAAACCTAATTTTTTTTCTTAGAAATAATTAAAAACAAAAAAAAAAATTCTTTCGTTTAGGTTAGACGGGGTCAAAACCCTAATTCTCTCTCCTTCTTTATTCGCGCGCGCTTTATTTTATTTTACCATATTAATGTAATTGCTCACAAGTTGTAATAGATTAATTAGGACCTTTTTACTTTCATTTATCGTTTTTTTAAGGGTTTGTTTTTGGCCATGTAAATACCTGAAGCCTTGTAATAGCTTAGCTTATTTTCCGCACTTTAAATTCCGCAAACTATAAATTGTCTAGATGTATGGCTAATAAGATTGTATGGCAAGAATGTTTGGAAAATTAAAACGGTAGATCACCTAATGTGCAAAGATTAAATAACTGAAACAAATCATATGCACATATTCACTCCTAGGGTACTCCTCACTTGGTTGCCTCGGAAAACAATGGTCATGTCCCTCGAACGTAGGGATATCTTAGTAAAAGACCTTTAATTCTAAAGTCATCAAAAAGATCATAGTCCCTCAACGTCCCTCGAGTTGCCTACGAGAAATGATCTTGTCCCTCGATGTTGCCTACGAATATATGATGACAGTCCCTTCAAAATGCTAAGGTATTCTAACATGTTTCCTTCAATGACCATTACGTCCCTTTTGAATTGACCCTTACAAATTCCAACGACGGTGCTTCCTATTTCTCAAATAAGTAGGATAGCATTGTCTAAAGGAAACAAGAACAAAAACATTCTTTTTTCGAGTAGGTAGATGCTAGTAGGTACTTGCTCAAAATCAAACTTCTCACACTTACACTTTTTACAAACAAAGTTTTCAAAAACACTTCGTAACACTCTTGAAGACAGAAGCAAGGGTTAAATCGAAGTAAAACAAAAAAACTTTTTTTCAAATCAAGCACACACAAGAAATTTTGAAAATGATAAGCAAATACCTAAGAGCATGTGGAAAACCACGGATAGAAAGGGTGATAATACCTTCCCTTTCTATAATCTACCCCCCGTACTCAGAATATCTCGAAAAAGGAATTTTTCTGTGCTTTTTTCCTTTCCTGTTGGATAAAATAAAAGTCGGTGGCAACTCTTTCTTACCGTGACATTTGCGAACAAAAAACGCAAACCAGTATTAACATTCGGTTCTGCCACCGTATCACAGTTATGTATGTGCCAAGTCGTGTGGCTAATGAATCTATTGAAAGAGTTGGGCAACAATGAGGGTGAGGTTGTCCTTGGTTGATAATGTTTCAGCCATTAATCTTTCTAATAACCCAATTTCATATGGGAAAACAAACACATTAAGACGGGGTTTCACTACTTGAGGGAGCTTGTTAATGAAGGCAAGTTAAGATTGTGATATTGTAGAAGTGGAGACCAAGTTTCTGATTTGTTGACTAAGGGAGTCAAAAATGATGTTTTTAAGAGGTTGAAGATGAGCACGGGCTTGGAGGACTTGGAGAACTTGAATTAAGGTGGTGTGCTAAGTGAAAATCTATAATTCAAGTGTTGTAACCAGTAAACATGGGGGTGTAGCCGGTTACAGCTTGGTGGAAAAGCACTTCTACAGAGGGAAAAAGTTGTTTTACTACTTCTGCAGACCGGTAATCTTCTAAAGATGAACCTCGTCTGAGTGTAGTATCATGTATCAACCAAACCAGGCTGTTGTACCCCAAAATTTACCCTCCCATATTTCTCAAAACATTTCAAGAAAGATCTCCATGTTGCTCAAGGTAGCCCAAGGGTTGGCCAGACAAGCTCTCTCCTAAGGCAGTCTACTTCAAATTAGGGTTTCATGTCGCATCAAAATCCTTGAGTCCAAGTGGTCCCAAATGCTCACCAATGTCCTAATATGTTCTCAAGATCATCCATGTCAAGTTTCAAGCCTTGTAGAGGAATTTTGCTCAGTCAATTGTTCAAAGGTCCAAAAATCGACTGTGTTGGGTAAAAAGTCAACTGTGACCCACATACAGTAAAACTTCAAGATTTTTGGTCAACATCCTCATTTTGAAGTATATTTCATCATTTGATCAATGGTTGATCATGATTCATCAAGGATTTCTCACAATTCATCAAGATTCAAAAGTTGCTAAATTAGGGTTTTGTAGGAAAAGTCAACCCAACTTTGACCAAGCATAACTTTCTCATACTTTATGAGAAATGACCCATTCAAAGCTCATTTTGAAGAGGATGCAATTCCCTATAATCCATCTTAAGCTCCCAAGTTCGAAATATGCACTCACAAAAAGTTATGAATTTGGACATTATAGGTCATTTTGAAAAGTCAACAAAAACACCTTTTATGTCAAAGCTTCATACTTGAGCATGGAATATCAAATTGATATGAGACAAAAAGGTTTTATTAGAGGACATCTCAAGCTTTATAAAAAGTCCAAGAACACCTCCAAAGAGTCAGAATTGAGGAAGTTATGCATTGTTGAAGTTGACATTTTTTGCAAAATTGCCAAAAGTCAACTATCCCCAGAATCTACAAGGGATAAGCTTACTGCTTGGAGAGATGGATTCCAACTTTCTTGGGGAAACTGGATTGGACTCTCTTGGGGGAGTATTGAACTGTATTGGTTATGTTCTTCAACGGAACTTACCTTGATACCTTGGAGGACAGAACAATCAGATTACTTAGACCACCCATTATTGCCCCTGTTTCTATGGGGGAGGCACCTGTGGGATGCTGATAATTGTTGAGGGTCAAACCTTCTTCAGGTAGGCAGGTGACAAGATGACAGGACATAGTCGTACGCTTTGATCCCTAACTTTTTCCTGGACCGCCCTTTCGGGTTTTCAGTCCACCGGGATACCCATTTTTGCCCAAGCCGCCTTTTCAGGTTTTCGACTTGCCGGGTGTACAGATTTTTTTCATTTCATCCCTTCATTTTGCCCGAACCCTTTTGGTTCGCCGGGAAGCCCTTACTTTTGCCTAGGTATGTCAACCTAGCGGGTCTTTGATTATGCGCAGTATTTTTTCGACTATGTCCGTGTCCTCAGGATGTAGGGAATTGCCCCTGTCATAAGTGTTTTGTCATGCCATCAGAAGGTGTTTGATCAGGCAAGATTTGTTGCTGGAATGCCCCCAAGTGACTCAGGCGGAGATTTGCCCCAGGCTATTTGGCCTTTGAGAGATTCTCCGAATCTTGATTGGATTGCCCCAGATGATAGACCATGATCAGGTCTGCCCCTTGATTGGAAGTGCTTTTGTTCGCTAGGTATTCATCGTGCGAATTTCCTGTTGTTCAACCAAAAAGACATATGCAAACAAAGTTATGTCAAAAATGCAAAGCTTACGTCTGTCTTGAAGATTTTTGAAAATGCATTCTTTTCATAAAACAAGTGAATGTTTGTAAAACGTGATGTCAACTTCGTATTTACCATAGGCCTTAAGGAGTCAGGATACCTTTCGTAACAATATGCTTTCGAACTAACCCATGCTTCAGCTAGGACTTTTAAGGGTTATAACGTGGCCTGGTTCACGGTTTAAGAAACAAAGGATAAAGGCTCAAATTTTATTTGTACCCACCCGCTCTTCGTGATGTTCTCCAAACCTAAACTCAGCTGATCGTGCGTTTGACCTTATTTGAGTTTTTGTCCTGATGTTCCAATGATGGTTCAGATATTGAACGTTTATTTGAATAGGAAGTCATCTCCTTTTTTGCTGAGGGTTTGTAGGACCTCTTTCTTTTTTTGACTTTGTTATCCCTATTTTTTGCCTGAACTGTTTCCTTTTTTGGAATTACAGTCAGCGGGATGCCCCAGCTTTGTAAGTCTCCTTCATGGGTATTTTGACTTA
This sequence comes from Vicia faba, assembly GCA_948472305.1. NCBI lineage: Eukaryota > Viridiplantae > Streptophyta > Magnoliopsida > Fabales > Fabaceae > Vicia > Vicia faba. Next base: position 1,576,924,978 of record OX451739.1, on the reverse strand, counting down.
TTGGGCTTCTTTCTTTTATGAACTTTTTTGATAATGACTGCCTGTCTTTACGATTGTTCGGAACCATCACTGTCTTTCTTTTTTTCGTAAGGATCTCTTTGGTGCCATTCGTTATGCACTTGGATCAACTGAGAGAACTACCCTGCCCCAGGTTATGATAAGGGTTTTAATTTTCGAAAAGAAAAACTCCTACTTCTTTGGCTCGAAGGGGTTGACGAGGGATTATCTTCCTTATAACTCCAGTGTTTAGGAATTGAAACAATGCCTGTACCTCATCAGCGGGGTCTGTTCAAAAGCATACTGTAGATTGTGGTATCGTTTTCGTCATCCTCCCTCAAGAGACTTAGAATTATTAATTGAGAGTTGAGCATCAGAAAAAACATGAAAATAATTTGCATTTAGTGAATACGAATATATTGTTTCAGAACAGACATATGCGATGCATTAATGAAATAACAATGTTTAACATGAGTAAATGTTTGAACAAAAGAAAATTGCAACTTGAACATTCGAATGAACAAAAGTCTTTTCGTCTCAGGGTTTGTCACTTCAAATGGTGAGCCTTGGAGGGATGGTAGAAAAACTCAGCCTGACCATCTTGTGTGAACTCCAATGCCCCTTCATCAATCAGATCCTGGATCCTGTTCTTCAGAGCCCAACACTCATTTGTGTCATGTCCTGGACAAGCAGAGTGGTAGGCACACCTCTTATTGGGATCATAGATAGGAGATGCTGTGTTGGGGTTCCGGGGATGAGCCCTTAATGTGATCAGATTCAACCTCAACAGACGTTGTAAAGCTTGAAACAGCGACATGTTGATCTTGGTGAACTGCCTTTTAGGCTTGTCTGGTTGACGCTGGTGAGGTTGATGTTGAATTTGTGACACTGGAGCCATTTGAGGAGCTCTCCCCTTATCTCCTTGTCTCAAAGGTGGTTGAACAATGACTGGATCTTTACCCTTAGATGTTTGCCCCAGTTGGTTATCCCGAAGCAGTTGGTTGATGAGAAACCCGAGCTCATCTTGTCCTTGAGCTAAACTTTGAATGGCAGTCACCTGCCCCAGCATCTGGGTTTTCAGTACATCTACTTCAACTTGCAGATGTTTCAGCCGTTCATCCTCAGCACTGTTCCTGACCAAAGTCTCCATGAGAAGTGTCCTTAGCTCCTCCTGCCCCTTGGATAGATTCAGGAGGATTTCCCCGAACCGGGTCTCTTGAGCAAGAAAGTCCTTGTTGTCTTGTTGGGAAGCCATTGCTGAAATAAACAGCGGGAAAGGTAAGTGACCTGCAACAAGGGTACCTGTCATGCAATGATGTGTATGACATGCATGTAATGTTTTCAAGGACCTCGCAGGGTAAACAAGAAAATTTGTTAGAATTTGGGTCCGGTAGCTTAACTGAAGGAACTTCGTGTTGTTGAGAGTCCTTCTTCAAGGGTCAAAGGCTCACCATATCCAGTGGGTCATAGCCCCTGACTTTAGTCATCCTGTCTGGCTTTGATTTCCAAACAACCTTGGTTGGGGGGAACCTTCTTCAAGTGTCAAAGCTCACCATATCTAGTGGGTCATAGCCCCTGACAATCTTTGGCTAGAGGAAAATAAATCCTCTTTGCCCCTTGCTAGATGTTTGATTTATCATGACCTGCATCACAAGCCCTTGAGATCCTTGAAATGGATTAGTTTTTTATGCAGGATGTATGCAATGATATGATGTCATGCTATGCATGGGGTAATGTAGGTAAACCCTGTTACGAGTCCCAATTAAGGACTGCAAACCAAAAACCTGCAAGAAACTCAGTACACTTTGTTAGGAGTCCCAATTAAGGACTATAAACAAAATCTGCAAGAGACTTAGTAAACCCTGTTATGAGTCCCAATTAAGGATTATAAACCAAAACCTGCAAGAAACTCAGTACACTATGTTATGAGTCCCCGTTAAGGACTATAAACGAAACCTGCAAGAAACTTAGTAAACCTTGTCATGAGTCCCAACTAAGGACTATAAACAAAACCTGCAAGAGACTTAGTAAACCCTGTTATGAGTCCCAATTAAGGACTATAAACAAAACCTGCAAGTAGTTCATGTGTCATCTAACAAGCATGCAAGTAGGCAAGTACAAAGGCACACAAGTCACACAAGACAGACCCTTAAAGTTCAGGCCAGCATGAGGTCTAGGTATTACCCTCTTTCAGTTTGTTGGTTCATACCTGTCCTATCAAAGTAACCGGGTTCTTAGAGGATCCCAATATCATTGACTACCCTCAATCGGTCATAACTCCAGCATCGCAATCTTTTCTTGCGGCCAGAACCATCACGAGAGTTTAGCCTCGATGGGCGTAGCATACTGCTACTGTTCTAATGGCCAAGTTGTGTCATTTAAGGTTCTAAGGTTGTTGGTGCTTAATGACTCCTCAGAAGACCCATATTCTCCTCGTTGCAACACAAGGGATATCGGTACAGACCAAGGTGCCACACCAACGTAGCCACTGTTTCACCCGTGTCGGTCTACGCCGGACAGGTCCCTCACAGCTTATGCTACCTAAACAGGGTATCCCCAGATCCGGGTTAGGATCTATGTAACTCCCATGCAACCCACAAATTTAACGCTGGATCTGTGATCGGTGGATCTGGAACTGACTGTTTAACGCTGGTTCGCGAAATGTCGCGGAAGCAAGAGTCGCCACCGTCTTTTATTTTCTCCAAATGGAAAGGACAAAAGCACAGAAAAATTCCTTAAGAGATTGCTCTTGGTTCGGGAGGTAGATTATAGAAAGGGAAGGTGTTAGCACCCTTTCTATCCATGGTTATCCATGGGCTCTTAGATACTTGCTCATTGTGTTTTCAAAAATGGTTTGTTTGCTTTTCAAGTGCGGGTTTTAAAAAGTTTCTTTGAAAATTCCAGTTCGACTCTTGTATCGGTCCTCAAGAGTGTTTGAAAAATGCTTTCGAAAGCTTTTTGAAAATGTGTTGGTGTGAAAAGTATTTTTGATTTGTTTTGTTTTGAATTAGAGCAAGTATCTAGAGTCGTCTACCTACCCTAAGGAATTCGTCTGTGTAAATGTACTTTACAGTAGTGCCATCCCACCATTGAGAGGTAGGTAGCACCACCGTTGGAGGTGTTCGGGTCAATTCGAGTTTAGGGTCAGTGTGGTCACCAAGCAAAGGTAAGATACCTTAGGAGCTACCCTCATGCCATTGATCTTTTATTCCGAGGCAACTTGTTCCGAGGCAACTTATTTTAAGGCAACCAGATCAAGGGGACATAAGGACTCACTAAGACGTCCTATAGTCGGCGACCACGTTTCGAGGGACAAGGCAACATGGTGATCACCGGAGTAATGGGAAGACACCTTAGAAGCTACCCTCATGCCAGGTTCCCGGATCATGAGGACTTACTAAGACATCCTCTACTCGACGATCACCTTTCGAGGCAAGGCAACAGTGAGGCGTACCCTAGGGGTGGTGTGTGATTTGTGTGTCAGATTCATTTATTTTGTCTTGTCATGTTATGGTGATCTATGCGCTTGTTTTTATTTGTCATTCATTCTTGCATGCCTTGATTAACAGTTAAAATATTGCGAGAAGTAAAAGTTCTAAAGCTATTACAAAAGGCGCGGGTCCACATCGCCAAAATTTCCAGAACCCGATTTGACAGAAAAGTAAAGAATTAAAGAAAAATAAAGTGCGAGAAATTAATTACACGGCTTTGGGAGAATTACATAAATAAGTAAAAGAAAAAAGAAATAAATATGCGAATTGAATAAGAATTAAAAACGAGGGCGTTGGACCCTTTTTGCAAAATTAAATTAAAGGATTAAATTAATTAAAATTAAAAGGAAAAGAAATTGTCTTTTTGGTATTTTTGTATTTTAGGATTTTAATGAAAAAGAATTAATTAAAATGAAATGCTAACCCTAATTCTAGTTGTTTTTAGTTTATTAAGAAAAGATTAAATTTTAACCTAACATTTAACCTAATTATATACATGCAATTTAATTACAAAAATAAATAATAGGAAATATTTAATTATTATGAAAGAAAAGAAAAAGGGATAAAAATAATTATAAACCCTAGTGCTACCAATTTTAGATTTTATTAAAGAAAATATTATAATTAAACCTAATTTAATAACTAAAATTAATTAATGCAATTTATTTACAAAAATACTAAAATAAAAATATTTATTATTTTTTTTATCTTTTCTGATTTTTTTGGTGTTTTTTATATATTAAGAAAATATTAAATTAATTAAAAAACAATAATTAAAAGAAAGTAAAAAAATAATGAAAAAATAAAGAATGTAAAAAGGTTTGCAAACCTAAGGGGGTCTGCCCCTAATTTGGAGGGTGAAGCCCAGCAATTTGAGCCCAATAAGCCTTAGGCCTGGCTGACTTTTCCACTCACGTACCCAAGCGTTGACTCACGTGTACCATGCTCTTTAGATCTGGGCCTTTGAATTGATGAGATTGAACGCGTGGCAGGTTTGATTTGGGAGATGCATGGTGTGCTTTGGTATTGAAGCTGCATGGGAACGTTAATTGAAAAATAGTATTGAAAGAGGTGAGGACCTGGGGCTCGAACCCAGGTCATGAACGTTACCAACGCCTATGCTTACCACTGAACCATCCAACGCGTTTTGATTATAATATAACTAAGAAACAATATAAAACAAAACGCGTATTAGTGAACTTTTTAGCGCGAGAATTCAAATTAGCCAATTAGCTGATGCCACAGGGGTCGTCTTCTTCGTGGTTTATTTTTCCTGAAACACAAAAACAATTAGCAACGGTTTTTTAAACGTTCCTTTAGGCCAGTTTCTGAGAAATAGCGATTAGCTCAGGGTGGCTCATAAATTGAGCGCGACCCCATCACTGAGTTGGTATGAAGGTCCTGATTTTGATGGTCTGGGTCTTGAGTGCTGATTTTTTCTTGAGAGGAAAACCCCAATTCACAGCTTGAAAAAACCTAAAAGATGACAATGGTGGAATCGTGTACAACGCTCAAAAACACAATTAATTTACATGGTTAGCATTAGAATCAAACAATGAATATGAATCAAACATTAAAAAGTGCCAAAAACGCATGATTCATGATGTACGAATGCAAGAAATCTTCTGTACAGGGCACGTTCGTTTTACCAATTCTTGATGTTAGGATGAATGATTTTGATTGGAAATCCTTCCTTGAAGCTTCAGGAAGGTGATGAGATGGTTATTTGGCCTTGAATCGTCCTCTATCCCTGTTTTCAGTTTTCAATTTTTCAACCAAAAACTCAAGTTTAGTGCTTGGTCTGTAGCACAGCTTCTAGTCCAAAGGCATGAGGGTTTGCATCCTTATATGTGTATGAATGATTAGGTCAAAGAAAATTGATCCAAAATCCATGAATTGATGAATATGATATTTGATTTTTAAGCCATGATCTTTTCTAATCTTTTCATGCAAATTTCCACCAAATCATGACCAATTAGCAAGATTCTTTCTATATTTGGTTAGGCACGAAATCTTAGAGGTATTATATGCATAAAAAGATTTGAAACATTAGGTTTAACATTTTTCATGTATTTTAATTAATTTAAATGAATTATTAATAATAAAAATCCAAATGAATAAATAAAAATGAAGAAAAACTTCCCTTTGGGCCAAATGGTCGTGCACATGCCTTGGATAATGAATTGTGGAAGAAAAAGAGGCCCATTAGCAATTTTAGGTCATTTGAAGCAATGTTGACTTTTCAAAATATCCAAAAATTTCCCAACTTCCACAAGGCATAACTTGCTCAATTTTTAAGCTTTGCTCATGTTCTTGGACATTTTGGAAAGGTCTTTGAGTCCTCTAACCAATGCCTTTGGACCCATGTCATTTTTATTTACCAATATCAAGTTATGGCCTTTGACTTAAAGTCCCTTTTTGTTGACTTTTGAAAATGACCTATAATGTTGAAATTGATAACTTTTTGTGAGAGCATTTCTTGGACTTAAAGTGTTAAGAGGAGTTGTAGGAAATGTCTTTCTCTTCAAAATGAGCTTTGGATGGGATTTTTCTGATAATCCATGTGAAAGTTATGCCCTGGTCAATTTACAGTTGACTTTTCAGCTGTCCAAATAAGGAAACTTTTGCATCTTGATGATTTTTGAGCCAAGCTTTGAGAATCATGATCAACCATTGATCAAATGATGTTTGTGGCTTCAAAATGAGATGTTGACCAAAAATTTGAACTTTTGACTGTCAAATGACCATTTTGCCCCTATAGTTGACTGTAGTGCAATTAGGGTTTTTGACTGTGCAATTTTGTGCTGAAAGTCTTGAAACTTGGTATGAGGATGCTTGACCATATTTGTAGGCATGTGGGACTTGATTGTACCCTTGGAAACTTCATTTTCTTGATCAGAACCAAAACCCTAATCTTGACTGTTAGGAGGCCCTTGGACTGTGCAACCCTTGGGGAATTTTGAAGCATGCTTTTGACAAATCTTGAAGAATATGGGAGGGCAAGTTTTGGGGTACAACACACAGACCTATAGCAACAGACTCTATCTGTAGGTATAGGTGGTATAATTTTTAGCCACGGTCCAAGAACAGGGATGAAGGCGTGTCACTCCTCCATTCGTTGATTCAAACATTGGCGCGTTTTTTCTGATTTTTGTCCACTAATATTTGTTTTTGTATTTTATTATTATCTTTTAATATTATAACAAACAGCAACAAGTGATCCAGTGGAAATCGTGGCATGGAATTCCCCTTGGGGCCTGGGTTCGAATCCCAGGTCCCCCTATTTTATCTATATTATTTTCTTATAGGAAATCCATTACACGCTTAAGCTTGATGACCATCATACAATCTCACTATCCAACGCTCCAGATGGCCAGATGGCCAGATCTGGTGGCCACCATTGGAAGTACACCATAAGCCAAGTCAACGCGTGCGCACTGGATTGCAAAAGTCAAGTGGATCTTCATCAAATGGGCCAGAATTCCTGCTTTCTACACCCCTTAAATCAGGCCCAATCTCTTTCTTTATATTTTCTCTTCTATATTTCATTTAATTATTTAATTTAATTTAATTACTAACCAAAATTAATTTTCTTTTTATCAAAAATCACAAAAATATTTTTATGTCCAAATAAATCAGAATTTTAATTTTTCATCAATAAATATTAATTAAAATAATTAGGTTATTTATGTTAGATAACTTTAATTGATTTTGTAAATATTTAAAATTAATTAGAATCAATAGGTTTTAACACTAATTTAATTATTTAATTTCTTTCCTAAAATAATAAAAAAATCCAAAATATGTCACTTAATTATTTTTCATTTATTAATTTAATAACCAATTAATTTAGCATTTAATTTTAGGAATTAATTTCTTTTCTTAAAAAATAAAAACAACAAAAACATTTTCTTTTAATTAGGAGGGTCAAAACCCTAGTTTCGCATTCGATTTAATTCTCTCGCGCGCTTTATTTTTCTTTATCTAAATTATTGTATCTGCTCCCGGCTTATAATAATTTTAATTAGGACATTTATTTATTTCTACTGCTTTTAATTTCAAAGGGTTGTTTTTGGCGATGTAAATACCCGACGCCTTGTAATAATTTAGTTTAAATTCCGCACCTTTAATTTTTGCAAATATACAACTGCTAGATGTTTGGTAATAGGGTTTGCATGACAAGAATGAATTGTCTAATTTAAAACAGTTAGATCACCCTAAACATGTGCAAAGATAAAAAAAAACTGAAATCAACACACTCGCACATGCGCACTCCTAGGGTACACTCCCACTTGGTTGCCTTCGTACACGGTCATTAAGTATAGGTTGTTTTAGAGGTCGCCCTCTTGTCTAAAAGATCATAGTTGCCTCGAAATGGTTGCCTCGGATATTGTTGCCTCGAATAAATGATCTAAGACATTAGGGTTGCCGCTAAGATATCCTAACGTTACTTTAGTGACCGTATGTCCCTCTTTCGAATTGACCCTCAAACTCCAACGACGGTGCTACCTACTCACTAATAGTGGGACAACATTGTCCAAAGGAAACGAATACAAAACGATTCTTTTTTCGAGTAGGTAGATTAGTTCTTAAGTACTTGCTCATTCCAAACAAATTTTTCACACTTACACTCCTTTACAAACAAAGTTTTCAAAAACACTTCATTACACTCTTGAAGACAGAAGCAAGAGTTAAATCGAAGTTAAAACAAAAACTTTTCAAAGCCCACAAACACAAAGAAAACAATTTTGAAAATGATGAGCAAGTACCTAAGAGCCTGTAGATAACTACGGATAGAAAGGGTGCTAATACCTTCCCTTTCTATAATCTACCCCCCGTACTCAGAAATATCTCGAAAAGGGAATTTTTCTATGCTTTTTTCCTTTCCTAGTTGGATAAAATAAAAGACGGTGGCGACTCTTGCTTACCGCGACATTTTGCGAACACAAACGTAAAACGCAAACCAGCAATTTCCTTAACGAAATAAGGAAACCACGATCCCGGTTCTGGCCACTGTATCACAGAACTGGAGACTCTGCTGGGGAAAAGATAAGTGGGGTGTACCTTAGAATTAGTTCATCATATTGTTTTCTATTATTTGATTTGATTGCTTTATCTTTGTGGGTTTGAATCGGAGTTACTATAGATCCTAACCCGGATCTGGGGATACCTTTTAGGTAAGTAGCAATAGACTGTGAGGGAACTATACAGCGTAGACCGATACGGTTGAAGCAATAGCTACGTTGGTGTGGCACTTTAGTTTGTACCGATATCCCTTGTGGATGAACAAGGAGAATATGGGGCAGCTAAGGGGTCATTAAGCACCAACTGACCATAGAACCTATAATTGACCAACTTGACCATAGAAAAGTAGCAGTATGCTACACTCATTGAGACCAAACTCTCGCGATGATTTTGGCCGCAAGAAAAGGTTGCTAAACTAGAATTATGACCGATCGAGGGTGGTCAGTGATATTGAGATCCTCTAGAACCCGGTTACTATAATGCAAAGAATATATAATATATAAAAATAAGTCAATGGCCAGAAAGTCAAAAAAACGCGTGCGGTATTTGAATCTGTTAGAACAAAGTTTGAATCTACTACCCTATGTTTAAGTTTTAATGATAACAAAGTGAAAAGATATATTATTTATATGAACTATTTGCTGCCTAAATTACTACGTTCTGATTTGCAGATACTCTGATAGGTATAAGCAAGATCACACCTAATCAGCATCAGAAATTTGGTTCTTGACATCAGCATCAGAAGTTGATATATCAGAATACCAGAATCAGAAGATCAACTCACGAGTATGCTGAAGCTTGATGAACAGAACTGCGCTCAACACTCTGTTAAAGAAAACAACAGTTCATCAGCAGTTAAGCAGAATCAGAATGAGCCAAGCCAGAACATGCATTAAGTAAGCAACGGTACTGTGCATTGAAAGCAAATTATTACCAACGGCCTCATTCCAGACAAGATCTGCTCAATAAGGAAAGTTTGTTATTAGCATTGAATCAAGAATATTGCTCCAACGTTCAAAATCTCAGTGCTATATAAACAAGACTATGAAGATTGAATTGGCTAATGCTCTCCAACTTTTTACACGCCTAAAAGCTGATCATAATCTTCCCTCTCTCAGTTTGCTAAACACTACATTCCCTTATTCAATCATTGTTTAGCAATCTAGTTTCATAAGCTTAAGTTGTGTATACATCACAGTTGTGATACAGTTTTGTAGAAAACATTCACACCTAGATTTATCTTCTTTGTAAGAAAGTGTTTCCTTGACAAACCGGGTTGTGGTTTGCATCAAGAAGGCTTTAGCAGTTGTTAAAGCAGTTTGTAATATTCAGTTGAATATAGTGGATTAAGACCTCGTTGGAGAGAGGCGAAATCACCTTGACGGGTGGACTGGAGTAGTTTGAGATCAAACGAACCAGGATAAAAATATCTTGTTCATTGCATTGATTTTCAGTTTTACAATTCAACCCCCCCTTCTTGTGTTTTTCACCACTTCAATTGGTATCAGAGCGCCTGGTTCTGAGCTAAAACACTTAACCGTGTCAGTACAAGATCCAGCATCAGAAAAACACAATGGCAGGAAACTATTCTCACACCAGCAATGACAACCATGAGGACAGAGACAGATTCAGCGGCAAACCTCCAGTCTTTGATGGAGAAAACTTTGATTACTGGAAAGACAGAATTGAAAGCTTCTTTCTGGCACATGATGCTGATCTGTGGGATATGGTGACAGATGGATACATGCACCCTGTGAATGCAAGCGGTCAGAAGATTGATAGAAAAACAATGTCTGACCAACAAAAGCGTGACTTCAAGAATCACCACAAGGCCAGAACCATCCTTCTCAGCGCCATCTCCTATACTGAATATGAAAAGATCTCCAACAGAGACACAGCAAAGAACATTTTTGACTCACTCAGAATGACGCATGAGGGCAACGTTCAGGTCAAAGAAACTAAAGCTCTGGCACTCATTCAGAAGTATGAGGCGTTCAAAATGGAAGAATCTGAATCCATTGAAACAATGTTCTCAAGATTCCAGATTCTGGTAGCTGGTCTCAAGGTTCTGGACAAAGGATACTCTACTGCTGACCATGTCAAGAAAATCATCAGAAGTTTACCCAAGCAGTGGAGACCAATGGTTACAGCTCTGAAGCTAGCAAAAGATCTCAACAAAATCACTCTGGAGGAACTTATCAACTCCCTCAGAAGTCATGAGATAGAGCTAGAAGCTGACGAGCCTCAGAAGCAAGGTAAGCCTTTAGCATTAAAATCTAACAAAAAATCTGAGTCTAAAGTTTTGCAGGCAGTTGAAGAAACATCTGATGGATCCTCATCAGAAGAAGACGAACTCTCCCTCCTCTCCAGAAGATTAAATCAACTGTGGAAGCAAAGGCAAAGGAAGTTCAGGAATCCCAGAAGATCTGATCAGAACGAGTCCTCTTCCAGATACAGAAGGACAGATTCTTCCTCTGGATACAGAAGATCTGAAGGCTCCTCTAGTAGCAAAAAGCCAAATACCAAGGACATCATCTGCTATGAGTGCAATGAACAAGGACACTACAAGAGTGATTGCCCAAAGCTTCAGAGGGAAAGGCCCAAAAAGAAGTTTGGAAGAGAAAAGAAGAAAAGTCTCATGGCTACATGGGATGACTCTGACTCGTCTGAAGCTGACTCAGAATCAGATGATGAGAGGGCAAACATAGCTCTCATGGCTAACATCTCAGAAGATAGTGAAGCTTCTGAATCAGACTCAGAATCAGATACTGAAGAGGTATTTCCTAACTTTGCTGTTAATTTTACCAAGGCTGAACTTGTTGAAAGCCTTAATGAGATTCTGGAACGGTATCAGCAAATTAGAGTTAAATTCAGAGACCTGAAAAGGAATCTTGAATCTGACTCTAATAAGACTGAGAGTCTCAAATTGGAGAATTCTGAGCTGAGAAATAAGATTTCAAAATTAGAAAACACTTTACAAAACTCTCAGAAGGAACCAATTTCTGAAACTCCCAGCAACGCTGATGAGATCATCAAGGAGTATGATCACAGTTTCCAGAAGTTCCTTGCTAAAAGCATAGATAGAAGCAAAATGGCTTCAATGATCTATGGAGTTAGCAGAATCGGCAGGAAAGGAATAGGATACCAAGGTAAGGTTCCTACACCCAAGAATGTCATGGACTTAACCATTAAACACATTCCTCTGAATTCACATTTTGTGTATGGTCACACACATGATATTAAATACACTAGCAGTAAGCACTCTGAAACCAAAATTCAACCAGAGTTTTGGTAAAACTAACAAATCAGGACCCAAGAAAATCTGGGTACCTAAGGATAAAATAATACATGTTGCAGATATCTTTAGCAGCAAGTCAGAAACACCAGGCATGGTACCTGGACTCTGGCTGCTCGCGACACATGACGGGAAGAAGGCATATGTTCCAAAGCCTGGAACTTAAGCCTGGAGGCCACGCTGGTTTTGGAGGCAATCAGAGGGGAAAGATAATTGGCTCTGGAACTGTAGGTAATGGAAATCTTCCCTCTATTAATAATGTTCTGCTAGTAGATGGATTAATGCATAATCTGTTATCCATAAGTCAATTAAGTGATGACGGTTATGATATAATCTTTAATCAAAAATCATGTAAAGCTGTTAGTCAGAAAGATGGGACTATCCTGTTTAATGGTAAGAGGAAAAACAACATTTACAAAATCAAACTTTCTGAACTAAAAAGTCAGAATGTAAAGTGCCTTCTGTATGTTAACAACGAGCAGTGGATCTGGCACAGAAGATTGGGGCATGTTAGTATGAGAAGAATATCTCAGATTAACAAACTCAATCTGGTCAGAGGACTTCCTAATTTGAAGTTCAATTCAGATGCTCTGTGTGAAGCATGTCAGAAAGGCAAGTTTGCAAAACCCTCTTTTAAATCTAAAAATGTTGTTTCTACCTCTAAGCCATTAGAACTTCTGCACATTGACTTATTTGGACCAGTTAAAACTGCTTCAGTCAGTGGCAAGAAGTATGGGTTAGTAATCGTAGATGACTATAGCAGATGGACATGGGTAAAGTTCTTAAGACACAAGGACGAGTCACACTCTGTGTTTGTTACCTTCTGTAACCAAGTTCAGAATGAAAAGGATCTTAGAATCGTTAAAGTCAGAAGTGATCATGGTGGAGAATTTGAAAACAAAGATTTTGAGTCATTCTTTAATGACAGAGGCATTCTGCATGATTTCTCTTGTCCTAGAACTCCCCAACAAAATGGAGTTGTAGAACGAAAGAACAGAACATTGCAAGAAATAGCCAGAACCATGATCAATGAGACAAACGTTGCTAAGATCTTTTGGGCAGAGGCAATAAACACAGCGTGCTACATTCAGAATAGAATCTCAATAAGACCTATTCTGGAAAAGACTCCATATGAATTGTGGAAGAACAGAAAGCCCAACATTTCATATTTTCATCCATTTGGATGTACCTGTTTTATGTTAAATACAAAGAATTATTTGAACAAGTTTGACTCTAAAGCACAGAAGTGTATTATGTTAGGATACTCTGAACGCTCAAGAGGGTACAGAGTATACAATACAGAAACACAGATTGTGGAAGAATCAATCAGTGTTCGTTTTGATGACAAGCTTGACTCTGAAAAGTCAAAGCAGAATGAAGTTTTTGCAGGTATGGAAATTGAATTTACAGGTTCTGAAGACAAGTCATCAGAAGCTCTCAACACAGACACTCCTTCAACGTCTGAAAGGAGCACTGCTAGCAATCTTACAACAGCTACTGATCAACCTCAGAAGAGATTACCCAGAAGCAGCTTGGATCACCCGGAAGAGACTATCTTAGGAAGAAAGGAAGATCCAATCAGAACAAGAGCAAGCTTCAGAAACTCTGAAGAAACTCTTATGGGACTTGTGTCTCTGATTGAACCTTCTTCTATTGATGAAGCACTCCTGGATAATGATTGGATTCTGGCAATGCAAGAAGAGCTGAATCAATTCACCAGAAATGACGTATGGGATCTTGTTCCCAGACCAAAAGGATTCAACGTCATTGGAACAAGATGGGTGTTCAGAAACAAGCTAAATGAACAAGGTGAAGTCATCAGAAACAAGGCACGACTGGTTGCACAAGGTTATAGTCAGCAAGAGGGGATAGACTATACAGAAACCTTTGCCCCAGTCGCCAGGTTAGAATCTATCATACTTTTAATTTCATTTGCTGTTAATAAAGGCATCACTCTGTATCAGATGGATGTCAAGAGTGAATTCTTAAACGGTTATATAGAAGAAGAGGTTTATGTGCACCAACCCCCTGGTTTTGAAAATACAAAACATCCAGAACATGTTTTCAAACTAAAGAAGTCACTATATGGTCTGAAACAAGCTCCCAGAGCTTGGTATGAAAGGCTAAGTAACTTTCTGTTAGAAAATGAATTCACCAGAGGGAAGGTGGACACTACCTTATTCTGTAAATCAGTTAAGAATGACATCTTAGTCTGTCAAATTTACATTGATGATATTATTTTTGGTTCTACTAATCCTTCTCTTGGAAGAAAATTTGCTAAGTGTATGCATGCAGAATTTGAGATGAGCCTCATGGGGGGACTGGAATTCTTTCTAGGAATTCAGATCAATCAAACTCCAGAGGGAACTTACATTCATCAGAGCAAATACATCAGAGATCTTCTGAAGAAATTTGACCTCTCAGAATGTAAGCCATCAAAAATTCCAATGCATCCCACGTGCATTCTGGAAAGAGAAGAGGTAAGCAAAAATGTAGAACAGAAAGTCTACAGAGGTATGATTGGTTCTCTCCTTTATCTGACTGCTTCAAGACCTGATATATTATTCATCGTTTGTATTTGTGCTAGATTCCAATCAGATCCTAGAGAATCTCACTTAACAGCTGTTAAGCGAATTTTCAAGTATCTGAAAGGTACTACTAATCTGGGTTTGTTTTATAGAAAATCTAGTGATTACAGTTTAGTAGGCTACTGCGATGTTGATTTTGCTGGAGAAGAGTGGAGCGTAAAAGCACTTCTGGAAGCTGCCAGTTTTTGGGAGAAAATCTGATCTCTTGGTCCAGCAAAAGGCAATCAAGAATTGCGCTATCAACAGCAGAAGCTGAGTACATAGCAGCAGCAGGATGTAGCACACAAATGCTCTGGATGAAAAGTCAGCTTGAAGACTTCCAGATTTTTGAGAGTAACATTCCTATACTTTGTGATAATACCTCTGCTATTTGCTTAAGTAAGAATCCCATTCTACATTCTAGAGCTAAGCATATAGAAATAAAACATCACTTCATTAGGGACTATATTCAGAAAGGAATTTTGAATTTAAAATTTATAGATACAGACCATCAATGGGCTGATATCTTTACTAAACCCTTTCAGAAGATAGGTTTAATTTCATTCTGAAACATCTCAGCATGAAAGTCTGCCCAGAGTGAAAATGTTTTAATTCCATATATTTATCTTCAGAATGTAATTGTTTTACTGTGAACTTCTGATCAATCTCGTTTCAGAAAGATAGAACATGCAGATTGTATCAGATGCGAGTCTAAAGATCTGAGAGTCTAAGCTCAAAGACAGACGTGCTGATCACTACATCAAACAAGTGTCATCCAATCATCAGCAAATCTCTGAAGCAGAACGCGTGCACGCTTCTGAGAAGGCAAAACGCTGATTGGGTGCATTGAGACACATGTCTGGTAACCGTTTTTAAGTATCTTTCTCAAATCCCCCAAAATCAGCAAGCATTAAATGAAAGTAATCATGTGTTTAAAACGTAATCATGATTTTATTTCTCTTTCTTAAAAACGTTTACTTTTTCAAAATATTATGAACCCTATTTAAACACGTTAACCTCTCATTTTCATCTTTTACAGTTTCTCACTTTTCTCAAGCATTCTCTGCATTTTTCTGTGCTTATCTCTCTCAAACCCATTTTCTCAGCTTTTCGTCTCAAAATCTTTTAGTGTGAACATGGCAACCTCCAGCAGTGCTTCTGCAGGTTCTCAGAAGAAAGCATCATCTGAACAGTATCAAGTGCCATTCAGAACACTCCTCACTCCTGTGAAGAATCTTGAAGTGTTATCTGAATTGATCATTGATTTTGGAAGTCTGAAGGAAAACGGTTTTGACCTAACAGAAGAAGTTAGGGCACAGAAATGGGAAAGTTATTTTGACAGGTTGGTTGGTCCAACATTCCCTATGTTAGTCAAGGAGTTCTGGATTCATGCGATGGCTTCAACACATCTAGTCACCTCCTTCGTTATGGGGAAGAAGATTGTGATCACTGAGGATCACATAGCAAGGTTAATTGGTTACAGTGGCGGTGGCGTCCGCTGTATTGATATGGCTGAGAGATGTGCTGACGTGGGCGTCATAGCTGAAAGGATTTTCACCCATGGGGTGCCCAGCAACAAGATCAAAGATCTGAAGGATCATCACGGAGTTTGGGCGAAGATAATTTTGGGGTGTTTCAACCATAGGAAGCCAACTAGTTCCCCTGATTACATAAATGTGGATCAGCAGTTTCTGATCTACTTTATCAATCAGAAGGTAAAAATCAACTTGGCTCATCTTCTGTTCAACCACCTCAGAACAAGCGTGAAGGAAACCAGGGAAGAAGAAAGAACAAAGAGGGATTGGATACCCTTTGGAAGGTTGATATCAGATATTCTGACAGAGAATAGGCTGATAGAGCATCTGATAGAAGCTCAAGAGTTAAGCACCATTGAACCAACGGTTGGGAAGCCTCTGAATGCGAAGAACTTGAAGAAAATGAAGTTGATAGAGAATATCAAAAAGGAACCCAGAGCTACTCCTATTGCTGATATCTCCAGCAGAAGAGTTCCACTGAGTGACTTTCCTTTATTTTTTGAGATAGAATCTAAACCAGAGGTGGTTCTCAGATACTTAAACGCGTGCAAGGCAGATGGTACAGATCCAAATCTGAATATCAAAGATCTGCACAAACCTCAACCAGAAGTGACTCTGAAGAAGACGAAGAAAAGGAAGGCACCTTCAGAAGGATCATCCCAGCAGACACCCAAGAAAAGAGGTAATTTATCTGCTGCTTCTGTTTTAAATTCTTCTACTATTCCAGCATCTATTCCACCTCCAACCTCTCATAGAATCTCAATCCCCATCCCAACAATAGATGAAACTGAACCAGAAGATGACCCTTCTGAGGCATTAAAACTCAGAAGACCCAGAAGCAAACATCCCAAACCAACAATCTCAACAACATCAGCAATTGACAAAGTGTTGTCTGACATTGATCAACACACTTCTGATCACTCCTCCAATCCAAACTCTGAACCACAAATTGTCCCTCCTCCACAACCAGAACAACAGAAATCTGCTGAAGAACCACAACAACAACAACCCCTCTCATCCATTCCAGAAGAACCCCTTATCCCTGAACAACCAGAAATTCCAACAACCTCTCCACAACCAGCAATTCCTTCTCCCTCTCCTCAACCAGAAATTCATCCACCATCACCTCAACCTGAGTTTCATCATTCTGAAACTCCTTCTCCTCCACCTTCTGAACCTCATTCACCTCAACCATCACCTCTGGTAATCCAGCTGCCATGTGGAACAACAGTCACAATGGCCCAGTTGCCATCCTCATCAGAATCTACACCACCAACTACTCCCAAAACACCAAACAGTCCAATCATAATCTCAGATTCTCCCACTCCATCTCCAAAACAAACAGCTGCCAAGCAAACCACCGAAAACCCCAGCAGGACTTTCATAGACTTAACAATCTTTGACCGTCTTGCTGATCTGAAACATAAAATTTCCATCCCAAAACCAAAACAACCAGATGTTGGCTCTGGTATTATGAAGTTTGAAACAGGTTTGCAGCAATGGATTGCTTCTCTGAAGCAAGTCTGTCCTGGAATAATTGACCCAGCTGCCTCTGACCAGCTGTGGTCACAATTCAGAATTTGGGTACGTGCTGAAGCCCTCAAGTTGCAGGATATCAACTATGAGCAGGCACAACAGAACTTCAGCAAATTGCTAAAGGAAGTTGAAAGTCAGCTGCCTCAGGAAGCCGTACTCCCTCTGGATAGTGAGCCATGGTCTGAGAAACAGCTAGCTCCAAAGGTGCATCCAGAAGAAGACAAGACCATTCAAGCTGAAGCAAGTCAAGCAGAAGATGTTGCAGAAAGCTCTCAGAAGCTCCCTACTTCTGATGTTTCTCAAGCTGCCTTGGACAGGCAGACTCTGGAAGAGCTGAAGCTGAATGACATGCGTCTGCAGCAGAGGATGGATGAAAATGACCAGAAGATGAAAGAAAGAATGGATGTGCAGGATAGCAAGATTGACACTGTTGTCAGCATGGTACACAAGCATAATGAGACTGCTGATCAGATCAAAGCCATGCTGGAGAACCTGTTCACACGCTTTCCTCCCCAACCTTAGTTGTTCATTCATATCATTTTCATGTTTTCTTTGATTATCTGATGTACTGTTTTAATATGTTTTGTCTGATTCTGAACCTTTTAATATGACAAGTTTTCTGATCTTAATTGTTTTTAGCACATCACTTACACTTTTTGATTGTTGAGAAAAAGGGGGAGAACAAGAATGATATTTTAAACAATAACGGATTACTAAGACAGAAATTCTCGAACATTCTAACTCTATTATACTTGAAAATGTTTTCTGTTTTGCTTAAGTCTACAGGTACAAGGAAGCTCCTGGACACTCTGAAGACTAAAGCTCTGAAACTCTGATCCGCTCTGATACTCTGACCCAAAGCAAAGCTCTGACAAGAAAAGCTCTGATACGCTGATCTGAAGCTCTGCTCTGATATGCTGATCTAAAGCTTCTGATAGTCAAAGACTCTGATACTCTGATGTTCAAAGAAAGGCAAAAAGATCTGTTCCTGAAGAACTCTTGGAATCAAAAAGGGAAGTAATAAATTCAGGGGGAGTATCTCTCAACTCTGATATCTCTTTATCCCTTATCTTTGATAACCTCTTACTCTGATACATCTCTCTGATACCTTTTCACGTTATTTTCAATTAAAAATATCCAATTTTTGTCATCATCAAAAAGGGGGAGATTGTTAGAACAAAGTTTGAATCTACTACCCTATGTTTAAGTTTTGATGATAACAAAGTGAAAAGATATATTATTTATATGAACTATTTGCTGCCTAAATTACTACGTTCTGATTTGCAGATACTCTGATAGGTATAAGCAAGATCACACCTAATCAGCATTAGAAATTTGGTTCTTGACATCAACATCAGAAGTTGATATATCAGAATACCAGAATCAGAAGATCAACTCACGAGTATGTTGAAGCTTGATGAACAGAACTGCGCTCAACACTCTGATAAAGAAAACAACAGTTCATCAGCAGTTAAGCAGAATCAGAATGAGCCAAGCCAGAACATGCATTAAGTAAGCAACGGTACTGTGCATTGAAAGCAAATTATTACCAACGGCCTCATTCCAGACAAGATCTGCTCAATAAGGAAAGTTTGTTATTAGCATTGAATCAAGAATATTGCTCCAACGTTCAAAATCTCAGTGTTATATAAACAAGACTATGAAGATTGAATTGGCTAATGCTCTCCAACATTTTACACGCCTAAAAGCTGATCATAATCTTCCCTCTCTCAGTTTGCTAAACACTACATTCCCTTATTCAATCATTGTTTAGCAATCTAGTTTCATAAGCTTAAGTTGTGTATACATCACAGTTGTGATACAGTTTTGTAGAAAACATTCACACCTAGATTTATCTTCTTTGTAAGAAAGTGTTTCCTTGACAAACCGGGTTGTGGTTTGCATCAAGAAGGCTTTAGCAGTTGTTAAAGCAGTTTGTAATATTCAGTTGAATATAGTGGATTAAGACCTCGTTGGAGAGAGGCGAAATCACCTTGACGGGTGGACTGGAGTAGTTTGAGATCAAATGAACCAGGATAAAAATATCTTGTTCATTGCATTGATTTTCAGTTTTACAATTCAACCCCCCCCCCCTTCTTGTGTTTTTCACCACTTCAGAATCCACCAATGGACGGATGACACGAATTCATTCCTGTCCTCAACCCTGTAAAAGAATACATGCGGATTTGAATCCGCAGCTAAAAGCGCATGCCTATCCTAAAATTCTCTCCAGGCCATATAAATCCAATCCAAGAGCATGGTTCAATTCGTCATGGCCTCCTGATCAAAGCCATGTTCTTCTTGAGTCTCAATTTTACCTGAAAGAGAAAACCCTAAAAACAAAACGAAGAACCCTATCTATGGTGGTTCTCCATTCAGGCCAGATAAATGTAATTGAATGATACCGATCGCTTGCAAATGTTTTGTAGATTCAAAATATGGTATTAGTTCATGAAAAAGATGCCTAATTTCAGAATTGCGAAATCAAGAACAGGGGTGACTATCGTGCGACTTACAGTGCGTTAGGGCATCTAAAAATGCTTGATTTTGATCCAGGTAGCTTGTGTGAATGCCCAGGAAGTGATTGGAACAAGTCTCGTGTCCTGAAACTGCCCCTAACTTGGACTTTGATCTCTCACTTTTTGTGAATTTTTCAATTCTTGTTCTGCTTCTCTCAACACTTTTCAACCCTGATTTCGTATGCTTTTGCTTGCTTATGTAATGTGTACTGCATTAGGGTAAAAAACATGGACCAAATCCCTCCATAACAATGCACATGAATGTGATTTGATCTCCATTGAAAACCTTCCAAATTTGATTTTATTTGGATCTTTTTGCACATGATTTGATTTGATACGAATTTGATGATGATAATTGCTGAATGTGGAGCCTGGAATAGCTAAGAGATCATGAGTTATCAATGCCTTGGATTTTCTATGATTTTATTTGATTTAAAATGAATAAATTCAATTAAACATCAAATTAAATAACAAAAATGAAATATGGACACATGGCTGAAGCTAGGGCACGTGGGAAATGATGCAAACGCAAAACAAGTGAAAAAGAATGGGCCCATTTCACAAAATTTGAAGTTTTGGGGATAGTTGACTTTTCACAATTTTGCAAAAAAGTCCAACTTCAACAATGCATAACTTCTTCAATTTTGAACTTTTGGAGGTGTTCTGGGACTTTTTAGAAAGCTCGAGATGTCCTATAACCAACCCTTTTGGTCTCATCTCATTTTTATATTCCATTCTCATGTTATAAGCTTTGGGAAAAAAGGTGTTTTTGTTGACTTTCAAAAATGACTATAATGTCCAAATTCATAACTTCTTGTGAGTGCATTTTTTGATCTTGGGGTATGAATATGGATTGTAGGGAATTGAATTATATTCAAAATGAGATTTGGATGGGTCATTTATCATAAAGTATGAGAAAGTTATGCTTGGTCAAAGTTGAGTTGACTTTTCCTACAAAACCCTAATTTAGCAACTTTTGAGTCTTAATGAATTTTGAGCAATCCTTGATGAATCATGAGCAACCCTTGATCAAATGATTAAATAAAATTCAAAATGAGAATGTTGACAAAAAATCTTGAAGTTTGACTGTATTTGGGTCACAGTTGACTTTTGCCCTAGCATAGTCGATTTTTGGACCTTTGGGCAATTGACTGGGCAAACTTCCTCTGCAAGGCTTGAAATTTGACATGGATGATCTTGAGAACATATTAGGACATTGGGGAGCACTTGAGGTCATTTGGACTCAAGGATCTTGATGCAACACAAAACCCTAATTTGGGGTTGGCTGCCTTAGGAGATAGCTTGTCTGACCAACTCTTGAGCCACCTTGAGCAACTTGGAGATTCTTCTTGAAATGTTTTGAGGAATATGAGAGGGAAAATTTTGGGGTACAACAGCTTCCCCTGTTCAATCTTCTTAAACCTGAGGATGTAGATTGGCTTTCATGCCTTTCGTGATCCGAAGGTGGAAGATGATTGAACACTAGAGTGCCCAGAAATTTGCACTCGTGTGAAGTGGTATCAGCCTTGTGATGTCGGGAATGGGCTTACAGATGCCATTTGGAGATTGTTAACGGGAGGATGGGCTTAAAGATGCCATCTACAGGAATGTCGATCGCATAAGAGATTCCTTAGCGAGAGCTTGTATACCTGTTGTTGTAGAAGATTCCGCTGGGGAAGCCTAATTTTATTGAGATTTAGGAACTTGCCTGTACTTCAACTGAGAGAACATCTCTGCTGAGTTTTAAGAAGTTGCCCGTAATTCAACTGGGGGGAAACATCTTCATCGAGATTTAAGAACTCGCCCGTAATTCAACTGAGAAAACTCTGCTGATATTTAGGCAATGTCTGTACTTCGACGGAGGAGAATTGTCGAGATTTAGAACCTTATATGTAATTCAACTGAGGATAATTCGGTTGAGATTTAAGAACCGGTCAGTAGTTCGACTGAGGGAAACATCTTCATCGAGATTTAGGACTTGTCTGTAATTCAACCGAGGATAATTCTGTTTAGATTTAAGAACTGTCAGTAATTCGACGGAGGAAAATTGTCGAGATTTAGAACCTTATCTGTAATTCAACTGAGGATAATTCTGTTGATATTTAAGAACTGGTCAGTAGTTCGACTGAGGGAAACATCTTCATCGAGATTTAGGACTTGTCTGTAATTCAACCGAGGATAATTCTGTTGAGATTTAAGAACTGTCAGTAATTCAACGGAGGAAAATTGTCGAGATTTAGAACCTTATCTGTAATTCAACTGAGGATAATTCTATTGGGATTTAAGAACCGATCAGTAATTCGACTATGGGAAACATATTCATCGAGACTTAAGATCTCGCACGTAATTCAACTGAGAGAACTTCTCTGCTGAGATTTAGGAACTCGCCCGTAATTCAACTGAGAAAACATCTCTGCTGAGATTTAGGAACCCGTCCGTAATTCAACTGAGGAACATCTTTGTCGAGATTTAGGAACTCGCCCGTAATTTAACTGAGAAAACATCGCTGCTCTCTGCTGAGATTTAGGAACCCGTCCGTAATTCAACTGAGGAACATCTTTGTCGAGATTTAGGAACTCGCCCATAATTCAACTGAGAAAACATCTCTGCTGAGATTTAGGAACTCGTCCGTAATTCAACTGATGAAACAATTATGTTGAGATTTAGGAACTCGCCCGTAATTCAACTGAGAAAACATCTCTGCTGAGATTTAGGAACCCGTCCGTAATTTAACTGAGGACCATCTTTTTTGAGATTTAGGAACTCGCCTGTAATTCAACTGAGAAAACATCTCTACTGAGATTTAGGAATCCGTCCGTAATTCAACTGAGGACCATCTTTGTCGAGATTTAGGAACTCGCTCGTAATTCAACTGAGAAAACGTCTCTGCTAAGATTTAGGAACCCGTCCATAATTCAACTGAGGACCATCTTTGTCGAGATTTAGGAACTCGTCCGTAATTCAACTGAGAAAACATCTCCGCTGAGATTTAGGAACTCGTATGTAATTCAACTGATGAAATAATTATGCTGAGATTTAGGAACTCGTCCGTAATTCAACTGAGAAAACATCTCCGTTGAGATTTAGGAACCCGTCCATAATTCAACTGAGAAACATCTTTGTCGAGATTTAGGAACTCGTCCGTAATTCAACTGAGAAAACATCTCTGCTGAGATTTAGGAACCCGTCCATAATTCAACTGAAGTAAAAGCTTTGTAGCTTGAATTTTGTTAGAATCTTTCCTGAAAGGTAAAGGTTAGTTGTATGTAATGCATGATATGTATCAAGAAAATGATGTTCTCAAAATAAATGAGATTGTGTCGTGTGATGTGTATGCATGTCAATGATGTATGGAAATGTGATGTTTTGGAGTTGGGGAAAATAAATCCTGGATTGCTGCTGGAGAAAAGAAAGGAACTCTTCATTCCCGTTGGAGATAGTGGATGAAGATGTTCGTGAGAAATAACCTGCAAGAGAGGATAACTCCGTTGGGGAATAAACTGACGAGAGAATGACTTTGTGGGGAAGAGATGCTCTGCTGAGGATTTCGTTGATAAATTCAGCTGGGGATGAATTACCGTAGCTGGTGATGATGAACTCTGTCGGGGATTGAATTTATGCTTGTGAAAGGAATGAACTCCATTGGGGATGACTTTCCAATAGCGACCTTATTGGGGATATCCTTTTAGACTTTACTGGGGATAGCCTTCCAGAGTCTACTTGGGATAAATCTTCAAACTCCACTGGGGATATTTTTTATACTCCGCTGAGGATGATAAGACTTTTTAGTGCTGATGATAGATAAACTCTGCTTGGGAAGAATATTACTGATTCATCCACAGTTGTGAGTCTCAGTTGGGGAGAGCTAACACCATTATCTTTCTCTTACTCTGCTGGGAATGAATGTTACTGGGACGCATGCTAAGGATATGATAATGACTTCGTATCGAGACTTTTCTACCCATGTATCTGCTGGAGAAGGTGCCTGCGGAGGCCTTGTGGATCGAGTGTTATCCCAACCCATGAGGTGCTTGGTAACTGCCGATTGAAATGACAAATCTTCTTCTGGTAGGCAAGTGACGAAGTGACGAGGCATAGTCGTACGCTTTAATCCCTAACTTTTGCCTAGACTGTATTTTCAGATTTTCAATCCACCGGGATACCCTTTTTTTCCTAAGCCGCCTTTTCAAGTTTCCGGCTTGCCAGGTGTACATATCTTTTTGTTTTTATCCCTAATTTTGCCCGAACCTTTTTGGTTCTCCGGGATGCCCTTATTTTTTCCTAGGTCTGTCAACCTAGTGGGTCTCTGTTCATGCACAATATTTTCTGACTATGTCCACGCTCTCAGGGTGTAGGGAGTTATCATTGTCGATAGTGTTATGTTGCCATACTACCAGAAGATGTTCGTTTGATCATACAAGATTCGTTGCTGGAATTCATGTCCAATGCCCCAAGTGATTCGGATGGAGATCTGTCCCTGGTTATTTGGCATCTTTGAGAGATTCTTTGAATCTTGACTTGACTGCCCCAGATGATGGACAATGATCATGCCGTGCCCCTTGTTTGGAAGTGTTTTTCCACTTGAGGTGATCCTTTTTATTGAGAAGGTTTTTGTTTACTAGATATTCGTCATGTGAGTTTCTCTGCTATTGAACAAATAGTCATATGCAAACAATGTTATTTTAAGAATGCAAAGCCTATGTTTGTCTTGAATTTCTTGCAAATGCATTTTTCAGTAAAACAAACAAATTTTTTAAAATGTGATGTCAACTCATGATTTACAGCAAGTCCTACAGGAGTTAAGATACCTTTTGTAACAGTATGATTTCGAAATAACCCATGCTTCAGCTAGGACTTTTAAGGGTTATAACATGGCCTAGTTCACGGTTCAAGAAACAAAGGATAAAGGCTCAAAATGTATTTGTATTCACCCGTTCTTCGTGATGTTCTTCGATCCTAAACTCATCTAATCGTGCATTAGATCCCGTTTGAGTCTTTGCTCTAATATTCCAGTGATGGTTCGGATACTGAGTTTATTTTGAACAGGCAGTCATTTTTGTTGAGAGTTTGTAGGGCCTCTTTCTTTTTTGATTTTATTATCCCTATCTTTTGCCTGAACTGTTTCTTTTGTGGTTCGGTCAGTGGGATGCCCCAGTTTTTTTCTTAAGTCTCCTTCATAGGTTTTGACTTAATGGGCTTTTTATTTAGAGAGATAATGACTGCCTGTCTTGACGCTTATAGGGAACCATCACCGTCTTTTGTTTTGGAAGGACCTCTTTGATGCCATTCATTGTGCACCTAGATTAACTGAGAAAACTACCCTGCCCCAGGTTGTGATTAAAGGTTTTAATTTGTGTGAAAAGAAAAACTCCAACTTATTTGGCTCAAAGGGGTTAACTAGGGATTATCTTCCTTATAACTCCAGTGTTTAGGATTTAAAACAACACATGTACATCGTCAGCGGGGCCTGTTCAAAAGCATACTGCAGAGATCTTGGTATCATTTTTGTCATCCTCCTTCTAAAGGCTTAGAATTTTTAATCGAGAGTTGAACATCACAAAAATGAAATTAATTTGAATATAGTGAATATGAATGGATTGATTCAAAACAGACATATGCAATGCATTGATAAAGTAACAAAGTTTGACATGAATAAAATATTCGAAGGATCAAAAGAAAATTACAAATTGAAAATTCTAATGAACAAAAGCCCTCTCTTGTCAGAACTTGTCACTTCAAATGGTGAGCCTTGGAGGATTGACAGAAACATTCCAGTTGACCATCTTGTGTGAATTACAATGCTCCTTCATCAATCAGGTTTTGAATTTTGTACTTCAACTTCCAACAGTCATCAGTATCATGCCCCGGGCTGTTAGAATGGTATGCACACCTTGCATCAGGATTGTAGTTAGGTGAAGAAGTCTTGGGATTTGGATAAGGTTCTACCAACGTCACCAGATTCAATCTCAACAGGTGTTGCAAAGCTTGGGACAACGGCATGTTGAGCTTGGTAAACTGCTTCTTGGGCCTATCCGGCTTACTCTGATTAGTCGGTTGTTTATGGCGAGGTTTTTGTCGGACCCTTGAGGTAGTAGCAGCTTGGAGAGGTCCATTCTTCACTAAACCAAACCCCTGTCTTCTGGGAGGCTGATCAATGACTTGGTCCCTGGCCTCGACTGTTTACTTCATACTGTTGTATCTGTCTTGATGAAGCTGGTTGATAATGGTTCTCAACTCTTCTTGTTCCCGGGATAAGCCTTGGATAAGAGCCATCTGCCCCAACATTTGGGTTCTTATTGCATCTATCTCAGCTTGCAGTTGTTCCAGTCGTTCGTCCTTATTGTCTTCAAGACTTTTCTTGACCAAGTTCCTAACGAGGAGTGTTTTCAACTCTTCATGCCCCTTGGACAGGTTTAGGAATATTTCCCTGAACTGAGTTTCTTGAAGATCTCTGGTGTCTTGTTGGAGAGCCATTGCTGAAATAAACAGCGAGAACATGAGAGACCTGTACTGGGAGACCTGTTATGCAATGATATGTATGATATATGTATGCAATGTTTTCAAGGATCTCGCGGGGTAAACAAGAAACTGTTAGGTTTTGAATTTTGCAGCTTTGATTGAAGAAACTTCGTGTCATCAAGAGTCCTTCTTCAAGAGTCAAGCTCACCATATCGAGTGGGTTATAGCCCCTGACTCAAGTTATCATGTTTTAATCTCTAGACTACATTGGCTAGAAGAAAATAAATCCCCCTTGCCCCTTGCTAGACGTTTGATTTACCATAACCTGCATCACAAACCCTTGAGATCCTTGAAATGGTTAATGAAATTTTAAGGCATGATGTTATGATGTGCATGCTATGTGTTTAAGCAAAAGTATGAGGTGATGTAAACAAGTAAATCCGGCAAGAAATCCAAGTTATTGGATAAGGACTGTAAACAAAACCTGCAAGGAACTCTAGTTGTTAGGTAACAAACATGTGAAAGTAGTTCAAGTTGAAAGCACACAAGTCACACAATAGCCCTTAAATTTCAGGCTGGCATGGAGTTTAGGTATTACCCTCTTTCAGTTTAGTTGGTTCAACCTGTCCTAGTAATAGTAATCGAGTTCTAGAGGTTCTCAATATCACTGACCATCCTCGATCGGTCATAATTCCAGTTTAGCAACCTTTTCTTGTGGCCGAAATCACCGCGAGAGTATGGTCTCAATGAGTGTAGCATACTGCTACTTTTCTATGTCCAAGTTAGTCAATTATAGGTTATAAGGTCGGTTGATGCTTAATGACCTATTAGTAGCCCCATACTCTCCTTGTTCCTCCACCAGGGATATCGGTACCAACTAATGTGCCACATCAACATAACTACTACTTCAACTGTATCGGTCTACGTCGTACAGTTCCCTCACAGTCTATTGCTACTTACCTAAAAGGTATACCCAGATCCGAGTTAGGATCTATAGTAACTCTGATACAAAGCCCACAAAGATAAAGCAAACAAATCAAACAATTGAAAACAATATGATTAACTAATCCTAAGGTACACCCCACATATTTATTTCCCCATCAGAGTCGCAAGTTCTGTGATACGGTGGGAAGAACTGACTATTTTTGGAATGCTGGTTTGCGTTTTGCGTTTGTTTTTGCAAAATGTCGCGGTAAGCAAGAGTCGCCACCGTCTTTTATTTTATCTAACAAGGAAAGGAAAAAAGCACAGAAAAATTCCTTTTTCAAGATATTTCTGAGTACGGGGGGTAGATTATAGAAAGGGAAGGTATTAGCACCCTTTCTATCTGTAGTTATCTACGGGCTCTTAGGTACTTGCTCAATTGTTTTCAAAAGTTGTTTCCTTTGTGCTTGTGGGTTTGAAAGAATTTTTTGTTTAAAACTTCGATTTAACTCTTGCTTCTATCCTCAAGAGTGTAATGAAGTGTTTTTGAAAACTTTGTTTGAAAAGGTGTAAGTGTGAAAGAGTTTTGTTTTTGAAAGAGCAAGTATCTAAGAACCATCTATCTACTCGAAAAAGGAATCGTTCTATGCTATTTTCCTTTAGACAATTCTATCCCACTATTAGTGAGTAGGTAGCACCGTCGTTGGAGTTTAAGGGTCAATTCGAATGAGGGATAGACAGTCACTAAAGCAATGTTAGGACGCCTTAGCGGTAACCCTAATGTCTTAGATCATTTGTTTGAGACAACAATATCCGAGGCAACCATTTCGAGGCGATTATGATCTTTTAGAAAAGAGGGTGACCTCTAAAACGACCTATACTCAATGACCGCGTACGAAGGCAACCAAGTGGGGTGTACCCTAGGAGTGTGTATGTGCGAGTGTATCGTTTTCAGTTTATTTTTATCTTTGTACATGTTAAGGGTGATCTAAGTTGATTTTAAGATTAAGATTCAGTCTTGTCATGCAAACCCTTTTATCAAACATCTAGCAGTTATAATTTGCGGAAATAAAATGCGGAATTTAAATTACAAGGCGTCGGGTATTTACATCGCCAAAGACAAACCCTTTAAAAATAAAATAAAGCGATAAAAATAATTAAATATCCTATTTAACTATTACAATCCGGAAGCAGGTAAATTATTTGATAAAAATAAATAACGTGTGCGGGAAATTAAATCGAATGTAAATTTTAGGGTTTTGACCCTTTTGGAAAGAAAATGTGTCCTTTTTTGTTTTTTGTAGTTTTTTAAATTAAGAAATAAATTAAACCTAAATTAATTACTAAATTAAATTAAATAAATAAATTAAATGAAAAATAAATTATTTTTGGAGTTTTTGATTATTTAGGAAAGAAATTAAAAATGATTAAATTAATGGTTAAAATATAGTTAAGTCTAATTAATTTTATTTATTTTACAAAAGAAATTAAAGTTTTCTAATTAAAACCTAATTAATTAATAAATTTATTAAGAAAAATAAAAGTTTAAAATTTGATTTGAAATAAAAAATATTTTTTGTGATTTTATTTAATAAAAAAGGAATTTTGTGATTGGTTAAAAATTAAATAAAATAAAATAAAGTACATAAAATAATTAAATAAAATATAAAGGGAATGAGGAATTGGGCCTGTTTTTGTGGTGTGAGTAGCAATTCCTTGGCCCATCAGTGCTGGCCTTTTTGACTTTCTGGAATCCAGTATGCGTGCATTGACCGGGACTATGGTGGACCTCCAACTTTTGACCACCAGATCTGGCCCTTGGCCATCTGGCATTTGGATGGACGAAGGCGCATGGTAGGCTGCAAGCTTGAGCACGCATGGGAATACCTGAAAACCAAAATTATTGAGAAAGTGGGGGACCCCGGATTCAAACCCAGGTCCTGAAGGAGATTGTACTAACACGCTTGCCACCACGCTACATTGCTTCATTTGTTATTATAATGCAAAGAATATATAATATATAAAAACAAGCCAATGGCCAGAAAGTCAAAAAAATGCGCGCGGTATTTGAATCCACCAATGGACGGATGACACGAATTCATCCCTGTCCTCAACCCTGTAAAAGAATACCTGTGGATTTGAATCCGCAGCTAAAAGCGCAGGCCTATCCTAAAATTCTCTCCAGGCCATATAAATCCAATCCAAGAGCATGGTTCAATTCGTCATGGCCTCCTGATCAAAGCCATGTTCTTCTTGAGTCTCAATTTTACCTGAAACAGAAAACCCTAAAAACAAAACGAAGAACCCTATCTATGGTGGTTCTCCATTCAGGCCAGATAAATGTAATTGAATGATACCAATCGCTTGCAAATGTTTTGTAGATTCAAAATAGGGTATTAGTTCATGAAAAAGATGCCTAATTTCAGAATTGCAAAATCAAGAACAGGGGTGACTATCGTGCGACTTGCAGTGCGTTAGGGCGTCTAAAAATGCTTGGTTTTGATCCAGGTAGCTTGTGTGAATGCCCAGGAAGTGATTGGAACAAGTCTCGTATCCTGAAACTGCCCCTAACTTGGACTTTGATCTCTCAGTTTTTTGTGAATTTTTCAATTCTTGTTCTAACTCTCTCAACACTTTTCAACCCTGATTTCGTATGCTTTTGCTTGCTTATGTAATTTGTACTGCATTAGGGTAAAAAACAAGGACCAAATCCCTCCATATCAATGCACATGAATGTGATTTGATCTCCATTGAAAACCTTCTAAATTTGATTTGATTTGGATCTTTTTGCACATGATTTGATTTGATATGAAATTGATGATGATAATTGCTGAATGTGGAGCCTGAAATAGCCAAGAGATCATGAGTTATCAATGCCTTGGATTTTCTATGATTTTATTTGATTTAAAATGAATAAATTCAATTAAAAATCAAATTAAATAACAAAAATGAAATATGGACACATGGATGAAGCTAGGGCACGTGGGAAATGATGCAAATGCAAAACAAGTGAAAAATAATGGGCCCATTTGACAAAATTTGAAGTTTTGGGGATAATTGACTTTTGGCAATTTTGCAAAAAAGTCCAACTTCAACAATGCATAACTTCTTCAATTTTGAACTTTTGGAGGTGTTCTGGGACTTTATAGAAAGCTTGTGATGTGCTATAACCAACCCTTTTGGTATAATCTCATTTTTATATTCCATGCTCAATTTATAGGCTTTGGGAAAAAAGGTGTTTTTGTTGACTTTTAAAAATGACCTATAATGTCCAAATTCATAACTTCTTGTGAGTGCATTTTTTGATCTTTTGTTATGAAGATGTATTGTAGGGAATTGAATCCTATTCAAAATGAGCTTTGGATGGGTCATTTATCATAAAGTATGAGAAAGTTATTCTTGGTCAAAGTTGAGTTGACTTTTCCTACAAAACCCTAATTTAGCAACTTTTAAGTCTTGATGAATTTTGAGAAATCCTTGATGAATCATGATCAACCATTGATAAAATGATGAAATAACCTTCAAAATGAGAATGTTGACAAAAAATCTTGAAGTTTGACTGTATTTGGGTCACATTTGACTTTTGCCCTAGCATAGTCGATTTTTGGACCTTTGGGCAATTGACTGAGCAAACTTCCTCTGCAAGGCTTGAAATTTGACATGGATGATCTTGAGAACATATTAGGACATTGGGGAGAACTTGAGGTCATTTGGACTCAAGGATCTTGATGCAACACAAAACCCTAATTTGGGGTTGACTGCCTTAGGAGATAGCTTGTCTGACCAACTCTTGAGCCACCTTGAGCAACTTGGAGATTCTTCTTGCAATGTTTTGAGGAATATGAGAGGGCAAATTTTGGGGTACAACACTTGGTATATGGAATGAAGGCCATCTTGCCCATCAAAGTTCAGATACCCTTTCTCTGGATTATGAAGGATGTAGGTTTGAGCAAAGATGACTGGATTCAGACCCGACTTGATCAGCTGAACTTAATCGATGAAAAGAGACTTACTGCTATTTGTCATGGTCAAACGTATCAAAAGCGGATAATCAAGGAATTTAACAAGAAAGTTAGACGACAAGAGTATCAAGTTGGAGACCTGGTTATCAAGCGCATAATATTGCCTCAAGGTGGTCTTAGGGGAAAATGGACCCCCACGTACGAAGGGCCATTTGTGGTTAAGAATATTTTCTCAGGAGGAGCTATGATTCTAACCACCATGGATGGTGACGACCTTCCTCACCCCGTTAATGCAGACATAGATAAAAAATACTACGCATAATCAAAGACCCGCTAGGTTGACTGGCCTAGGAAAAAATAAGGGCTTCCGGCGAACCAAAAGGGTTCGAGCAAAAATAAGGGATGAAAATGAAAAAATTTATACACCCGGCAAGTCGAAAACCTGAAAATGCGGCTTGGGCAAAAAAGGGTATCCCGGTGGACTGAAAACTCGAAAGGGAGGTCCAAGCAAAAATTAGGGATCAAAGTGTAACACTATGTCCCATTGGATCACCTTGCGATCAGACTTCGGTATCAACTATCAAGCTCAGACGACAATAATCAATCTGATCTACCTTCAACCAAGTAGCAAAGTGATGAGATGCTCGAGGACATAAAGGCAATAGCCGAGTTGGAACCTAGTGGGATTGTTCACATAGCTGTTTTTCTTTGTTTTTCACAAATTGTGTAAATTCCATTTGTTCGGCGGCGTTCTCTTACTAGGACGTCAGCCTCTTGTACAAAAAACGCCTATTTACAGGCTAACTTCAAAATCAATACAAGTCATGTTCACTGTTGTACCCCAAAATTTTCCCTCCCATATTCCTCAAGATATGCCAAGAATAATCTCCAAGTGGCTCAAGTTAGCTCAAGAGTTGGACAGTCAAATCACCTCCTAAGGCAGTCAAGTCAAAATTAGGGTTTTGTGTTGCATCAAGGTCCTTGCATCCAAATGACCTCAAGTTCTCCCCAATGTCCTAACATGTTATTAAGTTCATCCATGCCAAATTTTAAGCCTTGCAGAGGAAGTTTGGTCAGTCAATTGCTCAAAAGGCCCAAAAATCGACTGTGCTAGGGCAAAAGTCAACTGTGTCCCAAATACAATTAAACCTCAAGAATTTTTGTCAACATTTTCATTTTTAAGGATAATTCATCATTTGATAAAGGTTTGATCATGATTCATCAAGGATTGCTCAAGATTCATCAAGATTCAAAAGTTGCTAAATTAGGGTTTTGTAGGAAAAGTCAACTCAACTTTGACCAAGCATAACTTTCTCATACTTTATGAGAAATGACCCATCCAAATCTCATTTTTAATAGAATGCAATTTCCTACAATCCATCTTCACACCCCAAGATCAATAAATTCTCTCACAAAAAGTTACAAATTTGGACATTATAGGTCATTTTTGAAGGTAAAAAAAACACCTTTTTTGCCAAAGCTTATAACTTGAGAATGGAACATCAAAATGAAGTGAGACCAAAAGGGTTGGTTGGAGGACATGTCAAGGTTTCTAAAGAGTCCAAGAACACTTCCAAAAGTTCAAAATTGAAGAAGTTATGCATTGTTGAAGTTGGGAATTTTTCCAAAATTGCCAAAAGTCAACTATCCTCAAAACTCCAATTTTTGACAAAAGGGACAACTTTTTTCCACTTGCTTTAGTCTTGTCATGCCACACACGTGTCCCATACTTAATTTCATGACCATTCATTTATTTTTTAATTTTATTTTATTTTTATTGATTTAATTCATTTTAAATCAATATTAAATCAAATAAAATCTAAAAATTGATGTAAATGGATCTTTGTGATTTGTACAACTTGCAATTATCATTATTCACTCAAAAAAATCGCATCACGGCTCATTGAAGCATAAAAAATCAGATCTTGCCCATATTTAGAAACTTGTTAATGGTGATCAAAGTGCAATCTTGATTCTTCAATGCACAAGGATATTGGACCATGTTTAAACCTAGAATCATTCCATTTATATGCAAGCAAGCCTAACAAATCAAAAACACGCATAGAACTCTGCAGAAACGGCCACACCACTTTGCAAAAAACCTTGAAAAAGTGTGAGATCAAAAACCACATTGGAGGCAGATTCAGACCAAAAGAAAAACGCAACTCCCTTCCTTGACATCCAGTGGAGCTATACCTATCAAAAGGGAGTCTTTTCATCGCCCATAACGCACTGTAAGTCTCCATGAAATTTGCTCTGCACATGGAATCGTAACTCAGTTTTCCTGCATCTTTGTGCCAAATTTCTTGCATATTTGTACTGACCATTAAATTGCTAAGCAAACTGCATTATTTGATTTTATTTTCGTGACCTCTAACCCCATATCCAGAGCCTAGGGTTCTTGTGTATGTTTTTAGGCATTTTGTGTACAAGTTAAATCAAGGCCAACAATGGCCATGGATGAGTTCAGGGGAGTGAGACGAGTACAATGGTACTCTTGGATTCCATTTTTGTTGCCTAGGGAGTATTTTATAACCATCCCACGAAACTTCCTGCGGATAAAAATCCGCAGGTAAATAACCAGTCTTTTGATGAAGAAGATGATAGCGTGTCTCCACGTGATTGGCCAATTTGAATCAACTGCGCGCTTTTTATTTTTTTGCAGGCTTAATGTTTTGTTTATCATATAATATTTGATTCCTATTACAACAACAACTAAGCAATTTGGTTGGGTGGCAAGCGCGTTGGCATGTGATCATTGGGACCTGGGTTCGAATCCCAGGTCCCCCAAAACTTTGTTCAATTTTTTCTTCAGATATTCAGGTGCAGGTCTCAAAGGATGGTCCATCATACGCCCTTCTCCAGATGCTGGCCAGGTGGTCTCAAATCAGATCCAATGGCTTAGATTGGGAGACTACCATGATCTCAAGTCAATGCACGCCTAGAAAATCCAAAAAGTCCAACAGGCTGAAGCGTTTTGGGCCCAAATATTGCAATTCACACTCCCTTTTCAAGCCCAGCACCCCCTGAGTTTGTTTCTTTATTTCTATTTTCTTTTCACTATTTTTATTTTATTATCATTATTATTTTAATTAACTAATTAATAAATTAACTTTTTCATAAAAAATCAGAAAAACAAAAATATTTTTATTTAAATTCCATTAATGTTATTATTTATTTTTGTAAATAAAAATCAACCAATTAATTTAGTTTTAAATTAGGTTTAATGATAATATATTTTGCAATAAATTAAAATTGATTTAGAATTAGGGTTTGATATATTTTTACCTTTCTAATTTTATTTCCTTAATTAAAATAAAAAAACCAAAAATATTTTCTTTTAATTAATTAATTCCATTTTTAATTTAGACTTAATTCTTAATTCAAAAAAGAACAAAAATATGCTTTATTTAATGGAAAAAGGGTCAAAACCCTAGGACGCTCCGATTCAATTTTCCTCGCGCGTATTATCTTTGATCTATATTTGTGTATTTGCTCTGAGGATGTAATAGTTTTAACTTAGGATTTTATTTACCGCTTTTATTTATTTTTCGCAATTTAATTTTCAAGGGTTTGTTTTTGGCGATGTAAATACCCGACGCCTTGTAATAGTTTAGATTTATTTTCAGCAATTTATATTCCGCAACTATTAATTGTTAGATGTTTGAATAATAGGCTATTGTGATCGGTGGAAATAGAACTGACTGTTTTTAGCTAGTTTCGCGAAATGTCGCGGAAGCAAGAGTCGTCACCGTCTTTTATTTTCTCCAACATGGACAGGACAAAAGCACAGCAAAATTCCTTATGAGATTATCTCTCGGTTCGGGAGGTAGATTTATAGAAAGGGAAGGTGTTAGCATCCTTTCTATCCATGGTTATCCATGGGCTCTTAGATACTTGCTCATTGTGTTTTCAAAATGTTTGTTTGCTTTTCAAGTGTGAGTGGGTTTGAAAAAGTTTTGTTTAAAGATTTCAGAATAACTCTTGTATCAGTCCTCAAGAGTGTTTGAAAAATTGTTTTGAAAGCTTTTTTAAAAGTGTCGGTGTGAAAAGGTTTTTGTTTTGTTGCAAGTATATATGAGTCATCTACCTACCCTAAGGAATTAGGCTGTGTAGAAGTCCTTTAGGTAGTGCCATCCCACCATTGAGAGGTAGGTAGCACCACCGTTGGAGGTGTTCGGGTCAATTCGATTTTAGGGACAGTGTGGTCACTGAAGCAACATTTAGGACACCTTAGAAGCTACCCTTATGTCCTTGATCCTTAAATCCGAGGCAACCGTTTCGAGGCAACTATTCCGAGGCAACTGTTTCGAGGCGACTTGTTTCGAGGCAACCGGATCATTGACATAAGGACTTACTAAAACGTCCTATACTTGACGACCACGTTTCGAAGGCGACAGGTGAGGCGTACCCTAAGAGTGGTGTATGAATTTGTGTGTTGTTTTCAGTTTAATATTTATCTTTGATCATGGCATTGTGAGCTACGCTTGTTTTTAGTTAACATACATTCTTTCATGCAATTTAGAATTTTAGAGTGCAGAAATTTAAATGCGAAAAGATAAATCCTACGCTATTACAAGGCGCGGGTCTATACATCGCCAAAATACAAAGACCCGTTTGATAAAAATGCGGAAAGTAAAAAGACCTAATTACTATTACAATCCTTGAGCAGTTACATAATATTCAAAAGAAAATAAATGCGCGAAAAGAAATTAAAATTGAATGTCCGAGGGTTTTGACCCTTTTGAGAAATTAAATTAAATTAAGACTTGATTAATTATTTAATTAAAGAAAAGAAATTGTTTTTTATGTTTTTTGTATTTATGAAATAAAGAAAATTAAAATTAGAAGGAAACCCTAGTTCTAAATATTTTAATTATTAATAAAAAGAAATATTAAAGTTACTCTAATTTACTAATTAATTAATATACATGTTTATTTACAAAAATAAATAGTAATTATAATAATAAATAATGAGAAAAATAATTAATTAAGAAAAGGATGAAAAATGTCAAAAAACCCTAAGTCTAGATATTTTTTATTTATTAAGAAAAGGATTAAAGTTTAAAACCTAAATTAACTAAATTAATTATTAAAATTTATTTACAAAAATGTTTAAATGGTGAAATTAATAATAATTTTACATTTTTCTGTTTTTTATATTATGAAAAGAAAATTATTTTAAGTGAATTAAATAAAAATAATTAAGAGAATTAAAAGAATTAAAAAGAAAAGAAAAGAAAATTAAAAATAGAATACAAACACAGGGGGTATCAGGCCCAGAATGGAGGTGTTTTGGAGCAATCTAGCCCATTAGCATAGAGCCTTGTTTGACTTTCCACGCTTGTGTGTTCCTTGGTAGACTGAGGTGTACCATGGATCTCACGTTATGGTTTTCAGATGGTTCATCCAGGCCACCTGGCAAGCCAACGCGCTAGGACGTATGGTGGGACGTTGAGTCATTGCTGCATGGGAATGGATTAAGAAAAATAACAACAATTATATGGGGACCTGGGAATCGAACCCAGGTCCCAACACTCACCAAGCGTATGTCCCACCACTAAACCATTCAAGCGCTTTTGTAAATAAAATAAAAATAATGTATGAAAAGTAACCACTACGCTGGAAAACGCGCGCAGATTCAAACCTCCCAACCACACAGAGCCACGTATGCTTCTTCTTCGTTTTCCTGCAATTACATAAAACAAGTAGCGGGGGTTTTAAACCCCCACAAATTGAAACTCATGAAAGTAGTGATTACGCCCATGGATTAAATAAATTAAGCGCGAGGTGTTGGTTCATTTCGTCTTGAGCTTCTGAATTCAGTTGTATGGGTCTAAAGGTCCAATTTTTCCTCTACATGAAAGCCCTATTTTGAAGCTTTGGAAAACCTAATTTCCGTCCATGGCAGATCTGGCTACAGGCAGTGTTAGTCCAATTAAACATTACCAATCGCTTCAGAAAGATGTTAGTAGCATAAATCAACAATTAAAACACATGAATGATGCGTGAAATTTAAAAACTGATTATGGAAATGTTTGTGACAAACGCGATGTTGTTCTACCGTTTCTTTGAGTATGGAGACTTGTTCTTGATGCCAATAGTTTCCTGGAAGGTCCAGCAACGTGTTGGGATATTTTTTATGCTTTGAAACGTGCTCCAACTATGATTTCAGTTTCCAAGTTTTTATGAAAATTTTGCAATTTGGTTATGGCTCTCTAGCAGCTTTTTCGTGTCCTTGTGAATTAGGTTTCCTTGTGCATATGTAAGTGAAGCATTCTAGTTCAAAACAAAGCCCATAGGTCCAAGAATTTATGATTCATATATTTGATTTTCAATCATGAAATTTCAATCTTTTTTCCATGCAAATCTTGCCAAATATGGATGATCTTGTCTTGTGGATTGGTGCACGAAATATTTAGCCTATAATGAGAATATTTGTTGCACAAAAAGATTTGAAAAGCATTATTTGATATTTTTCTACAATTAAAACTAATTAAATGAATTAATAATAATAAAAATTCAATTAATTAATTAAAAATAAGAAAATAAATAATTTTTAGCTCAATGGGTCGTGCATATGCTTTGGGTAATGATTCAAGGAAGAATTTGAGGCCCATTAGCATTTTTGAAGTGTTTTAGGCAAAGTTGACTTTTCAAAATTCCCAAAAATTTCCCAAGTTCTCCAATGCATATCTTGCTCAATTTTGAAGCTATGAACATGTTCTTGGACATTTTGGAAAGGTCTTGAAGTCCTCTAACCAATGCCTTTGGTCCCATGTCATTTTGATTTACCAATCTCAAGTTATGGTCTTTGACTTAAAGTGCCTTTTTGTTGACTTTTGAAAATGACCTATAATGTTGAAATTGATAACTTTTTGTGAGAGCATTTCTTGGACTTGGAGTGTGAAGATGAGTTGTAGGAAATGTCATCCTCTTCAAAATGAGCTTTGGATGGGATTTTTATGATAAACCATGAAGAAGTTATGCCCTGGTCAATTTGCAGTTGACTTTTCATCTGTCCAAAAATAGCAACTTTTGCATCTTGAGACTTTTTGAGCCATGCTTTGAGAATCATGATCAAGAATTGATCAAATGATGTTTGTGGCTTCAAAATAAGATGTTGACCAAAATTTTTGACTTTTGATTGTCAAATGACCATTTTGCCCCTGCAGTTGACTGTGGAGCAATTAGGGTTTTTGACTGTGCAACTTGATGCTGTGAGTCTTGAAACTTGACATATGGATGCTTGACAATGTATATGGGCATGTGGGACTTGATTGGACCCTTGGAAACTTCAATTTCTTTGCCAGAACCAAAACCCTAATTTTGACTGTGTTAGGAGGCAATTGGACTGTGCAACCCTTGAGAGATTTTGAACCATTATCTTGGCAAATCTTGAAGAATATGGGAGGGAAAATTTTGGGGTACAACAGTTTCCCCTGTTCAATCTTCTTAAACCTGAGGATGTAGATTGGCTGGCGTGCCTTTCGTAATCCGAAGGTGGAAGATGATTGAACACTAGAGTGCCCTGAAATTTGCACTCACATAGTAGAGTATCAGCAGTGTGATGTAGGGAATGGGGTTATAGATGCCATTTGGAGACTGTTGGATAGGAGGATGGGCTTATAGATGCCATCTGGAGATGTGACAGGACCTTGTCGGGAATGGGCTTATGGATGCCATTTGGAGACTGTTGGTATGTGGATGGGCTTACAGATGCCATCTAGGTGTCGATCGCGTAAGAGATTCCTTAGCGAGAACTTGCGTACCTAAGAAAGAAAATAATTACCTGGCCTGTTACAGGAGTTGATCTTCAAACTCTTTATGTACATGTGCCCTGGCTGGATACAGGTATCGAATCTTCAAAAACTCTTCATGTAGATGTGCCCTGGCCGGATACAGGTATCGAGTCTACAATCAGTTACTCACAGATGTGCCCTGGCTAGATACAGGAATCGAATCTGGAAAATAGTCGTCAATAGATACACCCTGGCAAGATACAGGAATCAGATCTTCAAACTCTTCAGACGTGCCCTGGCAGGATACAGGAATCGAGTCTGGAATTAGTCGTCAACAGATACACCCTGGCAAGATACAGGAATCGGATCTTCAAACTCTTCAGACGTGCCCTGGCCGGATACAGGAATCGAGTATGGAATTAGTCGTCAACAGATACACCCTGGCAAGATACAGGAATTGGATCTTCGAACTCTTCAGACGTGCCCTGGCAGGATATAGGAATCGAGTCTGGAATATAGTCGTCAACAGATACACCCTGGCAAGATACAGGAATCAGATCTTCGAACTCTTCAGACGTGCCCTGGCCGGATACAGGAATCGAGTCTGGAATATAGTCGTCAACAGATACACCCTGGCAAGATACAGGAATCGGATCTGGAATCACGACCGTTGATAGTAATCATCTTTGTATTGATCTTGGTCCTGAAAAGACAAAACATTAGTTGTATGCAATGTCATGATGTATGACATGCATGATGTCATGATGTTCGGAGGATAAATGAGATTGTATGTTCATGATGCGTATATGCATGCTATAATGTATGAAGATATGATGTTCACGAATGTATTTTTGCCTAGGAAAGTAAATCCTTGACGAATGCCGGGAAGTCAAATCCTGGGCTGATGCTGAAGAGTAGAGCTTTTATTTCCGCTGGGGATGATGGTTGCAAGAATACCGGTAGGAGAAGATGACTCCGTTGGGGACTAAACTTGGAGAATAGATTACTCTGCGGGGAGTGAACTCTGTGGGGAAAGGGAGGTACTTTGCTGAAGTCAATGATAACTCCACTGGGGATACCATTGATGTGTTATGTTGAAGGAATTGATGAACTCCGCTGGGGGATAGGAAGACTTCGTCGGGGAAGATCTTTCCGTGACAATTGGCTGAGGATAACCCAGTTATATCCTGGTGAGGAAATAACCTTCTGAATAAAGCCGGGGGAGCGTTTGTACTATGCGGGTGACAAGCTTCCAGAATCTACTGGGGATAAGCTTCCTGCTGGGGAGATGGATTCCACTTCCTGGGGAAACTTTTCAGATTGGACTGGGGAATGGCTCCATTGAACGTCTGGTATACCGCCGGGGAACAATCTTAGATCAAGACTGCCGGGGATGCTTGTTAAGAATGTTTGTATACTCCGTTGAGGAATGTTGAGATCTGCTGGGGATACCCAATTTCCTTAAGGCTGACAGTGGACTAACTCTGCTTGGGGAGAGTATCGTTGACTTGCTGGAGATATTGTTCCTTGTAGGGCTGATTGGAGACCAACTGCTTGGGAGAGAATTGTAGAATCTTGTCTTACTCTCTGGAGAATTAAGGTATCTTGGTTACGCTCTTCAGCCGGACTTACCTTGGCACCTTGGTGGACAAAGCAATTAGATTGCTTAGACAACTCATTATTGCCCCTGTTTCTGATGTTACCCGTAATTAATCCTTTGTTTCGTATGCAAATATTTATGAGTTAGCAATTAGTGTCAAGTGCATATATGACAAATGAACATTGGACGTCCTTCGCAAAACAAAATAGGAAAAGGAAAAACAATTGGCAATTGGTCTG
Source organism: Vicia faba (assembly GCA_948472305.1). NCBI lineage: Eukaryota > Viridiplantae > Streptophyta > Magnoliopsida > Fabales > Fabaceae > Vicia > Vicia faba. Next base: position 1,576,884,087 of record OX451739.1, on the reverse strand, counting down.
AAAAGTGAATTTGTATTGATTTTTGAATCTGCTTGTAAATAGGCGTTTATGTACAAGAGGCTGACGTCCTAGTAAGAGAACGCCGCCGAATAACAGAGTTTATACAATTTTGTGAAAAGGGGAAACAAAACAGCTATGTGAAAAGAATAACCCCACTGGGTTCCAACTCTTCTATCGCCTTTATATCTTCGAGCGTCTCATCACTTGGTTGCTCGATTGAAGATGAAGCTGATTGATCGATGCTGTTTGAACTTGATATTGATACCGGATTCTGGATGCAAGGTGATCCAATGAGACATAGTATTACGCTTTAATCCCTAACTTTTGCCTGGACCGCCCTTTCGGGTTTTCAGTCCACCGGGATACCCATTTTTGCCCAAGCCGCCTTTTCAGGTTTTCGACTTGCCGGGTGTACAGATTTTTTTCATTTCATCCCTCATTTTGCCCGAACCCTTTTGGTTCGCCGGGAAGCCCTAATTTTTGCCTAGGTATGTCAACCTAGCGGGTCTTTTATCATGCGTAGTATATTTTTACTATGTCTGCATTGGCGGGGTGAGGAAGGTCGTCACCATCCATGGTGGTTAGGATCATGGCTCCTCCTGAGAACACATGTTTAACCACAAATGGCCCTTCGTACGTAGGGGTCCATTTACCCCTGGGATCACTTTGAGGAAGAATGATGCGTTTGATTACCAGGTCCCCAACTTGATACTCTTGTGGTCTGACATTCTTGTTAAATACCTTGATCATCCGTTTTTGGTACGTCTGACCATGACAAATAGCAGTGAGTCTCTTTTCGTTGATTAGGTTTAATTGATCAAGTCGAGTCTGGATCCAGTCATCTTTGCTCAGATCTGCATCCTTCATTATCCGGAGAGAGGGTATCTGGACTTCAATTGGCAAGACTGCCTCAATGCCATAGACCAAGGAAAAGGGAGTTTCCCCGGTTGACGTTCTTGCCGAGGTACGGTACCCATGAAGAGCGAACGGTAACATCTCGTGCCAATCTTTATAGGTCACTGTCATCTTCTGCACAATCTTTTTGATATTCTTATTAGCTGCTTCTACAGCCCCGTTCATCTTCAGCCGGTAAGGAGAAGAGTTGTGGTGCTGTATCTTGAATTGCTCGCAGAGCTCAGTGATCATCTTGTTATTAAGATTGGTACCATTGTCCGTAATGATCCTTTCTGGGACGCCGTATCGACAGATCAGGTTATGCCGAATGAACCGTGCCACAACATTCTTGGTTACAGTAGCATAAGAAGCTACTTCAACCCACTTTGTAAAGTAATCGATTTCCACCAGGATGAAGCGATGCCCATTGGATGATGTAGGTTTAATCTCGCCGATCATATCAATGCCCCACATTGCAAAAGGCCAAGGTGCAGTCAAGACATTCAGAGGAACTGGAGGAACGTGCACCTTATCTGCATATATCTGGCACTTATGACATGTCCGAGAATGTTGGTAACAATCAGCTTCCATTGTGGACCAGAAATATCCTGCCCGAAGGATCTTCTTTGCCATGGTGTGTCCACTGGAATGTGTTCCGAAGGTACCTTCATGCAGTTCTGCCATGATCCTTTTTGCTTCAGTCTTATCCACACAACGCAGTAAGGTAGAATCATGGTTTCGCTTGTACAGAATGCCGTTGCTAAGGAAGAACTTCGCTACGAACCTTCTCAAAAACTTCTTGTCGTTGACAGATGCACCCTCGGGGTATTCTTGAGCTTCCAAATATCTCTTCACCTCATGATACCAGGGTTTTTCAGTTGCTGTCTCAGCCTCAAGATCACAACAGTATGCAGGTTCGTCCAGTTTCCAGATAATGATCCGGGGAGCCTCATTGTCCCACTTGACTTTGAACATGGAAGACATTGTAGCTAACGCGTCCGCCAACTGATTCTCCTCTCTTGGGAAATGTTCAAAAGTTATCTCTGTGAAATGGGGAATCAATGTCAACACACATTCTTTGTAAGGAATAAGGTTTGGGTGTTTCGTATCCCACTCGCCTTTGATCTGATTGATCACGAGAGCGGAATCTCCGAAGACACTCAGAAACTTGATCCTTAAGTCAATCGCGGCTTGAAGACCCATGATACACGCCTCATACTCCGCCATGTTGTTGGTGCAGTTGAAACATAGCCGGGCAGTAAGTGGAGTATGAGTGCCTTTGGGAGATATGATCACAGCGCCGATACCGTTACCCAAAGCGTTGGAGGCTCTGTCAAAGTGCATAGACCCTCGGGATCCTTCCTCAGGTCCTTCATCCGGTCCAGGTACTTCGCAATCAGTCACTATCATGATGCTCTCGTCTGGGAACTCGAAGTTCATTGACTGGTAGTCGTCCACTGCTTGGTGTGCCAAATGGTTTGCCAATACACTTCCCTTGATAGCTTTCTGAGTCGTGTACTGGATGTCGTATTCTGTCAAGATCATCTGCCATCTTGCTATTCTCCCAGACAGAGCAGGCTTTTCGAATATGTACTTTATTGGATCCATCTTTGAAATCAACAGAGTAGTGTGAGTCAGCATATACTGTCTCAGCCGGCGAGCAGCCCATACCAAAGCGCATCAAGTTTTCTCGAGCAGTGAGTATCAGGTCTCACAGTCGGTAAACTTTTTGCTAAGGTAATAAATGGCGTGCTCTTTTCGGCCAGACTCGTCATGCTGCCCCAGCACACACCCCATTGAGTTGTCAAGTACTGTCAGGTATAGTATTAGAGGTCTCCCTTCAACCGGTGGCATAAGAATGGGTGGTTCTTGGAGATACTCTTTGATTCTGTCAAAAGCGGCCTGACATTCATCATTCCAACGTACTACCTGATCTTTCTTCAGCAGCTTGAAGATTGGCTCACAGGTAGCAGTTAGGTGCGAGATGAATCGGGCAATGTAATTCAGACGTCCTAGAAAGCCTCTGACTTCTTTCTCTGTCTTGGGAACTGGCATCTCTTGTATGGCTTTAACCTTGGCAGGGTCCACTTGAATACCTTTGTCACTTACGATGAAGCCTAGCAACTTTCCAAATCTTACCCCAAATGTGCACTTATTCGGGTTCAACCTCAGCTTGTATAACTTCAGACGGTCAAAAAGCTTTTGCAGATGGTCAAGGTGTTCCTCCTCAGTTTGGGACCTTGCAATCATATCGTCGACATATACTTCAATCTCATGGTGGATCATGTCATGAAATAAAGCAACCATGGCACATTGGTAGGTTGCTCCAGCATTTTTCAACCCGAATGGCATGACCTTGTAGCAGAAGGTGCCCCACTGAGTAACAAAGGTAGTCTTTTCCATATCTTCAGGAGCCATCTTGATCTGATTATAACCTGAAAACCATCCATGAAGGGGAACACCTTGTGCTGAGCCGTATTGTCAACCAGAACGTCGATGTGAGGTAGAGGGAAATCATCCTTGGGGCTTTCCCTGTTCAAATCCCTGTAATCGACACACATTCTGACCTTACCATCTTTCTTTGGCACTGGAACCACGTTGGCAACCCACTGAGGGTAAGAAGTCACTGCAAGAAAACCGGCGTCAAATTGCTTCATAACCTCAACTTTGATCTTTTCGGACATCTCCGGACGCATACGGCAGACCTTTTGCTTTACCGGAGGGCAGTCTTCCTTGGTAGGCAGGTGATGGACCACAATGTCGGTATCCAACCCAGGCATGTCTTCGTAAGACCAGGCGAAGATCTCCACATAATCATGCAACATCTGAACCAACCGTTGTTTCACGCTGAGCTCCAGGTTAGCACCAATCTTAACTTCCTTTCTGTCTGCCTCAGTACCCAGATTTACCATTTCCACTGGCTCTTCATGTGGTTGAATGGCCCTCTCTTCCTGGAGTAACAATCTTGCAAGCTCACCAGGCACTTCGCAATCATCTTCACCTTCGTCTTCGGCTAAGTTGATCGGATTTTCGAAGTCATAACTGCCAGTAGCAGAGTCGTTACCAGTGGGATCCAGAGTGGATTGAAACCTGTATAGGTGAGTGTGTGTAAATATAGTTGTTTTGCAATATATAAAGAAAGAAAGAAAGGGAGCACAAGATTTGAAATGCGAAAAACGTCCAATGTCTTTATTCATGATATATGGAAATGACAAGTAATAAGCCCTAACAAATGAAGCCACGGTGCCCCGGGTAAGACATCGGGCCATAAAGTGTCAATTTATTGTTCATTACAAATAAAAAACAAAGGAATTCATTACTGCGTAACAAAAGTAACATGTATGTGGTCTTTTGCAGTCCAATTGTTCAGTCCACCGTCGGTCGTCGGGTAGATCCAGCTATCAAACTCTGATTCCTCCACATCGCCTTCAATAGCATTCACTCCGGGTTGGTGATGAACACGGGAGGTCTTCCGATCCTTGCTTTGCATACAGCCCTCTGAGCCTTTGCAGTAAAACCCAGCCCAAATTTGTCAGTCTTAGGAGTAAAGTCAGGGAGCCTGCCCCAGTTAGCACATTCACCTTTCTCAATTACAGCTCGGGCGTCCTTTAAGGAGGCCATCTTCAAAGGAAAGTCTTCTTCAATTACTGTCTCAGCTGACGCCAATGTTGGAGGTACCTCTTCAAAATGTTGAAAGGGGGTTTCAATAAACTCCTCGTCCATCTCAATATACCGGAATGAGTTCAGATGACTAACCATGTATTCTTCCTCACCCTGCACTGTAACAATCTTCCCTCTGACAGGGTATTTGAGCTTCTGGTGTAGAGTGGAGGTCACAGCCCCAGCCTTATGGATCCAAGGACGACCCAGCAAACAAGAATAGGATGGACGAATGTCCATCACATAGAACGTTGAATCGAAGACTTGAGAACCAACACGAATCGGAATATCCACTTCACCATGTACCATCCTCTTCGAACCGTCGAAGGCTCGGACAATGATGTTACTAGGCTTCAACTCCAGACCCTCACAATCCAACCTGTCTAAGGCCTTCTTGGGCAGTACATTCAGCGAAGAACCAGTGTCCACCAACACGTGTGCGAGAGTAGTGCCCCTGCATTCTATGGAGACATGTAGCGCATCATTGTGGTTCTTTCCCTTGGCGGTCAGATCAGCATCCGAGAAACCCAAACCATTGTCAGCGGTCAAATTGGCCACACAGTCAGTAAATTGATCAGCGGACGTCTCCTGTGGCACATGAGCCGTCTTCACAAATGAAATCAGGGCATTGGCATGGGCCTCTGAGCATAGCAGTAATGATAGCATAGAGATCTTGGAGGGGGTATGCCCCAGTTGTTCAACGACGTTGAAGTCGCTCTTCTTGATGATCTTAAGGATTTCCTCCATCTCTTGCTGGGAGGCTTCAACATTGACAGTCTTTGGTGCCTCCATCTGGGCAGGCACATCAGCAATCCCTTTGCCCCGAGTGTCAGATGACTCGGCAGCAGGGATAGAAACTTGATCAGAAGGGGAAACAGGCGCACTTGTAGGCGTAATGATAAGAGGTCTTCGGATAACTGGTGGTGCAATGTCAGGCGAGAAGAGCCTGCCACTACGAGTAACTTTGGCGGGACCAGTGATGTTACTGATACTGGTACTAGTGTTGAACTCCTGCTTCACTCCAAGTACATACACATCTGCCCCATAGTGCCATGGGACAGCCTTGTCAGATTCATAGGGGAGGGGCCCCGGAACAGTAATGATAATGGGTGCAACGGACATGATTTTGACTGGCTTCCTCGGGGGAGCCTTGGTAGGATTGTTGAAGATGGTGACAACAGATAGTTCTTCAGTAGGAACAATAGGAACAGCGGTCTTCTTGAACAAAATTTCTTTGCTATCCATCAGGTTTTGGATGCCTGACTTCAGCAACGGACAACCAGCAGGGGAAATGGCACACAGCAGGCAACCCTTGCTACAACCCGGAAATAAACCGGCTAGCAACAGGTTCCTCTTAACAGTCAGTAAAGGGGTAGCAACATCATCCACAGAAATGGCATACAAGTCTTCCTCAATGGCATTTACTCCATGTTGGGGCATAGGAGCAGTCACAACGTTGGGCCTTTCAGGTGCCTCAAACTGTATTTCCTTCGCATCGATAAGGTCCTGAACCTTATTCCTTAGGGCCCAGCAATCATTAGTAGAATGCCCCAGGCTATCAGAATGATAGGCACAGCGGGCATTTGGATTATACTTCGGAGAGGTCGTGTTCACCACCTTCGGAGCTTCTTTGACAGTTACCAAGTTGGTCGATAACAGTTGCGGCAAGATCTGTGACAAGGTCATACTAAGCCGAGTATATTCTCTTCTGGGTCTCTCACCCCTTGGTTGGTTGGGTTGCCGAGGAGCGGCAGCAGGCTTTGCAATTACCACCGCGTTGACAGCTTGGCGGCGTTCTGGTTTATTTTACCTTCTAGGCCCATACACAGCACTGGCTTCCTTCTTGAAAGGCTTTTTCTCAGAACTTGAGGACGCACCTTTCTGTATCTTCCCTGATTTCATACCAGCCTCTATCCTTTCCCCAGTCAGAATGAGATCTGTAAACCTTGCAAACGAATTGCTGATGAGATGATTGAAGAACGGCCCGGATAGGGTCCCCAAGAACATGTCCACCAACTCACAGTCGGTTAATGGTGGCTGCACCCTGCCAGCCAGGTCCCTCCACTTCTGCGCATACTCTTTAAAACCGTCTCCCGATCCTAGCGACATACCCTGGAGTTGGGTACGTGTAGGAGCGAGGTCGGCATTATACTGATACTGCTTGTAAAAAGCAGTATCCAACTCCTCCCAGTTATGAACCTTGGTTCCATCCAGCTGATAGAACCATTCGAGATGAGTCCCTGAAAGACTCTCCTGGAAGAAGTGGATCCACAAGTTCTTGTCCATAGTGTACGGCTGAATCTTCCACACATAAGATCTGAGATGTAGCTTAGGGCAGGACGCCCCGTCATACTTTGCGAAAGATGGTGCTTTGAACTTGTGTGGGATCACCACACCAGAAGATAAACCCAAGTCTCCGAAATCCAAAACAGGCACTTGTTGAATTTCCATGGCATTCAGGCGATCCTCTAACTGCTTGTACTTGTCTTCAGCTGGAGGATACTGCTCCTCATTAAAATCAGTCTCGTTGTCAGAGACCATCGGACTAGGAACTCTTCCCCCTTGGGGACTGCCTTTTCCCACAAAAGAACCAGCTTGATCAACCTCATTCTGCAGTGTGTTGCCAAACCTCCGGCCAGTGTTGAATAGTACAGTTCTCTTCTTCTTCTTCTTAACCAGCAGAGCCTTCAACTCCTCTTGACCTTGGGCTAAACTCATGATCAGCTCTTGGAATTGGGCGTTCTGAGCCTGGAGGGCCTTGATGGACTGCTCAGTAGATGATTCAGGATTCATGACGGTGAGCTGAAATAAACAGCGAAGAAGATTAAACCACCTGTAAAGAAAAGAGTACCTGCTATGCACATGATGCATGATATGCTGTTTATGCAATGCATTCAAGGGTTCGAAAGTTCAAATTTGTTGCAGACAAAAAGGAACACACGTTATCATTAAGGAATAATTGTTCAGTACATCAAGGCCTCATGGGCAAAATATTACAAAATAAATCAATCCCAAAAGACGCTGCGCATCCTCTTTGGAGCAATGTAGGTGTTGAGAGTCTTTTCCTCGTGTAGTAGGCAGGTGAGCTCCAAGACCTTCTTCTCACTAGCATGTAGACTGGACTCAAGAGAATTCCGTTCTTCCTTAAGCTGGATCTAGCTCTTCTGCATTTCTTCCCAGGATGTAGGCATGTCAGGATGTTGAATGGTGTAGGACACCTATCTCTCCAAAACTGGCTCTTTGATCACAAGGAGAACATGAGGATAAGGCATCACTAGCTTCTGGGAGCGGGCTCGTACCCACTTGAGATAAGGCTCCAACGGGATGGAGTTCCTGTTCCCCAGTGTCTTGCTGTCTACCTTGTTGGGCATCCTCCAAGCTCTGATAAATCTCTGGCGAAGTCCTTGTGCATCGTTGTCGAAGTCAAAAACTATGTCAGGAATCAACATGTCATGAGGGCCGTCCCTCCGAGCATAACCAAACTGTCTCCAAGCCAGACACGGGTTATAAGTAATACCTCCTCTGATTCCAAGTAAAGGAACATTAGGAAACTCCCCGCAATGATCAATGATAGTGACGTCTTCTCTGGACCGAGAACACCAATGTATATCAGCATGTGTAAGAGTCATCAATCGTTGTGACCATCTCAAACCCCGCTCATTCTTCAAAACTGATTGTGGAAGGTGCGAAATAAACCACCTTTCCAGGAGAGGAGTGCAGCACATAAGAACACCTCTTTTTCTCATGGTTCGAGTGTAACATGAGTGAAGGATGTCCCCAAGCAACGTAGGTACAGGATTTCTGGACATGAAGATCTTGACAGCATTGATATCTATAAGCTGGTCTGGATTCGGGAACAACACCAACCCATAGACAAGGAGAGCCACAACTTCTTCAAAGGCTTGTAGGTCAAGGGAATTCCAACACTCTTGGGCCTTCTCAAACAGAAACCTGGCCAAGAACCCTTTGATACCACTTCTAACTTCCCAATGTCCCTTGATGTCAGATGGTTGTAGGCATAATGCTTTAGCAATCTCTTCAAGTTTGGGTTCCTTTTCCGTACCGTTGTAGGGTAGTTGACTAAGGATAGGGATCTTCAGAAGCCGGGAGAACTCTTCCAATGTAGGCACCAGTTGATAATCTAGGAAAGTAAAACAGTGGTGCAGAGGGTCAAAGAACTGGAAGAGGACCTTTATCATATCTTCCTCAATGTTGGTATTGACCAAGCTGATGAGTCTTCCATGCCTCTCACTGAAAGAAGAGCTCTCAGGAATCCTGGATATAAGTTCCTTAAGCTGAGGAGGGATCCTTACAAGGCTGATCTGAATTGTCTTCCTGCAAATAGTTTCCATGTCCTACAAAACAAGAACAAAGATGAAGATTCGAACCCCTGAAATGGTTAGTCAATGCATATGATGCTGTATGATGTTATGATGCTAGGATAAAACACACCACAAATATTCACAAGAAGCAAACATGATAAGGCACACAAGTCACACCACATCCCTTAGAGTTTAGGCCAGCATGAGGTCTAGGTATTACCCTCTTGAAGTTGGTGGGCTCAAAACCTGTCCTATCAGAAGTAACCGGGTTCTAAGGGTCCCAATATCATTTGATTGCTTTCATTGTTCATCGTTTCGATTTAGCCACTGAACTGGCGACCGAAATATTCCAAGAAAACAACCCTCAACTGAGTGTAGTATCGAGTATCAACCAACCTCGGACTGCACCAAAGTCAGTTATCTCACTACCCTAAAGAGGCCAAGATGGTTCAATTAAGGTTCCTAAGGTCAGTTGATGCTTCACGACACCACGCGGCGGCCCCGTACTCTCCTTGACTGGACTCAAGGGTTACTGGTACTCACCAAAGTGCCACATCAACATAGCAGACTGCTTCAACCATGTCGGTATACCCCACACAGTTCCCTCACAGTCTTGTTGCTACTTTCTAAGAAGGTATCCCCCAGATCCGGGTTAGGATCTATAGAACTCCCAAGACAGTACCCACAATAATAAAGCAAACAATTCAGACAATTGAAAACACAAGTGATCTTAGTCCTAAGGTACACCTCACTTTTAAAGTGTCCCCAGCAGAGTCGCCAGTTCTGTGATCAGTGGAAATAGAACTGACTGTTTTTAGCTGGTTTCGCGAAATGTCGCGGAAGCAAGAGTCGCCACCGTCTTTTATTTTCTCCAACATGGACAGGACAAAAGCACAGCAAAATTCCTTATGAGATTATCTCTCGGTTCAGGAGGTAGATTTATAGAAAGGGAAGGTGTTAGCACCCTTTCTATCCATGGTTATCCATGGGCTCTTAGATACTTGCTCATTGTGTTTTCAAAATGTTTGTTTGCTTTTCAAGTGTAAGTGGGTTTGAAAAAGTTTCGTTTAAAGATTTCAGAATAACTCTTGTATCAGTCCTCAAGAGTGTTTGAAAAATTATTTTGAAAGCTTTTTGAAAAGTGTCAGTGTGAAAAGGTTTTTGTTTTGTTTTTGAATAGAGCAAGTATCTATGAGTCATCTACCTACCCTAAGGAATTAGGCTGTGTAGAAGTCCTTTAGGTAGTGCCATCCCACCATTGAGAGGTAGGTAGCACCACCGTTGGAGGTGTTCGGGTCAATTCGAGTTTAGGGACAGTGTGGTCACCGAAGCAACAGTTAGGACACCTTAGAAGCTACCCTTATGTCCTTGATCCTTAAATCCGAGGCAACCGTTTCGAGGCAACTATTCCAAGGCAACTGTTTCGAGGTGACTTGTTTCGAGGCAACCGGATCATGGACATAAGGACTTACTAAAACGTCCTATACTTGACGACCACGTTTCGAAGGCGACAGGTGAGGCGTACCCTAAGAGTGGTGTGTGAATTTGTGTGTTGTTTTCAGTTTAATATTTATCTTTGATCATGGCATTGTGAGCTACGCTTGTTTTTAGTTAACATACATTCTTTCATGCAATTTAGAATTTTAGAGTGCGGAAATTTAAATGCGGAAAGATAAATCCTACGCTATTACAAGGCGCGGGTCTATACATTGCCAAAATACAAAGACCCGTTTGATAAAAATGTGGAAAGTAAAAAGACCTAATTACTATTACAATCCTTGAGCAGTTACATAATATTCAAAAGAAAATAAATGCGTGAAAAGAAATTAAAATTGAATGTCCGGGGGTTTTGACCCTTTTGAGAAATTAAATTAAATTAAGACTTGATTAATTATTTAATTAAATAAAAGAAATTGTTTTTTATGTTTTTTGTATTTATGAAATAAATAAAATTAAAATTAGAAGGAAACCCTAGTTCTAAATATTTTAATTATTAATAAAAAGAAAATTAAAGTTACTCTAATTTACTAATTAATTAATATACATGTTTATTTACAAAAATAAATAGTAATTATAATAATAAATAATGAGAAAAATAATTAATTAAGAAAAGGATGAAAAATGTCAAAAAACCCTAAGTCTAGATATTTTTTATTTATTAAGAAAAGGATTAAAGTTTAAAACCTAAATTAACTAAATTAATTATTAAAATTTATTTACAAAAATGTTTAAATGGTGAAATTAATAATAATTTTACATTTTTCTATTTTTTATATTATGAAAAGAAAATTATTTTAAGTGAATTAAATAAAAATAATTAAGAGAATTAAAAGAATTAAAAAGAAAAGAAAAGAAAATTAAAAATAGAATACAAACACAGGGGGTATCAGGCCCAGAATGGAGGTGTTTTGGAGCAATCTGGCCCATTAGCATAGAGCCTTGTTTGACTTTCCACGCTTGTGTGTGCCTCGGTAGACTGAGGTGTACCATGGATCTCACGTTATGGCCTTCAGATGGTTCATCCAGGCCACCTGGCAAGCCAACGCGCTAGGACGTATGGTGGGACGTTGAGTCATTGCTGCATGGGAACGGATTAAGAAAAATAACAACAATTATATGGGGACCTGGGAATCGAACCCAGGTCCCAGCACTCACCAAGCGTATGTCCCACCACTAAACCATTCAAGCGCTTTTGTAAATAAAATAAAAATAATGTATGAAAAGTAACCACTACGCTGGAAAACGCGCGCAGATTCAAACCTCCCAACCACACAGAGCCACGTATGCTTCTTCTTCGTTTTCCTGCAATTACATAAAACAAGTAGCGGGGGTTTTAAACCCCCACAAATTGAAACTCATGAAAATAGCGATTACGCCCATGGATTAAATAAATTGAGCGCGAGGTGTTGGTTCGTTTCGTCTTGAGCTTCTGAATTCAGTTGTATGGGTCTAAAGGTCCAATTTTTCCTCTACATGAAAGCCCTATTTTGAAGCTTTGGAAAACCTAATTTTCGTCCATGGCAGATCTGGCTACAGGCAGTGTTAGTCCAATTAAACGTTACCAATCGCTTCAGAAAGATGTTAGTAGCATAAATCAATAATTAAAACACATGAATGATGCATGAAATTTAAAAACCGATTATGGAAATGTTTGTGACAAACGCGATGCTGTTCTACCGTTTCTTTGAGTATGGAGACTTGTTCTTGATGCCAATAGTTTCCTGGAAGGTCCAGCAACGTGTTGGAATATTTTTTATGCTTTGAAACGTGCTCCAACTATGATTTCAGTTTCCAAGTTTTTATGAAAATTTTGCAATTTGGTTATGGCTCTCTAGCAGCTTTTTCGTGTCCTTGTGAATTAGGTTTCCTTGTGCATATGTAAGTGAAGCATTCTAGGTCGAAACAAAGCCCATAGGTCCAAGAATTTATGATTCATATATTTGATTTTCAATCATGAAATTTCAATCTTTTTTCCATGCAAATCTTGCCAAATATGGATGATCTTGTCTTGTTGATTGGTGCACGAAATCTTTAGCCTATAATGAGAATATTTGTTGCACAAAAAGATTTGAAAAGCATTATTTGATATTTTTCTACAATTAAAACTAATTAAATGAATTAATAATAATAAAAATTCAATTAATTAATTAAAAATAAGAAAATAAATCATTTTTAGCTCAATGGGTCGTGCATATTCTTTGGGTAATGATTCAAGGAAGAATTTGAGGCCCATTAGCATTTTTGAAGTGTTTTAGGCAAAGTTGACTTTTCAAAATTCCCAAAAATTTCCCAACTTCTCCAATGCATATCTTGCTCAATTTTGAAGCTATGAACATGTTCTTAGACATTTTGGAAAGGTCTTGAAGTCCTCTAACCAATTCCTTTGGTCCCATGTCATTTTGATTTACCAATCTCAAGTTATGGTCTTTGACTTAAAGTGCCTTTTTGTTGACTTTTGAAAATGACCTATAATGTTGAAATTGATAACTTTTTGTGAGAGCATTTCTTGGACTTGGAGTGTGAAGATGAGTTGTAGGAAATGTCATACTATTCAAAATGAGCTTTGGATGGGATTTTTCTGATAAACCATGAAGAAGTTATGCCCTGGTCAATTTGCAGTTGACTTTTCATCTGTCCAAAAATAGCAACTTTTGCATCTTGAGACTTTTTGAGCCATGCTTTGAGAATCATGATCAAGAATTGATAAAATGATGTTTGTGGCTTCAAAATAAGATGTTGACCAAAATTTTTGACTTTTGACTGTCAAATGACCATTTTGCCCCTGCAGTTGACTGTGGAGCAATTAGGGTTTTTGACTGTGCAACTTGATGCTGTGAGTCTTGAAACTTGACATATGGATGCTTGACAATGTATATGGGCATGTGGGACTTGATTGGACCCTTGGAAACTTCAATTTCTTTGCCATAACCAAAACCCTAATTTTGACTGTGTTAGGAGGCAATTGGATTGTGCAACCCTTGAGAGATTTTGAACCATTATCTTGGCAAATCTTGAAGAATATGGGAGGGCAAATTTTGGGGTACAACAGCTATGCATGATAAGATCAATCTTAACCTAAAATCAATAGTAGCTCACCCTAACATGTTCAAAGATGATATAACTGAAAAACAATACACTCGCACATGCCACTCTTAGGGTACACCTCACTTGGTTGCCTCGAACATGGTCATTGAGTATAGGAAGTTTTAGAGGTCGTCCTTTTGTCCAAAGATCATAAGTTGCCTCGAAACGGTTGCCTCGGATAAAATGATCTAAGACATTAGGGTTACCGCTAAGGCGTCCTAACCTTGCTTTAGTGGCCACACGTCCCTTAAATCGAATTGACCCGAAAACTCCAACGACGATGCTACCTACTCCTCAATAGTGGGATGACATTGTCTAAAGGACACTTGTACAGTTTAATTCCTTTTTGAGTAGGTAGATGTTCTTAAGTACTTGCTCTTTTGAAAATAAAAACAAAACTTTTCGCACTTACACTCTCTTTCAAACAAAAAACCCTTTTCAAACCCACAATCACAAAGAAAAGCAAATTTTTGAAAACATAGTGAGCAAGTACCTAAGAGCCCGTGGATAACCACAGATAGAAAGGGTGCTAACACCTTCCCTTTCTATAATCTACCTCTCGAACCCGAGAAATATCTCAAAAAGGAATTTTTCTGTGCTTTTGTCCTTTCCTTGTTGGATAAATAAAAGACGGTGGCGACTCTTGCTTACCGCGACATTTTGCTAAAAAAAACGCAAACGCGAACCAGCATTCCAAAAACAGTCAGTTCTATTCCCACCGATCACAGAACTGGCGACTCTATTGGGGATTCAATAAGTGAGGTGTACCTTAGGATTAGATCACCATGTTTTCAATTGTATGCTTTGTATGCTTTAATTTTGTGGGCTTGTATCGGAATTCTATAGATCCTAACCCGAATCTGGGGATTTCTTTAGGTAAGTAGCAATAAACTGTGAGGGATCTGTCCGACGTAGACCGACACGGATGAAGCAGTAGCTACGTTGGTGTGGCACCTTGGTCTGTACCGATATCCCTTGTGTTGGAACGAGGAGAATATGGGTCTTCTAAGGAGTCATTAAGCACCAACTGACCTTAGAACCTTAAATTGACCAACTTGGCCATAGAACAGTAGCAGTATGCTACACTCATTGAGACTAAACTCTCGTGATGATTTCGGCCGCAAGAAAAGGTTGCTAAACTGGAATTATAACCGATTGAGGGTAGTCAGTGATATTGAGATCCTCTAGAACCCGGTTACTATTTTTAGGACAGGTCTTCACCAACTGAACTGAAAGAGGGTAGTACCTAAGCTCCATGCCAGCCTGAAATCTAAGGGCTCTTTTGTGTGACTTGTGTGCCTTTACCATGTTTGCCTTTTGTGGATACTTGTGGTGTGCCTTTACCATGACAGCATGACATCATAACATTGCATACATTTTGCATAAGGACTAACCTATTTCAAGGACAAGAGGGTTTCATCTTTGCTCTGTTTTGTAGGTCATCATGATGCCCATGCGTAGGAATACTATCCGGATCAACTTTGTCCAAGTACCTACCCTGCTTAAAGATTTGGTTGTCAGAATTCCAGACACTACTTCCTTCATCAGAAGGCATGGTTCTCTTCTCAGTTTGGTCACTTCAAAGTTGGACGAACAAATGATGAGTGTCCTGGTCCAGTTTTATGATCCGCTATACCATTGCTTCACCTTTCAAGACTTCCAGCTGGTTCCTACCCTAGAAGAGTTCTCTGAGCTGCTTGGTATCTCTGTTTTGGAACAGACTCCGTTTACTGGTTGGGAAAAGACTCCTAAGCCCGAAGAAATTGTTGCAACCCTTCACTTGACCAAGGAGGAGGTAATGGCCAACTGGGAGACTAGAAGTGGAGCTAAAGGTTTTTTGACTAAGTTTTTGGTTGACAAAGCTAATTACTTCTGGGACAGCTTAGACTTCAAGGCGTACGAGAACATTCTGGCTCTTTTGATTTATGGTCTGGTATTGTTCCCAAATCCTGACACTTTTGTTGGTATTAATGCCATAAAGATCTTCATCTCTCAGAATCCGGTACCCACTCTCTTGGGTGATATGCTTCATCAGCTCTATGCTCGTACTGCCCGAAAGCGGGGAACTTTGATGTGCTGTGTTCCTTTATTGTCGAGGTGGTTTATTTCGCACCTCCATAAGTCCGTACTGAAGAACAAAGAAGAAATAGGCTGGGCTTATAGGGTGATGTCTCTTACTAATGATGACATTATCTGGACTCTCAAAGGTATGGATGAGGTGACTGTCATCGATCGCTATGGAGAGTATCCTAATGTTCCATTGATCAGACTCCATGGAGGGATTTCTTACAACCCATGCTTAGCTCTCCGTCAGTTTGGAAGAGCCAGAAGAGAAGGGCCTCATGAGATGTTGATGCCCCATATCATTTTTTATTTTTAGGGAGATTGCGACGAACTGCATCGTAAATTCATAAAGGCTTGGGACAGAATTCACCGATCTGACCCACATGAGTTGGGACCAAAGACTTCTCTGCCAATGGAGCCATATCTCAGATGGGTCTGCATCCGTTCCCAGAATTTAGGTATGCCATACGAAGCTGCCAGGCCTGTTACTCTTGAAGTTGCTAATGAGGAGGGGGTTCCTCCAACTATCCTCTAACCTTATATACTCACTGATATTGGGACACTAAAGAGGTCTTGGATGCAACTGCGGGAAGAACGGAATTCTTATCGAGAGAGTTTCAATGAACAGGAGCAGAAGATCCAGAAGCTGACCAGACAGTTGGAGAATGAGCGGATCCTGAATGATTATGTCCGCACTAAGAAGAAGAGACCATGGGAGCATTGATGGATCTTTGATGATTTATTTACAGTTTTCATTTACTTTTCAGTATTTCCATTCTTGTAATGCCTAAGGGCAGTTTGTTGAACAATTTAAATTTTGAAGTTTAAATCTAATAAAGTGTGTTTCCTTTCTTGTTTACAAATTTGAATCTCGATTGTCTTTGAAATCATAAATCATACGCATTTCATCCCATGCACTTCATAAAACAGGTACCCCATTACAGGTCTCTTATCTTCTTCGCTGTTTATTTCAGCAATCATCATGTCTGCTGAACCTTCAACTGAGCAAGCTATCAAGGCCCTCCAGGCCCAAAATGCCCAGTTTCAAGAGATGTTCATGAGTCTGGCTAAGGGTCAGCAGGACCTGAAGACCTTGATTCTGAAGGAGAAAAAGAAGAAGAAGAAGAAGAGGACCATCCTGTTCAATACTGGACGCAGATTTGGAAACGGGCTGCGGAATGAAGTTGATCTGACCACCTCATCTGGAGGGAAAGACAGTCCACAAGAAAGGGGGGCTCCTAGCCCTATGGTCTCCGACAACGAGAGGGACTATGACGAAGAACAATATCCTCTTGCTGAGGATAAGTACAAACAGCTGGAAGATCGTTTGAGCGCTATGGAAATACAGAAGGTGCCCGGTCTGGACTTCGGAGATCTAGGTCTATCATCTGGGGTGGTGATTCCCCATAAGTTCAAGGCTCCTGCCTTTGCCAAGTATGATGAAGCTTCCTGTCCAAAGCTGCACCTCCGGTCATATGTGAGGAAGATCCAGCCTTACACTGCTGATAAGAACTTATGGATCCATTTCTTTTAAGACAGTCTCTCAAGGACTCAACTTGAGTGGTTCTATCAGCTGGATGAAGCCAGTATCCGTAGCTGGGAAGATTTGGCTACTGCATTCTATAGGCAGTATCAGTACAACTCCGACCTCGCTCCTACGCGTACCCAACTCCAGGGTATGTCAATAGGAATGGGTGAAGGATTTAAAGAGTATGCTCAGAAATGGAGAGACCTTGCCGGAAGGGTACAACCACCTTTGGCTGATCGTGAACTTGTTGACATGTTTTTAGGGACCCTGTCTGGTCCATTCTTTAACCATCTAATTGGAAGCTCTTCAGCTGGGTTTACAGATCTTATTTTGACTGGTGAAAGGATTGAAGTTGGTATTAAGGCTAGGAAGATACAGAAGGGTGCCTCATCGAGCACCGAGAAGAAACCGTTTAAGAAAGAGTCTAGTGTTGTCTACAGTTCAAGAAGACAGAATAGACCTGAACACCGCCAAGCTATCAATGCGGTTGTTATTTCAAAACCTGCTGGTGCTCCTCAGCATCACAACCAACAAAGGGACGAGAGACCTCGAAGGTAATTCACCCGTCTCAACATGACTTTGTCTCAGATTCTGCCACAGTTGCTG
This sequence comes from Vicia faba, assembly GCA_948472305.1. Lineage (NCBI taxonomy): Eukaryota > Viridiplantae > Streptophyta > Magnoliopsida > Fabales > Fabaceae > Vicia > Vicia faba. The sequence goes on along the minus strand of OX451739.1, from coordinate 1,576,866,429 downwards.
AAGACCAATTCGGTGACCATAAAAGAAGCTCCAAAGAATTCAAATACAACGTCACTAAGGTATAACACTAACGCCCGCTGCGCTTATCACTCTGATAGCCCGGGGCATAATACGGATGATTGTTGGGCTTTGAAGAACAAGGTCCAAGACTTGATTGATGCAAAGGAGATTGAGTTTGAGGCGCCCTAGAGGCCTAATATTGTGACTACTCCCATGCCCAAACATGGAGTAAATGTTATAGAGGAAGACTTGTTTGTAGTTTCCGTGGATGATATTGTTACCCCTCTAATGACTGTCAAGAAGAACCTGTTGCTAGCCGGTTTATTTCCGGGTTGTGGTGAAGGTTTCCATATGTGTTCTGTTTTACCTACTGGTTGCCCATTTCTGAAGTCAGGTATCCAAAACCTGATGGATAATAAGGAGATCCTATTTGAGAAGATTGTCGTTCCTTCCATTCCTACTGAAGAAGTTGCCATTATTACCATTTTCGACAATTCTTCCAAGGCTCCCTCGAGGAAGCCTGTTAGAATTACATCTACTCCGAAGATTGCACCTGTAATTATCACTGTTTTGGGACCCATCCCCTACACCTCTGACAAAGTTGTCCCTTGGAACTATGGGGCAGATGTTTATGTTCTAGGAGTTAAGCAAGAGTTTGATGCTGATACCGGTGTCGGCGACATTACTAGACCTGCTAAAGTCACCTGCAGCGGTAAACTTTTCTCACCTGATATTGCTCCACCAACTGTCCGCAGACTTGTTGTCATTACACTTGCAAGTGTACCTACCACTATTCCTGACCCAGTTCCTATCCTTACCCCTGTCGCTGAGTCATCTAACGCTCGGGGCAAAGGGATCACCACTGATGTGCCTGCCCAGACGGAGGCACCAAAGACCATCACTGTTGAAGCTTCCAAACAGGAGATGGAAGAGATTTTTAAGATTATTAAGAAGAGTGATTATAACCTAGTTGAGCAGCTGGGGCAAACCCCATCCAAGATTTCTATGTTGTCATTGTTGTTGTGTTCAGAGGCCCATGCCAAGGCCTTGATTACCTTCCTGAAAACTGCCCACGTGCCGCAAGAGACATCAGCTGATCAGTTTACCGATTGTGTGGCCAATTTAACTGCTGATAATGGTTTGGGATTCTCCGACGCGTATTTGAATGTTAAAGGGAAAAACCACAATGATGCCCTGCATGTCTCCATTGAATGCAGGGGCACTACTCTTGCACATGTGTTGGTTGACACTGGTTCCTCATTGAATGTCTTGCCCAAGAAAGCTCTAGACAGGTTGGATTGCAAAGGGTTGGAGCTAAAACCAAGTAACATCGTAGTCAGGGCCTTTGACGGGTCTAAAAGGATGGTGCATGGTGAGGTTGATATTCCAATTAAAGTTGGTTCTCAGGTCTTCAATTCTACATTCTACGTGATGGACATTCGGCCGTCCTATTCTTGTTTGTTGGGTCGTCCATGGATCCACAAAGCTGGAGCTGTAACCTCAACGCTTCACCAGAAGTTGAAGTACCCGGTCAGAGGGAAGATTGTGATAGTACAGGGAGAGGAAGAGTGCATGGTCAACCACCTCAACTCGTTCAGATACGTAGAGATGGATGGGGAGTTCATTGAAACCCCATTTCAGCACTTTGAAGAGGTTCCTCAGACACTGGCATCAGCTGAGACTGTGGTTGAAGATTCTCCTATGAAGATGGCTTCCTTAAAGGATGCTCGGGCTATTATTGAGAAGGGTGAGTATGCAAACTGGGGCCGACTTCCTGATTTCACTCAGAATACTAACAAGTTTGGTTTGGGTTTCACTGCAGAAGCTCAAAGGGCTGTTCGTAGTGCAAGGATTGGAAGACCTCCTGTGTTCATCAGTAACTCGTGAGTAAATGCCATTGAAGATGATGTGGAGGAGTCCGAATTTGAAAGCTGGATCTATCCTACGACCAACGGTGGACCAAGCAACTGGACAGCAAATGACTTCATCCCTGTTACTTTTGTTACCCAGTAATAAACTCTTTGTTTTGAATTTGTAACAGACAATGTTGTGAAACTTTATGGCCCGGTGTTTTACCCGGGGCACCGTGGCTTCATTTGTGAGGGCTTTTGTGTGTCATTTTCATATATCATTAATAAAAGCATTGGACGTTTTTGCATTTCAAAGTTTTATGCTTCTTGTCTTTCTTTATTATATATTGCAAAACAGCTATTTTATACACACTCACATATACAGGTCCACATCCACTCTTGATCTCACTAGTAACGACTCTGCTACTGCTAGTTATGACTTCAAAAATCCGATCAACTTAGCCGAAGAAGAAGGTGAAGATGATTGCGAAGTGCCTAGCGAACTTGCAAGACTGTTACTCCAAGAAGAGAGGGACATTCAGCCACATGAAGAGCCGGTGGAAATAGTGAATCTGGGTACTGAAACAGACAAGAAGGAAGTCAAGATCGGTGCAAATCTGGAGCTTAGTGTGAAACAGCGGTTGATTCAGATGTTGCATGACTAGGTTGAGATCTTTTCCTGGTCTTACAAAGATATGCCTGGGTTGGATACTGACATTGTGGTTCATCGCCTGCCTACCAAGGAAGACTGCCCTCCGGTAAAACAGAAGGTTCGCCGTATGCGCCCAGAGATGTCTGAGAAAATCAAGGCCGAAGTTATGAAACAGTTTGACGCCGGTTTTCTAACAGTGACTTCTTACCCTCAGTGGGTTGCCAATGTGGTTCCGGTACCGAAGAAGGATGGTAAGGTTCAAATGTGTGTCGACTACAGGGATTTTAACAGGGCGAGCCCTAAGGATGACTTCCCTCCACCTCACATCGACGTTCTGGTCGACAATACTGCTCAGCACAAGGTCTTCTCCTTCATGGACGGCTTCTCCAGTTATAATCAGATAAAGATGGCTCCCGAAGGCATGGAGAAGACCACCTTCGTTACTCAGTGGGGTACCTTTTGCTACAAGGTCATGCCTTTTGGGTTGAAAAATGCTGGGGCAACATACCAGCGTGCCATGGTTGCTTTATTTCATGATATGATCCATCATGAGATTGAAGTATACGTCGACGATATGATTGCAAGGTCCCAGACTGAGGAGGAACACCTTGACCATCTACAGAAGCTGTTTGACAGGTTGAAGTTATACAAGCTGAGATTGAACCTGAACAAGTGTACCTTCGGGGTGAGGTCTGGTAAGCTACTGGGTTTCGTCGTGAGCGACAAAGGTATTCAAGTGGACCCTGCCAAGGTGAGATCTATACAAGAGATGCCAGCTCCCAAGACAGAGAAGGAGGTCAGAGGCTTTCTAGGACGACTGAACTACATTGCCCGATTCATCTCGCACCTAACTGCTACTTGTGAGCCAATCTTCAAGTTACTGAAAAAAGGTCAAGTGGTACGTTGGAACGATGAATGTCAGGCTGCTTTTGAAAGGATCAAAGAGTATCTCCAAGAGCCACCTATTCTAATTCCACCAGTTGAAGGGAGACCTCTGATCTTATACTTAACAGTACTTGACAACTCAATGGGGTGTGTGATGGGGCAGCATGACGAGTCTGGCCGAAAAGAGCATGCCATTTATTACCTTAGCAAAAAGTTTACCGACTGTGAGACCCGATACTCACTGCTTGAGAAAACTTGCTGCGGTTTGGCATGGGCTGCTCGCCGGCTGAGACAGTATATGCTGACTCACACCACTTTATTGATTTCAAAAATGGATCCAATCAAGTATATCTTCGAAAAGCCTGCCTTGTCCGGAAGAATAGCAAGATGGCATATGAACTTGACTAAGTATGACATCTAGTACACAACTCAAAAAGGAATTAATGGAAGTGTATTGGCAGAGCATTTGGCACATCAGGCAGTGGAGGATTACCAGTCTATGAACTTTGAATTTTCGGACGAGAATATCATGGTAGTGACTGATTGTGAGATACCTGGACCGGATGAAGGACCTGAGGAAGGATCCCGATGGTCTATGTACTTTGATGGAGCTTCAAACGCTTTGGGTAATGGCATTGGCGCCATGATCATATCTCCTAAAGGCTCTCATACCCCGTTTACCGCCCGGTTATGTTTCAACTGCACCAACAACATGGCGGAGTATGAAGCGTGCATCATGGGTCTTCGAGCTGCAATTGACCTAAGGATTAAGTTTTTAAGTGTCTTCGGAGATTCCGCTCTCGTGATCAGTCAGATCAAAGGCGAGTGGGATACGAAACACCCTAATCTTATTCCTTACAAGGAGTATGTGTTGATGTTGCTTCCCCACTTTGAGGAGATAACCTTTGAACACTTCCCTAGAGAAGAGAATCAGTTGGTGGACGCGTTAGCTACGATGTCTTCTATGTTCAAAGTCAAATGGGACAACGAGGCCCCCAGATCATTATTTGGAAATTGGATAAACCTGCACATTGCTGTGATCTTGAGACTGAAGAGGCAACAGAAAAGCACTGGTATCACGAAGTAAAAAGATACCTTGAAGCTCAAGAATACCCCGAGGGTGCATCTGTTAATGACAAGAAGTTTCTGAGAAGGTTTGCCGCCAAGTTCTTCATCAGCAATGGTATTCTCTACAAACGTAACCATGATTCGACCTTACTACGTTGTGTGGATAAGATTGAAGCATAAAGGATCATGACAGAGCTGCATGAAGGTACTTTCGGAACTCATTCCAGTGGACATACCATGGCAAAGAAGATCCTTTGGGCAGGATATTACTGGTCCACAATGGAAACCAATTGTTATCAGCATTCTCAGACGTGTCACAAGTGCCAGGTCTATGCTGATAAGGTGCATATACCTCCAGTTCCTCTGAACGTCTTGACATCACCTTGGCCTTTTGCAATGTGGGGCATTGATATGATCGGCGAGATCAGACCTATGGCATCCAACATGCATCGCTTCATCCTTGTAGCTATTGATTACTTTACGAAGTGGGTTGAAGCAGCTTCCTTTGCTACCGTAACCAAGAACGTCGTGGCACGGTTCATTCGGCACAACCTGATCTGTCGATACGGTGTACCAGAGAGGATCATTACGGACAATGGTACCATTCTCAACAACAAGATGATCACTGAGCTCTGCGAGCAATTCAAGATACAGCATCATAACTCTTCTCCCTACCGGCCGAAGATGAATGGGGCTGTCGAAGCGGCTAACAAAAACATTAAGAAGATTGTGCAGAAGATGACAGTGACCTACAAAGACTGGCACGAGATGTTACCATTTGCTTTTCACGGGTACCGTACCTCAGCACGAACGTCAACAGGGGCAACACCCTATTCCTTGGTATGTGGCATGGAGGCAGTCTTGCCCATTGAAGTTCAGATACCCTCTCTCCGAATCATGAAGAATGCAGGTTTGAGTGAAGATGACTGGATTCAAACCCGACTTGATCAATTGAACCTAATCGACGAAAAAAGACTTACTGCTGTTTGTCATGGTCAGACGTACCAAAAACGGATGATCAAGGCATTTAACAAGAAATTCAGACGACAAGAGTATCAAGTTGGGGACCTGGTAATCAAGCGCATTATTCTACCTCAAGGTGATCCCAGGGGCAAATGGACCCCTAATTACGAAGGGCCATTTGTGGTTAAGAACATTTTCTCAGGAGGAGCGATGATTCTAACCACCATGGATGGTGACGACCTTCCTCGCCCCGTCAATGCAGACATAGTAAAAATATATTACGCATAATCAAAGACCCGCTAGGTTGACTGGCCTAGGCAAAAATAAGGGCTTCCCGGCGAACCAAAAGGGTTCGGGCAAAAATAAGGGATGAAAATGAAAAAATTTGTACACCCGGCAAGTCGAAAACCTGAAAAGGCGGCTTGGGCAAAAATGGGTATCCCGGTGGACTGAAAACCCGAAAGGGAGGTCCAGGCAAAAGTTAGGGATTAAAGCGTAATACTATGTCTCATTGGATCACCTCGCATCCAGACTTCGGTATCAACTATCAGGCTCGGACGGCACCAATCAATCAGATTCATCTTCAACTAAGCAGCAAAATGATGAGATGCTTGAAGATATAAAGGCAATAGCAGAGTTGGAATCCAGTGGGATTATTCACATAGCTGTTTTGTTTTTCTTTTCACAAACTGTATAAATTCTATTTGTTCGGCGGAGTTCTCTTACAAGGACGTCAGCCTCTTGTACAAAAACGCCTATTTACAGGCAAACTTCAAAATCAATACAAATTCATTTTCAGACAAATTTCAAATTGCTTTTCCTTTACCCGTTTTATTTTGCAAAGAACGTCCAATGTTCATTTTTGATATATGCATTTGACATTAGTTGCTGCTCATAAAAATTTACATGCGAAACAAAGGACGAATTACGGGTGATATCAGAAACAGGGGCAATAAGAATGGTCCGAGCAATCTAGTTGCTCTGTCCACCAAGGTACCAAGGTAGGTTCAACTGAAGAATATGACCAAGATATTGTCACTCCCCGCAGAATAAGGCAGTAATGGTAGCTCTCCCAGCTGAGACTTACAGCTATAAACAAATCAGCAATACTCTCCCCAAGAAGAGTTAATCTACCATCAGCCCTGAAAAGGTTGGGTATCCCCAGAAGGTCTTACTATTCCTCAGCAGAGTATAAAGACATTCCCCAGCAAGTATAAGAGCATCCCCGGAAGTCTTAATATTCCTCAACAGAATATAAGAATGTTCCCTGGAGGAATACAAGATACCTCAGTGGAGTCATTTCCCCAGTGCAGTCTAAAAAGGGCTTCCCCGCCAGAGTTGAATCATCTTCCCCAGTAGACTCTGGAAGCTTATCCCCGCAGAACACAAGTAAATCTCCCCAGCCAAATTCAGAAGGTTATCCTCACAAGAGTCTAACTGGGTTATCCTCAGTAAGTTGCAACTGAAATATCATCCCCAGCGAAGTTCTTTCTATCCCCAGCGGAGTTCATCATTAAAATCCCCAACAGAGCTTATCAACAGAATCCCCAACGGAGTTATCGGTAAAATCTTCAGCAGAACATCTCTTCCCCACAGAGAGTCCCCTCGGAGTAATCTCTTCATCAGTTTATTCCCCCAACGGAGTTCTTCTCTCCTGCAGGCTTCTTCTCACAATTATCTTTGTTCATCATCCCCAGCGGAAACGAAGAACTCTACTCTATTCTCCAGCAGCTCCGGGATTTATTTTCCCCAGCTAAAACGTCACATTTCCATACATCATGATACATGCATATACGCATCATACCATGCAATCTCATTTATGTTGAGAACATCATTGCTTGACCCATATCATGCATTGCATATGACTGACCTTTACCTTTCAGGAAAGATGCAGTTAAGTTCCCAGCTTAGCCGAAGATCTGACCAGTTCTTAAATCTCAGTTGAATTATCCTCGGTTGAATTTCAGATAAGGTTCTCAACCTCGACAGTTTCTCTATGTCATAGTGTGGACGAGTACTATAACCTCAACGGTATACTCCCAGTGAGCACGAGCCAGTTCCTAGATCTTGATGTTTTCCTCCGTCATAGTGTGGACAAGTTCTATAGCCTCAACGGTATACTCCCGGTGAGCACGAGACAGTTCCTAGATCTTGATGAAGATGCTTCCCTACGTCATAGTGTGGACGAGTACTATAACCTCAATGGTATACTCCCGGTGAGCACGAGTCAGATCCTATATCTTGATGTTTTCCTCCGTCATAGTGTGGACAAGTTCTATAACCTCAACGGTATACTCCCGGTGAGCACGAGACAATTACTAGATCTTGATGAAGATGCTTCCCTATGTCATAGTGTGGACGAGTACTATAACCTCAATAGTATACTCCCGATGAGCACGAGTCAGTTCCTAGATCTTGATGTTTTCCTCCATCATAGTGTGGACAAGTTCTATAACCTCAACGGTATACTCCCGGTGAGCACGAGACAGTTCCTAGATCTTGATGAAGATGCTTCCCTACGTCATAGTGTGGATGAGTACTATAACCTCAACGGTATACTCCCGGTGAGCACGAGTCAGTTCCTAGATCTTGATGTTTTCCTCCGTCATAGTGTGGACAAGTTCTATAACCTCAACGGTATACTCCCGGTGAGCACGAGACAGATCCTAGATCTTGATGAAGATGCTTCCCTACGTCATAGTGTGGACGAGTACTATAACCTCAACGGTATACTCCCGGTGAGCACGAGTCAGTTCCTATATCTTGATGTTTTCCTCTGTCATAGTGTGGACAAGTTCTATAACCTCAATGGTATACTCCCGATGAGCACGAGACAGTTCCTAGATCTTGATGAAGATGCTTCCCTACGTCATAGTGTGGACGAGTTCTATAACCTCAACGGTATACTCCCGGTGAGCACGAGACTGTTCCTAGATCTTGATGAAGATGCTTCCCTACATCATGGTGTGGACGAGTACTATAACCTCAACGGTATACTCCCTGTGAGCACGAGTCAGTTCCTAGATCTTGATGTTTTCCTCTGTCACAGTGTGGACAAGTTCTATAACCTCAACGGTATACTCCCATTAAGCACGAGACAGTTCCTAGATCTTGATAAAGATTACCCCCTAGTTGAATTATGGACAGGTTCTTAATACCCAACCAAGGCATTCTCTCAGTTGAAGTACATGCAAGTTCCTAAATCTCAACAAAAGTTAGACTTCCCCAGCGGAATCTTCTACAACAACAAGTATGCAAATTCTCGCTAAGGAATCTCTTATGCGATAGAAACTCATGCAGATGGAATCTGTAAGCCCATCCTCCTATCAACAATCTCCAAATGGCATATGTAAGCCCATTCCCGACATCACAATGCTGATACTACACCATGCGAGTGCAAATTTCTGGGCACTCTAGTGTTCAATTACCTTCCACCTTCGGATCACGAAAGGCTCGAAAGCCAATCTATATCCTCAGGTTTAAGAAAATTGAATAGGGGCAACTGTTGTACCCCAAAATTTGCCCTCCCATATTCCTCAATATATGCCAAGAATAATCTCCAAGTGGCTCAAGTTAGCTCAAGAGTTGGACAGTCAAATCACCTCCTAAGGCAGTCAAGTCAAAATTAGGGTTTTGTGTTGCATCAAGGTCCTTGCATCCAAATGACCTCAAGTTCTCCCCAATGTCCTAACATGTTCTTAATTTCATCCATGCCAAATTTCAAGCCTTGCAGAGGAAGTTTGGTCAGTCAATTGCTCAAAAGGCCCAAAAATCGACTATGTTAGGGCAAAAGTCAATTGTGTCCCAAATACAATCAAACCTCAAGAATTTTTGTAAACATTCTCATTTTGAAGGATAATTCATCATTTTATCAAGGTTTTATCATGATTCATCAAGGATTGCTCAAGATTCATCAAGATTCAAAAGTTGCTAAATTAGGGTTTTGTAGGAAAAGTCAACTCAACTTTGACTAAGCATAACTTTCTCATACTTTACGAGAAATGACCCATCCAAATATCATTTTTAAGAGGATGAAATTTCCTACAATCCATCTTCACACCCCAATATCAAGAAATGCTCTCACAAAAAGTTACAAATTTGGACATTATAGGTCATTTTTGAAAGTCAACAAAAACACCTTTTTTGCCAAAGCTTATAACTTGATAATGGAACATCAAAATGAAGTGATACCTAAAGGGTTGGTTATAGGACATCTCAAGGTTTCTAAAAAGTCCAAGAACACTTCCAAAAGTTCAAAATTGAAGAAGTTATGCATTGTTGAAGTTGGGTATTTTTCCAAAATTGCCAAAAGTCAACTATCCTCAAAACTCCAATTTTTGACAAAAAGGCCCACTTTTTCCACTTGATTTAGTCTTGTCACGACACACACGTGTCCCATACTTAATTTTATGACCATTCATTTATTTTTCTATTTTATTTTATTTTTATTGATTTAATTCATTTTAAATCAATATTAAATCAAATAAAATCTAAAAATTGATGTAAATGGATCTTTGTGATTTGTATAACTTGCAATTATCATTATTCACTCAATCAAATCGCATCATGGCTCATTCAAGCATAAAAAATCAGATCTTGGCCATATTTGGAAACATGTTAATGGTGATCAAAGTGTAATCTTGATTCTTCAATGCACAAGGATATTGGCCCATGTTTTAACCTAGAATCATTCCATTATATGCAAGCAAGCCTCACAAATCAAAAACACGCATAAAACTCTGCAGAAACGGCCACACCACTTTGCAAAAAACCTTGAAAAAGTGTGAGATCAAAAACCACATTGGAGGCAGATTCAGACCAAAAGAAAAACGCAGCTCCCTTCCTTGACATCCAGTGGAGCTATACCTATCAAAAGGGAGTCTTTTCATCGCCCATAACGCACTGTAAGTCTCCATGAACTTTGCTCTGCACATGGAATCGTAACTCAGTTTTCCTGCATCTTTGTGCCAAATTTCTTGCATATTTGTACTGACCATTAAATTCCTAAGCAAACTGCATTATTTGATTTTATTTTCGTGACCTCTAACCCCATATCCAGAACCTAGGGTTCTTGTGTATGTTTTTAGGCGTTTTGTGTGCAGGTTAAATCAAGGCCAACAATGGCCATGGATGAGTTCAGGGGAGTGAGACGAGTACAGTGGTACTCTTGGATTCCATTTTTGTGGCCTAGGGAGTATTTTAGAACCATCCCATGAAACTTCCTGCGGATAAAAATCCGTAGGTAAATAACCAGTCTTTTGATGAAGAAGACGATAGCGTGTCTCCACGTGATTGGCCAATTTGAATCAACTGCGCGCTTTTTATTTTTTTGCAGGCTTAATGTTTTGTTTATCATATAATATTTGATTCCTATTACAATAACAACTAAGTAATTTGGTTGGGTGGCAAGCGCGTTGGCATGTGATCATTGGGACCTGGGTTCGAATCCCAGGTCCCCCAAAACTTTGTTCAGTTTTTTCTTCAGATATTCAGGTGCAGGTCTCAAAGGATGGTCCATCATACGCCCTTCTCCAGATGCTGGCCAGGTGGTCTCAAATCAGACACAATGGCTTAGATTGGGAGACTACCATGATCTCAAGTCAATGCACGCCTAGCAAATCCAAAAAGTCCAACAGGCTGAAGCGTTTTGGGCCCAAATATTGCAATTCACACTCCCTTTTCAAGCCCAGCACCCCCTGAGTTTGTTTCTTTATTTCTATTTTCTTTTCACTATTTTTATTTTATTATCATTATTATTTTAATTAACTAATTAATAAATTAACTTTTTCATAAAAAATCAGAAAAACAAAAATATTTTTATTTAAATTCCATTAATGTTATTATTTATTTTTGTAAATAAAAATTAACCAATTAATTTAGTTTTAAATTAGGTTTAATGATAATATATTTTGCAATAAATTAAAATTGATTTAGAATTAGGGTTTGATATATTTTTACCTTTCTAATTTTATTTCCTTAATTAAAATAAAAAAACCAAAAATATTTTCTTTTAATTAATTAATTCCATTTTTAATTTAGACTTAATTCTTAATTCAAAAAAAAAAGAACAAAACTATGCTTTATTTAATGAAAAAAGGGTCAAAACCCTAGGACGCTCTGATTCAATTTTCCTCGCGCGTATTATCTTTGATCTATATTTGTGTATTTGCTCCGAGGATGTAATAGTTTTAACTTAGGATTTTATTTACCGCTTTTATTTATTTTTCGCAATTTAATTTTCAAGGGTTTGTTTTTGGCGATGTAAATACCCGACACCTTGTAATAGCTTAGATTTATTTTCCGCAATTTATATTCCGCAACTATTAACTCTTAGATGTTTGAATAATAGGCTATGCATGATAAGATCAATCTTAACCTAAAATCAACAGTAGCTCACCCTAACATGTTCAAAGATGATATAACTGAAAAACAATACACTCGCACATGCCACTCTTAGGGTACACCTCACTTGGTTGCCTCGAACGTGGTCATTGAGTATAGGAAGTTTTAGAGGTCGTCCTTTTGTCCAAAGATCATAAGTTGCCTCGAAACGGTTGCCTCAGATAAAATGATCTAAGACATTAGGGTTACCGCTAAGGCGTCCTAACCTTGCTTTAGTGGCCACACGTCCCTTAAATCGAATTGACCCGAAAACTCCAACGACGATGCTACCTACTCCTCAATAGTGGGACGACATTGTATAAAGGATACTTGTACAGTTTAATTCCTTTTTGAGTAGGTAGATGTTCTTAAGTACTTGCTCTTTTGAAAACAAAAACAAAACTTTTCGCACTTACACTCTCTTTCAAACAAAAAACCCTTTTCAAACCCACAATCACAAAGAAAAGCAAATTTTTGAAAACATAGTGAGCAAGTACCTAAGAGCCCGTGGATAACCACGGATAGAAAGGGTGCTAACACCTTCCCTTTCTATAATCTACCTCTCGAACCCGAGAAATATCTCAAAAAGGAATTTTTCTGTGCTTTTGTCCTTTCCTTGTTGGATAAAATAAAAGACGGTGGCGACTCTTGCTTACCGCGACATTTTGCGAAAACAAACGCAAACGCAAACCAGCATTCCAAAACCAGTCAGTTCTATTCCCACCGATCACATTCACAAATAAATTTCAAACTGTTTTCCTTTTTTCTGTTTTGTTTTGCGAGAACGCCCAATGTTCATTTTTTATATATGCATTTGACATTAATTGCTGCTCATAAATATTTACATGCAAAACAAAAGACGATTACTTGTAATATCAAAAACAGGGGCAAATGAAAAATATCCAAGCCGTACAGTTGCTCTGTCCACCAGGTATAGGGATAGACCTAGCTGGAGGAAACGATTGAAAGTATATTCATTCCCCGCAGAGTAAGAAGAAAAATAGTAGGTGCTAGCTCTCTCCAGCTAAGACTCGCAACTGTGAATGAATCGGTAATATTCTCCCCAAGCAAAGTTTATCTACCATCAGCACTAAAAAGTCTTATCATCCCCAGCGGAGTATAAAAATATCCCCAGTGGAGTTTGAAGAGTCATCCTCAGTAGACTCTGGAAGATTATCCCCAGTAGAATCTAAAAGGTTATTCCCCGTGAAGTCGCAACTGGAAGATCATCCCCAGCGGAGTTCTTTCCTTCCATAAAATAGGAATTCAATCCCCAACAGATTTCATTATCACCAGCAACGGTAATTCATCCCCAGCTGAAGTTATCAACGGAATCCTCAACAGATCATCTCTTCCCCATAGAGTATTCTCTCATCAGTTTATTCCCCAGCGGAGTTATCCTTTCCTGCAGGTTTATTCTCACAAACATCTTCATCCATTATCTCCAGCGGAAACGAAGAATTCATGTCTGTTCTCCAGCAGCAATCCGGGATTTATTTTCCCCAGCTCAAAACATCACATCTCCATACATCATGACACGCATATGCATCATACGACACAATCTCATTTATTTTGAGAACATCATTACTTGATACATATCATGCATTACATACAGCTTACCTTTACCTTTCAGGAAAGATTCTCACAAAATTCAAGCTATAAAGTTTTTACCTCAGTCGAATTACGGACAAGTTCCTAAATATCGACAAAGTCGTTTCCTCAGTTGAATTACGGACGAGTTCCTAAATATCAACAGAGATGTTTCTTCAGTTGAATTACGGACAAGCTCCTAAATCTCAGCAGTTATTTCCCCAGTTGAATTACGGACGATAAATCTCAGTGAAAATATTTTCCCAGTTGAACTACGGACAAGTTCCTAAATCTTAGCAAAGTTGTTGAATTATGGACGAGTTCCTAAATCTCGACAGATATGTTTCCTCAGTTGAATTACGGACGAGCTCCTAAATCTCAGTGAAGTTGTTTCCTCAGTTGAATTACGGACAAGTTCCTAAATCTCGATAAAGATAGTACCTCAGTTGAATTACGGACGATGTTCCTAAATCTCAACGAAGATAGTACCTCGGTTGAATTACACACGATGTTCCTAAATCTCAACAGAAATGTTTCTCTAGTTGAATTACGGACGAGCTTCTAAATCTCAGCAAAGTTGTTGAATTACGGACGAGTTCCTAAATCTCAAAGAAGATAGTACCTCGGTTGAATTACGGACAATGTTCCTAAATCTCAGCAGAGATATTTCTCCAGTTGAATTATGGACGAGCTCCTAAATCTCAGCAAAGATTGTTGAATTACGGGTGAGTTCCTAAATCTCAGCAGATGTTACCTCAGTCGAATTACGGATGAGTTCCTAAATCTCGGCAAAAATGTTTCCTCAGTTGAGTATGGACGATTGAATTTCCTAAATATCGACAGAGACGACTCACCAGCAGAATACGGACGACCAAAGCTCCTAAAATTCTACTTCTCTCAACAAAGATCAGACTTCCCCAGCAGAATCTTCCTTAATAACAGATATACAAGTTCTCGCTAAGGAATCTCTTATGCGATCGACACTTTTCCAAATGGAATCCGTAAGCCCATTCCCGACACCACAAGACAATTACCACTTCATGCGAGTGCAAATTTCTGGGCACTCTAGTGTTCAATCATCTTCCACCTTCGGATCACGAAAGGCACAAAAGCCAATCTACATCCTCAGGTTTAAGAAAATTGAACAGGGGCATATGTTGTACCCCAAAATTTTCCCTCCCATATTTCTCAAAACATTTCAAGAAAGATCTCCAAGTTGCTCAAGGTAGCCCAAGGGTTGGCCAGACAAGCTCTCTCCTAAGGCAGTCTACTTCAAATTATGGTTTCATGTCGCATCAAGATCCTTGAGTCCAAGTGGTCCCAAATTCTCACCAATGTCCTAATATTTTCTCAAGATCATCCATGTCAAGTTTCAAGCCTTGCAGAGGAATTTTGCTCAGTCAATTGCTCAAAGGTCCAAAAATCGACTATGCTAGGGCAAAAGTCAACTATGGCCCACATACAGTCAAACTTCAAGATTTTTGGTCAACATCCTCATTTTGAAGTATATTTCATCATTTTATCAAGGTTTTATCATGATTCATCAAGGATTGCTCACAATTCATCAAGATTCAAAAGTTGCTAAATTAGGGTTTTGTAGGAAAAGTCAACTAAACTTTGACCAAGCATAACTTTCTCATACTTTATGAGAAATGACCCATACAAAGCTCATTTTGAATAGGATGAAATCCCCTACAATCCATCTTCATCTCCCAAGTTCAAAATATGCACTCACAAAAAGTTATGAATTTGGACATTATAGGTCATTTTGAAAAGTCAACAAAAACTCCTTTTATGTAAAAGCTTCATACTTCATAATGGAATATAAAATTGAGACTATTCCAAAAGGGTTGATTAGAGGACACCTCAAGCTTTATAAAAAGTCCAAGAACACCTCCAAAGAGTCAAAATTGAGGAAGTTATGCATTGTTGAAGTTGACCTTTTTTGCAAAATTCCCAAAAGTCAACTATCCCCAAAACTTCAAATTTTGCCAAATGGGCCCATTCTGTTTCACTTGTTTTGAGTTGGCATCATAGACCACGTGCTCTAGCCCTTGCCACTTGTCCATATCATATTTTTATTAATTATTTTGATTTTTATGTGAATTAATTTAAATTAAATCATAATAAATCAAATAAAATCCAAAATATTGATAACAAAGGATCTTGTGATTGTTTCGGGCTCTAATTACAGCTAGCAAGGCATTCAAAATAGCATCAAGCCATATGTGTACAAAGAGATTGGATTTGGACCAATTTTGGAAAGCTTTAAAGAAGCAAATCAAATCAAATAAAAAAGGATTAAAGGAGGGAGATTTGAATCAATTATGGACTTGGATTCATTCTTTGTTACATAAGGGTTGCGTGCAGATCAAAATAAAGGTTGGAGACAGGCGCTATAGAGCAAAAAAAATCTGAAAAAATCAAATAAAAGTGTGAGTTTGAAATCACCATTAGAGGCATTCTCAAAGCTTGCTATTGATACCAATCGTTTCCTGGCAGTCTCCACAACCTAAAGCAATCAAGACCAGTCGTTTTCAAGCCCTCTAGCACGATGTAAGGCCGTCACGGTATCACCCTTTTCTTGAATTCGAAAAGCTTCATTCTTGCATCCATAGTGTAAAATAATTGCATATTCTTGATCACTATGATGTTTGCAAACTTTTTACAATAGCCAATTTCATTTATATGGATTGAATCGAAACTCACCATTGTTAGGTTTTCAAGCTTTGGTTTAGGGCTTTTTGTTTCAGGAATAATTAGCCTTCATAATGGGTATGGTTGTGATCAAGAGAGTGAGACGAACTTAATCATGGCGTTGGATTCCATTTAGGTGGCCTGTAGAGGATTTTTGAAATGCACGGACCTGTAGCAATGGACTCTGTCTGTAGGTATAGGTGGTATAATTTTTAGACACAGTCCAAGAACAGGGATGAAGGCGTGTCACTCCTCCATTCTTCCATTCAAACATTGGCGCATTTTTTCTGATTTTTGTCCACTAATATTTGTTTTTTTATTTTATTATTATCTTTTAATATTATAATAAACATCAACAAGTGATCAAGTGGAAAGCGTAGCATGGAATTCCCCTTGGGGCCTGGGTTCGAATCCCAGGTCCCCCTATTTTCTCTATATCATTTTCTTACAGGAAATCCAGTACACGCTTAAGCTTGATGACCATCATACACTCTCACTATCCAATGCGCCAGATGGCCAGATGGCCAGATCTGGTGGCCACCATTGCAAGTACACCATAAGCCAAGTCAACACGTGCGTACTGGATTGCAAAAGTCAAGTGGATCTTCATCAAATGGGCCAGAATTCCTGCTTTCTACACCCCTTAAATCATGCCCAATCTCTTTCTTTATATTTTCTCTTCTATATTTCATTTAATTATTTAATTTAATTTAATTTAATTACTAACCAAAATTAATTTTCTTTTTATCAAAAATCACAAAAATATTTTTATGTCCAAATAAATCAGAAATTTTATTTTTCATCAATAAATATTAATTAAAATAATTAGGTTATTTATGTTAGATAACTTTAATTGATTTTGTAAATATTTAAAATTAATTAGAATCAATAGGTTTTAACACTAATTTAATTATTTAATTTCTTTCCTAAAATAATAAAAAATCCAAAATATGTCACTTAATTATTTTTCATTTATTAATTTAATAACCAATTAATTTAGCATTTAATTTTAGGAATTAATTTCTTTTCTTAAAAAATAAAAATAACAAAAACATTTTCTTTTAATTAGGAGGGTCAAAACCCTAGTTTCGCATTCGATTCAATTCTCTCGCGCCCTTTATTTTTCTATATCCAAATTATTGTATCTGCTCCCGGCTTGTAATAATTTTAATTAAGACATTTATTTATTTCTACTGCTTTTAATTTCAATGGGTTGTTTTTGGCGATGTAAATACCCGACGCCTTGTAATAATTTAGTTTAAATTCCGCACCTTTAATTTCTGCAAATATACAATTGCTAGATGTTTGGTAATAGGGTTTGCATGACAAGAATGAATTGTCTAATTTAAAACAGTTAGATCACCCTAAACATGTGCAAAGATAAAAATAACTGAAATCAACACACTCGCACATGCACACTCATAGGGTACACTCCCACTTGGTTGCCTTCGTACACGGTCATTAAGTATAGGTTGTTTTAGAGGTCGCTCTCTTGTCTAAAAGATCATAGTTGCCTCGAAATGGTTGCCTCGAATATTGTTGCCTCGAATAAATGATCTAAGACATTAGGGTTACCGCTAAGATGTCCTAACGTTGTTTAGTGACCGTATGTCCCTCTTTAGAATTGACCCTCAAACTCCAACGACGGTGCTACCTACTAACTAATAGTGGGACAACATTGTCCAAAGGAAACGAATACAAAACGATTCTTTTTTCGAGTAGGTAGATTAGTTCTTAAGTACTTGCTCATTCCAAACAATTTTTTCACACTTACACTCCTTTACAAACAAAGTTTTCAAAAACACTTCATTACACTCTTGAAGACAGAAGCAAGAGTTAAATCAAAGTTAAAACAAAAACTTTTCAAAGCCCACAAACACAAAGAAAACAATTTTGAAAATGATGAGCAAGTACCTAAGAGCCCGTAGATAACTACGGATAGAAAGGGTGCTAATACCTTTCCTTTCTATAATTTACCCCCGTACTCAGAAATATCTTTAAAAAGGACTTTTTCTGTGCTTTTTTCCTTTCCTAGTTGGATAAAATAAAAGACGGTGGCGACTCTTTCTTACTGCGACATTTTGCGAACACAAACGCAAAACGCAAACCAACAATTTCCTTAACGAAATAGGGAAACCACGATCCCGGTTCTGGCCACCGTATCACACAGGCCTACACTAGGATAATAACCACACTGCACCCTAAAAAGGACAAGAGAGGTAAGATGGGTTATAAATGTCCTCAGCTTCTCAAACTCCCAGGTTGAAAGAAACAATGCCATTATGACTTTCTCGTAAGACATTAGTACAATCAAAGTGGGACCCCACTAAGCGGGAGATCTCAAGTCAACCTATTAAGGCTTAACACCAGGTAGGTCAAGAATGACTATACCACTGTCATATCATACGTGTACTCAAGTCCGGAATCTACAGGGTATGGGATGCCCCTACCTTCAATGGAGGTGGTACAAACCCTTTGATCTCAACTTGTCTTTTCTCTCGTTGAGCCATGGTTGAATTTTGAGGTCCTGAATTTGGTTCTTTTCTTGGTTGGTGACCACTGATGCACAAATAGTTTGGGCTACTTCCTCAAAGGTTGTCTTAGGAATTTGTTCTTGTCTTTCAATAATTTTCTTCAAGGCTAAGAACTTGGGTCATGTCTCCTCTCATTGAGTCAATGTTGCCTTTGACTTGCTCCAAATCCTCTCTGAATGCAGCTTGGTTCTCCTCAATTTGTTCCATCATCTTCAGTTGATGGGCTCTTGTTTGGTACCATAGTCGGAGAGGTGATGCTTTTCTTCTACCAATGGTTTAACTGGAGATTTTTTTTTTGAAAAA
This sequence comes from Vicia faba, assembly GCA_948472305.1. Lineage (NCBI taxonomy): Eukaryota > Viridiplantae > Streptophyta > Magnoliopsida > Fabales > Fabaceae > Vicia > Vicia faba. Next base: position 1,576,847,506 of record OX451739.1, on the reverse strand, counting down.
GATAAGTTTTTGTATGAAATGCAGGTGTTTGTGAATGTATGCATGTGTATGAATATGTATGAATATGCTAGGATTTCTGCTTTTGAATATCTTACTCACTTGGATATATATATATATATATATATATATATATATATATATATATATATATATATATATATATATATATATATATATATATATATATATATATATTATTTTTCAGGTTTTGCTTTTTTTTTTGTGAATATCTTAAAAATAAGTGCACGGTTTGAATATGGAAACATAAAGTACTTTTATTAATAATCATCCTTAAAAGGGAATACATTTCAGATATTGAAAAAATATTCGAACCAAAAAGAAACTATTGGAAGCACTAATATCTTCACAACTCTCTTGAGCAGTTTCTCCTTGATGATTATTATCTTTGTTCTATCTGGCTTGACAGATAAATTGTTTCCCTTGACATTTATTTTTAAGACACTCACCAAAACCTTCGACTTATCTTTTTTGATCCTGTGAGTAAGGCAAAGAACAGAAACTAGAGGGTAATGAGTATATGAAATGCAAAAATGTATGAAAGCATGAATGTAAGGCTTAGTGATGGGATCTTATGAATGGTACCCTTAGAAGGTAGGTTCTTAGTTTTGGCCTACGAAGATTCTACCCTCCCCATAAGGTGGTTTCCTTAAGGGTATCATGAATAAAACTATAGGGAAAGGCACAAGGGGCTCCCTTAAGTAAAGCCTCTTTACATACTGAAACTTTCGTCTCTAGGTCATGAAAGGTCTCGTCATGAGATTTTGGTTTAGGGTTGTACAAAGAGTCATAAGTTTCATTCCAAAGTCCTACTTCCAAAGAGGATGTCTCTCTAGAGGTATTCCTTTTACGAAATTCCACCAACTCTAGGCGAAGTCGTCACATAAACTCATGGGGTTGATGTATCCCCTTGGCTAATAGACGAACCTTCTTTCTAAGGGTTTTTTTAAAAAATAATTTGTGCAAAATTTAAATCCCACCATAAATGAATAAATATAATGAATAATAAAAAAAAATAAGCAAGAAATAAATAAATAAATAAGAAAGAATAAAAACCAAAAAAATAAGAAAAACCCTAAAACCTAAAGGAAAGGCTTATAAACATAGGGTTGAGTCCCCAGCAGAGTCGATGGCTGTTGCAACTGGTTTTAAATACAGAGTCGCCACCCTTAATTTTTTATCCTAAGGAAAGGAATAACCCTAAAAAATTCAAAGATTCTAGATTTTTGACTCAGTTCTAGACGAGGGGAAATTATTAGGCACCCCCATTTTACCTTGTTCATAAGTGTTGTACCCCCAAATTTGCCCTCCCATGTTTTCCAAGATCTTTTCTTATATGGGTGGTCACAAACACTTGATTAAAGAAAAATAAATTTTTTGAAGATGAACAAGGTGTGTTTCGATTAGCATCTTGACAAACTTCGATTGGGAATCTAGATCCTTCGAACAAACTTGGTTTCAAAGTCTTCGATTAGGCATTTGGCACTCTTCACTGCATGTCTGATTCACAAGCTTCGAATGGGCACTGGGTTCCCCTTCGATCATATTCAAATCATAAGGCTTCGGATATGCATTGGTTACGTCAGGCTTGCCTTCGATTCACAAGGCTAACGACCTCTATAATTTCCTTTCAATTCACAAGGCTAAAGGCCTCTTCAAGTTCCCTTCGATTCACTAGGCCAAAAGCCCCTTCATGCTTGCTTTGGATTCATAAGGGCAAAGGTTTCTTTTATGATCTCCTTCAATGCATAAGGCAAAGACTTCCTCTGCGCTTGCTCTCAAGGCCAAGACCCCTAAACACAGCTTTTACACTATGACACACAATATGACCCCTTTGAAAGAGCACTCCAAAAGCCCATTCGAAGGACACATATTGTTGGCCATTCGAAAGAGACACATAATCACTGAATGCAAGTTTATCTTATGATGAGTCTTGGTCCTACATGTGGCCAGGCCCAGGCTTCCTATGCAATGGCATTCGAAGGAAGTGACGAAGGAAGCTTCGATTGACAGAATGGAGTTCTCACTTGGGGTATTTGAATCAAACAACTAAGGCAAATAGATGGGTCCAATATAAAGCCATTCGAAGGACATGTAAATGATCCATTAAAAGAAGCAATTTAAAGGCACATTCGAAGGACACTTAGTGTTGTCTGAAAGAAAGGGGTTTTGTCAAAGATTAGACCTAGTTGGCCAAAACGAAAGTGAAATATGCAAAGATGATGGATGGCCCAAAATCCCACATATTTCCATACTCAAGCTCTCTGCACAAGCATTCATACTGAAGGAAGCTTCGATTAGCCTGGAAAGAGTTTTCGTTGGGGCTAGCTGAGTAGGGGATCAATTGAAGAGGCCCCAATGATGAGACTTGAGCCATTCGAAGGAGACAATTCTAGCCTAATCGAAGAGCAAGGATAAGGGGTACTTCGAAGGCATGATTAACAAGTGTCCTTCAATTGGCATATCAAAACAAGATCAAGTAATCAATGCAGAAGCTGACTAATCGAAGAAGCTCTAATAGAGAGGTTTATGAACACTTCGAATTAACACTCTAGGCCAATCTAAGGGAAACAGTGGAAGGCATTCGAAAGAAAAAGGTTTCTAGGTTCATTCAAGATTACAAAGAGACATGAATATTTCAAAAAAAGAAATCTTTTAATATGTCTGATTATTGTCTCATGGCTTTAAAAGCCTAGTTAAATGGTCATCCCTTGCCATTTTTCATGCATCCTCACACTCCTATGAATACAAGGACTAGGACTCATTGCAAAGGGGGCGAAGGAGACATACACACAAGAAAGAAATACACGCACACGTTTCCTCATAAGCCATACTAAAGCCATCAAAATTCTCATAAGTAATCCCAATCGAAGGAACTTTCAGCAACATTCCCAATCACTCCCTGAAGTCTGCAGGGAGCGTTCCCAAACACTAGCCAGCAAACACCCAGAAGTGCCAAATCGAAGCCTCCCATCGTTGGTAAATTTTCAAATTCATGTTTATGATTTCATAATGTATTAATGTTTGTTCAATGTTTGATTCACGCTCAGGATATCATGTAACTCATTTCGATTCGTATTCAGAGCTAAGGGCCCGGGTTCAACTCCAGGTCCACATTTTGTTTTCCTTTTCCTCCAACACCCATACTGCAGGTCTGGCCTAAATAAACTAATGCACGCAAGATCGAAGGACCTGGGTTCGAAACCCAGGCCATATTTTTTGCTAATATTTGTCTTGCAGGTCTAGATTGAGAATCCCTTCATTCCCCATATCGAAAGGAATAACTTCCTCCCCTAGATCGAAGAAGACATCTTCCTTCCCTAGATCGAAGAAGACATTTTCTCTTCCTGGGTTGAAAGAACCATATCTTTCTGAGGATCGAAAGATTGTTCCTCCTCTGGATCGAAAAAAAGCCTCTACATCATTTTCTTATTTTTTTGGTTTTACTTATTTCTTTTATTTTCTTGCCTCATGTTTTATTAACATTAAAACCTAAATCACAAAAAAAATATTAAGTTAGTATTTTTTTTAATTAAACTAATTTTATAAATAAATTAAATAAATATTTTAACCATTTTCTTTAATTTAAAATAAATTAGAATTTAGGATCTAATTTAGCTTTAATTATTTTCTTTTCATAATGAAAACAACAACAAACTTAGATTTTATTTTATTTAGTTAATTTTGTTTTCTAATTAAATTTTAGGTATTAATTTCACTTAGTTATTTTCTTAAAATAATTTAAAATAAACAAGAAATATTTTCTTATTTCATTTAGATTTGTTTTAGGATTTAGACGTCTTTACCTTTCGCACGTTATTTATTCTCGCATTTTTACATTATTGTACCTGTATACTAGATGTAATAGACTAATTAGGATTTCTACCGCTTTCTTTATTTTTTCTTCCACCAAGTTTTGTACATTATAAATATCCCCCTCTCCGAAGCCATGTAATAGTGTAGGTCTATATTTTCACATTTTATATTTTTCTGTACATATTAACTATTAGTAATTATACTTCTATGAAAAGACTAATAACAAAAGGTTAGCAAACCTGACACAAAAGATAAAAAATAACTAAACAAGCACACATGCACATATACACCTCTAGGGTACCCCACTTCGGTTGCCTTTGGAAAACAGTCATAATGCTCGAAACGTGAGAAGTTTTAGTGATTGTCCTCTAGTTTGAAATATCACAAGTCCCTCGATGACCCTCTCGACGTTGCCTCAGTAAAAAAAGTGATCTTAGAACTTTAGAACAATTACTAAAATTTCTTGCCAAGTTGCCTTCGTGGCTGTAACATCCCTTCAAATGTCCCTCAAACATCGAACGACTAGAACTACCTACTCACTAATAGTAGGATAGAACTGTCTAAAGGATAGGAGGAAAATAACATACCTTTTTGAGTCCAAGTAGATAGTTCTTAAATGCTTGCTCAAATAAAACCAACTTTTTTACACCTACACATTTCAAAAACAACTTTCAAAAAGACATTTGCTTTGTCAACACTCTTGAGGACTGATACAAGAGTTATCACAAAGAAAAACGCCACACTAAGGCATTTTCAAACTACTCTTTCAAAACATACAAAAGCACGAGCATTTTTCAAGAAATGAGCTAAGCATCTAAGAGCCCGTAGATAACTACAGATGGAAAGGGTGATAACACCTTCCCTTTCCATAATCTACCCCCCTTACTGAGAAAATTCTCGAAAAAGTATTTTTCTATTCTTTTCACCCTTTCCTTAATTTGGATAAAAGAAAAGCCGACGGTGACTCTTGCTTACCGCAACATTTGCAAACACAAACGCAAAACTAGTATTAACAGTCAGTTCTGCCACCGTATCACAGAACTGGCGACTCTACTGGGGAGAATGAATAAAAAAGTGGGGTTACCTTAAGAGTTAGTTCATTTTAAAACTGCTTTAATTGCTTGCTTTGTATGCTTTATCCTTGGAGGGTTGTTTGGGTTGTTACTGTAGATCCTACACCCTGATCTGGGGGCATCTTTTTAGGTAAATAGCAATAGATCGCGGAGATTGTACAACAAGACCGATATGGTTGACGCGATAGATGTGTTGGTGTGACACTTTGGTTAGTACCGATATCCCTTGTGTTGAATCGAGAAGAATACGGGGCCTCTGTGTGGTGTCGTGAAGCACTAACCGACCTTAGAACCTTAGTTGAAAAAACTTGGCCATTAGAGAGTAGTGAGATGGCCAGCCTCGGTGTAAAGTTGGGGATTGGTTGATACTCGATACTACACTCATTAAGATCGGACTTTCGGGATATTTCGGTCGCGAGAAAAGATCGCCTGAGCTGAAACAATGCCTGATAAAGAAAGATCAGTGATATTGAGACTCCTTAGAACCCGACTACTATTAATAGGATAGATTGGGCCAACTAAAACTTCAAGAGGGTACTTACCTATGGAATCCATACAAGCCTAAACCTAAGGCTACTTGTGTGACTTATTTGCTTTCATTGCCTAACAACTTGAACTCATTGCAGGGCTTTATTTGTACTCCTTGCAGGACTTGTTTGTAGTCATTATCCAATAACTGAGGTTTCCTGCAAGACATACTTATCTTTATCTCCCTACATTTTTTTTCTTGATGCATAGCATACATATCATAGCATCATACCATAGCATTTCCTTAACCATTTCAAGGATCTCAAGGGCTTATGATGCAGGTTATGATAAAGCAGACGTCTAGCAAGGGGAAGGGGATTTATTTTCCTCTAACCAGTGTCGTCAAAAGGTCCAAACACGATAACTTGAGTCAGGGGCTATGACCCACTCGACATGGTGAGCTTTATTCTCGTAAGAGGACATCCAACGATACGAAGTTCTTCCGTCAAAGTGCAGTCAAAATTCAACTCCTGACATTTTCTTGTGTTTACCCCGCGAGATCCTTGAAAACATTACATCCACACATCATGCATGCCATTACCTAACAGGTCTTCCAGTACAGGTTTCTCATGTTCTCGCTATTTATTTCAGCAAGGAAAATGGCTCTCAAACAGAACAATAAAGATCTCCAAACTCAGGATGCCAACTCAAGGAAATGTTCTTGAACCTATCCAAGGGGCAAGAAGAGTTGAAAGCACTCCTCAATGGGAATTTGACCAAGAAATATCCTGACAACAACAAATATGACCAGTTGGAACAACTGTGGGATGAGATGGAAAGGATGAGAATCCATGTGAGTAATCAAATGGCTCTTATCCAAAATTTAGCTCGGGGACAAGAAGAGTTGAGGATTCACATTGTGATACGGTGGGAGAACTGACTATGGTTTTACATTTGTTTTCGCAAATGTTTCGGTTGAGCAAGAGTCGCCACCGACTTTTTATTTTATCCTAAGGAAAGGTTTAAAAAGCACAGCAAAAACCTTCGAGATTTTTTCTTGGGTTCGAGGAGTAGATTATAGAAAGGGAAGGTATTAGCACCCTTTCTATCCATGGTTATCCATGGGCTCTTAGGTACTTGCTTAGATCAACTTGCCTTGGTTTTCAATTGTTTGAAATGGTGCTTTGTGTGTGGTTTTGAAAAGGTTTTGAAAAAGATGCCTTGTTTAGGCTATCCTTGTAACAATTCTTTACTCGAATGTTTTACAAAAGGTGTTTGTCTTTTTGAAAAGATGTTTCAAGGTTTTTCTGAAAGTTTGTTTTGAAAGTGTAATTTGAAAAATAGGCAAGTGTTTTTGTTTTGCAAGTTGACAAGTACCTAAGAGCTATCTACCCTAAAGTTCTCAAGGATTTTGTTATGTTTTAACCCTTTTAACAATTTTGTTCCACCATTGCATTTGGTGGACAATCTTGTGTTAGGATGTGAAAGGGACGGGCGCGGGTCATCGTTTAGACCATAATTGCAATGGTGTTAAGTATCTTTGGGCAATTTTTCTTGAGAGGGACTTGATCATTTTAGGCAACTTTTCGAAAGCGTCATCGAGGGACTATGATCATTTGAATTGTGTTTGTTTTGCCCAAAGAGACCTAACATGCAATATGGCCCATTTATTGAAGGCAACAAGTGGAATATCCTAGGGGTGCAAGTGTGATATGTGTTTTCCATTTTCATGCTTGATTATCTTGAAATTAGGTCAAACTATTTTTGTCGTTTTTTTTTATTTGCATACAAACCCTAATTCTAACATGGTATATTTAGAAAGCATTAAAGTGCGAAATTTAAAGCCCTAAGCTATTACAACACAATATGGGAAGGGGGGTACATATGTTCAAATGGGGGGATATTTAGACAAGGAATTTAAACCTAGCTATTACATCAATTTTGGAATATTTACAAGATAATTAATTGCATAAATTAAATGGAAAATAAAAATAAAGATGCAAAATGCAAAAAGGGTTTTTATATGTATGGAAAAAGGATGTGTTTTTATGTCAAATAAACAAAATGAATAAAATAAAAAAAAAAGTAATATTTTTGGAGTTTTTTGTGTTTTAGGGGTAAAAACCCTAATTTTATTAAGTAAATATATTAACTATTTAATATGTACAATATTTAATAATTATATACAAAAATAAAATAAAATGAAATATATTTATAAAAAGGGTATTTTTTTAGGTCAAATATTAATAAAAGAAAAATGTAGGTATTTTTGTATTTTAACCTAAATATACTAATAAATATATATGTATATGTATTAATTTCTAAATATGTATTATATATATATATATATATATATATATATATATATATATATATATATATATAAATAATAATATTTAATATTTATAAAAAAGGGTACATTTTATATAAAATATTTTAAGAAGATAAACAAAATAAAAATGAAAATAAAATGGTGTTTACATTATTTTTAGCATTTTAAGTAAAAAAAAGGGTTTATCTATTTATTTATGTACAAATAACTAATCTAAACAAATAAATGCCTATAAATTCAAAAATGGTGTAAAAAATTATTTTTATATTTTTAATATCATGAGAAAAAATAAATAAATCAGAATGAAAAAAGAAAAGTCAAAAAATCAAGAAAACAAACAAAATGGGCTCAGGGGGTGTCAAAGTGAAAATATGGTGTGGAAAGAAATAGCACAGAAGGCCCAGCCCACCAAGCCTTTCTTCAACCTCCAGCTAGAAAGATGTTCAAAAACGCGCGCCTGAATCACCAATTCAAACATCTGGATTCCTTGATCTTTTGCACAAACTTACAACATAAGAAATGTTAAGCATTGAATCACGATTCTAAATATGTAAAGAACTCATCCTAACTCTCAGAAATGAGAGAGAATTTCATCATTCCCAAATCCTAACCTAAGTTTTTATCAATATTCAGACCTTAAATTCTCATAGCTCAGGCAAAATAAATGGAAAGTAAAAGTATGTACAGATTCAGGGGCATGAGTAGAACACTTTTTATTCACAAACTTAGAGCTAATGATGCATACACTAAGAGTTAGAAGTTCAAGAAGATACCTGTTCAGTTGAAGTTGTATCTGATGATGGAGGTACTTTCAGAACAAGGTGATGATTGGTACAGCTTCCTTGATGTCCAGGGATGCTATTCTAAGTTTTACTTTGCTTTGAAACACTTTGAATCGAGCTAGGGAACTTCAACTGCAAAACAAGAAAGTGAAAATGGTGGAACTGATTAGAGGAGTTACATGTCGTGTTTGATGTTTGGATTAGCTTCAAGGGATGTTATGGAATGTGTTTGATGAGTTCTTAGCAAGAATGCATGGAAGGGATGAGAGTTGGAACTCAAACTGCAGTAGGCCCTGTTTTTGTGCAGTTTTATGGTGGTTCTGTGTTCTAGAGGGCAATGGAGGTGTTTGAGTTGTGTGCTAGCTCAGTTAGGATGTCTTGAATGTGTACAAAGTATTTGCTTAAGGGTTCTATTGCTGAGATGAAAGTTGTGTTACAAAATGCTAGGTTTCTTAACACTTAAGCAAGAAAAGGTCAAGTTGGTGTTTAGACAGGTAGAGGCCCCCATAACATGCTGCAAACCTTGGCATTGATCAGTGTGATTAGTCCCTAAACTTGTGCCAAGGGGATTTGATCTGTACTTCTTGGATTTTCATTTTGACATAAAGCTTACTTTTGCAAAAATGGTTAAAGTGCTTTATCTATTTTGGGATTAATCCATCATGCAATGCTTGAACACATAGAACATGGTCTTGGCACAAAGAGTTTGCATTAAATTTATGAGTGTTGGATGGTTTAGAGGCCTGTAATCAAGGGAAGCATGCTGATTTGAAAAATTGCACAAGTTATGAACATGGAAATTGACCAATTCAAAAGTGAGTTTTTGCCATATTGCAAAATTCGATTCTCTCAAGTCATGAGGTTGTTTGATGAGTTCTTGGACATTTTGGAAAGCTTGGAATGTGTACTACAATCCATCTTTGAAATGCAAATTGAAATTCCAAGTGGAAGCATGTGAAAATGGTCTTGAAGTTAGGTAAAAACCTTGCCTAAAATAGGTCAAATTTCTACTAAGTTAAGAATGGTTTGGTACCCTTATTCCAAAAATTGTAACTTGAGATACAAGCCTCTTTTGGGAAAACTTTGTGAATCAAAGTTGTAGATTATGCAATAGGCTACAACTTTCATGTTTTGACTTTTGCTTGAATCCAAATGAATCTTGGTGAGAAAGTGGGGCAAATTTGGGAAAAAATTAGGGTTTTTCATAACTTAGAAAAATTCTATTATGAAAAATTCTCATTTCAAACCCTAATTTGCAATTTTTGATTTCTTGGTGAACAAGTTTCATGATTTGGCATGTTTTGATCAAAAATGAATCTTGACTCTTGATTTTGACCAAAAAGTCAAAGTTTGACTTTTTAGTATACAGTCAAAATTTGATCAATTAACTGGGAAATTCAACTGTCAATCTTGTGTACTTGGGATCTTTTGAACTTGTTGAGCATGTCAAGACAATTCCATGGGGTCCTTGAGTCCATATGTGAGCTTGGTTTGCCATTGGCTAGGTCAAACAGTCAAAAATTGCCTTTGTGCAGTCAAAACCCTAAAAATGACCATTTTGCCCTTTTGATGATCTGATCAAATTTCTTGTGGAATTGTGATCCAAACTTGATCAAATGGTTCATGTGAGTTCATAATGTTGATGTGGGTCAATTTTCATGAGATTTGACTGTCAATTGGCCACAGTTGACTTTTTCCCCAATACAATTGATTTCTAGGTCAACTGCCCAATTGACTGGGCAAAATTTGGAATCAAGACTTGAAACTTGGTATGGATAAACTTGGGAGTCCAATATGAAGCATGAAAGTCATCCTAGGCAATCTAGGTCAAAATATCTTTGTGCAAACACAAACCCTAATTTGGGTCAACAGTGCAAGGAGAAGTCTTGAGCAGATGAAACCCTAACTGGATCTTGATCTCCAAGGGCTTTGTGATGAGAAATGTTGAGAAAATGGGAGGGAAAATTTTGGGGTACAACAGTTGCCCCTGTTCAATCTTCTTGAATCCGAAGAGTTAGATTGGCAAGTTTGCCTTTCGTGACTCGAGGGTAAAAGGAGATTGGACACTAGAGTGCCCTTAAATTTGCACTCGTCACAGCAATGGATGCGGGAATGGGCTTAGTGATGCCATTTGGAGATTGGCTTAACGATGCCATCTGGAAGAGTGACATAAACTTGTCGGGGATGGGCTTAAAGATGCCATCTGGAATGAGTATCAGAAAGGTGTCCATGTTTTGAACCACATCTGAATTGGGGGTCTGAACAAGCAATAGATTGACATCCGTATCTGGAGGCATCCGTAAACTGTTTTCAGAGGTTGAGAAGATACTGAACAAGTGATAGGTCAACATCCGTTACTTGGAGAACCCGTGAACTGTTTTCAGAAGGTTGCATCTGAACAAGCGATAGATTAACATCCGTTGTTAGGAAGAATCCGTAAACTGTTTTCAGAAGTCTTGAGAAGGAACTGAATAAGCGATAGGTTAACATCCGTTACTGGAGAACCCGTGAACTGTTTTCAGAAGTCTTGAAGTTGAATAAGCAATAGAGCAGCATCCGTTGTTGGGAAGCGTCCGTAAACTGTTTTCAAAAGTAGCATCTGAACAAGCGATAGATTAACATCCGTTGTTGGGATGAATCCATAAACTGTTTTCAGAAATATTGAGAGGAAACTGAACAAGCGATAGGTTAACATCCGTTACTTGGAGAACCCGTGAACTGTTTTCAGAAATCTTGAAGTTGAAGGAGGAACCGGTGCAGGGTTCCTTGATGATGAGCTCGTGTAAAACTACATCTGGATGAATCTGGAATAAGCATCAGAATATTGCCATGTCTGGGTCATATCTGAACTATTCCTGGCAAAAATCTCGGAAGATAATGATTCTTGTCTGTCGACTGATCTTACCTGTAAAGGCAAAGAGTTAGTTATATGCAATATCATGATGCATGATACACTGTATGTTATATGATATGAATGTAAATGGATGCGTATGTAAGCGGGAGAGCTGTCTTGCAAAGGATAGATGAATCCAAGATGGCTGAAGATAAAAGTATCTTGACTGCTGTCGGGAAGAATAATTCCTTGGCTGTTGCTGGGGAAGAGAATTCCTGATGACTTCTACTGGGGAGGTAAGACTGAGAATCTTCAGTTTGGTGGGAAGTATCTCTGGCGACTTCACTGGGGAACTCAAGATTTGCCCTCCCAAAATTCTGTGGGGAGAAGGTTCACTAGTCTGGCTCCGCTGGGGATTTGATAATTTGAAGCTTTAGCTCGGCTGGGGACACTGAAACTTAAACTCTGAGGGGAATTGAGTTCTGGAGGATTCTCTGGCTGGGGATAACAAAGATAAGCTCCTCTGGGGGATTGTATTGATAAGTTATGTTGGGGAACTCTGATGAACTCCGTTGGGGGTAGGAAGAATTTTGGCGAGTGCGATCTTCCGTGGCAATAAGCTGAGGATAACCCAGTTATAAGCCCTTGTGAGGAATAACTTCGAATAAAGCTCGGGGGAGACGTCCGTACTCTGCAGGGAATAAGCTTCCAGAATCTACTGGGGATAAGCTTCAAGACTTGCTGGGGGTATGGATTTCAAATCTCCTGGGGTTTCCTTTGAAAGGGTATCAAGATATCCAACTGTACCTTCAACCTATCAGTAATCCTCTTTCTTGATTCATAAGGAAATGATTATGTTCAAATGCATATGCCTATTTAACAAAACATTGGACGTTTCTCAAAATAAAACAATTAGTGTAAAAGAAAATGAAAAAGGGAAATGACACAAATTTCTGGGAAAAGTATTTGTATTGACTTTCTATGAGTATATTTGTACAAAGGAGACAAATATCCTAGTAAGAGGATTTCGTCGTAAATATTGAAATATTTCTACAAAATAAAGATGGCTATGTGAAATAATTCCATGGGATTCCATTCCGCTATAGCCTTCACAACTCTGAATATCTGTCCATTCAATGCTTCGTTTGTCGATGACTGGATTGATCAGAAGCCTGGAACTGGTTGATGAAGATATTGTCTTTGAAGTGATCCGACGAGACATAGTCATACGCTTTAATTCCCTAACTTTTGCCTGAATCGCCCTTTCGGGTTTTCGATCCACCGGGAAACCCCTTTTTTCCCAAGCCGCCCTTTCGGGTTTTCAACTTGCTGGGTGTACAGATTTTTTTGTTTTTATCCCTAATTTTTGCCTGAACCGCCCTTTCGGGTTTTCGGTTCACCGGGATGCCCATTTTTGCCCAAGCCGCCCTTTCGGGTTTTCAACTTGTCGGGTTATTTTATGCGTAGTATTTTTTGACCATGTCTGCGTTCGCAGGGTGCGGCAAATTGTCGCCGTCCATGGTGGTCAGAATCATTGCACCACCAGAAAATATGCTCTTGATCACAAATGGTCCTTCATATGTAGGAGTCCATTTGCCCCTGGGATCGCTTTGCGGCAAGATAATCCGCTTGATTACGAGATCTCCGACTTGATACACTTGACGCCTGACTTTCTTATTGAAGGCCTTGATCATCCGTTTTTTATACGTCTGACCATGGCATATAGCAGCGAGTCGCTTCTCGTCGATCAGATTGAGTTGATCAAGTCGGGTCTGCATCCAATCATCTTCATTCAAACCTGTGTCCTTCATAATCCTTAGAGAAGGAATCTGAACTTCCATAGGCAGGACAGCTTCCATGCCATATACCAATGAGAATGGGGTTGCCCTGGTTGAAGTACGTGCCATCGTACGGTATCCATGTAGAGTAAACGGTAACATCTCATGCCAGTCTTTGTAAGTGACTGTCATTTTCTGAATGATCTTCTTAATGTTTTTGTTCGCATCTTCAACAGCACCGTTCATCTTCGGCCGATAGGGCGATGAATTGTGATGATAAATCTTGAACTGTTCGCACAAAGCGGTGATCATTGTGTTATTCAGATTTGTACCGTTGTCTGTGATGATCCTGTCTGGAACACCATACCGGCATATGAGATTTTGCTTGATGAAGCGGGCAACCACATTTTTAGTAACAGAGGCGAAGGAAGCTGCTTCGACCCATTTGGTGAAATAGTCAATGGCAACTAAGATGAAGCGATGTTCGTTGGAAGCCGTGGGCTTGATCTCTCCAATCATGTCAATGCCCCACATTGCAAATGGCCAAGGAGCAGTCAGAACGTTGAGAAGGACCGGAGGGATATGAACCTTGTCAGCGTAGACTTGACATTTGTGACAAGTACGGGAATGTTGATGGCAGTCAGCTTCCATGGTAGACCAGTAATAGCCTGCCCTTAGGATCTTCTTAGCCATTGTATGCCCGCTCAAGTGAGTGCCAAATGTGCCGCTGTGTATATCAGTCATGATCAACTCTGCTTCAGCTTTGTCTATGCATCGGAGTAGTACACAATCATGGCTTCGTTTGTAAAGGATGCCGTTGCTCAGGAAGAATTTAGCAGCGAATTTCCTTAAGAACTTCTTGTCATTTACGGAAGCTCCTTCGGGATAATCTCTGGTCTCGAGATACCTTTTGATTTCATGGAACCAAGGTTGTTCCACTACTTCTTCGGTATTAATCTCGTGACAATGCGCAGGTTCATCCATTCGCTCGATGGTGATTTGGGGAGCCTCGTTATCCCAGTTGAGTTTAAACATGGAGGACATTGTAGCTAGAGCATCTGCTAGCTGATTCTCTTCTCGCGGGAAATGCTCGAAGGTAATTTGCTCGAAATGAGGCAACAATGTCAGGATATATTCTTTGTATGGGATAAGATTAGGATGCTTGGTATCCCACTCTCCTTTGATTTGGCTGATAACCAAAGCCGAGTCCCCAAATACGATCAAAGATTTGATCCCCAAGTCTATAGCAGCCTTGAGACCAAAGATGCAAGCTTCATATTCAGCCATGTTGTTTGTGCAGCTGAAGCAAATTCGGGTCGTGAAAGGGGTGTGACAACCTTCCGGAGAAATGAGTACTGCGCTGATACCGTTTCCAAGTGCATTCGAAGCACCATCAAAGTACAGGGTCCATCGGGATCCCTTTTCGGGTCCGTCATACGGTCCGTTACCTTCAACGTTGTCCAAATTCATGATGTCTTCGTCTGGGAAGTCAAATCTCATGGGTTGATAGTCTTCGATAGCTTGATGAGCCAGATGGTCAGCTAGTACACTCCCTTTTATAGCTTTTTGGGTGGTGTACTGGATGTCATACTCAGTTAGGATCATCTGCCATTTGGCTATTCTTCCAGATAAAGCGGGCTTTTCGAAGATATACTTAATAGGATCCATTTTGGAAATCAGCAGGGTAGTATGAGTCAACATATACTGCCTTAGTCGGCGAGCAGCCCATACCAAAGCGCAGCAAGTTTTCTCGAGTAGTGAGTAGCGAGTCTCACAGTCGATAAACTTTTTGCTAAGGTAATAAATAGCATGCTCTTTTCGACCAGACTCGTCATGCTGGCCCAAAACACACCCCATTGAGTTATCCAAGACGGTCAAATACATGATCAATGGTCTTCCTTCGACGGGTGGCATCAGAATAGGAGGTTCTAGCAAATACTCCTTGATTTTATCAAAAGCAGCTTGGCAATCGTCGTTCCATTCGACTACCTGATCTTTCTTCAAGAGTTTGAAAATTGGCTCACAGGTAGAAATCAGATGAGAGATGAATCTGGCAATATAGTTCAAGCGTCCCAAGAACCCTCTAACCTCCTTTTCAGTACGGGGAGCAGGCATCTCTTGTATTGCTTTCACTTTTTCCGAATCGACTTCAATGCCTTTGTTGCTTACAATGAATCCTAGAAGTTTACCAGACCTAACTCCAAAAGTGCATTTACTTGGATTCAGCCTAAGCTTGTATTCTTTCAACCTGGCAAACAGCTTTTCTAGATGCTCAAGGTGCTCCTCCTCTGTTTGTGACCGAGCTATCATATCGTCTACGTAAACTTCAATCTCATGATGTATCATATCATGAAACAAAGCTACCATGGCGCGTTGATAAGTTGCCTCTGCGTTCTTCAACCCGAACGGCATCACCTTGTAACAGAAAGTGCCCCATTGCGTGACAAAAGTTGTTTTCTCCATATCCTCGGGGGCCATTTTGATTTGATTGTAGCCCGAGAATCCATCCATGAAGGAGAACACCTTGTGCTGAGCCGTATTGTCGATCAAAATGTCAATGTGTGGAAGTGGAAAATCATCTTTGGGGCTGGCCCTATTCAAATCCCGGTAGTCCACACACATCCTGACTTTGCCATCCTTCTTAGGTACTGGCACGATGTTAGCGACCCATTGAGGATAGGACGTAACAGCCAGGAAGCCAGCATCGAATTGCTTCATCACTTCTGCTTTGATCTTTTCAGACATATCAGGCCTCATTCGGCGAACTTTTTGCTTGATCGGTGGACAATCCTCTCTTGTGGGGAGACGGTGAACCACGATGTCTGTGTCTAAACCCGGCATGTCTTCATAAGACCAAGCGAAGATTTCAACATACTCATTCAACAACTGTATCAGACGTTCCTTGACACTTGGTTCCAGATTGGCACCCACTTGCACCTCCCTCCGGTCTTCCTCGGTCCCTAAGTTGACAGTTTCCAATGACTCTTCATGCGGTAAGATGGCTCTTTCCTCTTGCTGTAGAAGTCTGGCTAGTTCCCCTGGTACTTCACAACCTTCGCCATCTTCATACTCGGCTTGATTGACCAGATCTTCAGAGTTGTTGAAAGATATGGCAGAATCGTCACCCATGGAATCCGGAGTGGATGGGTACCTGCATTTGTGAGTGTGGGTGTGTGTAAGGGATAGCCATCCTTAAACAAAAAATGCAAAAGGAAAGAAAATGAACACAAGCAGTTTATCAAACGAAAAACGTCCAATGAATCATTAAACATGGCATATGGATATGAAAAATAATCAAAACCCTTACAAATGGACCTACATGCCCCGGGCAAGGCATGAGGTGAAAAATATAGTGTACGGATTGTTTGAAAATAAATATTACAGACCAAATAGGAAATGTTTGACAGATATATTACGGATGAATAAAAGTGATGGGGACAAAGTCTTTTGCCTCCCAGTTGCACAATCCTCCTTTGACAGTTGGGTAAATCCACTCTTCGATGTTGCTCTCTTTTTCTTCATCCTCCAAAGCGTTGATTCCGTAGGGAGAGATTTTGACTGGCGCTCTTTCAATCTTCGAACGACGCATAGCTTTCTGGCCCGCGGTAGTGAACCCTAATCCAAATTTGTCTGTCTTATGTGGAATATCAGGCAACTGCCCCCATGCTGAACTCTTCCCTTCCTTTATTGCGGCCTTTGCGTCCTCCAGAGATGCCATCCTGGCCATCTGCCTCGGTGTCTCAGCTGCCAACTTTGCTACTGTTATTTCAGGAAGGACTTCTTCGAAATGCTGAAAAGGCGTCTCAATGAACTCCCCTTCAACCTCCACATACCGGAATGAGTTTAAGTGGCTAATCATGTACTCCTCTTCGCCATGGACAGTAATGATCTTTCCCTTGACAGGATACTTCAACATCTGATGTAAGGAGGAGGTGATTGCCCCAGCATGGTGTATCCAAGGCCTACCCAGCAAGCAAGAGTATGACGGATGGATGTCCATCACATAGAAAGTAGATTTAAACACCTCAGTGCCTATTTTGATGGGAATTTCAACCTCCCCATGGACCATTCTCTTCGAACCATCGAAAGCTCTGACAACAATATCGCTCGGCTTCAACTCCAACCCTTCACAATCTAGTCGGTCCAAGGCCTTCTTAGGCAGTACATTCAGCGAAGAACCAGTGTCGACCAAGACATGTGCAAGAGTAGTTCCTCGGCACTCGACTGAAATGTGCAAAGCATCATTGTGGTTTCTACCTTTAGGAGTTAGGTCGGCATCAGAGAAACCTAATCCATTGTCTGCAGTAAGGCTAGCCACGCAATTTTGAAATTGATCCGCAGAGGTTTCCTGGGGCACATGGGCTGCCTTCAGGAATTTTATCAGAGCTTTAGCGTGCGCTTCCGAGCAAAGTAGTAGTGCCAGCATGGAGATCTTTGAGGGGGTTTGCCCCAGTTGTTCTACCACATCGTAATCACTCCTTTTGATTATCTTCAAGATCTCGTCCATTTTCTTCTTGGAGGTTTCCGGGATAACCAAGGGTTGAGCCCTCGTCCTGATGAGCTCATCTTGGATTCCCTTACCTTTATCAGCAGCGGTAGGAGGGACAGTATTAGGAACAACAACATCTTCAATCAAAGGGGTTCTAGCGGAGAGCTTTATTGGTGCAGGGATGACCTTGTCGGCAGATGAGGGTCCAAAGATTTCTCTTGGAGGGGCAATCTCTGGAGAAAATATTCTCCCGCTCCGGGTGATTTTGCTCGTGCCTGCAATGTTTCCAATGCTGGCTTCTTCATCATCCGAACTTTCTTCAGTTATTTCGATTTGTTTAATACCATGGTAGTAGACGTCACCACCATAGTTCCATGGTATCGACTTCTCAGAAACATAGGGGACAGGCCCTGGCATTGTTATCTTCAAAGGAACAGATTTCGTAGCTGGTGTAATCTTAACAGGCTTTTTGACGGCCTTGGAAAGATTGGCGTGAATGGTTATGATTGAGACATTTTCAGTATGAGTTGGAATGGCAGAAACTTTTTCAAACAAAATTTGTCGACTATCCATTAGGCCTTGGATGCCTTTCTTCAGTAACGGAAAATCAAACGGCAGAGAGTAACAACAATAGCAGTCTTCTTTACATCCCGGGAAGATCCCGGCCTTTAACAGATTCAACTTGATGGTTAACAATGGAGTTATCAGATCATTGACATCAGCAACATACAAATCTTCTTCAATGGCATTGACATTTCGGCCGTGCTTCGGCATGGGAGCAGATATCACATTGGGCTTCTCCGGAGCGTCAAACTCCACTTCCTTCGCCTCTATCAGGTCTTGGATTTTATGCTTGGTGCCCAACAATCATTGGTGTCGTGCCCGACACTGTCAGAATGGTAGGCACATTTAGCATTAGGATGATAATGCGGAGAGGACGTATTCACATTCTTTGGCGCCTCTTTGATGGTGGCGAGATTCAACTTCAACAGATGGGGAAGCACTTGCGCTGGAGTCATATTAATATGGGTGAACTGCCGTTGTGGTCGTTCCACTTGTTGTTGATTTGGTCTGGACTGGTTATAGCGAGGTTGCTCACTTGACGAATTTTGAATCATTACGGCCCCCACAGTTGGCCGACGCTCAGTCTTCCCTGCTCTTCTTTCGGAGTATACAACAGTCGTTTCCTTCTTAAAAGGCTTCTTCTCAACACTTGCAGCAACACCCTTCTGAATCTTTCCTGACTTGATGCCAGCTTCTATTCTTTCGCCTGTTAAGATCAAATTGGTAAACCCCGCGGAAGAGTTACCAATCAGATGATTGAAAAATGGCCCAGATAGGGTCCCTAGAAACATATCAACAAGTTCACGGTCGGTTAAAGGAGGCTGCACCCTACCAGCCAAATCCCTCCATTTTTGTGCATATTCTTTGAATCCCTCGCCTGTTCCTAGTGACATACCCTGAAGTTGGGTACGCGTGGGAGCAAGGTCAGAATTATACTGATATTGTTTGTAAAAAGCGGTGGCCAAGTCTTCCCAATTTCGGACGCTGGTTCCCTCTAGCTGATAAAACCACTCCAGTTGAGCCCCAGAAAGGCTGTCTTGAAAGAAATGTATCCACAGGTTCTTATCTTCCGTATAGGGTTGGATCTTTCTCACGTAGGACCTGAGATGCATTTTTGGGCAGGACAGCCCATCATACCTCACAAAAACTGGCACTTTGAATTTTGGGGGAATCATAATTCCGGCAACCAAACCCAAGTCTTCAAAATCCAAACCCGGTACTCTCTGTAGCTCCATGGCGGCCAACCTGTCTTCTAAACCTTTGTATTTATCATCAGCTGGAGGGTATTGTTGGTCAGAATAGTCTTCATCCTCTTCAACCTCCTCTTCTTCCACACCGGACTCGGAAGGTACTGCAGCTCCACCTCCTTTACTGGTCCCTTCATCAGAAGTAGGAGGAAATTCAAGCACTCTCCGAGCTTCTCCGTCAAATCTTCTCCCTAGAGTAGCCACCCCGAGTCTCTTTTTCTTCTTTTTCACTGGGTCTTTATTCCCCAGCAAGGTCTTGAGATCCTCCTGACCTTTAGCCAAGGTTGTCAGGAGTTGCTGGAACTGTGCATTTTGAGCTTGTAGGTCTTTGACTGTTTGCTCGAGATCCATCCTACTGAAATAAACAGCAGACAGATAAGGAAACCTGGAGTGAGACCTGCCTATGCACATGATGAATGATATGATTATGTATGCAATGCATTCAAGGATTTAGAACATTCAAACTTGTTGCAGACAACAAAGAACGCACGTCATATTAATAAGAAGAAATTTGTTAGTACATAAATGCCCCATGGGCCAAATATTACAAAAACAACTTCTCAAGGTAAAAAGACATTGCGCATCCTTTTTGGTGCGATGTAGGTGTTGAGGGACTCTTGCTCATGGAGTCGGCGGGTAAGTTCTAGAACCTTCTTCTCACTGGCGTAGAAGCTAGCTTCAAAAGTGTTCCGTTCCTCCTTGAGTTGAATCCAGTTTTTCTGCATTTCCTCCCACGATGTAGGCATGTTAGGATGTAGGATGGTGTAGGGAACCTCTCCTTCCTTGACGGGCTCTTTAATCACAGGGAGTACATGAGGATAAGGCATCATTAGACTTTGGGCTCGGGCTCGTACCCACTTGAGATAAGGCTCAAGAGGGATGGAGTTCTTGTGTCCCAGAGTCTTGCTATCAACCTTGTTGGGTCTTCCCCAAGCTCTGATGAATCTTTGGCGAAGTCCTTGCGCATCGTTGTCGAAGTCAAAAACTAGGTCAGGAATCAACATATCATGAGGGCCATCCCTCCGTGCATATCCAAATTGCCTCAAAGTTAGGCAAGGGTTGTAGGTGATACCTCCTCTGATTCCAAGTAAAGGAACATTAGGAAACTCTCCACAATGATCGACGATGATGACATTTTCTCTGGACCGAGAACACCAATGTACATCAGAGTGAGTAAGAGTCATCAACCGTTGGGACCACCTTGAGCCTTGGTCATTCTTCAAGACAGATTGTGGAAGGTGCGAAATAAACCACCTTGCAAGGAGAGGAGTACAGCACATGAGAACACCCCTCTGTCTCATTGTTCGTGTGTAAAATGAGTGAAGGATGTCCCCAAGCAATGTTGGTATTGGATTTCTGGACAAGAAGATTTTGACGGCGTTGACATCTATCAATTGGTCAGAATTTGGGAACAAGACCAACCCATAGATCAGGAGTGCCACAATTTCTTCAAAGGCTTGAAGGTCCAATGAATTCCAACATTCTTGTGCCTTCTCAAACAAGAATTTTGCTAAGAATCCTTTGACGCCGCTTCTGGTTTCCCAATGCCCCTTGATGTCGGATGGTTGTAGATGTAATGCTCGAGCAACATCTTCCGGCTTTGGTTCCTTTTCCGTACCGTTGAAGGGTAGTTGATTAAGGATAGGGATTCTTAGGAGTTGAGAAAACTCCTCCAAAGTGGGCACCAACTGGTAATCAGGGAAAGTGAAACAGTGGTGAAGAGGGTCAAAGAACTGGAATAGCACTTTCATCATGTCTTCTTCAATGTTGGTGTTGACTAAGCTGAGTAGTCTACCATGTCTTTCACTTAAGGATGAGCTTTCCGGAATTCTTGAGGTGAGCTCCTTGAGTTGAGGAGAGATTCTCACAAGGTTGACTTGGATGGTCTTTCTGCGAGGAATTTCCATGACCTACAAAATAAGAACAAAGATGAAGATCCAAACCCTTGAAATGGTTAGTGAATGCATATGATGCTTTATGATGTTTATGATGTATGCATAAACATATGTACAAGCAAATCACACCAAACCCTAGTTTCAGGCTTGCATGGGGTTTCATAGGTAAGTACCCTCTTGAGTGTAGTTGGCTTAAAAACCTGTCCTATAAATAGTAACCGGGTTCTAAGGAGCTCAATATCACTGGATTGTTTTCATTGTTCATTGTTTTGGTTTAGCCACTTAACTAGCGACCAAAATATTCCAAGAAAACAACCCTCAATGAGTGTAGTATCGAGTATCTACCAACTTCGGACTGCACCAAAGCCGGTCATTTCACTACCCCTAATAAAAGGCCAAGATGGTCAAGTAAGGTCCTAGGTCATTAGTGCTTAGTGACATCACTCAGCGGCCCCGTACTCTCCTTGATTGAACTCAAGGGTTACCGGTACTCACAAATATGTCGCACTAATATAGCTATTGCTTCGACCGTGTCGGTATACCCCGCACAGTTTCCACAACGTATTGCTATCTATGAATGTTTCCCAAAATCCGGGTGTAGGATTGCAAACCCAAACAATAGAGCCAAAATATAAAGCAATCAAATCAAACAATTAGTCATGCAAGAGGGTGATCTAAGCCCTAAGGTTACTCCACTTTTAAAATTATCCCCAGCAGAGTCGCCAGTTCTGTGATACGGTGGGAGAATTGACTATGGTTTTGCGTTTGTTTTCGCAAATGTTTCGATTGAGCAAGAGTCGCCACCGACTTTTTATTTTATCCTAAGGAAAGGTTTAAAAAGCACAGCAAAAACCTTCGAGATTTTTTCTTGGGTTCGGGGAGTAGATTATAGAAAGGGAAGGTATTAGCACCCTTTCTATCCATGGTTATCCATGGGCTCTTAGGTACTTGCTTAGATCAACTTGCCTTGGTTTTCAATTGTTTGAAATGGTGCTTTGTGTGTGGTTTTGAAAAGGTTTTGAAAAAGATGCCTTGTCTAGGCTACCCTTGTAACAATTCTTTACTCGAATGTTTTACAAAAGGTGTTTGTCTTTTTGAAAAGATGTTTCAAGGTTTTTTTGAAAGTTTGTTTTGAAAGTGTAATTTGAAAAATAGGCAAGTGTTTTTGTTTTGCAAGTTGACAAGTACCTAAGAGATATCTACCCTAAAGTTCTCAAGGATTTTGTTATGTTTTAACCCTTTTAACAATTTTGTTCCACCATTGCATTTGGTGGACAATCTTGTGTTAGGATGTGAAAGGGACGAGTGTGGGTCATCGTTTAGACCATAATTGCAATGGTGTTAAGTATCTTTGGGCAATTTTTCTTGAGAGGGACTTGATCATTTTAGGCAACTTTTCGAAAGCGTCATCGAGGGACTATGATCATTTGAATTGTGTTTGTTTTGCCCAAAGAGACCTAACATGCAATATGATTATCTTGAAATTAGGTCAAACTATTTTTGTCGTTTTTTTTATTTGCATACAAACCCTAATTCTAACATGGTATATTTAGAAAGCATTAAAGTGTGAAATTTAAAGCCCTAAGCAATTACAACACAATATGGGAAGGGGGGTACATATGTTCAAATGGGGGGATATTTAGACAAGGAATTTAAACCTAGCTATTATATCAATTTTGGAATATTTACAAGATAATTAATTGCATAAATTAAATGGAAAATAAAAATAAAGATGCAAAATGCAAAAAGGGTTTTTATATGTATGGAAAAAGGATGTTTTTTATGTCAAATAAACAAAATGAATAAAATAAAATAAAGTAATATTTTTGGAGTTTTTTGTGTTTTAGGGGTAAAAACCCTAATTTTATTAAGTAAATATATTAACTATTTAATATGTACAATATTTAATAATTATATACAAAAATAAAATAAAATAAAATATATTTATAAAAAGGGTATTTTTTTAGGTCAAATATTAATAAAAGAAAAATGTAGGTATTTTTGTATTTTAACCTAAATATACTAATAAATATATATGTATATGTATTAATTTCTAAATATGTATTATATATATATAAATAATAATATTTAATATTTATAAAAAAGGGTACATTTTATATAAAATATTTTAAGAAGATAAACAAAATAAAAATGAAAATAAAATGGTGTTTACATTATTTTTAGCATTTTAAGTAAAAAAAAGGGTTTATCTATTTATTTATGTACAAATAACTAATCTAAACAAATAAATGCCTATAAATTCAAAAATGGTGTAAAAAATTATTTTTATATTTTTAATATCATGAGAAAAAATAAATAAATCAGAATGAAAAAAGAAAAGTCAAAAAATCAAGAAAACAAACAAAATGGGCTCAGGGGGTGTCAAAGTGAAAATGTGGTGTGGAAAGAAATAGCACAGAAGGCCAGCCCACCAAGCCTTTCTTCAACCTCCAGCCAGAAAGATGTTCAAAAAACGCGCGCCTGAATCACCAATTCAAACATCTGGATTCCTTGATCTTTTGCACAAACTTACAACATAAGAAATGTTAAGCATTGAATCACGATTCTAAATATGTAAAGAACTCATCCTAACTCTCAGAAATGAGAGAGAATTTCATCATTCCCAAATCCTAACCTAAGTTTTTATCAATATTCAGACCTTAAATTCTCATAGCTCAGGCAAAATAAATGGAAAGTAAAAGTATGTACAGATTCAGGGGCATGAGTAGAACACTTTTTATTCACAAACTTAGAGCTAATGATGCCTACACTAAGAGTTAGAAGTTCAAGAAGATACCTGTTCAGTTGAAGTTGTATCTGATGATGGAGGTACTTTCAGAGCAAGGTGATGATTGGTACAGCTTCCTTGATGTCCAGGGATGCTATTCTAAGTTTTACTTTGCTTTGAAACACTTTGAATCGAGCTAGGGAATTTCAACTGCAAAACAAGAAAGTGAAAATGGTGGAACTGATTAGAGGAGTTACAGGTCGTGTTTGATGTTTGGGTTAGCTTCAAGGGATGTTATGGAATGTGTTTGATGAGTTCTTAGCAAGAATGCATGGAAGGGATGAGAGTTGGAACTCAAACTGCAGTAGGCTCTGTTTTTGTGCAGTTTTATGGTGGTTCTGTGTTCTAGAGGGCAATGGAGGTGTTTGAGTTGTGTGCTAGCTCAGTTAGGATGTCTTGAATGTGTACAAAGTATTTGCTTAAGGGTTCTATTGCTGAGATGAAAGTTATGTTACAAAATGCTAGGTTTCTTAACACTTAAGCAAGAAAAGGTCAAGTTGGTGTTTAGACAGGTAGAGGCCCCCATAACATGCTGCAAACCTTGGCATTGATCAGTGTGATTAGTCCCTAAACTTGTGCCAAGGGGATTTGATCTGTACTTCTTGGATTTTCATTTTGACATAAAGCTTACTTTTGCAAAAATGGTTAAAGTGCTTTATCTATTTTGGAATTAATCCATCATGCAATGCTTGAACACATAGAACATGGTCTTGGAACAAAGAGTTTGCATTAAATTTATGAGTTTTGGATGGTTTAGAGGCCTGTAATCAAGGGAAGCATGCTGATTTGAAAATTGCACAAGTTATGAACATGGAAATTGACCAATTCAAAAGTGAGTTTTTGCCATATTGCAAAATTCGATTCTCTCAAGTCATGAGGTTGTTTGATGAGTTCTTGGACATTTTGGAAAGCTTGGAATGTGTACTATAATCCATCTTTGAAATGCAAATTTAAATTCCAAGTGGAAGCATGTGAAAAATGGTCTTGAAGTTAGGTAAAAACCTTGCCTAAAATAGGTCAAATTTCTACTAAGTTAAGAATGGTTTGGTACCCTTATTCCAAAAATTGTAACTTGAGATACAAGCCTCTTTTGGGAAAACTTTGTGAATCAAAGTTGTAGATTATGCAATTGTCTACAACTTTCATGTTTTGACTTTTGCTTGAATCCAAATGAATCTTGGTGAGAAAGTGGGGCAAAGTTGGGAAAAATTAGGGTTTTTCATAACTTAGAAAAATTCCAAGTTATGAAAAATTCTCATTTCAAACCCTAATTTGCAATTTTTGATTTCTTGGTGAACAAGTTTCATGATTTGGCATGTTTTGATGAAAAATGAATCTTGACTCTTGATTTTGACCAAAAAGTCAAAGTTTGACTTTTCAGTATACAGTCAAAATTTGATCAATTGACTGGGAAATTCAACTGTCAATCTTGTGTACTTGGGATCTTTTGAACTTGTTGAGCATGTCAAGACAATTCCATGGGGTCCTTGAGTCCATATGTGAGCTTGGTTTGCCATTGTCTAGGTCAAATAGTCAAAAATTGCCTTTGTGCAGTCAAAACCCTAAAAATGACCATTTTGCCCTTTTGATGATCTGATCAAATTTCTTGTGGAATTGTGATCCAAACTTGATCAAATGGTTCATGTGAGTTCATAATGTTGATGTGGATCAATTTTCATGAGATTTGACTGTCAATTGGCCACAGTTGACTTTTTCCCCAATACAATTGATTTCTAGGTCAACTGCCCAATTGACTGGGCAAAATTTGGAATCAAGACTTGAAACTTGGTATGGATAAACTTGGGAGTCCAATATGAAGCATGAAAGTCATCCTAGGCAATCTAGGTCAAAATATCTTTGTGCAAACACAAACCCTAATTTGGGTCAACAGTGCAAGGAGAAGTCTTGAGCAGATGAAACCCTAACTGGATCTTGATCTCCAAGGGCTTTGTGATGAGAAATGTTGAGAAAATGGGAGGGCAAATTTTGGGGTACAACACACATCATTAAGCTTCATCAAGACGGATGTAACCGTATGAAGCAAACAATCGAGACTGGGGATCAGGTTATTAATCAGCCTTTGATAAGATAAGAAGTTGGCTTGGTGGAGAGTAGACCTTTCCAAATTGTTGTTACGTCACAACCTCGCCAACAACAACATGGTAATCAGCATAAGCGGAACACATCTAAAAGACGCTTTACCGAAATCAACATGTCATTAGCTCAAGCATTGCAACACGTATTGGAGGCCAAGCTGATTATGTTGAAGGATCCTCCTTAGAATCCCAACACTACTTCCCCAATGTACAATCCAAATGTGAGGTGTGCATACCACTCCAACAGTCCTGGACATGACACTAATAGTTGTTGGACATTGAGAAATAAGATTCAAGACCTGATCGACGAAGGAGTGCTGGAGTTTACTCAAGATGGTCAAGCTGAATTCTTTTTCTATCCCTCCAAGGCACACCATATGAAGTGACAAGTTAAGACAAAGAGGCTTTTTGTTCATCTAGAGTTTTCAATTTGTAATTTCTTTTGATTGTTCGAACATTTGTTTCATGTCAAACTTTGTTATTTTATCAATGCATTGTGTTGTACCCCAAAATTTGCCCTCCCATATTCTCCAAGAAATTGCCAAAGCCCAGTCACAAAATTCCCCAAGGGTTATGCAGTTCAACTGTCTCCTATACAGTCAAAACTAGGGTTTGTGTTCTGATCAAGAATTGAAAGTTTTCAAAGGCCCAATCAAGTCTCATGTACCTAAAAATATGGTCAAGTATCCTCATATCAAGTTTCAAGGCATTCAGCTCAAAATTGCACAGTCAAAACCCTAGATTGCACTACAGTCAACTGTAGGGGCAAAATGGTCATTTGGCAGTCAAAAGTTCAAATTTCTGGTCAACATATCATTTTGAAGCCACAAACATCATTTGATCAATGCTTGATCATGATTCTCAAAATTTGGCTCAGAAATCATCAAAGATGCAAAAGTTGCCTTATTCGGACAGCTGAAAAAGTCAACTGAAATTGACCAGGGCATAACTTTCACATGGATTATCAGAAAAATTCCATCCAAAGCTCATTTTGAAGAGAAAGACATTTCCTACAATTCATCTTCATATTCCAAGTCCAAGAAATGCTCTCACAAAAAGTTATCAATTTCAACATTATAGGTCATTTTCAAAAGTCAACAAAAAGGGACTTTAAGTCAAAGGCCATAACTTGAGATTGGTAAATCAAAATGATATGGGACCAAAGGCATTGGTTAAAGGACTAAAAGACCTTTCCAAAATGTCCAAGAACATGTGAAAATCTTAAAAATTGAGCAAGTTATGCCTTGTGGAAGTTGGGAAATTTTTGGGAATTTTGAAAAGTCAACAATGGTTCAAATGATCCAAAAATGCTAATGGGCCCATTTTTCTTCCAAGTT
This sequence comes from Vicia faba, assembly GCA_948472305.1. Lineage (NCBI taxonomy): Eukaryota > Viridiplantae > Streptophyta > Magnoliopsida > Fabales > Fabaceae > Vicia > Vicia faba. Next base: position 1,576,819,990 of record OX451739.1, on the reverse strand, counting down.
TCTTCATTCCAAGCCTATGCACGACCATTAAGCCCAAGGGGAAGTATTTTCTCAATTTTTAATTATTTATTTGAATTTATATTAATATTAATTCATTTAAATCATTTAAATATGTAGAAAATATAAACTTGACCTAAAAAATCTTTTTGTACATATTCTAGGCTCAAGATTTCGTGTACAATTAAATATGGCAAGATTTGGTTGATTGGAGCTAATTGACACAAAATTTCACATGAAAAAAGATATGAAAAGATCTTACAAAATCAAATATGCAAATCATTGAATTCATGAGATTTTGTTCAATTTTATTGACCTAATGCCTTCACTATATGATCAGGAATCAACCCTAATGGCCATGACACTAAAAGCTGCACTGAGAAGCCCTACACAAACTTGAAAAATTGCTTAGAAACTCAAATTCTGAAATCAACCTTAGAGGTCGATTCAAGCCTTGATTTCCATCCCAAAAGCTCCCTTGGCAATTCCTGGACATATTCCAATCACAAACAACAACTCAAACACAAAGAATTGGTAAAACGGATTCCAACTGAACCAAGAAAAATCCATGATCGTGCTTTGATTTCTAGGCATCCTTACTGCATTCTAATTATACATTCATGTTCCTTGTCAAGTTTTGAAACTAACCATGTGATCTAATTGCATTTTCGTGCTATATATGAGATTATGCCATGTTCGTTCCTTAGGGTTTTGCAGGGTACAAAATTGGGGCTTTAGCGATAAGGAAAAATTAGCCCATGAAAGTCACACCATTACGCTCAGCTCATCAAGACGAAGAAAAGGCACTAGTCGCGATCAATTTATGATCACCATAGCGCTAGTCGCTATTTTCTTGTAGCTAGCCTAAGACCACGCTTCCAAAACCGCTGCCATACGTGCTTGATTCAGAAAAAAAAAAAAAAAACAATGGGGAAGATGATGTGTTGGCGAAGCGTGATTCGCTAGTTTGAATTGTGCGCGTTTTTAACCATTACGCGTGGGTTTTGATTTTTGTTATTTATTTGATATAATATGTTAATTGAAATTCAATAGCTCAGCTGGCAGGGATACACGCTTGTGACTCTCATGACCTGGGTTCAAACCCCAGGTCTCACATATTTCTCATGTTATTTTTCTATACCTCATTCCATGCAGCGCTCACAATGAAAGACACCATATTCCCTCATCATCAAGCCATACACGTGCCCAACGTCCACAATCACAAGGCTGAGGATGGAGGAACACGTATGCTCAGGTCAACGCACCCACACACTATGCAAAAAGTCAAGAAGGGCCATGCTTATTGGGCCAGATTCCACCAATTTGACCTCCAATTTTGGGGCTACCCCCCCCCCCCCCCCCCCTGGTTTGCTTTTCTTTTTTATATTTTATTTTCTCAATTGTTATGTTATTTATTTTTTTTATTTGTTTTAATTAATTAATTATTTTTACAAAAATATGAAAAATATCATAAAATCAGAAAAAGGCAAAAAATATAATTTTTATTTTGTTATCTCCATTAAATTTTATATGTAAATAAACTTAGTTTTAATTAGGTTATAATTTCATTCTTTTTAACAACTAAAAATCCAAAAAATATAGAATTAGGTTAATTAGCAATTTTGATTCCTTTTCATATTTTGCCCTTTTTTTTTACAGTAATAATTATTTATTTATTTATTTTTTATAATTAAAAATGTATATAAATAACTTAGATTTAAATTAGGGTAAAAGTTCAATCTTTTCTTAATAACTTAAAAAAACATTAGAATTAGGGTTTACATCCAATTTTTTAGTTTTAATTAATTCTTTTTTCTTTTAAATCTTAAAAAACACAAAAATACCAAAAACATTTAATTTTCATTTTTTATCTTAATTCTTTATTAATTCAATATTTTGCAAAAGGGTCCAACGCCCATGTTCATATTTTTAATTATTAATTTCGCGTCGCTTATTATAATTATGTACATGTCCCGAAGCCTTGTAACAATTTTGTTTCTCGCACTTTTATTCGCTTTATTTATTTTTCGCTAAATCGGGTCCGGTTTAATTTTTGGCGATGTGGACCCGCGCCATTTGTAATAGTTGTAGATTTATTTTCCCGCAAACTTTATAACTGTTAAAAAGCATGCAAGAATGAATGTCCTAATTAAAATCAAGCGTAGAACACAACGAACATGACAAGACAAAATAACTGAAATATGACACACAAATCGCACACACCACCCCTAGGGTACGCCTCACTGTTGCCTTTCGAAAGGTGGTCGTCGAGTAGAGGACGTCTTAGTAAGTCCTCATGATCCGGGAACCTGGCATGATGGTAGCTTCTAAGGTGTCTTCCCATTGCTCTGGTGATCACCATGTCCCGAACCTTCGAATTGACCCGAACACCTCCAACGGTGGTGCTACCTACCTCTCAATGGTGGGATGGCACTACTTTTAAGGAAATTTACCCAGACGAATTCCTTAGGGTAGGTAGGTTCTCAAGGATACTTGCTCTAATTTCAAAACAAACTCAAAAACTCTTTTCACACCAACACATTTTCAAAAGCTTTCAAAGCAAATTTTTCAAACACTCTGACGTACGAGTCGAACTGAAATTTTTCAAAGAAACTTTTAAACCCACATTGAAAAGCAAGCAAACATTTTTGAAAACACATTGAGCAAGTATCTAAGAGCCCATGGATAACCATGGATAGAAAGGGTGCTAACACCTTCCCTTTCTATAACCTACCTCCCGAACCGAGAGCAATCTCTTTAAAGGAATTTTTCTGTGCTTTTGTCCTTTCCATTTGGAGAAAATAAAAGACGGTGGCGACTCTTGCTTCCGCGACATTTCGCGAACCAGCGTTAAACAGTCAGTTCCAGATCCACCGATCACAGAACTGGCGACTCTGCTGGGGAATTAAACTTAAAGTGAGGTGTACCTTAGGGCTAGGTCATAACTGTGTTTTCACTTGTATTGATTTGCTTGCTTTACTATTGTGGGTTGCATCGGAGTTACATAGATCCTAACCCGGATCTGGGGATACCCTGTTTAGGTAGCATAAGCTGTGAGGGACCTGTCCGGCGTATACCGACATGGGTAAAGCAGTGGCTACGTTGGTGTGGCGCCTTGGTCTGTACCGATATCCCTCGTGTTGAAACGGGGAGAATATGGGTCTTCTAAGGAGTCATTAAGCACCAACAGACCGTAGAACCTTAATTGACACAACTTGGCCTTTAGAATTGTAGCGGTATGCTACGCCCATTGAGGCTAAACTCTCGTGATGGTTCTGGCCGCAAGAAAAGATTGCGATGCTGGAGTTATGACCGATTGAGGGTAGTCAATGATATTGGGATCCTCTAAGAACCCGGTTACTTTGATAGGACAGGTATGAACCCAACAAACTGAAAGAGGGTAATACCTAAATCCCATGCTGGCCTTAAACTCTAAGGGCTTCTCTTGTGTGACTTGTGTGCCTTTGTACTTGCCTACTTGCATGCTTGTTAGCTGACACATGAACTATTTGCAGGTTTTGTTTATAGTCCTTAACTAGGACTCATGACAAGGTTTACCAAATTTCTTGCAGGTTTTGTTTATAGTCCTTAACTGGGACTCATAACAAAGTATACTGAATTTCTTGCAGGGTTTGTTTATAGTCCTTAATTGGGACTCATGACATGGTTTACCCACATCACCCCATGCATAGCATGACATCATACCATTGCATACATCCTAACCCATTTCAAGGATCTCAAGGGCTTGTGATGCAGGTCATGATAAATCGAACATCTAGCCAGGGGCAAAGAGGATTTATTTTCCTCTAGCCAGGGTTGTCAGGGGCTATGACCCACTGGATATGGTGAGCCTTTGACCCTTGAAGAAAAATTCTCAACAATATGGGTTTCCTTCAATCAAGCTATAAATTCCGATGCTAACAATTGTCTTGTTTACCCTGCGAGGTCCTTGAAAACATTGCATGCGTGTCATACATCTCATTGCATTGCAGGTATCCCTTTGACAGGTTGCTTACCCTTCTCCGCTGTTTATTTCAGCCGATCGTCATGAATCCTGAATCATCAGCCGAGCAGACTATCAAGGACCTCCAGGCTCAGAACGCCCAGTTCCAAGAGCTGATCGTGAATTTGACTCAGGGGCAACAAGATTTGAAGGCTCTGCTCTTGAAGAAGGACAAGAAAAAGAAGAGGACTGTTTTGTTCAGCCCTAGACGCAGATCTGGGAATATACCGCAGACTGAAACAGAGAGGACTACCCCATCTGTGAGGGAAAGCAGTCACCATGAGAGGGAGGTGCCCAGTCCAGTGGTCTCTGACAATGAAACAGATTTCGACGACGAACAGTACCCTCCGGCTGAGGACAAGTACAAACAGTTGGAGGATAGGTTGAAGGCTATGGAGGATCAACAGGTACCTGGGCTGGATTTCGGAGATCTGGGTTTGTCAACTGGTGTGGTTATTCCTCGGAAGTTCAAAGCACCATCCTTTACTAAGTATGACGGGGCGTCTTGCCCCAAGCTGCATCTAAGGTCCTATGTTCGGAAGATTCAGCCATATACGGTGGACAAGAATTTATGGATCCACTTCTTCCAGGAGAGTCTTTCAGGGACTCATCTCGAATGGTTCTATCAGCTGGATGGGACCAAGGTTCGTAACTGGGAGGAGTTGGCTACTGCTTTCTACAAGCAGTATCAGTATAATGCCGACCTTGCTCCTACGCGTACCCAACTCCAGGGTATGTCGTTAGGATCAAGTGAAGGTTTTAAAGAATATGCGCAGAAATGGAGGGATCTTGCTGGAAGGGTACAACCACCTCTGACTGATCGGGAACTCGTCGACATGTTCTTGGGGACCCTGTCTGGTCCATTCTTCAACCACCTAATTGGGAATTCTGCTGCTGGGTTTACAGATCTTGTCTTGACTGGGGAGAGAATCGAAGCTGGTATCAAGTCGGGGAAGATTCAAGAAATCGCACCTGCTGATACTCAGAAAAAGCCCCACAGTGGGAAGAAAGAATCCAATGCTATACATGGTAAAAAGGGTCGTCATGATGTAGGGGCAATCCAGATTTCTGATCCCACGCCCGTTCAACCAAGAAAGAGCAATAGGCGTAGGATAAAGCATCAAGATAGGAAGTATACTGACATCAACATGTCTTTGTCTCAGGCATTACAGCAATTGCTGAAGGCAAAAATGATCACACTAAAGGATCCTCCTCAAAATCCTGACACTTCCTCTCCCAAGTACAACCCGGGTGTGAGATGTGCCTACCATTCTGACAGTCCTGGACATGACACCGACGACTGTTGGACCTTGAAGAACAAGATCCAGGATTTGATTGACGCCAAGGAGGTCGAGTTTGAACACTGATCCTACACCGAATCAGCGAGAATGTCTTTTGTTCATTCAAATATTCAAGTTGTATCTTTCTTTGATTGTTCGAACATTTATTCATGTTAAACATTGTTATCACATTAATGCATCGCTTATGTCTATTTTGAATCAATATATTCGCATTCACTATATGCAATTAGTTTTCATATTTTTTCTGATGACAACTCTCGTTAATTCTAAGCCTCTTGAGGGAGGATGACGAAAACGATACCGCGATCATTACAGTATGCTTTTGAACAAACCCCGCTGATGAGGTACAGGCATTGTTTCAACCCCTAAACACTGGAGTTATAAGGATGATAGTCCCTCGTCAACCCCTCTGAGCCAAAGAAGTAGGAGTTTTTCTTTTCGAAATTTAAAACCCTTAATCATAACCTGGGGCAGGGTAGTCTCTCAGTTGATCCAAGTGCATAACGAATGGCACCAAAAAGGTCCTTACAAAAAAAAGAGAAGACAATGATGGTTCCAAATAACCATAAAGACAGGTAGTCATTACCAAAATAAGAAATAAAAACCCAATAAGTCAAAACCTATGAAGGAGACTTACAAAACTGGGGCATCCCACTGACTGTAATCACAAAAGAAACAGTTCAGGCAAAAAACAGGGATAACAAAATCAAAAAAGAAAGAGGTCCTACAAACCCTCGACAAAAAAGGAAACGACTGCCTATTCGGAATAAATCATCAATATTCGAACCATCATTGGGACATCAGGACAAAGACTCAAACAAGGTCTAACGTATGATCAACTGAGTTTAGGTTTGGAGAACATCACGAAGAGCGGGTGGGTACAAATAATTTGAGCCTTTATCCTTTGTTTCTTAAACCGTGAACCAGGCCATGTTATAACCCTTAAAAGTCCTAGCTGAAGCATGGGTTAGTTCGAAAGCATACTGTGACGAAAGGTATCCTGACTCCTTAAGGCTCGCAATAAAATAACGAGTTGACATCACGTTTTACAAACAATCACTTGTTTTATGAAAAAAGAATGCATTTTCAAAATCTTCAAGACAGACATAAGCTTTGCATTTTTAACATAACTTTGTTTGCATATGACTTTTTGTTTGAACAGCAGGGAAATTCGCATGATGAATACCTAGTGAACAAAAGCACTTTCAATCAAGGGGCATGGCATGATTATTGTCCATCATCTGGGGCAGTTAAGGCAATGTCCAGAGAATCTCTCAAAAGGCCAAAAGCCTGGGGCAAATCTCTGCTTGAGTCACTTGGGGCATCCCAGCATCAAATCTGACCTGATCAAATACCTTCTGGTAATATGGCAACACTGCTAGCAGGGGCAACTCCCAACATTCTGAGAGCGTGGACATGGTCGAAAAATACTACGCACAATCAAAGACCCGCTAGGTTGACATACCTAGGCAAAAATAAGGGCTTCCCGGCGAACCAAAAGGGTTCGGGCAAAATGAAGGGGTGAAATAAAAAATCTGTACGCCCGGCAAGTCGAAAACCTGAAAAGGCGGCTTGGGCAAAAATGGGTATCCCGGTGGACTGAAAACCCGAAAGGGCGGTCCAGGCAAAAGTTAGGGATTAAAGCATACGACTATGTCCCGTCTCCTTGTCACCTACCTGCTAGAAGAAGGTTTGACCCCCAACAATTATCAGCATCCCACATGTGCCTCCCCCATAGAAACAGGGGCAATAAAAGGGTGGTCTAAGCAATCTGATTGTTCTATCCTCCAAGGCGTCAGGGTAGGTTCCGTTAAAGAACATAACCGGCATATCAAAACTTCCCCAGAAGAGTCCAATCCGGTTTCCCCAGGAAAGATGGAGCCCATATCCCCAAGCAGTAAGCTTATCCCCAGTAGATTCTGGAAGCTTACCCCCCTCGCAGAGCACGAACGCGTCGTCCGGCTTGATTTAAAGAGTTATTTCCCTAACAGGATATAACTGGGTTATCCTCAGCCAAAAGCCACGGAAAGAGCGTCCTCGACGAAGTCTTCCTACCCCAGCGAAGTTCATCAACTACTTCCTATACAACAAGACATCCTCAGCAAGTTATTATCAACATTCAGCAAAGCATCTCTCTCCCCACAGAGTATTGCTTCCCAGCATGGTCGCTAGAGTATCTTTTCTCCCCGCAGAATCTTCCATTTGCCAAGTTTATTCCGCAACGGAGTCATCTTCTCCTACCGGTATTCTTGCAGTTATCATCCCCAGCGGAAGCAAAATCTATCATTCAACATCAGCCCAGGAGTGACTTCCCGGCACCCGTCAAGGATTTACTTTCCTAGACGAAAAACACATTCATAAAACGTCGCATACATCATTATAGCATGCATAGACGCATCATATCACCCCAATCTCATTTATTTTTGAGAACATCTTAATATCAGGCAATTCATGCATTATGATATTGCATACCACTAATTCGTTACTTTTTCAGGAAAGAACGATCAACAGATAAAAGTCTTTACCCGTTGAGGTAGTAATCGTCCCAGATTCCTTCATCATTCTTCTGAGGTAGTAATTGTCCCAGATTCCTTCATCATATATTTGAGGTAGTAATCGTCCCAGATTCCTTCATCGTCCTGCTGAGGTAGTAGTCGTCCCAGATTCCTTCATCATTCTTCTGAGGTAGTAATCGTCCCAGATTCCTTCATCATATATTTGGAGTAGCAATCGTCCCAGATTCCTTCATCATTCTTCTGAGGTAGTAATCGTCCCAGATTCCTTCATCATATATTTGAGGTAGTAATCGTCCCAGATTCCTTCATCGTCCTGCTGAGGTAGTAGTCGTCCCAGATTCCTTCATCATATATTTGGAGTAGCAATCGTCCCAGGTTCCTTCATCATATATTTGGAGTAGCAATCGTCCCAGATTCCTTCATCATCCTGCTGAGGTAGTAATCGTCCCAGATTCCTTCATCATATATTTGGAGTAGCAATCGTCCCAGGTTCCTTCATCATCCCGCTGAGGTAGCAATCGTCCCAGATTCCTTCATCATTCTGCTGAGGTAGTAATCGTCCCAGATTCCTTCATCACAGATTTGGAGTAGCAATCGTCTCAGATTCCTTCATCACATCCTTATCAAACAAAAAAAGCCTTCTCTAGTCCAGCTAATGACTCCCAACAGATTTTTCAGATAAAAACTCAGCAGAACTTATGGTTCCCTCTCCGACGGTGTGTGAGGTAGTAATCCCTTTCCCTATGGTTCCCTCTCCGACGGTGTGTGAGGTAGTAATCCCTTTTTTTGATGTTTCCCTCTCCGACGATGAGTGTGAGGTGATATTCTCCGATGGTTCCCTCTCCAACGGTGTGTGAGGTAGTAATCCCTTTTCTAGATGTTTCCCTCTCCGACGATGAGTGTGAGGTGATATTCTCCGATGGTTCCCTCTCCGACGGTGTGTGAGGTAGTAATCCCTTTTTCAGATGTTTCCCTCTCCGACGATGAGTGTGAGGTGATAGTCTCCTATGGTTCCCTCTCCGACGGCGTGTGAGGTAGTAATCCCTTTTTCAGATGTTTCCCTCTCCGACGATGAGTGTGAGGTGATCATTCCTTTCAGATTATAATTGACTATGGTTCTCTTCCCGATATTGCAAAGATGGTAATTCCCGCCAAGATTTTTCTCAACGAGCGTTGTTGAAGTTAAAGTCGCCCAAGGTTCTCTTACCATTCACGCTAATACAGTAACCATACCTGGTTCATTCATCAGCGTTTGAAGCTCCAGACTCAGCTCCTGTAACCAGTCAGGACACATCTATACCAAGCATTTGAAAATCAGCTCCTGCAACGTGTCAGGTACTCATTTGTTTCTTTTGCAGGTATGCAGGTTCTAGCTAAGGAATCTCCTACGCAATCAACATCCAGATGGCATCTATAAGCCCATCATCCTACCCAGCAATCTCCAAAGGGCATCTATAAGCCCATTCCCCCATCATCACTGCTAACATGTGAGCGCAAATTTCTGGGCACTCTAATGTTCAATCATCTTCTACCCTCGGATTACGAAAGGCACGTCCGCCAATCTGCATCCTCAGGTCTAAGAAGATTGAACAGGGGCAACTGTTGTACCCCAAAATTTGCCCTCCCATATTCTCCAAGAAATTGCCAAAGCCCAGTCACAAAATTCCCCAAGGGTTATGCAGTTCAACTGTCTCCTATACAGTCAAAACTAGGGTTTGTGTTCTGATCAAGAATTGAAAGTTTTCAAAGGCCCAATCAAGTCTCATGTACCTACAAATATGGTCAAGTATCCTCATATCAAGTTTCAAGGCATTCAGCTCAAAATTGCACAGTCAAAACCCTAGATTGCACTACAGTCAACTGTAGGGGCAAAATGGTCATTTGGCAGTCAAAAGTTCAAATTTCTGGTCAACATATCATTTTGAAGCCACAAACATCATTTGATAAATGCTTGATCATGATTCTCAAAATTTGGCTCAGAAATCATCAAAGATGCAAAAGTTGCCTTATTCGGACAGCTGAAAAAGTCAACTGAAATTGACCAGGGCATAACTTTCACATGGATTATCAGGAAAATTCCATCCAAAGCTCATTTTGAAGAGAAAGACATTTCCTACAATTCATCTTCATATTCCAAGTCCAAGAAATGCTCTCACAAAAAGTTATCAATTTCAACATTATAGGTCATTTTCAAAAGTCAACAAAAAGGGACTTTAAGTCAAAGGCCATAACTTGAGATTGGTAAATCAAAATGATATGGGACCAAATGCATTGGTTAAAGGACTCAAAGACCTTTCCAAAATGTCCAAGAACATGTGAAAAGCTTAAAAATTGAGCAAGTTATGCCTTGTGGAAGTTGGGAAATTTTTGGGAATTTTGAAAAGTCAACAATGGTTCAAATGATCCAAAAATGCTAATGGGCCCATTTTTCTTCCAAGTTTCTTCATGCCAAGCCTATGCACGACCATTAAGCCCAAGGGGAAGTATTTTCTCAATTTTTAATTATTTATTTGAATTTATATTAATATTAATTCATTTAAATCATTTAAATATGTAGAAAATATAAACTTGACCTAAAAAATCTTTTTGTACATATTCTAGGCTCAAGATTTCGTGTACAATTAAATATGGCAAGATTTGGTTGATTGGAGCTAATTGACACAAAATTTCACATGAAAAAAGATATGAAAAGATCTTACAAAATCAAATATGCAAATCATTGAATTCATGAGATTTTGTTCAATTTTATTGACCTAATGCCTTCACTATATGATCAGGAATCAACCCTAATGGCCATGACACTAAAAGCTGCGCTGAGAAGCCCTACACAAACTTGAAAAATTGCTTAGAAACTCAAATTCTGAAATCAACCTTAGAGGTCGATTCAAGCCTTGATTTCCATCCCAAAAGCTCCCTTGGCAATTCCTGGACATATTCCAATCACAAACAACAACTCAAACACAAAGAATTGGTAAAACGGATTCCAACTGAACCAAGAAAAATCCATGATCGTGCTTTGATTTCTAGGCATCCTTACTGCATTCTAATTATACATTCATGTTCCTTGTCAAGTTTTGAAACTAACCATGTGATCTAATTGCATTTTCGTGCTATATATGAGATTATGCCATGTTCGTTCCTTAGGGTTTTGCAGGGTACAAAATTGGGGCTTTAGCGATAAGGAAAAATTAGCCCATGAAAGTCACACCATTACGCTCAGCTCATCAAGACGAAGAAAAGGCACTAGTCGCGATCAATTTATGATCACCATAGCGCTAGTCGCTATTTTCTTGTAGCTAGCCTAAGACCACGCTTCCAAAACCGCTGCCATACGTGCTTGATTCAGAAAAAAAATAAAAAAACAATGGGGAAGATGATGTGTTGGCGAAGCGTGATTCGCTAGTTTGAATTGCGCGCGTTTTTAACCATTACGCGTGGGTTTTGATTTTTGTTATTTATTTGATATAATATGTTAATTGAAATTCAATAGCTCAGCTGGCAGGGATACACGCTTGTGACTCTCATGACCTGGGTTCAAACCCCAGGTCTCACATATTTCTCATGTTATTTTTCTATACCTCATTCCATGCAGCGCTCACAATGAAAGACACCATATTCCCTCATCATCAAGCCATACACGTGCCCAACGTCCACAATCACAAGGCTGAGGATGGAGGAACACGTATGCTCAGGTCAACGCACCCACACACTATGCAAAAAGTCAAGAAGGGCCATGCTTATTGGGCCAGATTCCACCAATTTGACCTCCAATTTTGGGGCTACCCCCCCCCCCCCCCCTGGTTTGCTTTTCTTTTTTATATTTTATTTTCTCAATTGTTATGTTATTTATTTTTTTTATTTGTTTTAATTAATTAATTATTTTTACAAAAATATGAAAAATATCATAAAATCAGAAAAAGGCAAAAAATATAATTTTTATTTTGTTATCTCCATTAAATTTTATATGTAAATAAACTTAGTTTTAATTAGGTTATAATTTCATTCTTTTTAACAACTAAAAATCCAAAAAATATAGAATTAGGTTAATTAGCAATTTTGATTCCTTTTCATATTTTGCCCTTTTTTTTTACAGTAATAATTATTTATTTATTTATTTTTTATAATTAAAAATGTATATAAATAACTTAGATTTAAATTAGGGTAAAAGTTCAATCTTTTCTTAATAACTTAAAAAAACATTAGAATTAGGGTTTACATCCAATTTTTTAGTTTTAATTAATTCTTTTTTCTTTTAAATCTTAAAAAACACAAAAATACCAAAAACATTTAATTTTCATTTTTTATCTTAATTCTTTATTAATTCAATATTTTGAAAAAGGGTCCAACGCCCATGTTCATATTTTTAATTATTAATTTCGCGTCGCTTATTATAATTATGTACATGTCCCGAAGCCTTGTAACAATTTTGTTTCTCGCACTTTTATTCGCTTTATTTATTTTTCGCTAAATCGGGTCCGGTTTAATTTTTGGCGATGTGGACCCGCGCCATTTGTAATAGTTGTAGATTTATTTTCCCGCAAACTTTATAACTGTTAAAAAGCATGCAAGAATGAATGTCCTAATTAAAATCAAGCGTAGAACACAACGAACATGACAAGACAAAATAACTGAAATATGACACACAAATCGCACACACCACCCCTAGGGTACGCCTCACTGTTGCCTTTCGAAAGGTGGTCGTCGAGTAGAGGACGTCTTAGTAAGTCCTCATGATCCGGGAACCTGGCATGAGGGTAGCTTCTAAGGTGTCTTCCCATTGCTCTGGTGATCACCATGTCCCGAACCTTCGAATTGACCCGAACACCTCCAACGGTGGTGCTACCTACCTCTCAATGGTGGGATGGCACTACTTTTAAGGACATTTACCCAGACGAATTCCTTAGGGTAGGTAGGTTCTCAAGGATACTTGCTCTAATTTCAAAACAAACTCAAAACTCTTTTCACACCAACACATTTTCAAAAGCTTTCAAAGCAAATTTTTCAAACACTCTGACGTACGAGTCGAACTGAAATTTTTCAAAGAAACTTTTAAACCCACATTGAAAAGCAAGCAAACATTTTTGAAAACACATTGAGCAAGTATCTAAGAGCCCATGGATAACCATGGATAGAAAGGGTGCTAACACCTTCCCTTTCTATAACCTACCTCCCGAACCGAGAGCAATCTCTTTAAAGGAATTTTTCTGTGCTTTTGTCCTTTCCATTTGGAGAAAATAAAAGACGGTGGCGACTCTTGCTTCCGCGACATTTCGCGAACCAGCGTTAAACAGTCAGTTCCAGATCCACCGATCACACATTGCATATGTTTGTCTTGAATCATTTCATTCGTATTCACTATATTTGAACTATGTTTTTACTTCCTTTCGTGATATCCAACTCTTGATTAAAAGTTGTAAGCTTTTAGAGGGAGGATGACGAAAAAGATACCACAATCTCGTATAGTATGCTTTTGAACAGACCGCTAACGATGTACATGCATTGTTTTGAATCCTAAAAAATGGAGTTATAAGGAAGATAATCCCTAGTCAACCCCTTTGAGCCTAAGAAGTAGGAGTTTTCTTTCCACACAAATTAAAACCCTTAATCATAACCTGGGGCAGGGTATTTTTCTCAGTTAATTCAGATGTGCATTCAGTCGCAAGCTCTATCTTCATACACGACAAATAGTGTAGAAGATGCACTCCAAAAAATGGTGATGGTTCCATATAATAGTCAAGGCATGCAATCATTGTCTCTCAAAAGAAAAGCCCGCTAAGTCAGAACCTATGAAGGAGACTTAAGAAAAAATTGGGGCATCCCGCTGACTGTAATCACAAAAGAAACAATTCAGGAAAAAATTAGGGATAACAAAAAAAGAAGAGGTCTTACAAATCCTCAATAAAAAAAGAAAAGGTTACAAAAATGACTGCCTTCTCAAACAAACATTCAATTTTTGAACCATCACCAAGTATTAGAGCAAAGATTCCAGACTCAGTTGGGATCTAAACGCACAATTAACTGAGCATAGGATTGAAGAACATCATGAAGAACGAGTTGGGTAGAAATAAAATTTGAGTCTTTATCCTTTGTTTCTTAAACCCTGAACCAGTCCACGTTATAACCCTCAAAACTCCTAACTGAAGCATGGGTTAGTTCGAAACTATACTGTTACAAAAGGTATCCTTACTCCTGTAGGGTTCACTATGAATCCCAAATTGATATCACATTCTTACAAAATTTATTTGTTTTACTAAAAAAAAAATTTCAAACTTCAAGACAGACATAAGGCTTGCATTCTTAAAATACCATTGTTTGCATATGACTATTTGTTCAACAGCAGAGAAATTCGCACGACAGATATTCGATGAACATAAATCCTCTCAATAGACAAAATCAGCTTAGGTGGAAAGACATTCTAGTGATAAGCCTTTCATAATCAAGAGGCATAACATGGTGTCCAACTGATTTGGGGCAGTCAAGTCAAGATTCAAGGAATCTCTCAAAAATGCCCAATATCCAGGGACATATATCCATCTGAATCACTTGGGGTATTGGACATGAATTCCAGCAATGAATCTTGTACGATCAAACAAACATCTTATGGCAGTGTGGCAACACTTACTACTCTGGGAAGTGAAAATTCTCCATACCTGGTGAACATGGACATAGTCGAAAAATACTACGCATGAACAAAGACCTGTAACAGCCCAAGCCTTCAGTATTCCCGAAACTATTACCTCACGATCTTCTCTAGCCCCCTTACTAGTAGAGTTTTTGCCTTCCGTGGGAATCGAACTCTGTACCATGGGGTTCAAGTACATGCTCAATGCATTCCCACTACCAATTGAGCTACGTAGCTCAATTGGTAGCGGGAATGCATTGAGCATGTACTTGAACCCCAGAGTATAGGGTTCGATTCCCACGGAAGGCAAAAACTCTACTAGTGAGAGGGGTAGAGAAGATCGTGAGGTAATAGTGTCGGGAACGCTGAAGGCTCGGGCTGTTACAAGACCCGCTAGGTTGACTGGCCTAGGCAAAAATAAGGGCATCTCGACGAACCAAAAGGGTTCGGGAAAAAATTAGGGATATACATATGAAAAAAACTGTACACCCGGTAAGTCGAAAACCTGAAAAGGCAGCTTGGGAAAAAAAGGGTATCCCGATGGACTGAAAATCTGAAAGGACAGTCCAGGAAAAAGTTAGGGATTAAAGCATACGACTACATACCGTCATCTCGTCACTGGTCTATCGGTAGAAGATTTATCACCCTGATGAACAACTACACGAGACTCCAAGAGTTGGGATAACATTCAAGCCATCCACAGAATCCCAGCAGATACCTTCTTCAACAGGTACAGAGGTAGAGACATCCTACTACAAGGTCACTACCATATTCTCAATATGCAGTCTAATAATTTCAGGTTCTCATATCTCCGGCAGAGCAAGAATCTCTAATTACTGCTCCAACATCTAAAAATTTCCCAGTGAAATCGTCAAACTTTTTGTTTTCCCCAACATGATTCCATAAAGATCCATAAGCGGATTATGGAGTTTCCCTTACCCACTGAAAACATTCTAAATAAAGCAAATTTTCCTCTAGAAACAGTACAGATACGATCCAGAGACGGATATCATTCTGACATTTATTCCAGACTATCATCTAGAAACGATTCAGGTACGATCCAGAGACGGATGTCATCCTGACACTTATTCCAGATTCTCATCTAGAAACGGTTCAGGTACGATACAGAGACGAATATCATCCTGACACTTATTCAGGATTCTCATCTAGAAATGGTACAGGTATGATCCAGAGACAGATGTCATCCTGACACTTATTCAGATCATCTTCCAGAAATGGTTCAAGTATGATCCAAAGATGGATGTCACCCTGATACTTATTCCAGACTATCTTCTAGTAACAGTTCAGGTATGATCCAGAGACGAGTGTCATCCCGATACTTATTCAGATTATCTTCTAGAAATAGTTCAGGTACGATCCAGAGACGAATGTCATCCTGATACTTATTCAGATCATCTTCTAAAAACAGTTTAGGTACGATCCAGAGATGGATGTCATCCTGATACTTATTCAACACATCTCCAGATACAATCATGACATAGATTCACTTTGACAATCCTCAAATAGTTCACAGAGTTTACCTTCCCCAACAGAGTTTATTTCTATAACAACGAAAGTTTATCTCCCAACATTTTAACTTCCATATCCGAAGATCTACATTTTTCACCTCTAGCAAAAATCAAGGATTTATTTTCCCTAATTCAACAATACAGCAATGGAACAACTGACACGTTCGTACATTGCATTCATACATCATTTCTACAAACATCATAACATATGCAACACAAATGCATATATCACAATCTCATTTATTTTGAGAGCATCATGCAATTCATACATCATGACATCGCATACAACTGACTTTACCTTTCTAGGTTGAGTTTGAAGAAAGACGAACACTATCAACTTATACAGCAGGTCAAGGATTAATGCCCGAAACTAGAAGGGAAAACTATCTACACGACCAAGTGGTATGAACTCCCAAACCAAGACGGGTTTACCAAAAAATACAGCAGGCCATGAATTAATGCCCAAAATCAGACGGGGAACTATCTATGTGACTAACATTTTCAAGTTCTAGATTAATACCTGAAACCAGCCAGGAGAACTATCTATGGACGACCAACTGTGGATTAACACCTGCTACCAGCCAGGAGAACTATCTACATGAGGAGATTAAAGATTAATACCTGTAACAAGCAAGGAAAACTATCTTTCTTTCTCAGGTAAGATATTAATACCTGTAACAAGCCAGGACAACTATCTCGACGACTGACCAAAAAACAAGTTCCAGATTAATACCTGTAACAAGCCAGGAGAACTATCTGCGGACGACTGATTGTAGGTTAATACATGTAACAAGCCAGGAAAACTATCTACATGAAGAGATTGAAGATTAACACCTGTAACAAGCCAGGAAAACTATCTTTATTTCTCAGGTCAGAGATTAATACCTGTAACAAGCCAGGAAAACTATCTCAGCAACCGACAATTTTCAAGTTCCAGATTAATACCTGAAACCAGACAGGACAACTATCCGCGAAAAGCTGATTTGTAGATTAATACCTGAAACCAGACAGGAAAACTATTTACACGACCAGACAAAGAAATCTTACACGGGTTCCTTCTCATATATCTCCGGGTGCAGACTAACACAGGCTCATCCTAGAACAGTCCTACATAGGCTCTTTCTAATACATTTTCAGGTAACAGTTAATTCCATTATCCCCAGCAAGCTACTGTGAAACCTAGATTTTAACCAGATAATAGTTTAAGTTTCTACGAAGTTTGGAATCCGACCAGATAGTGTAGCGGTAGAAATGTTTAAGACTAAGCCATTGGATTGACTAGACTTTATACAAATCAAAATAAAAATCGCCATCGCGCTTTATTGTTTCCAAAGGAATGGGAAAAGAGCGAATAACCCAAAAAGAGGGGGAAAGATTCAAGGTAAGGGGGTTGGTTATGAAAAGGGAAGGTATTAGCACCCTAAACATCTACGGTACTCCGCAGGAGCCTCTTTGTAAAATTTGTATATTTTGGATATAAAAACAATTGTATATAAAATGGATGGTGGAGGTGAGAAAAGAAATATATATTTTTTATGATTTTTGCACCCGCCGCGGTTGCGAACCTTTAGTGCCTACGTACCACCTTTCGTGCAATAGGGGATCAGGGTACACGTAGTTCCTCTTTCAAAAATTTAAAACAACAAATGTGTGGGTTAATTTTATAAGATAAAACATCATCGTCATTGTCCGTGTGAAAAACACACCTACTACCCACAATCATGAGAAAGGAGAATTTGCATAATCTCAAAATGGAGGATATGGCTTGGATTTCAAAATCAACAATGCCTCACTCAACACCCAAGTGGAAAATATCTCTCTTCACTACATATTTTAGAAGTATAGTTGTTTGTATCACTACAAGGATTGACAAGAGTTTAATCTTTTAAGAAAAGTTTTAAAGGTACAAAGCCAACGTGGCAAAATAGTTTGAAATGAGATTGATTGACTTTTAGTCTTCTCCCAAAAAGATGTCAAGGTATTATTAAGTTGGTTGGAGTTTATTTATGTAAATGTTTTGAAAATACATGGACCTAAGTCCAAGTTTATTATGAAAATAGTTCAAGTTTCAAAACAAGAAGAGTTTTCAAAAGGAGGGAGAAGATTTTGAAATTAAAGAAGATGGGAGGAGAAGAAGAGACTATCCTAAAGCATAAGGTAAAAGCTAGGGATAAGAACCATCTAACCAATAAAAGGCTAATACTTGACATTATGAGTCAAGATAGAATTCTCATTCTTTGGATTGAAACTAAGCAAGCAAAGATACTAGACCTCTTGAGAGAACCAAACTTCAAGTGTATTAAGTCTTCACAAAAATTGGGCAGAGTAACGGCTGTATACGGGTGAATTCGAGATTACAAACAGAGAATGTAATCACAAAAACCTGCACACAAAAACAAACAAGCAACCCAATGTCTTGAGGTAAACCTCAAGAACTCTAGACAAAATAATCAGATAAGATCACAAGGTCTCCAAGATAGGCCAAGGTTTCTAATCCTAAGTCCAAGAAAAAGTCCCATGCTCCATAATGCCAAGGATAGTAACCAAATAGTCCAAGTACCATTAAAGATTTTTTAGGGTTTATGTTGATTATTAAGTATCTTAAGAAAGGAAAAGAAAAGCTCAAGTGAGCAAAGTAAAAATGGCAAGAAAATAAATGCTCAAATGAGCAAAGATGAAAATGGCATGAAATATAAATGCTAAAAGTAAATAGTACATAAAGTATAAAAAGAATAAAAGCATAAGGTAAAACAAGTCAATAATTAGTGGTTAGTTGGATGACCATCTTGAAACTTGCATTTGGAACTCATTAGAGGATTGGTAGAACCAAAGCCTCCACACAACAAGTTGCATTTGCTTTTTGTCAAGTATATCATCCATTTGGAATTCTCATAAGTACCATTTAATGATCAATGATGTTTAAGTGATCCGCATTGACCAAAGGTGTTGTAGATCCATTAGAAGATTGGTATAACCAAAGCCTCCACACAATGAATCTCAAGGTTATTGGATCAAAGAGATCAAATTAACATACTTAGGCTTGCAATCATAAGTTTGGGCCACGAATGATCATTTATTCGAATAGGGACAAAATTTAGCGCTATGTTAAGCAATCGTAAGTGGACTTATATAGAAGTCGCACCTATTTTGAGTCCGGTCAATAGCAATCTATGCACCATTTGTTTTGAGACATAATATAGAGATCATGCTCCAACAACATCTAGTGCAATAAGAAGGGGATGAGATGAAGAGGGATGGGGAAAAATACACAAACCACGTTTGAATTAACTTTTATTCAAACTATTATTAAAATCATTCATCCATTTTTGTGGAGTTAAACTCAACACTATGGATCCAATGCTGTTAATAAAGTTCATGATCCAAAATCTAACCCAAGATCAGCCAGAAAATAGTCACAAAATAATATCATATTTAATATACACAAAAAAGGATTTTTAAAAATGTTTTAAAAATAGAAAATAATGAGAAAAATATCAACTATGTTCAAATTAATCAAGAAATAAAAAATAGGACCATAGGAAAATTAGGAAAAGGCTCAATAATTTTACAAATTTTTTGGTAATTTTTTAAAGTCAGAAACTATTTTTAAAATTAAAATAAATGGGTAAAATAAACAAAAAATGGTAAAAAATATTAAAGTCAGAAACGAAAATAAAACAAGGTCACCAATATTTGTCACAATATCATTGGATTATTCCATAATTTTTTTCAGAATTTTAAAATGTATAAAAATATTTTTAAACATTTAAAATAAATCAAATAAGTGTAAAATTTATAAAAAATACCAAAACATAAAATTAAATTGTGAAAAAATAAAATTCAGACAAAGAATAATCAAAAATATTTTTCATAATTTTTTCAGATTTTTTGGACTAAAAATGAATTTTCTATGATTTTTTGAAATTTAAAACAATTAAAATATAAAAATCAGAAAAAGAAAATAAAAGTAAAATATGTGGACCATTGGATGAGAGTCAAAACACGTTAGTAATCAAATCCAAGGGATCTGGTGCGCTGTGCATATCTGGTCATTAGTGAATAATGTACATAATCATTAATTAAATCAGATTTGAAAAATACAGATGGCGCGCCTTCATTGGTTGGAAGATGACACGTTGGTCATCTTCAACCTCCAGCCATCACGAATTGCAGGTCTCTCGAACTGTAAAATCAGAAGCTCAGACCTATGTCATTCGCTTTGTCTCTTCAAGACGAAGACAACCACACCCTCATGCCAAATTTATATAAATTGTAGCTCAAGCATTTGGAAGGAAAGTTTTGAAAAGGGATTTGAAATTTCATGGTCAAAACGTGTTTCCAATAAAAGGTAAGTGTTGCGACTAGAACCAAGGCAGTGAGAACAACACAATGATATCAGAGTTTTGAAGAATTGATGAAGGAATCTATCTATTAAAGTTGAGTTGCAGATCTCTGAAACTGGACTTCTATAGAGCAATATAGGGCACGATTCTTGAATGTAATTATGTGGTTAGCTTCAGGGAAGATCAAGGAAGGTGAATTGATGGAAAAATTGGATTGAAAAAGGCTCGAGAATGGATTTTGAAGTTACAGAAAATTGAGTTATGGAGCAAGTTTGGCAGGGTGATTCTGGCTATCCAAGCTTGGTAAATTGAATGGGATAGTTCATGTATTTATAGGAGAAGCGAATGAGATCAAAAGGAAGAGTGAATGATGCGTTTTGGAGGGAATTCATGCAAACCTGATGCATGAGTGAAGTGTGATCCAAACTTTATCAAAACTCATCTAATTCTTGCGTTTTAATGCACTAATCCACTTGGGAAAGTTGGCTAATCATGTTTAGACCCAAAACGCGTGTTAATTTGAGTTTTAGAGGTTGTAACATGAAATTCAAATTCTGACTTGCAAGGAAACTTCAATTCCAAGTTACCATTTTTGAAACTATGGCATTCTCAGCTCAAGGGGTCTCAAGGCATGATTCTTGATGCTTTGGAAAGATGAGGTTACAAGCTTTGCAATGGAAAAATAATGGAATCAAATGGATGCTTGAGCTGAAAGTTGCGTTGAGTCAAAGTTGAAGAAAAAGAGTTGACTTTCCATACTTAGAAATATTTCAAATTCTTCTTCAAAAATGACCTATAATCTTTTGCATCCAAACATGGCCTTCCACTTGGAACTTGATCTTGACCAAAAAAGATGGAATGAAGTAGATCTCTTGAGTGGCATTTTAAAACTTGAACCACTCAAAATCTCCAAAAATTGAGCAAGTTATGACTTGTTGAAGTTGGCCAAAAATCATGAAATGACCTATAATCTTTTGTATATTTAAGGCAACTTCCATCCATTTTCCCACTTTGTACATAAAAGAAGGCATAAAGTTCACATCTTTAAGATCATTATGGAAAAAGAATGGACTCAAGGTGATGAAAATTGACCAAGTTATGATCATTTGAAGTTACTTATGTAAAATTGTGGATTCATCTGGATGACTTGTAATCTTTCTTCTTCACCAAGTTTCTTCCACATGAAAACTCTTTGGAATTTTTGAAGTGATTTGTTGATAACTATTTTAAGAGAAAGATGTCCTTGGAATCACTCAAAAATACCAAAAGGTGAGCAAGATATGCTCCTTTGAAGTTCAAAACCCTAGCTCCTAGATCAAGAAAATGCTTTGAGGAACTTTGACAAGTTTGAACAAACTTCTATTTAACCACTGTTTGATGATTTCTGATGATTTTTTGACAAAATATTTGATTTATGAAATAAGGGTTTGAGAGAGTTTTGTGTTTTGTTTTGAATGGGTTGCTGTAATGGGAGGGGAAGAGGCAGTGTGCCATATAGTTTCTCAAGAAACCGGAAGTATATTTCCAGTTATAAGCCGTAAGTATACTTCCGGTTTGCACTCAACCCTTCCAACGTAATTCATGTATAATATGGTGCGAATCGAAAATATATTTCCGATTTTGAGGATATTTATGAAATTTCACGTGATGCGTAAGAAAGTCATGGGATAGGTTAAGAAATTAATAGTTATATATAGGAAACTAAAATAAATAGGTTTAATTGCAACTTTGGTCCCCTTATTTAGTCTTTTTTTTTTTTAATTTTGATCCTCCCACTTTGAAAACCATTATTTTAGTTCCTTTTTAAGTTTTGTGTTTGAATTTAATCCCATTCAATTTGATGTTTATTTTAAGTGATGTGGCACAATTTTAGTTGAGGTGACATTGAATATTTTATCCACGTTATTTTTTTAATTCTTTTTTAATTTTTATAATTATAATTATTTTGTTCATTTTTATGAAATAATGATAATATAAAAAAAAATTGATTCCAATGGAATTCAAACTCAGAAATATTAGCACAACAATACTTTATACTAAGAGCCAAAGCACTATACTAACACTTTCAAGTTGTAATTAATTCCCTCAAAATTTATTTATAACAACCATAAAAATGACTACTGAGATTTAAATAGACCACTTAGTCATCAGGATAAACATGTTAAATATGAAAAATATGAAAACTTTGTAACTAATACAAATATATACTATGTAACTAATACAAATGCAAATCCTGCGGTATTAAACATGTTAAACCACAACGCAATGCAAATCCTGCGGTATTAAACATGTTAAACCACAACGCAAAGCCTAAGAGGTTGTTTTCTCTTGCAACGCGGAGTCTCATCCTCTCAACGAAGCACATAATTACCATCACAATGAAATGGATTATTAGGCCAACTCCTGTAGGAGTGTGATCCCTCCAGGGTTCTTTGTGTAGGATCGGATCGCATGAATAAAAGCACAATCATAGATCACAAGGCTTATCAGTGTGAAGATAACTATAAATACTATGAGACTTGCTGGTGGGATTTCGAAATGGGTCCCATTCTTCTATCAAGTGTAATGCCTTGTTTAAAGAAGAGTGTGAATGTTTGCATTACCATAGTGCTTGAAATAATTGTTATAATTAAAATGTACGGACACAAAATTTTCTTGTGAGCAGTATACGGACCTAGGTTTGTCACACGAAAAAGAAAAAAAAAAAAAAAAAGAAACTTCCAGGAAATTATCCCAACGGAAGATAGGAAAAGAAAAACGAACGAAGAAACCATGAATGCAATCTGACGAAAGCCATGAGGCAAGAAGTTGATACCATCATCCACTATAAACACGCCACGTGTTCATGCCAAAAGTCCGTCTAGGTTCAAAAACCGCCACGAGAGAGAAACCTTTATAAGCAACCCCTACTCTCTCTTTTCACACCACACTTTGTCATTTTCCAAATTTAGTAACTCACGTTCCTCATGGCTCTCGCTGTTTCTTCTTCAATCGCCATTTCAACTTCCACATTCCAATCATCTGAACCCAAACGTAATTTCTCCCTTCTTTTTTCATAATTACTATTTTTAATGCCGTATTCATTTCTTTTATTCAGATTTTAACTCTGAATTTCATTTTATGTTTCAGTTTCACAATTTGGTTCAATTAGGGTTTTGAAAAAACCTTATGGAGCAGGTGTTAAAGCTTCTCAACCACGGAGTTTCGTAAAGCCGATCAATGCCAGGGATTCCGATGTGCTTGATCTTGCAGAGGCTATTGAGACCGATGAGGAAGATTATGAACGGTTAGCATATCAACTTGAGAATGCTTCCCCTCTTCAAATTATGGATAGAGCCCTTCAAAATTTTGGCAATGACATAGCTATTGCATTCAGGTAAAAAATATATATAATCCATTTGAATTTTATTGAATTGAAGTGTAATAATATATCATATCATATCATGTGTTGATTAGTTGATTGTATTTCTAAATCTTGATAAATCCAAAAATTTCTAGTGTGATAGTTACATTGTTGCTTTGGGTTTGCAGTGGTGCTGAAGATGTTGCTTTGATTGAGTATGCACATTTGACGGGTAGGCCGTTTAGGGTATTCAGTCTTGACACGGGGAGATTGAACCCTGAAACTTATAGACTTTTTGATGCTGTTGAAAAGAATTATGGAATTCGTATTGAGTATATGTTCCCGGATGCTGTGGAGGTTCAGGCTTTGGTTAGAAGTAAGGGGCTGTTTTCGTTTTATGAGGATGGGCATCAAGAGTGCTGCAGAGTCAGGAAGGTGAGACCTTTAAGAAGGGCACTTAAGGGTTTAAGGGCATGGATAACAGGGCAGAGAAAAGACCAGTCTCCTGGTACTAGGTCTCAAATACCAGTTGTTCAGGTTGATCCTGTTTTTGAGGGAATTGACGGTGGAACTGGGAGCTTGATAAAATGGAACCCTGTTGCAAATATGAAGGGAAATGACGTGTGGAACTTCCTTAGGACCATGAATGTGCCTGTCAATTCCTTGCATTCACAAGGATACATTTCCATTGGATGTGAGCCGTGCACCAGGGCTGTTTTACCCGGACAACACGAGAGAGAAGGTCGGTGGTGGTGGGAAGATGCAAAAGCTAAAGAATGCGGTCTTCACAAAGGAAATATAAAGCAGGAAGATGATGCTCATCTTAATGGAAATGGTGTAGTCCATGCAAATGACACTCCCGATGTCGCTGACCTTTTCAATACCCAAAATGTAGTTAGCTTGAGTAGGACTGGAATTGAGAATTTGACAAGATTAGAGACCCGGAAAAAACCATGGCTTGTTGTGCTATATGCACCATGGTGTCCCTACTGCCAGGTACATTAGTTTTTCTGAACTTTTCGCATACTGTTGAGATTAGCTCACATGCTTATATGGTTGCTTTGTCTTGAAAGATTTCGTTTCTAATGAGATTTGTATTCAAATTAAAACAGGATATGGAGGAATCTTATGTTGACTTGGCAGAGAAGTTAGCAGGGTCAGGTGTGAATGTTGGAAAATTTAGAGCTGATGGAGAGCAGAAGGAGTTTGCAAAACATGAACTGAAATTGGGAAGCTTCCCCACAATATTATTTTTCCCAGAACACTCCTCGAGGCCAATAAAGTATCCCTCTGAAAAGAGAGATGTTGATTCCTTGATGGCATTTGTAAATGCATTAAGATGAGAGTTATCTAGAAATTATATTGTTTGGTTTGCAATCCAACTATAAGCACTCTTCTGGGTTCTTTCATTACAACACATATATACTAGTATCATTCATTCCACTGTGGAGTTTAGGAAAATAATAAAAAGTATTGAAGGTTGGAGAATAATGGGGGTTCCGTACAGTAAGTAGGGTTGTCGTATTAGTGTACTAGTACTATCTTTGTGTGTTAGTTAATTAACTAAAGTAATTATAGTTAAACTACATGAGTATTAATGTACTATCTTGGGGTCAAAATTTTATAACTACATGATGTATATATTCGATGCATGTGATTGTTCGTCCATATTGTTTGATATGGTAATGTCCACGGGTAAGTAAGTATAAGGACATGTGATTCTGTCGCTCTGGTTAGTTCAGTATCAAGCTCGTGAGTTATTGTCTGTTTGATTGGTATCAGAGTCCTCACATGTTCAAATGACAAACAAAGTAACTTGGTAGTTGTTATATTCCCTTGTTAATTTTACCTTACATCCACATAATTTATTTAAATTCGGCATATAATGATATAAATTTGGTAAAACTTCAAGCTTTCATGAGCTTTTTGTGATTTTTTTTTTCAAATAACAAGGTATTAAAAAAACACAAATAATTACGTTTCGGAAAAAATTATGCAAATAATCATGTTTTATAAATGGGTAAAATATTTCAGCCATCTCAAATGGCGCATCCATTCAAATTTTTAGAGGAGGCGTCAAATGAGATGGCGCCTAGGTGTATCTGATTTTCCCTAAGCCATCTCAGATGGTGCCTAGATGCAATTATTTTTTTAATTATTTTAAAAAAAATAAAAGACAATTTCGTCGAAAATGAGACTTCTATTTTTGATAATAATGAAACGATTACATGATGGAAACAAAATTTACATATTATTTAGTTGTCTCTCAGGAGTTGATAACGACTGTGATTCTGCACCCGCGTCCTCGCCTAACTCGTTGTGTGACTCAACGATTTTCCTATTGTGGTTGGATCGAGGGTCCTGCGAAGTCAATGCGTCCATGAAATCTGTCAGATCACCATATCTGAAATACTCGCTTTCAAACATTCGGTCTCATGCCCCAAAAGTGGTCGTATTGGTGGGGGATGGGGTTCCATGGGTGGTCGATAGCACTAGTCGTCTGAATAAGTGAGGTAAAAATGAAATGAATTTTGAGTTTGATACTTATATGTTTGTTGACTGCTATGGTGATGTGATGGTTGATGGTATATTAGGTCGGTTGGAGAATGTTCTTCAGGTAGGCATGTGTATGAACTAAGGTGAAATGATGAGAGGCCCACATCAAGATGTCAGAAGTATGGTCTTTGTTCTTGGTATTGTGATTGTGTGTGGGGCATGTGTGTGTATTAATATTGGTCTTGGGTTTAGGGTTGGGTGCTTGTGGATTTGTATCGTCGTTGTGTTTGATGGGAGGTTGATGTGTGTTGGGTTTGTTGTTGGGGTTGTTGTTGGATGGTGTATGATTGTTGGTAGTGATGTTGGGGATTTGAGAATGATGTCTATCGTGTGCGTGAGTCGATCAAATACCTCGGGTCAGCCACAAACATTTCAGGGTTAGTAACCGATCTGTACCAATTAATATATTGATTTGTGTGCTGCACATCATGGTTTGCAGGGTAAAAAGGGAAATCTAACACATGTCGGTCACGCCTCTTCCACATCTTACACCATTTCAGAGTAAATTTGTTTCAATTGTTAACACCCCACTGGACGTCGGCCCTAAGGAGATGTCAAGGTGACAAACAAGTCAGGACAAACGGCATTGTCTTGATGCATGCCGAACTGCATTTTGACATAGTCGTTGTGGTGTATCTCCATAATATTGTACCATATGATTGCAGTTTTTGCATTCCAAACTGCTGCATTTTCAGGGTTGGGTTGATGGTCCAAACTCAAATGTGGTCTCCAAAGAAACTACAGCTAAAATTATACTATAATAGAAATAACTTAAAAAATAAATAAATTAAAAGAAGAAAAGTTTAGAGGTAATACATACATCTTATGGGCCAATGTGATCCAAAATATTACGATATATAGCGACATTTCGTCTCAGATTCTTGCTGTAATGCATGCCCCTTACACAAAACCTAAAACAAAGAGAGAAATAATAAATTATGTATAACTATTTATCATAAATAGAGAAAAAGTAAATAGAGTTATAGGGGAACATGAAGGTGTTGTTGTTGATGGGGTTAAGGGATCCCATTCTCCACCAACCCCATGCTTGGAGCAACAAAGTGCATCCATAAAAAATACATGTATTTTTTTTTTTGCATTTTTACATAATGAACTGTATAAATAGGCTAAAACGGCGGAATACCAACTATACTCTTTTATTTTATCAAAGTTCCTAAGAAAACTTAAATACATAAATTTGACACGATTACCTGTACTTTTGGAGAATAACAGACTTTCAAATAGCATTATAATATAACTTTTGGCTTTAACTATTTTAGCTTCCTCGGACGAATTTTCATTCAACTGAAGAGAGCGATAATGTAATTTAAGGTCCGTTAGTAACATACCTTGGCCCCTCTCACCTATTCCATCTACCATATCTTTTCCCAACATTTCCTCATAAAGAGAATTGGGTTGTTGAACCGACCCATTCACCATCTTACCCCCCCCCCCCCCCTCAATAAGGAGACTCATCAACATGTACACGTCCTCTAGTGTGATGGTACAGTCATCAATTGGGATATGAAAGATGTGTGTTTCGGGTCTTTGCCTTTCTAATAATGCGAGTATAAACCTCGTATCAATCGTTCGGTTATAAATATTAATAACATGTCCAAAACCGACAAATTCTAGATATGAGATGATCAACGGGTCAGGAGCAACATAGGAGTGTGAGCGACATCGAAATTTAGATGTATCCTACATTCAAAATGCATATATAAATGAATTGTGTATGACTAAATTTAAATGCACATATAAATGAATATATTAAAAAATATAAAATGAAAATATAAATGAATATATTAAAATTTACAAATGTGATAATGTTTTCTTTTATTCCTCTATAAGTATCGCCCATGGTGAGGAGAGCCATAATTGAAAGTGTTTTAGAAATTGTACCAGAGAATGTAAGAGTGTGTATCAGAGAGTGAGGATTAGTGATGCATAATAAATCATGTGTGGACAGTATTTATAGACGAATGGGTAAAGGGTTGGTATAATGAGGTGGTTAAGGGTTGGTATGCATGTCAGACACGTGTCTTCCATAAGCCAAATTAAATGGTGCCTACATGCAAAGTAGAAGGTATGTGCCATCCCACTTGGCGTGTGGAGGGCTAAGTGGCATATAGGATTCAGAAATACAAAGGTATGCTACTGATGGCAGCTGCACAAGATGGCAACTGTAACATTTTCGCAATTGCCTTTGCTCTAGTCGAGGGAGAGATTGGTGGTGGTTGGAGTTTCTTTCTTAAGAATCTCCGAACACACGTGGTTCTGGAACCTGGTCTTTGTTTGATCTCCAACAGACATGATTTTGTTTAGTGCATACAGTAATCATATTAATGGTTAGCATGACCCCTTTCTACACATGTCTACTACATTAGACATATCATATAAAATTTCATGTGGGAGATCAAATACAGGGCTCTTCGGAAAACAATTATGAACGCGGGGTATGCATCAACACAACCATCATTCAAACATTATCGTAGCGAGATCAGATTGTCAAATTCGAATGCGGGTAGATGGGTTGATAATCTTCTAGTGGAGAAATGGACGAGGTCATACGACAATGGACAAAGATGGATCCACATGACAATAAATCTTGTTGAATCAATGAACGGTGTCTTCAAAGGCATACAAAACCTCTCGTAACCGCTTTGGTGAAATCAATATATATTAGGATGGCTTTGTTGTTTGTAAAAAGAGGTGAAAAGTGGAACGCGATGTTACAATCGGGACAACTGTGGAGTGGAAGTTGCAAGAAATTTATGAAGGCAGAAAGTGCCAAAGCCAACACCCATCATGTTACAAGATTCGACCAACATAATCATGAGTTCATTGTCAAAGAGACAATTGACCATAACGAGGGGCTGCCAAGACAAGTATAGGGTTCTACTACCATCTCGTTGGTGCGACTGCAGAAAGTTCCAAGTCTTTCGTATACCTTGCTACCATGTCAATGCATAATGTACATATGCTCATCAAGATGCATTACTACTTCTATCTCCCGCTTACAAGGCTGAGACCTTGCTCAACGTATACATCAATGGCTTTCCAGTGGTAGCAAAATAGGATTATTGGTCTGCGTACGAAGGGGAAATAGTTTGGCACAATAATCAAATACGAAGGAATAAAAAGGGTCATCCCAAAAACAAGCGTATCACAACTGAAATGGACGCGCTTGACAGGCTAGAAATAAGGTGTGGTGTATGCCATCAGGTTGGACACAACAGAAAAAATTGTCTCACTCGTGCTACTAGCTCAACAGCATAAAAATTGTGTGCATATGATATGAATTTTTTAAAGATCTAAACGAAACATTTTTTCATTAAAAACATTTGTAACAACATACCAAATGCAAATAAGAAATAAAATGACATCACGACTTAAACAACAACACATACGCCAGATGAAACAATAAGACATACGCCAGATGAAACAACAACACATACGCCAGATAAAAGTAACATCAATAACATGACAAAATATCTAAAAATTACAAATGTTAAAACAATTTCAACTGACCCATGCATCATCATCATTACATCCATGTCATTTTTGACACCCTCCCACTAACGTTGAGGTTTTACGGTCGCAAGTGAGGTGGTCGTTCTTTGTCTCTGAATTCTTTTAATGACTTTGCCATCTTCGATTTCTCTGCCTAACCATCGAATCAACTCTTTCTTAAGACACACCATAGAATGGATATGCCAAAATTTCATTTTAATCGGAGTTTGGTGGCCGAGAAAAAAACATAGCAATCTCTTTTGAAAATCATGTTGGATGTCATGATGAAAAAATTAGAGAGAAAGTGAGAAAATGAGTGAAGAATTAAGGAGAAATAGAGGTTTTATTTATAGAAAGGCATATACATATAGGAGCCAGATGAGATAGTGCATCCTCCTAAAATTAGAGTGCAGCGCCATCTCATATGATTTAAAGGTAATGCATGTGTCATCTCATATGGCGCCTACATGCAAAATTAGGTGCATGCACCATATGAGATGGCTTGACCATGTTATCCATTTCTGAAAAATGGTTCTTTGCATAATATTCTATGAAACATGATTATTTGTATATTTTTTATCAATACCTTGTTATTTGAAAAAAAAATCATTTTTTGTTTGGACATAATTTAGCTATGGTGTATTTTTTAAAAGCTACAGTGTTGTAGCTTGTAATGTTTTTTTATGGTGAAATAATTCATTCAATCAACGAAGGGAGAGACCACGGGGACGACCATCTTGATGGTCACCAATCCCAATTCAGGTTCTTGAACCACACGATTTAGTAAGCGTAACTAATATATGAGCTTTAGAGTTTAAATTACGACTAACAAAGCTAACGCAAGCAAAATTAAAACTAGTCATAATATCAATATAGTCCTCCACAATTTTGGCAATATAAGCAACACCTTTGAGACCCTTGATACAATTTGCAACTGTCAAGGCATATGTCAAGATTATGATTTTTGTCCAATTGAGTGCTTTTGCCAAATCCAAGCTCCAACGATCTCTCAACGCCTCCACTATGAAATGATGCTTCTTACAGACACTGAACACAGTAGCTTCTGCATTATTTTTTATAATAATAACCCATGTAGTTTTCCAGTCAGAGAAACATACAACATCCACAAACATAGAGCAACCCACAACCATGTTATCTTTCATCCACCAACCAATGTCATCCCACATGTTATGTGTAGCGGTAGAAATGTTTAAGACTAAACCATTGGATTGACTAGACTTATACAGATCAAAATAAAAATCGCCATTGCGCTTTATTGTTTCCAAAGGAACGGGAAAAGAGCGAGTAACCCAAAAAGAAGGGGAAAGATTCAAGGTAAGGGGGTTGGTTATGCAAAGGGAAGGTATTAACACCCTAAACATCGCTGGTACTATGCAGGAACCTCTTTGTAAAAATCTGTATATTTTGGCTATAAAATATTGTATGTAAAATAGATGGTGGAGGTGAGAAAATAACTATATTTTTTTATGATTTTTGCACCCTCCGCGGTTGCGAACCTTTAGTTACTACCTACCACCTTTTGTGCAATGGAGGATCAGGGTACATGTAGTTCACCTTTAAAAAATTTAAAACACAAGTATGTTGATTAATTTTAAGAGATAAGACATCATCGTCATTGTCTGTATGGAGAACATACTTACTACCCACAATCATGAGAAAGGAGAATTTGAATCATCTCAAAGTGGAGGATATGGATTGGATTTTAAAATCAACAATGCCTCACTCAACACCCAAGTGGAAAATATCTCTCTTTACTACATATTGTAGAAGTATAGTTGTTTGCATCGCTACAAGGATTAACAAGAATCTAATCTTTTGAGAAAGGTTTTAAAATAAAAAGCCTAAGTGGCAAAATTGTTTGTAATGAGATTGATTGACTTTTAGTTTTCTCACAAAAAAGGTCAAGATTTTATTAAATTGATTGGAGTTTATTTATAAAAAAAAGTTTTGAAAATGCATGGACCTAAGTCCAAGTTAATTATGAAAGTGATTCAAGTTTAGAAAACAAGAAGAGTTTTCAAAAGGAGGGAGAGGATTTTTGAAATTAAAGAAGATGAGAGGAGAAGAAGGGACTATCCTAAAGCATAAGTTAAAAGCTAGGTGTTGTACCCCAAAATTTTCCCTTGTATTTTTTCACAAGAAATCACAACTTCAGGCTTTTCCTGATTTTTTCAGATTGGCTCAAGAATCGGTCGAACAGACTTTTCTCGTCAGTCAGACAAAATTAGGGTTTTCATTGATTTTCATGGCTCTGGAACAATTCAGAGTTTGCTTAGGGTTTTGGTTGATTTTGGCTCAACTTTGATCAGGCGAACATTCTTTGGCATTTAATCAGGAATTAGGGTTTTCATGCGCAGTTCCTCAGAAAGATTTAATTCTACGGTGCTTTGCAAGATATTCCGAGATTTGGATTGAATTCGCATTGTTTGACTTAATCAGTAAAAAAATGCACTTGGATGGAATTCGCATTGTGTGACTAAATCAGTGAAAGGACGCATTGGGTTTGAATTTGCAGTGTTTGATTAAAGTCAATAAAAAGAAAATACGTCTGGACAGTTGTTGTGATTGATTGTTGTTTTGCTTTGGACGTTGGAAGCGCCAAGTTTAATTGATCAATGCTGAAGCAATGTTTATTTAATTATTTATTATTCTAAGATTAAATAGTTGGAATTTATTTTCAATTATTTTAATTTAAAGAATTATAGATAATAAAGTAAACAAGTGAAAAGAAGAAAATAATTAATTGGATAAAAAAGAGTTTTTATTTATCTTTAATTTATTTGTACAATTGTTTTGTTTACAAATTGTTTACAATAATAATTTTACAATAATTAAATTTAAAATAAGACTATCCTAATTGTTTCTAAATCTTCAATTCTTCATTCTTCATCTGTTGCTAAATCCTCTCCATTCAATTTTGGTCTGCAAAAGAAAAGAAGAAATGTCAGAAACAGTTAAATAAATAGAAGACAGACAGATAAAAAAAAGGGTCATCATTAAAGGAAACTGACTGGAATCAGTTTGCCCTCTCTGCAGATCACGGGATTTCTCCCGGTTCACAGAGAGGGATGAAAAATGCTTGCAAAAGGTATGAAATGCACAAAAATTATAATTATACAAATCCAAGTTTTCAAACATCCTGCATAAATCCAAGTGGGCAACCAAAAGGCAAACTGAGTAGTTACTGAAAATGCCAAGAGAACAATGCAAGTCACAATTTCAAACTAGGTTCAAACTCAACTAACAACTGTCCAAAGCTGTCCAAGTACAAAAGGATGTCAAGGCTGTCAAAAATGCTGTCACTAAGAAGCAGAAAGTATGGAAAAGAGAAGACAAAATATGCAAGCTAAAACTAGTTTTGCAAGCAAGTTTTTCATTTCATCATTTCCCAAGCAACTGCCTTTTCAGAGAAAGTACATGATAAACATTTTTTATTGTTTTAATTGTACTGGAGAGAGAAGAGAGAAAAGAGTTCTGGGCTTACAGGTTTAGGCTTGAGGCATAGAAGATAAAAGACTGCTAACACAGTCAAAGAGCAAAAGATATCAAAGCAGAAGATATCAAACAGAGAGAGAAGATCACAAAACAAAAAGAGAACAAAGAGAGATATCATAACCACAGAAACTGTCAAGCTTTTCAAACCTAAAAGCCAGTTTACAAAACCATACAAACGGTCAAGCCCAAACAGAGAGCCTGAAGAAAACCTCCATCCCAAAACCTGCAACATCAAGCCTAACCAGAAAACCAGTTCCCAAAAACCAGTATAACCTGCAACATCAAGCCTAACCAGTAAACCCTGTTAAGCCATGCCAAACCTGAAGCAAGTCTCACCAAGACAATAACCTGTAAAAGCCTGTAATCAAACAAATGGTCCAAGCCTTACCAAAAACCCTCAAGGCCATAAACCTTTAACCTGCCAAGTTCCAAAAAACAGAACAACATTCGAGCAAGCAACTCAAAACCCTCAGAACTCAGAAAGTTCATCATTGGGTTAGTCCACAAGCAGCTATATCCAGCATACGAGGTATCAAGACAACCAAACATAGGGCAAACATACAGAGGCGTCAAGGCAACTCACAGTCAAGTATCCAGACCCTCAGAACTCAAAGAGTTCATCACTGGGCAAAAATCACCATCTCAAAGTATAACTCAGAACATACCATATATCAAACATTCCCAACCTCTAATCAAATCATCATCCCTAAGCATATCAAGCTAGGCAACAGAAGCAAAGTAAAGAGAGAAGAGAAAAAGAAGCGTATCAGTACTCAAAGCCCTCAGACAATCTCATCATTGGGCAAAGGTTCAAATAAATCCCAAGCAACTCGAGGCAACAAAGAAACATACGAAGTATATCCAGAAGTGCCACAAGCATACAGTAAAAGAGAAAGAAGAAGAAAAGAAGATATATTAGGCTTTCAGAGAGGCATCATTAAGCGACAGAAAAAGAACGAAATACCAGGAATCCAAGCGAGCTCAACATCAGCATCGTCACCTCACCGTCCAGCCGCCTGAGCGCCTCCACCACCATTCCTTCCCCTCCTCCGTCAAGGTAGTACATTTTCTTTTCATCCCTTTTCACGACCTCGTTAACAAACAATAATGAACATAACATCAGAATATAAAATCATAACATGCAAAAAACCTAAAGCCCTAACGAGACTGAGACGATTTACTACCTTGTTTAAAATGTTGCCTGAACGATCTGTGGGGAGAAGAGAAGGGATGGTGGCGCTGGTGGCTAGAGGTGAGGAAGGTGTCAGTAGCTAAGCATGGCGAGAGGAGACCAAGAACGAAGAAATAAACGACGACGCCGCTGCTCTCACAAACCCTAGCGTGTCCCAATTGAAACAAACATTTTGAAACCCTAATTTGAAAACTGTGAAATCGTTTGGGCCTCTGCCCCAGTCATACGCCTAAGCCCACTGCGTTTTGCACGCCTCACCCCCCATTTTCTTTTTCTCACTTGTTTTCTTTTAGTTTGGGCCAAACCCTTTCAGGCCCATTTTGTATATTCCTTCTTTTTTAAACACTCTTAAGCCAACCTTTTATTTTTAGTTTAAAACTAATATAATACCTTTCTTTATTTTGATAAATAAATTAACCACCCTTTTTATTTGTTATATACAAACATTCATTTTCCTAATCTTAAAATATTTCTTTTCTTAAGATAGTTTGTACATACATTAATTAAACTACATTAATAATTTTTTTTTTAATACATAAAAGAATAGAACTCAAAACATACTATTTTCTTTTAATTAAATTTTCCTATTTATACATTAATACTAAGAAATACTAATATCTAAGAAATAGGATTTAATACTTCCTTTTCTTTTCTTGAAATATTACTTTTGTACATAATCAATTAAAATACATTTTTAATATACATAATATAATTTAAAACTCAAAACATTTTTCTTTCTTTTAAGTAAAATACTTTTTTTGTACATATTAACAAAATACAAGATTACAAAAATTAAATAAAGAAAATATTTAATTCCTTTTATTAGGTTAAACAATGCTTAATAATACATTTAAATTCACATCCCAACTTGTAAATAAAATACATGTACACTTACACATTTACAATACACAAATACATTTACATTGCTCTTATACACATTTGCTTATCTTATACTTTACATTACATTGATTACATTTGATCTCAAATTCAATTTGGTTGTAAATTATCGGACACTACATTCCTAAAGTCTCATCCCCATTTGTAAATTTGTACCCCCACTCCCGGATACTATTTGTAATAGCGTAGACTTTAAATTCTTGCAATTTACCGCTTTCAAATTATACCATGGTTAGACCTAGGGTTTGCACGTACATAAAATCAAACGCTAGATAACCTAATACAAGACAAATACATGAAATCGATACACAATCACACTTGCACCCCCTAGGGTAGTCCCACATGTTGCCTTCCAAAATGGGCCATGCTTGCACGTGGAGTTTTTTTGGCAAAACAAATTCAAATGATCATAAGTCCCTCGATGACGCTTTCGAAAGTTGCCTAAATGGAATGATCATAGTCCCTTCAAAGAAAATTGCCAAAGATACTTGGCACCATTGCATCCATGGTCCATACGATGACCCGCGCCCGTCCCGTTAAACATCCTAAACGCAAGATTGTCCATCAAATTCAATGGTGGAACAAAATTGTTAAAAGGGGTTGAAAACATAGAGAAAACCTTTGAGTACAATAGGGGTAGACAAAACTCTTAGTTACTTGAGATCAACTTGCAAAAACACTTGCCTTCTTTTCAAAAACCACACTCCACCAACACTTTCAAACAAACTTTCAAAAAAACATTTGAAATATCTTTTCAAAAAGATACACACCTTCGTATATACTCAAACACGAGTCATTACATTGGTTGCCTAAAACAAGGCGTCTTCTTCAAAAACATTTTCAAAAACACACACACATACACCACAATTTCAAGCAATCGAAAATCAAGGCAAGTGATCTAAAAACCAAGTAACTAAGAGCCCATGGATAACCATGGATGAAAAGGGTGCTAATACCTTCCCTTTTCATAATCTACCCCCCGAACCCACGAAATATCTCAAAAGGTTTTTGCTGTGCTTTTTAACCTTTCCTTTAGGATAAAATAAAAAGTCGGTGGCGACTCTTGCTCAACCGAACAAGTGCGAATACAAACGCAAAACTCAAGTCAGTTCTCCCACCGTATCACAGAACTGGCGACTCTGCTGGGGAAACTTAAAAGTGGGGTTACCTTAGGGTTTAGATCACATTTACTTTCTTGCTTTGATTGACTTGATTGCTTTATCTTTTGGGTTCTTGTTTGGGCTTGTTGTAAATCCTACGCCCGGATTTGGGGCACCTTCTTAGGTAAATAGCAAAAAAACTGTGAGGGAACTGTGCGGGGTATACCGACATGGTTGAAGCAGTAATCTATGTTAGTGTGACATATTTGTGAGTACCGGTAAACCTTGAGTTCAATCAAGGAGAGTACGGGGCCGCTGAGTGATGTCGTGAAGCACTAACGAACTCTTAGAACCTTAATTGACCATCTTAGCCTTTTTAGGGGTAGTGAGATGACCGACTTTGGTGCAGTCCGAAGTTGGTAGATACTCGATACTACACTCATTGAGGGTTGTTTTCTTGGAATATTTCGGTCGCCAGTAAGTGGCTAAACCAAAACAATGAACACAGAAAACAATCCAATGATATTGAGCTCCTTAGAACCCGGTTTCTATTTTAGGACAGGATGAGCCAACTAACTTCAAGAGGGTATTTACCTAAACCCCATGCAAGCCCGAACCTAAGGACTTGTTTGCTTTGTGTGAATATGATTGCTTGTATATACACTTACTTGCTTGTGCATACATATACATAACATCATGACATCATACCATAGCATTTTCAATAACCATTTCAAGGATCTTGAGGGTCTGTTGATGCAGGGTCACGTTGAACCAAACGTCTACCAAAGGGCAAGATGTTTCTCCTCTAACCAATGTCAATCAAAGATCAAGTACAACAACTTGAATCAGTGGCTATGACCCACTCGACATGGCGAGCTTGATTCTCGTGGAAAAACATCCACCGGTGCAAAGTTCTCTAATCCAAAGAGCAAAGTTCAACCTCTAACATTTTCTTATGTTTACCCCAAGAGATCCTTGAAAGCATGTGTTGTACCCCAAAATTTGCCCTCCCATATTCTCCAAGAAATTGCCAAGTCAAGCTGCAAAATTCCCCAAGGGTTGCACAATGCAAAGGGTTCCTATACAGTCAAGATTAGAGTTTGTGTCCTGATCAAGAAAAGGAAGTTTTCAAAGGCCCAATCAAGTCTCATATGCCTACAAACATGGTCAAGCATCCTCATATCAAGTTTCAAGGCATTCAGCACAAAATTGCACAGTCAAAACCCTAAATTGCACTACAGTCAACTGTAGGGGCAAAATGGTCATTTGACAGTCAAAAGTTCAAATTTTTGGTCAACATATCATTTTGAAGCCACAAACATCATTTGATCAATGCTTGATCATGATTCTCAAAATTTGGCTCAGAAATCATCAAGATGCAAAAGTTTCCTTATTTGGACAGTTGAAAAAGTCAACTGAAATTGACCAGGGCATAACTTTCACATGGATTATCAGAAAAAGTCCATCCAAATCTCATTTTGAAGAGAAAGACATTTCCTACAACTCACCTTCATACTTCAATTCCAAGAAATGCTCTCACAAAAAGTTATCAATTTCAACATTATAGGTCATTTTCAAAAGTCAACAAAAAGGGACTTTAAGTCAAAGGCCATAACTTGCGATTGGTAAATCAAAATGACATGGGACAAAAGACATTGGTTAGAGGACTCAAAGACCTTTCCAAAATGTCCAAGAACATGAGAAAATCTTAAAAATTGAGCAAGTTATGCCTTGTGGAAGTTGGGAAATTTCTGGATATTTTGAAAAGTCAACTTTGGTTCAAATGCCCTAAAATTGCTAATGGGCCCATTTTTCTTCCATAATTCATCATTCCAAGCATGTGCACGACCACTAGGCCCAAAGGGAAGTATTTTCTCATTTTTTATTTATTTATTTGAATTTTTATTTATATTAATTCATTTAAATCATTTAAATATATGAAAAATATTTAATTCACCCTAACCAATCTTTTTATACATGTTTTATGCTCAATATTTCGTGCCTAGCCAAATGAGGAAAGAATTGGAGCAAATTGATCATAATTGAATCAAATGCACATGGAAAAGATATGAAAAAGATCTTAAGAAATCAAATATTCAAAATCCATGATTACAAGAGATTTGATTGAGTTTTGTTAACCTAATGCCTTCACTACATATGCCTGATGATAACCCTAATCACAAGAGACACAAAGCTGCGCCCAAAAGCATTTGCAAAACTTGAATTTTTTGTTAAGAAAGTCAAAACTGAAAAGTACTTTTTAGGTGGATTCAAGGCACAATTCTTGTTCCATTGGCTTGCCAAAGTTGTCCAGAAGCGATTGCAATCAAAAACATTCACCAAAGCTCAAGGAATTGGTAACGAGAACCTCCCATGTACAGAGAAAAAATCACGATCGTATTTTTAATTCTAGGCATTCTCATGGCATTCTAATTGTAGATTTATATTCCTTATGATATTCTGATGCTAACCAACATAATTAATTGCGTTTTTGTGCTATATACTCGATTTCACCATTGTTGATATTTAGGGTTTACAAAGCTTCAAAATAGGGCTTTTGTAATGGGGAAAAATTAGCCTTCCAGACCCATGCCATTCTAATCAATGCATCTGGACGAAGAAGATACAACATTTGCGCTTAATTTATATGGCCTTATGGCCTATTCGTTATTTTTCTAATGGTGTATTATAGAACGGTTCAAAAACCGTTGTCTATTGCTTTTGTGTTTCAGGAAAATCCAACAACATGAAGAAGATGGAGTCGTGGCAACAAGTGATTGGCTCGTTAAAAAATTCGCGCGCGTTTCCAAGCGTTGACCCACTTTCTTTTTATATTATTTGTTTGTTTATTATATAACAAAAGCGCTTGGAATGGCTCAGTGGCACAGGTGTTGATTGGTGATGTTAGTGACCTGGGTTCGAATCCCAGGTCTGTGTAATTTCAATATTATTTTTCCACAATAATTCCCATGCAGCGCTTGTGTTGGAAACCATGATGCACCTCCAGATCTATCCACCCACGCGTCCATCAGAAGCAATCCAAGGGTGCAAAATTGATGAGCACCATAAACCCTGGTCAAAGTGCTAACACGCTACTCAAAAAAGTCAATGGACCTGAATGCTATTGGGCCAGAATTGCTTGGACTTAACCTCCTAATTTGGGACTGAACCCCCCCTGGTTTGCAATTTTCTATCTTTTTCTTATATTTTATTTTTAATTGTATTATTTTCTTTATTGTTTTGATTTAATTAATTATTTTTACAAAAATACAAAAAAATGCCTAAAAATCAGAAAAGAGAAAAAATATAATAAATAATTTTTATTTCTAATATTTTCATAAATAAATGCATGTAAATAAATTTAGTTTAAATTAGGGTTTACAATATTAATTCTTTTCATAAAAAAATCTAAAAAATGTAGAAATAGGTTTAATTAATGTTTCATTCTTTTTTTTTTAACTTTTCTTTCTCACAATAATATTTATTTACTTTATTTATTTTTATAATTAAACTTGCATGAAAATAATTTAGGGTTAATTTAGGTTAAAACTTCAATATCTTTCTTAATAACTTAAAAATAATTAGAATTAGGTTTAGTATTTTAATTAATTCCCTTTTTTTCATTAAATCCTAAAAATACCAAAAACAAGTCTTTCTTTAATTAATTAATTTCCCCATGTAATTTAATTTTTTTTGCCAAAGGGTCCAACGCCCACATTCTTAATTTCTTATTTATTCGCATATTTATTTTATGTCATTTAAATAATTATGTACCTCTCCCGAAGCCTTGTAATTACTTCTCGCACTTTTAATTCTTTTACTTTATTTATTTTCTGTCAAATCGGGTCCGGTTTAATTTGGCGATGTGGACCCGCGCCATTTGTAATAGCTATAGATTTACTTCTCCTCGCAACTTTTAATTGTTAAACAAAGCATGCAAGAATGAATGGCCTTAAATAAAATCAAGCGTAGAACACCAATAAACATGACAAGACAAATACAAATGAAAATGACACACAATTCGCACACACCACCCTTAGGGTACGCCTCACTGTTGCCTTGCCTCGAAAGGTGATCGTCGAGTAGAGGATGTCTTAGTAAGTCCTCATGATCCGGGAACCTGGCATGAGGGTAGCTTCTAAGGTGTCTTCCCATTGCTCTGGTGATCACCATGTCCCGAACTTCGAATTGACCCGAACACCTCCAATGGTGGTGCTACCTACCTCTCAATGGTGGGATGGCACTACTTTAAAGGACACTTACACAGACGAATTCCTTAGGGTAGGTAGGTTCTCGTAGATACTTGCTCTAAACTTCAAAACAAATCAAAAAAATACTTTTCACACCGACACTTTTCAAAAGCTTTCAAAGCA
Source organism: Vicia faba (assembly GCA_948472305.1). Lineage (NCBI taxonomy): Eukaryota > Viridiplantae > Streptophyta > Magnoliopsida > Fabales > Fabaceae > Vicia > Vicia faba. The sequence continues at coordinate 1,576,779,189 of OX451739.1, read as the reverse complement.
ATTTTTCAAACACTCTGATACAAGAGTCGAACTGAAATTTTCAAAGAAACTTTTTAAAACCCACATTGAAAAGCAAACAAACCAATTTTGAAAACACATTGAGCAAGTACCTAAGAGCCCATGGATAACCATGGATAGAAAGGGTGCTAACACCTTCCCTTTCTATAATCTACCTCCCGAACCGAGAGCAATCTCTATAAGGAATTTTTCTGTGCTTTTGTCCTTTCCATTTGGAGAAAATAAAAGATGGTGGCGACTCTTGCTTCCGCGATATTTCGCGAACCAGCGTTAAACAGTCAGTTCCAGATCCACCGATCACAGAACTGGCGACTCTGCTGGGGACTAAACTATAAAGTGAGGTGTACCTTAGGGCTAGGTCATAACTATGTTTTCAATTGTATTGCTTTGCTTGCTTTAAATTGTGGGACTGTCTTGGGAGTTCTATAGATCCTAACCCGGATCTGGGGGAAACCTTCTTAGAAAGTAGCAACAAGGCTGTGAGGGAACTGTGCGGGGTATACCGACATGGTTGAAACAGTCTGCTACGTTGATGTGGCACTTTGGTGTGTACCGGTAACCCTTGAGTTCAGTCAAGGAGAGTACGGGGCCTCCGCGTGGTGTCATGAAGCATCAACAGACCTTAGGAACCTTAATTGAACTATCTTGGCCTCTTTAGGGTAGTGAGATAACTGACTTTGGTGCAGTCCGAGGTTGGTTGATACTCGATACTACACTCAATTGAGGGTTGCTTTCCTGGAATATTTCGGTCGCCAGTTCAGTGGCTAAATCGAAACGATGAACAATGAAAGCAATCCCGTGATATTGGGAACCTTAGAACCCGGTTACTTTGATTAGGACAGGTTGAACCCACCAACTTCAAGAGGGTACTACCCAGACCCCATGCTGGCCTTAAACCCTAAGGGCTTGTCCTGTGTGCCTTGTGTACCTTACATGTTTGTCTTGGTAAATATATGTGGTGTGTTTAATCATAGCATCATGACATCATCCAGCATCATATGCATTGACTAACCATTTCAGGGGTTCGAATTTTCATCTTTGTTCTTGTTTTGTAGGACATGGAAACTGTTCGTAGAAAGACAATTCAAATCAATCTTGTAAGGGTACCTCCTCAGCTTAAGGAGCTTATATCCAGGATTCCCGAGAACTCTTCATTCAGTGAAAAACATGGAAGCCTCATCAGCTTGGTCAACACCAACATTGAGGAAGATATGATAAAGGTCCTGTTCCAGTTCTTTGACCCTCTGCATCACTGTTTCACCTTCTTGGACTATCAGTTGGTACCTACATTGGAGGAGTTCTCCCGGCTCCTGAAAATCCCTATCCTTGATCAGCTACCCTTCAACGGTACAGAAAAGGAACCTAAGCTTGAAGAGATTGCTAAAGCCTTGCACCTACAGTCATCTGACCTCAAGGGACATTGGGAAGTGAGAAGTGGCATCAAAGGATTCTTAGCCAGGTTTCTGTTTGAAAAAGCCCATGAATGTTGGAACTCCCTCGACTTGCAAGCTTTTGAAGAGGTTGTGGCCCTCCTTGTCTATGGTTTGGTGTTGTTCCCTAATCCAGATCAGCTTATAGATATCAGTGCTGTCCAGATCTTTATGTCCAGGAATCCTATACCTACGTTGCTGGGGGACATCCTTCACTCATGTTACACTCGAACCATGAGAAAAAGAGGTGTCCTTATGTGTTGCACTCCTCTCCTGGGAAGGTGGTTTATTTCGCACCTTCCGCAATCAGTCTTGAAGAATGAGCGGGGTTTGAGATGGTCACAACGGTTGATGACTCTTACACATGCAGATATACATTGGTGCCCTAGGTCCAGAGAAGATGTCACTATCATCGATCGTTGCGGGGAGTACCCTAATGTTCCTTTACTTGGAATCAGAGGAGGTATTACTTACAGCCCATGCCTGGCTTGGAGACAGTTTGGTTATGCTCGGAGGGATGGTCCTCATGACATGTTAATTCCTGACATAGTTTTTGACTTCGACAACGATACTCAAGGACTTCGCCAGAGATTTATCAGAGCTTGGAGGATGCCCAGTAGGATAAACAGCAAGACACTGGGGCACAAGAATTCCATCCCGTTGGAACCTTACCTCAAGTGGGTACGAGCCCGCTCTCAGAAGTTAGTGATGCCTTATCCTCACATGCTCCCAGTAATCAAAGAACCAGTATTGGAAGGAGAAGTGTCCTACACTATTCAGCATCCTGATATGCCCACGTCCTGGGAAGAGATGCAGAAGAGCTGGATCCAGCTTAAGGAGGAAAGGAATTCTCTTGAGACTAGCCTACATGCCAGTGAAAAGAAGGTCTTGGAGCTCACCCGCCTGTTGCATGAGGAGAGGAATCTCAACACTTACATAGCTCCAAAGAGGATGCGCAGTGTATTTTGGGATTGATTTGATTTTTGTACTTTTGCCCATGAGGCCTTAATGTATTAAACAATGATTTCTCTAATGATAACGTGTGTTCCTTTTTGTCTACAACAAAGTTGAATTTTCGAACCCCTGAATGCATTGCATAAACACATCTCATTCATTATGTGCATAGCAGGTTTTTCCTCTTTTCAGGTTGCTTACAGTTCTTCGCTGTTTATTTCAGCATCATGAATACCGACTCTGCATCAACTGAGACATCAATCAAGGCTCTTCAGGCGCAGAATGCGCAGTTTCAGGAATTAATCAAGGGTCTGGCTCAAGGCCAAGAAGAACTGAAGGCTATGCTCCTGAAGAAGGAGAAGAAGAAGAAGAGAAGAACTGTTCTGTTCAACTTGGGCCGAAGGTTTAACAATACTCTGCAACAGGAAGAGGCTGGTTCTTCTGTTGACAAGAATTCTCCTCAGGCAGAAGCAAGGGTTCCTAGTCCGGTAGCCTCCGACAACGAGACTGATTTTGATGAAGAGCAGTACCCTCCTGCAGACGACAGATACAAGCAACTGGAGGATAGGTTGAAGGCTATGGAGGTTCAACAGGTACCTGGGCTGGATTTCGGAGATCTGGGTTTGTCAACTGGTGTGATCATCCCGCATAAGTTCAAAGCACCATCCTTCTCTAAATATGACGGGGCGTCTTGTCCCAAGCTGCATCTAAGGTCCTATGTTCGGAAAATTCAGCCGTACTCTGCGGATAAGAATTTATGGATCCACTTCTTCCAGGAGAGTCTTTCAGGGACTCATCTCGAATGGTTCTATCAGCTGGATGGGACCAAGGTTCGTAACTGGGAGGAGTTGGCTACTGCTTTCTATAAGCAGTATCAATATAATGCCGACCTTGCCCCCACACGTACCCAGCTTCAGGGTATGTCGTTAGGTGCAAGCGAAGGTTTTAAGGAGTACGCTCAGAAGTGGAGAGACCTGGCTGGCAGGGTGCAGCCACCGTTGACTGATCGGGAGTTGGTAGACATGTTCTTGGGGACCCTATCTGGGCCGTTTTTCAACCATCTGATTGGGAATTCTTCTGCTGGGTTCACTGATTTGATTCTAACTGGAGAGAGGATTGAAGCTGGGTTAAAGTCTGGGAAAATTCCGAAGGGTGCGTCATCTAGTTCTGAGAAGAAACCCTTCAAGAAGGAGTCTAGTGCCGTATATGGTTCCAGGAAATCAGAGAGACATGAGCACCGCCAATCTGTCAGCGCGGTAATGATTGCTAAGCCTGCTGCCGCTCCCCGGCCAACTAATCCTCAAAAGGTTGAAAGACCCCGGAGAGAATTCACCCGCTTAAGCATGACTTTGTCGCAGATCCTGCCACAGTTGCTCTCGACCAACTTAGTGACTGTCAGGGAGGCGCCGAAGTTTCCAAATACTGCATCTCCCAAGTACAACCCGAATGCTCGTTGTGCTTACCATTCAGATAGCCCGGGGCATTCTACTGATGACTGTTGGGCGTTAAAGAACAAGCTGCAGGACCTTATTGATGCCCAAGAGGTACAGTTTGAGGCATCTGAGAAGCCTAATGTAGTGACAGCTCCCCTGCCTGCTCATGGAGTTAATGCTATTGGGGACGAAGAGGAAGTTGATGAAGCTGAGTTTGATAGCTGGATCTACCCGGCAACCGACAATGGACTTAACAATTGGAGCACAAAGGACAACTTATCTGTTTCTCTTGTTACTGAGTAATAAATCTCTTTGTTTCGTTATTTTGTAATAAACAATGATAAACTCTATGGCCCGGTGTCTTACCCGAGGCACCGTGGTTCTATTTGTGAGGGCATACAAACTGTCATTTCATATATCATGAATGAAAATCTTGGACGTTTTTCGCATTGCAAATATTGTGCTCCTTTTCTGTCTTCCTTTTCCTTTACATAATTTTCAAAACAGCTGTATTTACACACACACTCACTCATACAGGTTTCAATCCACTCTGGATCTCACTGATAACAATTCTGCTACTGCCAATTATGACTTCGAAAATCCGATCAACTTAGCCGAAGACGAAGGTGAAGATGATTGCGAAGTGCCTGGCGAGCTTGCAAGATTGTTGCTTCAGGAAGAGAGGGCAATTCAACCCCATGAAGAGCCAGTGGAAACCATAAACTTGGGTACTGAGGCAGACAGGAAAGAGGTAAAGATTGGTGCCAACCTAGAGCTCAGCGTGAAGCAACGGTTAACCAAGATGCTGCATGATTATATGGAGATCTTTGCCTGGTCCTACGAAGACATGCCCGGGTTGGATACCGATATTGTGGTCCATCATTTGCCAACTAAGGAAGACTGCCCTCCAGTTAAGCAAAAGGTCCGTCGGATGCGTCCAGAGATGTCCGAGAAGATTAAGGCCGAGGTCATAAAACAGTTTGACGCCGGGTTCCTTGCAGTGACTTCTTATCCTCAGTGGGTTGCTAATGTGGTGCCGGTACCGAAGAAGGATGGAAAGGTCAGAATGTGTGTCGACTATAGGGATCTGAACAGGGCCAGCCCCAAGGATGACTTCCCTTTACCTCACATTGATGTCCTTGTTGACAATACAGCTCAGCACAAGGTGTTCTCTTTCATGGATGGTTTCTCAGGTTACAATCAGATCAAGATGGCACCTGAAGACATGGAAAAGACTACATTTGTCACTCAATGGGGCACCTTCTGTTACAAGGTCATGCCGTTCGGGTTGAAGAACGCTGGGGCAACCTACCAACGTGCCATGGTCGCCTTATTTCATGACATGATCCATCACGAGATAGAGGTGTATGTTGACGACATGATCGCTAGGTCCCAGACTGAGGAAGAGCATCTAGATCATCTGCAGAAATTGTTTGACCGGTTGAAACTATACAAACTGAGATTGAACCCAAACAAGTGCACCTTCGGGGTAAGATCTGGAAAGTTGTTAGGCTTCGTGGTCAGTGATAAAGGCATTCAAGTGGACCCTGCTAAGGTCAAAGCAATTCAAGAGATGCCAGTTCCCAGGACAGAGAAGGAAGTCAGAGGCTTTTTAGGATGCCTGAATTATATCGCTCGTTTCATCTCACATCTGACTGCTACCTGTGAGCCAATCTTCAAGCTGCTGAAGAAAGATCAGGTAGTACGTTGGAACGATGAATGTCAGGCTGCTTTTGACAAAATCAAAGAGTATCTCCAAGAACCACCTATCCTTATGCCACCGGTTGAAGGGAGACCTCTGATACTATACCTGACAGTGCTTGACAACTCAATGGGGTGTGTGCTGGGGCAGCATGACGAGTCTGGCTGAAAAGAGCATGCCATTTATTACCTTAGCAAAAAGTTTACCGACTGTGAGACCCGATACTCACTGCTCGAGAAAACTTGCTGCGCTTTGGTATGGGCTGCTCGCCGGCTGAGACAGTATATGCTGACTCACACTACCTTGTTGATCTCAAAGATGGACCCGATAAAGTACATATTCGAAAAGCCTGCTCTGTCTGGGAGGATCGCAAGATGGCAAATGATCTTGACGGAATACGATATTCAATATACAACCCAGAAAGCCATCAAGGGGAGTGTATTGGCAGACCACCTGGCACATCAAGCTGTAGATGACTATCAATCAATGAACTTCGAGTTTCCGGATGAAAGCATCATGATAGTGACAGATTGTGAAATACCTGGACCGGATGAAGGACCTGAACCAGGATCCCGATGGTCTATGCACTTTGACGGAGCCTCCAATGCTTTGGGAAATGGTATCGGCGCCATAATCATATCTCCACAAGGTACTCATACTCCACTCACTGCCCGGCTGTGTTTCAACTGTACCAACAACATGGCAGAGTATGAGGCGTGCATCATGGGTCTTCAAGCTGCAATCGACCTAAGGATCAAATTTCTAAGTGTCTTCGGAGATTCCGCTCTTGTGATCAATCAGATCAAAGGAGAGTGGGATACGAAACATCCAAACTTGATCCCTTACAGAGAATGTGTATTGACCCTGATCCCCCACTTCACAGAGATAACCTTTGAGCACTTTCCAAGAGAAGAGAATCAGTTAGCGGACGTGTTAGCTACAATGTCTTCAATGTTCAAGGTCAAATGGGATAACGAGGCTCCCCGAATCATCATCTGGAAACTGGACGAACCGGCATACTGTTGTGATCTCGAAACTGAATTGGTGACTGAGAAGCCTTGGTACCACGAAGTGAAGAGATATCTGGAAGCTCAGGAATACCCTGAAGGTGCCTCTGTCAATGATAAGAAATTCCTGAGGAGGTTTGCAGCCAAGTTCTTCCTAAGCAACGACATCTTGTACAAGAGAAACCATGATTCAACCTTACTGCGTTGTGTAGATAAAATTGAAGCAGAAAGGATCATGGAAGAGCTACATGAAGGGACCTTTGGTACACATTCCAGTGGACACACTATGGCTAAGAAAATCCTACGGGCAGGATATTACTGGTCCACAATGGAAGCTGATTGTTACCAACATTCCAGGACATGCCACAAGTGCCAGATCTATGCAGATAAGGTGCATGTTCCTCCAGTTCCCCTGAATGTTCTGACTGCGCCTTGGCCATTTGCAATGTGGGGCATAGACATGATTGGTGAGATTAAACCTACGGCATCTAATGGGCATCGCTTCATCCTAGTGGCGATTGATTATTTTACAAAGTGGGTTGAGGCAGCATCCTATGCTACGGTAACCAAGACTGTTGTGGCACGGTTTATTCGACATAACCTGATCTGCTGGTACGGCGTCCCTGAGCGGGTAATTACAGACAACGGTACCAATCTAAACAATAAGATGATCGCTGAGCTCTGCAAACAGTTCAAGATACAGCACCACAATTCTTCTCCTTACAGACCGAAGATGAATGGGGCTGTAGAAGCAGCAAATAAGAACATCAAGAAAATCGTGCAGAAGATGACAGTGACCTATAAGGATTGGCACGAGATGTTACCGTTCGCTCTACACGGATACCGTACCTCAGCCAGGACGTCAACCGGGGCAACTCCTTTCTCTCTGGTTTATGGTATGGAGGCAGTCTTGCCGATCGAAGTGCAAATACCCTCTCTCCGGATAATGAAGGATGCAAATCTGAACGAAGATGATTGGATCCAGACACGACTTGATCAAGTCAACCTCATTGACGAAAAGAGACTTGCTGCTATCTGTCATGGTCAGACGTATCAGAAACGGATGATCAGGGCATTTAACAAAAAAGTCAGACCACAAGAATATCAAGTTGGGGATCTGGTAATCAAGAGAATCATCCTTCCTCAGAGTGATCCAAGGGGCAAATGGACCCCCACGTACGAAGGGCCATTTATGGTTAAGCATGTATTCTCAGGAGGAGCAATGATATTAACCAATATGGATGGTGACGACCTTCCTCACCCCGCCAATGCAGACATAGTAAAAAGATACTACGCATAAAAAAAGACCCGCTAGGCTGACATGCCTAGGCAAAAATTAGGGCTTCCCGTCGAACCAAAAGGGTTCGGGCAAAATGAAGGGATGAAAATGAAAAAAATCTGTACACCCGGCAAGTCGAAAACCTGAAAAGGCGGCTTGGGCAAAAATGGGTATCCCGGTGGACTGAAAACCCGAAAGGGCGGTCCAGGCAAAAATTAGGGATAAAAGCGTAATACTATGTCTCATTGGATCACTTTGCATCCAGAATCCGGTATCTACATCAAGTTCAGACGGCATCGATCAGTCAGCTTCACCTTCAACCAAGGTCATCAAGTGATGAGACGCTCAGAGTTATAAAGGCAATAGCAGAGTTGAAACCCAGTGGGATCATTCACTTCACACAGCTGTTTTATTTTCTTTTGTACAAAATCTGTATAAACTCTCTTGTTCGGCGACGTTACTCTTACTAGGACGTCAGCCTATTGTACACAAAATGCCTATTTTCAGGCCATTCAAAAATCAATACAAATATATTTTCAGTTAAACGTGCCAAGTGTTTTTCTTTTTCTGTTTTGTTTTACGAAGAACGTCCAAGGTTCAATTTGTGATATATGCATTGACAATAACTTGCTAACTCATAAATATTTGCATACGAAACAAAGGAATTAATTGCAGGTGACACTAGAAACAGAGGCAATAAAAGAGTTGTCTGAGCAGTCTAATTGTTCTATCCTCCAAGGTACCAAGGTAGGTTCAGCTAAAGAACACGACCAAGTACATATTAATCCCCAGAGAGTGGTTCAGCAAAACAGCGCATTCTTCTCCAAGCAAAATTATCAAATCTCAAGGAAGTTGGGTATCCTCCAGCAGATATCAACATTCCCCAGCAACAACATATATTTTTAACAAGCATCCCTGGCAGTCTTGGTCTAAAGATTGTTCCCCGGAGGTATATCAATATTCAAAGGAATCACTTCCCCAGCAGTCCAAAACTTCCCCAGGAGAATCCAATCCAGTTTCCCCGGGAAAATTGGAATTCATATCCCCAAGCAGTAAGCTTATCCCCAGTAGATTCTGGAAGCTTATCCCCTCGCAGAGCACGAACGCGCCGTCCGGCTTTATTTAAAGAGTTATTTCCTTAACAGGATATAACTGGGTTATCCTCAGCCAAAAGCCACGGAAAGAGCGTCGTCAACGAAGCCTTCTTATCCCCAGCAAAGTCTATCAACACTTCTAACAACAAGGGTATCCCCAGCGAAGTTATTATCAACACTCAGCAAAGTATCTCTCTCCCCACAAAGTATTGCTTCCCAGCATGGTCGTTAGAGTATCTTTTCTCCCCGCAGAATCTTCCATTTGCCAAGTTTATTCCGCAACGGAGTTATCTTCTCCTACCGGTATTCTTGCAGCTATCATCCCCAGCGGACGCAAAAAAGCTATTCTTCAACATCAGCCCAGGATACGACTTCCCGACACCCGTCAAGGATTCACTTGAAGATATTCCAAGACCTTGTCCGGTTCAGTTAAATCGACCCTAAGATTTTCCTGATGCTTATCCAGTCAAAGGCCTTCTCTGGTTCAGTCAGATCGACCCTAAGATCTCCCTGATGCTTATCCAGTTGAAGATATTTCAAGACCTTGTCCGGTTCAGTTAAATCGACCCCAAGATTTTCCTGATGCCTATCCAGTCAAAGGCCTTCTCTGGTTCAGTCAGATCGACCCTAAGATCTCTCTGATGCTTATCCAGTTGAAGATATTTCAAGACCTTGTCCGGTTCAGTTAAATCGACCCTAAGATTTTCCTGATGCTTATCCAGTCAAAGGCCTTCTCTGGTTCAGTCAGATCGACCCTAAGATCTCCCTGATGCTTATCCAGTTGAAGATATTTCAAGACCTTGTCCGGTTCAGTTAAATCGACCCTAAGATTTTCCTGATGCTTATCCAGTCAAAGGCCTTCTCTGGTTCAGTCAGATCGACCCTAAGATCTCCCTGATGCTTATCCAGTTGAAGATATTCCAAGACCTTGTCCGGTTCAGTTAAATCGACCCTAAGATTTTCCTGATGCATATCCAGTCAAAGGCCTTCTCTGGTTCAGTCAGATCGACCCTAAGATCTCCCTGATGCTTATCCAGTTGAAGATACTCCAAGACCTTCTCTGGTTCAGTCAGATCGACCCTAAGATCTCCCTGATGCTTATCCAGTTGAAGATATTCCAAGACCTTGTCCGGTTCAGTTAAATCGACCCTAAGATTTTCCTGATGCTTATCCAGTCAAAGGCTTTCTCTGGTTCAGTCAGATCGACCCTAAGATCTCCCTGATTCTTATCCCAGTAGAAGACACCCAAGATTTTTCTCAACGAGCGTTGTTGAAGTTAAAATCGCCCAAGATTCTCTTACCATTCATGCTAAGGCAGTAACCATCCCTGGTTCATTCATCACCGTTTGAAGTTCCAGACTCAGCTCCTGTAACCAGTCAGGACACATCTATACCAAGCATCTGAAAACCAGCTCCTGCAACGTGTTAGGTACTCATTTTCTGTTTTGCAGGTATGCAGGTTCTCGCTAAGGAATCTCCTACGCGATCAACATCCAGATGGCATCTATAAGCCCATCATCCTATCCAACAATCTCCAAATGGCATCTATAAGCCCATTCCCCCATCACACTGCTAACATGTGAGCGCAAATTTCTGGGCACTCTAGTGTCCAATCATCTTCTACCCTCGGATTACGAAAGGCACGTCCACCAATCTGCATCCTCAGGTCTAAGAAGATTGAACAGGGGCAACTGTTGTACCCCAAAATTTTCCCTCCCATATTCTCCAAGAAATTGCCAAGTCAAGCTGCAAAATTCCCCAAGGGTTGCACAATGCAAAGGGTTCCTATACAGTCAAGATTAGGGTTTGTGTCCTGATCAAGAAAAGGAAGTTTTCAAAGGCCCAATCAAGTCTCATATGCCTACAAACATGGTCAAGCATCCTCATATCAAGTTTCAAGGCATTCAGCACAAAATTGCACAGTCAAAACCCTAAATTGCACTATAGTCAACTGTAGGGGCAAAATGGTCATTTGACAGTCAAAAGTTCAAATTTTTGGTCAACATATCATTTTGAAGCCACAAATATCATTTGATCAATGCTTGATCATGATTCTCAAAATTTGGCTCAGAAATCATCAAGATGCAAAAGTTTCCTTATTTGGACAGCTGAAAAAGTCAACTGAAATTGACCAGGGCATAACTTTCACATGGATTATCAGAAAAATTCCATCCAAATCTCATTTTGAAGAGAAAGACATTTCCTACAACTCACCTTCATACTTCAAGTCCAAGAAATTCTCTCACAAAAAGTTATCAATTTCAACATTATAGGTCATTTTCAAAAGTCAACAAAAAGGGACTTTAAGTCAAAGGCCATAACTTGAGATTGGTAAATCAAAATGACATGGCACCAAAGACATTGGTTATAGGACTCAAAGACCTTTCCAAAATGTCCAAGAACATGAGAAAAGCTTAAACATTGAGCAAGTTATGCCTTGTGGAAGTTGGGAAATTTCTGGATATTTTGAAAAGTCAACTTTGGTTCAAATGCCCTAAAATTGCTAATGGGCCCATTTTTATTCCATAATTCATCATTCCAAGCATGTGCACGACCACTAGGACCAAAGGGAAGTATTTTCTCATTTTTTATTTATTTATTTGAATTTTTATTTATATTAATTCATTTAAATCATTTAAATATATGAAAAATATTTAATTCACCCTAACCAATCTTTGTATACATGTTTTATGCTCAATATTTCGTGCCTAGCCAAATGAGGAAAGAATTGGAGCAAATTGATCATAATTGAATCAAATGCACATGGAAAAGATATGAAAAAGATCTTAAGAAATCAAATATTCAAAATCCATGATTACAAGAGATTTGATTGAGTTTTGTTAACCTAATGCCTTCACTACATATGCCTGATGATAACCCTAATCACAAGAGACACAAAGCTGCGCCCAAAAGCATTTGCAAAACTTGAATTTTTTGTTAAGAAAGTCAAAACTGAAAAGTACTTTTTAGGTGGATTCAAGGCACAATTCTTGTTCCATTGGCTTGCCAAAGTTGTCCAGAAGCGATTGCAATCAAAAACATTCACCAAAGCTTAAGGAATTGGTAACGAGAACCTCCCCTGTACAGAGAAAAAATCACGATCGTATTTTTAATTCTAGGCATTCTCATGGCATTCTAATTGTAGATTTATATTCCTTATGATATTCTGATGCTAACCAACATAATTAATTGCATTTTTGTGCTATATACTCGATTTCACCATTGTTGATATTTAGGGTTTACAAAGCTTCAAAATAGGGCTTTTGTAATGGGGAAAAATTAGCCTTCCAGACCCATGCCATTCTAATCAATGCATCTGGACGAAGAAGATACAACATTCGCGCTTAATTTATATGGCCTTATGGCCTATTCGTTATTTTTTCTAATGGTGTATTATAGAACGGTTCAAAAACCGTTGTCTATTGCTTTTGTGTTTCAGGAAAATCCAACAACATGAAGAAGATGGAGTCGTGGCAACAAGTGATTGGCTCGTTCAAAAATTCGCGCGCGTTTCCAAGCGTTGACCCACTTTCTTTTTATATTATTTGTTTGTTTATTATATAACAAAAGCGCTTGGAATGGCTCAGTGGCACAGGTGTTGATTGGTGATGTTAGTGACCTGGGTTCGAATCCCAGGTCTGTGTAATTTCAATATTATTTTTCCACAATAATTCCCATGCAGCGCTTGTGTTGGAAACCATGATGCACCTCCAGATCTATCCACCCACGCGTCCATCAGAAGCAATCCAAGGGTGAAAAATTGATGAGCACCATAAACCCTGGTCAAAGTGCTAACACGCTACTCAAAAAAGTCAATGGACCTGAATGCTATTGGGCCAGAATTGCTTGGACTTAACCTCCTAATTTGGGACTGAACCCCCCCTGGTTTGCAATTTTCTATCTTTTTCTTATATTTTATTTTTAATTGTATTATTTTCTTTATTGTTTTGATTTAATTAATTATTTTTACAAAAATACAAAAAAATGCCTAAAAATCAGAAAAGAGAAAAAATATAATAAATAATTTTTATTTCTAATATTTTCATAAATAAATGCATGTAAATAAATTTAGTTTAAATTAGGGTTTACAATATTAATTCTTTTCATAAAAAAATCTAAAAAATGTAGAAATAGGTTTAATTAATGTTTCATTCTTTTTTTTTTTTTAACTTTTCTTTCTCACAATAATATTTATTTACTTTATTTATTTTTATAATTAAACTTGCATGAAAATAATTTAGGGTTAATTTAGGTTAAAACTTCAATATCTTTCTTAATAACTTAAAAATAATTAGAATTAGGTTTAGTATTTTAATTAATTCCCTTTTTTTCATTAAATCCTAAAAATACCAAAAACAAGTCTTTCTTTAATTAATTAATTTCCCCATGTAATTTAATTTTTTTTGCCAAAGGGTCCAACGCCCACGTTCTTAATTTCTTATTTATTCGCATATTTATTTTATGTCATTTAAATAATTATGTACCTCTCCCGAAGCCTTGTAATTACTTCTCGCACTTTTAATTCTTTTACTTTATTTATTTTCTGTCAAATCGGGTCCGGTTTAATTTGGCGATGTGGACCCGCGCCATTTGTAATAGCTATAGATTTACTTCTCCTCGCAACTTTTAACTGTTAAACAAAGCATGCAAGAATGAATGGCCTTAAATAAAATCAAGCGTAGAACACCAATAAACATGACAAGACAAATACAAATGAAAACGACACACAGTTCGCACACACCACCCTTAGGGTACGCCTCACTGTTGCCTTGCCTCGAAAGGTGATCGTCGAGTAGAGGATGTCTTAGTAAGTCCTCATGATCCGGGAACCTGGCATGAGGGTAGCTTCTAAGGTGTCTTCCCATTGCTCTGGTGATCACCATGTCCCGAACTTCGAATTGACCCGAACACCTCCAATGGTGGTGCTACCTACCTCTCAATGGTGGGATGGCACTACTTTAAAGGACACTTACACAGACGAATTCCTTAGGGTAGGTAGGTTCTCGTAGATACTTGCTCTAAACTTCAAAACAAATCAAAAAAATACTTTTCACACCGACACTTTTCAAAAGCTTTCAAAGCAATTTTTCAAACACTCTGATACAAGAGTCGAACTGAAATTTTCAAAGAAACTTTTTAAAACCCACATTGAAAAGCAAACAAACCAATTTTGAAAACACATTGAGCAAGTACCTAAGAGCCCATGGATAACCATGGATAGAAAGGGTGCTAACACCTTCCCTTTCTATAATCTACCTCCCGAACCGAGAGCAATCTCTATAAGGAATTTTTCTGTGCTTTTGTCCTTTCCATTTGGAGAAAATAAAAGACGGTGGCGACTCTTGCTTCCGCGACATTTCGCGAACCAGCGTTAAACAGTCAGTTCCAGATCCACCGATCACAGCATGCATCCACATATCATGCATTGCATCTTGACGATCTTTCCTTTTTCAGGTTTCCTTACTCTCCTGCTGTTTATTTCAGTAAGAGATGGCTCTAGAAAGGTCTGTCAGAGACATCCAAGACCAGACTACTCAGCTGCAGGAAATGTTCCTGAACTTGTCTCTGGGGAAAGAAGAAATGAAAGCTCTCCTCACAAAGGGCTTAGAGAATTCAAACAATGCCAGGAGTGATCAGCTTGCAGAGCTGCAGTTTGATTTGACAACCTTGAGGATCCAAGTGATGGGGCAATTAGTGGGCCAGATGGCTCTCATCCAAGACCTATCTCAAAGACAAGAGGAACTCATGGTTCTTGTCCGCCAATTGCTTCCAAACAACCAATTGGGGCAAACCTCTGAGGTTGAAGAGCAAGTCACCGCTCAGCCTCCATCCACTCAAGAAGACAAGGGGAAGGCTCTTTCGCTTGCTTCAGGGTCACAAGCCCATCAACAACCTCGCCAGCATCAACGGGGTAATCGGCGTAAGCAAGAAACGTCGGGAAGACAGTTCACGGAGACTGAGATACCATCATTCTTTATACTGAAGCGCCTGTTGGAGGTCAACCTGCTTACTTTAAGGGATCCTCCTCATAAGCTCAATACCTCCTCTCCTAACTATCGTCCCGACGCATTTTGTGTTTACCACTCCTACAGCCCGGGGCACGACACCAACGACTGTTGGGCCTTGAAGAACAAGATTCAAGATCTGATCGACATTGGAGTGCTGGAATTCATGCCAGACGGTGATATGAAAATCTTCCGTTAAGGGGTTCTCCACCTGAAGTGACGAAGCTCAAACTGAGAGATTTTTGCTTCATTTGAATTTTCAAAGTTGTAATTTTCTTTTGTTATTCAAACAATTAACTGTTGATGTCAAAACTCTGTTTTCATTAATGCATTGCATATGTTTGTCTTGAATTCATCCATTCGTTTCACTACTCTTATGCTTTTCTCTATGATGTTTAACTCTTGATAAAAAGCTGCAAGCCTTTAGAGGGAGGATGACGAAACAATACCATAATCTCATACAGTATGCTTTTGAACAGACCTTGCTGATGATGTACAAGCATTTCTTTCAATTCCCAAACACTGGAGTTATAAGGAAGATAATCCCTAGTCAACCCCTTCGAGCCAAAGAAGTAGGAGTTTTCTGTTCTAAACAATCAAAACCTTTGATATAAACCTGGGGCAGGGTAGTATCTCAGTTAATTCAAAGAAAATGCGCATTGAAGTCGCAAACTCTCAGTTCGTAACACAACGAACGACGTCAAAGCAAAAGAAAGCATTCCTTTGGAATCGAAAGACAAGGGTGGTTCCATATCACATAGGCAGTCAATCTCTCAAAAGAAAAAGCCCACTGAGCCAAAAACCTGTAAAGGAGGCTTAAGAAAGCTGGGGCATCCCGCTGACTGTAATCTCGAAAATAGGAACAGTCAGGCAAAAGTTAGGGATAACAAATCAAAATCAAAATAGTGAGGTCATTACAAATCATCGACAACATAAAAAAAATGTTGCAAAAGAAAAAGGAGATGATGACTGTCTCCCAAAATTCAACTGGTGAACCATCACCCAAAGGTCGTCCCAAACTCAAAGCAGAGTGCGACGCACAATTAACTGAGCTTAGGGTTGAAGAACATCACGAAGAGCAGGTGGATATAAATAAACTTTGAGCCTTTATCCTTTGTTTCTTACACCGTGAACCAAGCCACGTTACAACCCCTCAAAAGTCCTAATTGAAGCATGGGTTAGTTCGAAAGCATACTGTTACCAAAGGTATCCTGACTCATGTAAGGCTCTGCTCTAAAATCTTGTGTTGACTTGTCTTATAAAAAGTTTTCTGCTAAAAAACGCATTTTTCAAAACTTCGAGACAAACATAAACTTTGCATTGCTTGAATATCACTGTCTGCATTTGGCTTTTTTGTTTGACAGCGAAGAAATTCATACAGCGAGTGTTCGGAGGAACGAAAACTCTCTCAGTGAACAGAATCACTTCAAAAGGATGACACTTCCAACGATAAATCTCCTATCAACAAGGGGCATGACATAGCACCATCCAGTTAACCTGGGGCAGTCCAGTCAAGATTTCAAGAAATCTCTCAATCCGCAGGTTAGTCTGATTCAAGACTCCTTCATCATCACTTGGGGCATTCGAATGTCAAAAGTGTTCAATCATTCCTTCACCACCTGCTGGAAATTACAACCGCCAACATATCAACTATCACAATTCCAGATTCGATTCCTGTATCTAGCCAGGGCATATCTGTGAGTGATTGATTGTAGATTTGATACCTGTATCCAGCCAGGGCATGTCTGCATAAGGAGTTTAGAGATTCGATACTTGTATCCAGCCAGGGCACGTCTGTAAGCAACCTTTTGAAGTTCCAGATCAACACCTGTAACAAGCCAGGAAAATATCTGTGAACGACTGATTGTGGATTAACACTTGTAACAAGCCAGGAAATCATCTACATGAAGAGATTGAAGATCAACACCTATAACAAGCCAGGGAACCATCTTTCTTTCTCAGGTTAGAGATCAATACCTGTAACAAGCCAGGATAATATCTCCTTGACCAACTTTTCTTAAGTTCCAGATCAACACCTGTAACAAGCCAGGAAAATATATGTGAACGACCGATTATGGATTAACACCTGTAACAAGCCAGGAAATTATCTACATCATCACTTGGGGCATTCGAATGTCAAAAGTGTTCAGCAATTCCTTCATCACCTGTTGGAAGATACGGTCCAGATGTGCTCCAGACACGGTTGCCATTCTGTTACCTTAAGTTCCAGATCAATACCTGTAACAAGCCAGGAAAATATCTGTGAACGACTGATTGTGGATCAACACCTGTAACAAGCCAGGAAATTATCTACATCACCACTTGGGGCATTCGAATGTCAAAAGTGTTCAACAATTCCCTCATCACCTCAGAAGATTGATATAGTTCAAGATGTGACCCAGAGATGGCGACATTCTATAACTCATTCAGACTTGCATCCAGATATAGTTCAAGATGTGACCCAGAGATGGCGACATTCAGTAACTTATTCCAGACCAACACCTACAGCAATCAAGAGATTCTTTCCTTCCCCCAACAACAGTCAGGTTCCTCCTATCCCCAGCGGAGCTCATCAAATTCCCCAACATAACATATCAGTGGAATCCCCAGCGGAGTTCTCATCAAACCCCAACGGAGTCATCTTCTCCTACCAGTGTATTCTTGCAACCATCATCCCTAGCGGAAACGAAGAACTTGACTCTTCAACATCAGCCCAGGATTTAATTCCCTGGCCGGTCGTCAAGGATTTATTTTCCTAGACGAAAATACATTCATAGACATTTCACATTTCATACATCTTGCTTACATACATGATAAAGTGCATACAACACTATCTCATTTTGAACATCATGACATCATGCATTTCATACATCATGACATTACATGCAACTGATGTTTTGCCTTTTCAGGGAAAAAGACAATCCAAAAGACGACTACCTTCAACTGTCACAATTCCAGATTCGATTCCTGTATCTAGCCAGGGCACATCTGTGAGTGATCAGTTTCCAGATTCGATTCCTGTATCCAGCCAGGGCACATCTGAAGAGTTTGAAGATTCGATTCCTGTATCTAGCCAGGGCATAACTGTTGACGACTATTTCCAGATTCGATTCCTATATCCAGCCAGGGCACATCTGAAGAGTTTGAAGATTCGATTCCTGTATCCAGCCAGGGCATATCTGTTGACGACTATTTCCAGATTCGATTCCTGTATCCAGCCAGGGCATATCTGAAGAGTTTGAAGATTCGATTCCTGTATCCAGCCAGGGCATATCTGTTGACGACTATTTCCATATTCGATTCCTGTATCCAGCCAGGGCACATCTGAAGAGTTTGAAGATTTGATTCCTGTATCCAGCCAGGGCATATCTGTTGACGACTATTTCCAGATTCGATTCCTGTATCCAACCAGGGCATATCTGTTGATGACTATTTCCAGATTCGATTCCTGTATCCAGCCAGGGCACATCTGAAGATTTTGAAGATTCGATTCCTGTATCCAGCCAGGGCATATCTGTTGACGACTATTTCCAGATTCGATTCCTGTATCCAGCCAGGGCACATCTGAAGAGTTTGAAGATTCGATTCCTGTATCCAGCCAGGGCATATCTGTTGACGACTATTTCTAGATTCGATTCCTGTATCCAGCCAGGGCACATCTGAAGAGTTTGAATATTCGATTCATGTATCCAGCCAGGGCATATCTGTTGACGACTATTTCCATATTCGATTCCTGTATCCAGCCAGGGCACATCTGAAGAGTTTGAAGATTCGATTCCTGTATCCAGCCAGGGCATATCTGTTGACGACTATTTCCAGATTCGATTCCTGTATCCAGCCAGGGCACATCTGAAGAGTTTGAAGATTCGATTCCTGTATCCAGCCAGGGCATATATGCTGACGACTATTTCCAGATTCGATTCCTGTATCCAGCCAGGGCACATCTGAAGAGTTTGAAGATTCGATTCCTGTATCCAGCCAGGGCATATCTGTTGACGACTATTTCCAGATTCGATTCCTGTATCCAGCCAGGGCACATCTGAAGAGTTTGAAGATTCGATTCCTGTATCCAGCCAGGGCATATCTGTTGACGACTATTTCCAGATTCGATTCCTGTATCCAGCCAGGGCACATCTGAAGAGTTTGAAGATTCGATTCCTGTATCCAGCTAGGGTATATCTGTTGACGACTATTTCCAGATTCGATTCCTGTATCTAGCCAGGGCATATCTGTTGACGACTATTTCCAGATTCGATTCCTGTATCCAGCCAGGGCACATCTGAAGAGTTTGAAGATTCGATTCCTGTATCCAGCCAGGGCATATCTGTTGACGACTATTTCCAGATTCGATTCCTGTATCCAGCCAGGGTACATCTGAAGAGTTTGAAGATTCGATTCCTGTATCTAGCCAGGGCATATTTGTTGACGACTATTTCCAGATTCGATTCCTGTATCCAGCCAGGGCACATCTGAAGAGTTTGAAGATTTGATTCCTGTATCCAGCCAGGGCATATCTGTTGACGACTATTTCTAGATTCGATTCCTGTATCCAGCCAGGGCACATCTGAAGAGTTTGAAGATTCGATTCATGTATCCAGCCAGGGCATATCTGTTGACGACTATTTCCAGATTCGATTCCTGTATCCAGCCAGGGCATATCTGAAGAGTTTGAAGATTAAATTCCTGTATCCAGCCAGGGCATATCTGTTGACGACTATTTCCAGATTCGATTCCTGTATCCAACCAGGGCATATCTGTTGATGACTATTTCCAGATTCGATTCCTGTATCCAGCCAGGGCACATCTGAAGATTTTGAAGATTCGATTCCTGTATCCAGCCAGGGCATATCTGTTGACGACTATTTCCAGATTCGATTCCTGTATCCAGCCAGGGCACATCTGAAGAGTTTGAAGATTCGATTCCTGTATCCAGCCAGGGCATATCTGTTGACGACTATTTCTAGATTCGATTCCTGTATCCAGCCAGGGCACATCTGAAGAGTTTGAATATTCGATTCATGTATCCAGCCAGGGCATATCTGTTGACGACTATTTCCATATTCGATTCCTGTATCCAGCCAGGGCACATCTGAAGAGTTTGAAGATTCGATTCCTGTATCCAGCCAGGGCATATCTGTTGACGACTATTTCCAGATTCGATTCCTGTATCCAGCCAGGGCACATCTGAAGAGTTTGAAGATTCGATTCCTGTATCCAGCCAGGGCATATATGCTGACGACTATTTCCAGATTCGATTCCTGTATCCAGCCAGGGCACATCTGAAGAGTTTGAAGATTCGATTCCTGTATCCAGCTAGGGCATATCTGTTGACGACTATTTCCAGATTCGATTCCTGTATCCAGCCAGGGCACATCTGAAGAGTTTGAAGATTCGATTCCTGTATCCAGCCAGGGCATATCTGTTGACGACTATTTCCAGATTCGATTCCTGTATCCAGCCAGGGCACATCTGAAGAGTTTGAAGATTCGATTCCTGTATCCAGCCAGGGCATATCTGTTGACGACTATTTCCAGATTCGATTCCTGTATCTATCCAGGGCACATCTAAAGAGTTTGAAGATTCAATTCCTGTATCCAGCCAGGGCATATCTGTTGACGACTATTTCCAGATTCGATTCCTGTATCCAGCCAGGGCACATCTGAAGAGTTTGAAGATTCGATTCTTGTATCCAGCCAGGGCATATCTGTTGACGACTATTTCCAGATTCGATTCCTGTATCCAGCCAGGGCACATCTGAAGAGTTTGAAGATTCGATTCCTGTATCAAGCCAGGGCATATCTGTTGACGACTATTTCCAGATTCGATTCCTGTATCCAACCAGGGCACATCTGAAGAGTTTGAAGATTCGATTCCTGTATCCAGCCAGGGCATATCTGTTGACGACTATTTCCAGATTCGATTCCTGTATCCAGCCAGGGCATATCTGTTGACGACTATTTCCAGATTCGATTCCTGTATCCAGCCAGGGCACATCTGAAGAGTTTGAATATTCGATTCATGTATCCAGCCAGGGCATATCTGTTGACGACTATTTCCAGATTCGATTCCTGTATCCAGCCAGGGCACATCTGAAGAGTTTGAAGATTCGATTCCTGTATCCAGCCAGGGCATATCTGTTGACGACTATTTCCAGATTCGATTCCTGTATCCAGCCAGGGCACATCTGAAGAGTTTGAAGATTCGATTCCTGTATCCATCCAGGGCATATATGTTGACGACTATTTCCAGATTCGATTCCTGTATCCAGCCAGGGTACATCTGAAGAGTTTGAAGATTCGATTCCTGTATCCAGCCAGGGCATATCTGTTGACGACTATTTCCAGATTCGATTCCTGTATCCAGCCAGGGCACATCTGAAGAGTTTGAAGATTCGATTCCTGTATCCAGCCAGGGCATATCTGTTGACGACTATTTCCAGATTCGATTCCTGTATCCAGCCAGGGCACATCTGAAGAGTTTGAATATTCGATTCCTGTATCCAGCCAGGGCATATCTGTTGACGATTATTTCCAGATTCGATTCCTGTATCTAGCCAGGGCACATCTGAAGAGTTTGAAGGTTCGATTCCTTTATCCAGCCAGGGCATATCTGTTGACGACTATTTCCAGATTTGATTCCTGTATCCAGCCAGGGCACATCTGAAGTGTTTGAAGATTTGATTCCTGTATCCAGCCAGGGCATATCTGTTGACGACTATTTCCAGATTCGATTCCTGTATCCAGCCAGGGCACATCTGAAGAGTTTGAAGATTCAATTCCTGTATCCAGCCAGGGCATATCTGTTGAAGACTATTTCCAGATTCGATACCTGTATCCAGCCAGGGCATATCTACGAATGTTTGATTGTAGATTCGACACCTGTATCCAGCCAGGGCATATCTGCATGAAGAGTCTGAAGATCAACCCCTGTAACAGGCCAGGAAATTATCTTTCTTTCTCAAGTACGCAAGTTCTCGCTAAAGAATCTCTTATGCGATCGACACTTAACTCCAAATGGCATCTTTAAGCCCATTCTCAGATGGCATCTGTAAGCCCATCTCCACAACTATCCATTACATCACCAAATGGCATCTTTAAGCCCATTCTCAGATGGCATCTACAAGGCCATCCTCCTACCAACAGTCACTAGATGGCATCTTTAAGCCCATCACCAAATGGCATCTTTAAGCCCATTCTCAGATGGCATCTGTAAGCCCATTCCCTCTACCATCACATCACCGAGTGCAAATTTTAGGGCACTCTAGTGTCCAATCTTCTTTTACCTTCGAGTCGCGAAAGGAAAACTTGCCAATCTAACTCTTCAGGTTCAAGAAGATTGAACAGGGGCAACTGTTGTACCCCAAAATTTGCCCTCGTATTTTTTCACAAGAAATCACAACTTCAGGCTTTTCCTGATTTTTTCAGATTGGCTCAAGAATCAGTCGAACAGACTTTTCTCGTCAGTCAGACAAAATTAGGGTTTTCATTTATTTTCATGGCTCTGGAACAATTCACAGTTTGCTTAGGGTTTTGGTTGATTTTGGCTCAACTTTGATCAGGCGAACATTCTTTGGCATTTAATCAGGAATTAGGGTTTTCATGCGCAGTTCCTCAAAAAGATTTAATTCTACGGTGCTTTGCAAGATATTCCGAGATTTGGATTGAATTCGCATTGTTTGACTTAATCAGTAAAAAAATGCACTTGGATGGAATTCGCATTGTGTGACTAAATCAGTGAAAGGACGCATTGGGTTTGAATTTGCAGTGTTTGATTAAAGTCAATAAAAAGAAAATACGTCTGAACAGTTGTTGTGATTGATTGTTGTTTTTCTTTGGACGTTGGAAGCGCCAAGTTTAATTGATCAATGCTGAAGCAATGTTTATTTAATTATTTATTGTTCTAAGATTAAATAGTTGGAATTTATTTTCAATTATTTTAATTTAAAGAATTATAGATAATAAAGTAAACAAGTGAAAAGAAGAAAAGAATTAATTGGATAAAAAAGAGTTTTTATTTATCTTTAATTTATTTGTACAATTGTTTTGTTTACAAATTGTTTACAATAATAATTTTACAATAATTAAATTTAAAATAAGACTATCCTAATTGTTTCTAAATCTTCAATTCTTCATTCTTCATCCGTTGCTAAATCCTCTCCATTCAATTTTGGTCTGCAAAAGAAAAGAAGAAAAGTCAGAAACAGTTAAATAAATAGAAGACAAACAGATAAAAAAAGGGTCATCATTAAAGGCAACTGACTGGAATCAGTTTGCCCTCTCTGCAAATCACGGGATTTCTCCCGGTTCACAGAGAGGGATGAAAAATACTTGAAAAAGGTATGAAATGCACAAAAATTATAATTATACAAATCCAAGTGGGCAACCAAAAGGCAAACTGAGTAGTTACTGAAAATGCCAAGAGAACAATGCAAGTCACAATTTCAAACTAGGTTCAAACTGAACTAACAACTGTCCAAAGCTGTCTAAGTACAAAAGGATGTCAAGGCTGTCAAAAATGCTGTCACTAAGAAGCAGAAAGTATGGAAAAGAGAAGACAAAATATGCAGGCTAAAACTAGTTTTGCAAGCAAGTTTTTCATTTCATCATTTCCCAAGCAGCTGCCTTTTCAGAGAAAGTACATGATAAACATTTTTTATTGTTTTAATTGTACTGGAGAGAGAAGAGAGAAAAGAGTTCTGGGCTTACAGGTTTAGGCTTGAGGCATAGAAGATAAAAGACTGCTAACACAGTCAAAGAGAAAAAGATATCAAAGCAGAAGATATCAAACAGAGAGAGAAGATCACAAAACAAAAAGAGAACAAAGAGAGATATCATAACCACAGAAATTGTCAAGCTTTTCAAACCTAAAAGCCAATTTACAAAACCATACAAACGGTCAAGCCCAAACAGAGAGCCTGAAGAAAACCTCCATCCCAAAACCTGCAACATCAAGCCTAACCAGAAAACCAGTTCCCAAAAACCAGTATAACCTGCAACATCAAGCCTAACCAGTAAACCCTGTTAAGCCATGCCAAACCTGAAGCAAGTCTCACCAAGACAATAACCTGTAAAAGCCTGTAATCAAACAAATGGTCCAAGCCTTACCAAAAAGCCTCAAGGCCATAAACCTTTAACCTGCCAAGTTCCAAAAAACGGAACAACATTCGAGCAAGCAACTCAAAACCCTCAGAACTCAGAAAGTTCATCATTGGGTTAGTCCACAAGCAGCTATATCCAGCATACGAGGTATCAAGACAACCAAACATAGGGCAAACATACAGAGGCGTCAAGGCAACTCACAGTCAAGTATCCAGACCCTCAGAACTCAAAGAGTTCATCACTGGGCAAAAATCACCATCTCAAAGTATAACTCAGAACATACCATATATCAAACATTCTCAGCCTCTAATCAAATCATCATCCCTAAGCGTATCAAGCTAGGCAACAGAAGCAAAGTAAAGAGAGAAGAGAAAAAGAAGCGTATCAGTACTCAAAGCCCTCAGACAATCTCATCATTGGGCAAAGGTTCAAATAAATCCCAAGCAACTCGAGGCAACAAAGAAACATACGAAGTATATCCAGAAGTGCCACAAGCATACAGTAAAAGAGCAAGAAGAAGAAAAGAAGATATATTAGGCTTTCAGAGAGGCATCATTAAGCGACAGAAAAAGAACGAAATACCAGGAATCCAAGCAAGCTCAACATCAGCATCGTCACCTCGCCGTCCAGCCGCCTGAGCGCCTCCACTACCATTCCTTCCCCTCCTCCGTCAAGGTAGTACATTTTCTTTTCATCCCTTTTCACGACCTCGTTAACAAACAATAATGAACATAACATCAGAATATAAAATCATAACATGCAAAAAACCTAAAGCCCTAACGAGACTGAGACGGTTTACTACCTTGTTTAAAATGTTGCCTGAACGATCTGTGGGGAGAAGAGAAGGGATGGTGGCGCTGGTGGCTAGAGGTGAGGAAGGTGTCAGTAGCTAAGCATGGCGAGAGGAGACCAAGAACGAAGAAATGAACGACGCCGCCGCTGCTCTCACAAACCCTAGCGTGTCCCAATTGAAACAAACATTTTGAAACCCTAATTTGAAAACTGTGAAATCGTTTGGGCCTCTGCCCCAGTCATACGCCTAAGCCCACTGCGTTTTGCACGCCTCACCCCCCATTTTCTTTTTCTCACTTGTTTTCTTTTAGTTTGGGCCAAACCCTTTCAGGCCCATTTTGTATATTCCTAATTTTTTAAACACTCTTAAGCCAACCTTTTTATTTTTAGTTTAAAACTAATATAATACCTTTCTTTATTTTGATAAATAAATTAACCACCCTTTTTATTTGTTATATACAAACATTCATTTTCCTAATCTTAAAACATTTCTTTTCTTAAGATAGTTTGTACATACATTAATTAAACTACATTAATAATTTTTTTTAATACATAAAAGAATAGAACTCAAAACATACTATTTTCTTTTAATTAAATTTTCCTATTTATACATTAATACTAAGAAATACTAATATCTAAGAAATAGGATTTAAGACTTCCTTTTCTTTTCTTGAAATATTACTTTTGTACATAATCAATTAAAATACATTTTTAATATACATAATATAATTTAAAACTCAAAACATTTTTCTTTCTTTTAAGTAAAATACTTTTTTTGTACATATTAACAAAATACAAGATTACAAAAATTAAATAAAGAAAATATTTAATTCCTTTTATTAGGTTAAACAATGCTTAATAATACATTTAAATTCACATCCCAACTTGTAAATAAAATACATGTACACTTACACATTTACAATACACAAATACATTTACATTGCTCTTATACACATTTGCTTATCTTATACTTTACATTACATTGATTACATTTGATCGCAAATTCAATTTGGTTGTAAATTATCGGACACTACATTCCTAAAGTCTCATCCCCATTTGTAAATTTGTACCCCCACTCCCGGATACTATTTGTAATAGCGTAGACTTTAAATTCTTGCAATTTACCACTTTCAAATTATACCATGGTTAGACCTAGGGTTTGCATGTACATAAAATCAAACGCTAGATAACCTAATACAAGACAAATACATAAAATCGATACACAATCACACTTGCACCCCCTAGGGTAGTCCCACATGTTGCCTTCCAAAATGGGCCATGCTTGCACGTCGAGTTTCTTTGGCAAAACAAATTCAAATGATCATAAGTCCCTCGATGACGCTTTCGAAAGTTGCCTAAATGGAATGATCATAGTCCCTTCAAAGCAAATTGCCAAAGATACTTGGCACCATTGCATCCATGGTCCATACGATGACCCGCGCACGTCCCGTTAAACATCCTAAACGCAAGATTGTCCATCAAATTCAATGGTGGAACAAAATTGTTAAAAGGGGTTGAAAACATAGAGAAAACCTTTGAGTACAATAGGGGTAGACAAAACTCTTAGTTACTTGAGATCAACTTGCAAAAACACTTGCCTTCTTTTCAAAAACCACACTCCACCAACACTTTCAAACAAACTTTCAAAAAAACATTTGAAATATCTTTTCGAAAAGATACACACCTTCGTATATACTCAAACACGAGTCATTACATTGGTTGCCTAAAACAAGGCATCTTCTTCAAAAACATTTTCAAAAACACACACACATACACCACAATTTCAAGCAATCGAAAATCAAGGCAAGTGATCTAAAAACCAAGTAACTAAGAGCCCATGGATAACCATGGATGAAAAGGGTGCTAATACCTTCCCTTTTCATAATCTACCCCCCGAACCCACGAAATATCTCAAAAGGTTTTTGCTGTGCTTTTTAACCTTTCCTTTAGGATAAAATAAAAAGTCGGTGGCGACTCTTGCTCAACCGAACAAGTGCGAATACAAACGCAAAACTCAAGTCAGTTCTCCCACCGTATCACACTAGGGATAAGAACCATCTAACCAACAAGAAGCCAATACTTGACATTATGATTCAAGATAGAATTCCCATTCTTTGGATTGAAACTAAGCAAGCCGAGATACTATACCTCTTGAGAGAACCAAACTTCAAATGTATTAAGTCTTCACAAAAATTGGGCAGAGTAATGGCTGTACACGGGTGAATTCCAGATTACAAACAAAGTATGTAATCACAATAACCTTCACACAAAATAAACAAACAACACAATGTCTTGAGGTAAACCTCAAGAACTCCAGACAAATTATCAATTAAGGTCACAAGGTCTTCAATCATAGGCTAAAGTTTCTAATCCTAAGTCCAAGAAGTCCAATATTCCATAATGCCAAGGATAGTAACCAAATAGTCCAAGTATCATTAAAGTTTCTTTAATGGCTCATGTTGATTATTAAGTATCTTAAAAAGAAAATAAAAGCTCAAGTGAGCAAAATAAAAATGATAAGAATATAAATGGGCTCAAGTGAGCAAAGATGAAAAATAGCATAAAATGAAATGCTTAAAGTAAATGGTGCATAAAATGAAAAGGGCACATAATAAAAACACAAGATAAAGTCAATTATTAGTAAGTAGTGGTTAGTTGGATTACCATCTTGAAACTTTCATTTGGAACTCATTAGAGGATTAGTAGAACCAAAGCCTCCACACAATGAATTGCATTTGCTTTATGTCAAGTATATCATCCATTTGGGAACTCTCACAAGTACCATTTAATGATCAATGATGTTTAAGTGATCCGCGTTGACCAAAAGTGATATAGATCCACTAGAGGATTGGTAGAACCAAAGCCTCCACACAATAAATCTCAAGTTTATTGGATCAAAGAGATCAAATTAACATACTTGGGCTTGCAAATATAGGTTTGGGTCACGGATGATCATTTATTTGAATCGGGACAAAATTTAGCGCTATGTCAAGCAATCGTAAGTAGACTTATACAGAATTCACACATATTTTGAGGCCGATCAATAGTAATCTATGCACCATTTGTTTTGGGACATGTTATAGAGATCATGCTCCAATAACACGTAGTACAATAAGAAAGGGATGAGATGAGAAAGGGTGGAGAAAAATATACAAACCACATTTGAATTAAATTTTAATCAAACTATTATTAAAATCATTCATCCATTTTTATGGAGTTAAACTCAACACCATGGATCCAATGATGTTAACAAAGTTCATGATAAAAAATTCAACCCAAGATCAGCAAAAAAATAATCACAAAATAATAATACATTTATTATATGCATTAAAAAGGGTTTTAAAATATTTTAAAATAGAAAATGAAAGGGAAAAATATCAACCATGTTCAAATTAATCAAGAAATAATAAGTAACACCATAGAAAAATCAGAGATGAACTCAAATATTTTTGTAAAATTTTTTGGTAATTTTTTAAAGTCAGAAATTATTTTTAAACTAATTAAAATTGCTCAAACAAATAGAAAATAGATCAAAAATGGTAGACATCAATATAAAATTCCATAGAAATTTAAAAAAATAAGAAATATGTAAAATGATATTTATGAATTTTTTAGAATTAAAAAATGTCAAAATATTTTTAAAGTAATTAAAAGGAAGCAAGTAATGCAAAAAATATGAAAAAAATGTCAAATTTCAAAATAAAAATGTGAAAAAATAGTCATGAGATCAGAAATAATTCAAAGTTTTTTGTGAATTTTTTCATAATTTTTGGATAAAAAATAAAAGAGTTATGAATTTTTGAAAATTAAATCAACTAAAATATAAAATCAGAAAATAAAATAAAACCAAAAAGACGTGGGCCATTAGATCATAGTCAAAACGCATTAGTAAGTTGATCCAATAGACCAGACGCGCCGTGCTTGATATGGATCTTAGTGAGATACGCATAGGATCAGAAAAGGGCAACCAATGAAATTAAAACGTTTGGCACGCTATCATTGGCTGATACGAGACATGTCATCATCTTCAACCTCGAGAAACCCTGCAATGGAGATTTTATGAGATCCTTCAAATGGAAAAATTAGGATCCCAGACTAGTATCATTGGATTCGTCTCTTCAAGACGATCCTAACACCACCATCGCGCCAAATTTATATAATGTATGCAAAGAGATATGAATCAGAAACCCAGAAAATAGCGAGCACCTTCACTTTGAGAATTCTCTCTCAATTCTCAATGGATTTAAAAATTATAAGAAGCACAATAATCAGGAGAAAGAGTAGAATATGTTAGTGCTTTATTTGGATCCAAATGGTGGAGAATTCTACCTTTTTTAAGTTCAAGAAAGAAGCTCTGAAACTGGACTTCTGTAACTCGAATTATGGCTCATTTTTCTTGGTTTAAGTGCTGGAGAGTTTGTATGATGCTGAAGGATAATGAATGTGAAAAGAATTTTGTAAGAAAAGGCTTGAATCTCAGAAACTGATTTCAAAAATTTGAAGTTCGTGTGAGGTTTTGACAGAGTGTATTTGGCTCTCAAAGCTTGAGGAAATGAATAGGGGATGACCCTCTATTTATAGGGAATCAAATGGAATGTTCAAGCGTGTGAAATGATGAAGTTTGGAGGGAAATCGTGTGAACCTGATACACGAGCAAGGTGTTATCTGTTTTGCCTCAAAACTAATCCAATCCTTGCATTTTAAGGCTCTAATCCACTTTGGAAACTTGGTTAAACATGTTTAGATCACAAACACGTGCTAATTTGATGTTTAGAAGCCAAAACATGAATTTCAAATTCTGACTTATGAAGAAACTTCAGTTCCAAGTTACCAAGTTCAATCCAATGGCATTCTAAGCTCAAGGAGTCTTAAGGCATAATTCTTGATGCTTTAGAAAGATGAGATTACAAGCTTTGCAATGGAAAAGAATGAAATCAAATGGATGTTTGAGCTGAAAGTTGCAATGAGTCAAAGTTGGGGAAAAAAGGTTGTCTTTCCATACTTAGAAATATTTCAAATTTTTATTCAAAAGTGACCTATAATGTTTTGCATCCAAACATGACCTTCCACTTAGAAATTTCTATTTACCAAAAAATATGGCATGAAATAGACCTCTTGAATGACATTTTGAGACTTGAACCATTCAAAATCTCCAAAAATTGAGAGAGTTATCAATTGTTGAAGTTGGCAAAAAATCATGAAATGACCTATAATATTTTGTATCCTTAGGGCATATTCCATCCATTTTATCACTTTGCAGATAAACGAGGGCATGAAGTTCACATCCTCAAGATCATTGTGGAAAAAGAACGGGTTCAAGGTGATAAAAATTGACCAAGTTATGATCATTTGAAGTTACACCTGAGAAATTGGGGGTTCATCTAGAGGACTTGTAATCTTTCTTCAACATTGAGTTTCTTCCACGTGAAAACTCCTTGAAACTTTTGAAGTGATTTGTTGATAACCATTTAAAGAGAAGGATGTCTTTGGAATCATTCAAAAATACCAAAATATGAGCAAGATATACTTCTTTGAAGTTCAAAATCCTAGCTCCTAGATCAAGAAAATGCTTTGAGGAACTTTGACAATTTTGGACAAACTTCTTGTTCCACAACTTTTTCTTTTTTAATAGAAGTTGTTACGGACGATAATGAGAACTCATAGCAACCAAAACCACTTCCATGTCTTGAGAATTGAGATAAATGTTCACTTGTGACCAATGGGAACAAGGCCCTGTCCAACCATGACAACTTCTTCAATCAACCCCTTGTACTTTTGAATCAATCTTGATAACTTTGAAATGTGGTGAACCAAAATGAATCTTGCCATGGCATTTCTTCCAGAATAACTTCAATGGTGAGGTTTGAATTTATCAAGCTTTAATGACTAGGGCATGGAAATAAACTCATGAACCTATGGATCAACTTGCTAAGCCACATTGCCTTTACCTACATTATTAACAAGTAAGACAGAGCAAAATTGCATTTTGTTAATTAGAAAGAAAGTCAAAACAAAACATGCATAATCACAAAAGAAAAATAAGTCAAGGTGATTGGTGATATATAAAAGAGCAAAGCTAAAGATAGGGAGGAGAACCAAAATCCCTAATGTGATCTTGTTGTGATTGAATCAACATGGTATGATGAAGGGGCCATAGGGGCAAAAATTGGGGTACAACAGCTGCCCTTTTTTAAGTTTCTTCTATCCAGAGATACGAAGGTTAAAAATCTTCGTGTCGACGCGATCAAAGATACTTAAATATAAAACAAACCCTATTGTTGGCCCTAAGATGCCATGCAATACTTATAAGCATGAATGCATATGAACAAATTCAAAGAGACGCAAAACACCACTGGGGATGTAGCAAAGGAAATAAGGATCAAAAGAGAAACCCGACCAGGAAAATAAATCACTGGTGAATAAAAAAGACCCGGCTCACAGAGGATGGTAAAAGGTCAAGGGATATACCAACTTTTACTAAAGGCGATACTACCAACATTCACTGAAGGTAGAAAGAGGAACGAAATAATAGCACCGACGTTCACTGACGGTGAGCTACCAACATTTACCGAAGGTAGAGAGAAAAGAAAAATCATCGATGTTCACTAACGATGAACTACCAACTTTCACTGAAGATAGCAAAAATATAACAATCACCAACTTTCACTGAAGGTGACCTACCAACTTTCACTGAAGGTAGAGAGAAAATATATCATAGCACCGCTGTTCACTGACGATAAACTACCAACATTCACTGAAGGTAGCAAAAATATAACAATCACTAACTTTTACTGAAGGTGACCTAACAACTTTCACTAAAGGTAGAGAGAAAATATATCATAGCATCGCCATTCACTGACGATGAACTACCAACGTTCACTGAAGGTAGCAAAAAGATAACAATCACCAACTTTCACTAAAGGTGACCTACCAACTTTCACTGAAGGGAAAGAGAAAATATATCATAACATTGTTGTTCACTAACGATGAACTACCAACGTTCACTGAAGGTAGCAAAAAGATAACAATCACCAACTTTCACTGAAGGTGATCTACCAACTTTCATTGAAGATAGAGAGAAAATATATCATAGCACCACCGTTCACTGACGATGAACTACCAACATTCACTAAAGGTAGCAAAAAGATAACAATCACCAACTTTCACTGAAGGTGACCTACCAACTTTCACTAAAGGTAGAGAGAAAATATATCATAACATCGCCTTTCACTACCGATGAACTACCAACATTAACTGAAGGTAGCAAAAAGATGACAATCACCAACTTTCGCTGAAGGTGACCTACCAACTTTCACTAAAGGTAGAGAGAAAATATATCATAGCATCACAGTTCACTGACGATAAACTACCAACGATCACTGAAGGTAGCAAAAAGATAACAATCACTAACTTTCACTGAAGGTGACCTACCAACTTTCACTGAAGGTAGAGAGAAAATATATCATAGCATTGCCGTTCACTGATAATGAACTACCAACATTCACTGAAGGTAGCAAAAAGATAACAATCACCAACTTTCACTGAAGGTGACCTACCAACTTTCACTGAAGGTAGAGAGAAAATATATTATAGCACCACCATTAACTAACGATGAACCACCAACGTTCACTGAAGGTAGCAAAAAGATAACAATCACCAACTTTCACTGAAGGTGGCCTACCAACTTTCACTGAAGGTAGACAGAAAATATATCATAGCATAAAAAGAAGGGAAAGATGCATAAAAATATACATACATACATATACTAAACCTTCTCCCCTTTGTCATTAGCAAAAAGGAATGGGGAAAGACTTAAAATATATAATGAAATTATAAACATAAAAACAATTTTTACCTATGAGTTTTACCTCAAGAGTGACTTCAGAAATCATTCATCCTTGATGAATTCGAAGCCTTTTAAAAAAAATTGTCTTTTACTTAGAAGTTGTCTTTTATTCTTCAACATAAAGTACATCTTCAATGGATATGAAAGTTAGTGTATGGACTTTGCCAATGCCAAGAATTCCTACTTTAAGGTATTTCTCAAATGTGAAATAATCCTTGGACTTGAACTAGATTTTAAAGTTAGTGTATGTCTTCCATCAAATGCTTAGAGCTACCACTTATCAAAACATCATAGATTTAAAGTGGTCCTCAAGCAAAACCTACAAAACAAATTAAGTTTGATTTGGTGCCCAATGTGCTTTGGGTCTGTTGTACCCCAAAATTTGCCCTCCCATATTTCTCAAAACATTTCAAGAAAGATTCTCAAGTTGCTCAAGGAAGCCCAAGGGTTGGCCAGACAAGCTCTCTCCTAAGGCAGTCTACCTCAAATTAGGGTTTCATGTTGCATCAAGATACTTGAGTCCAAGGGATCCCAAATGCTCACTAATGTCCTAATATGTTCTCAAGATCATCCATGTCAAGTTTCAAGCCTTGTAGAGAAAGTTTGCTCAGTCAATTGCTCAAAAGCCTGAAAATCGACTGTGCTAGGGCAAAAGTCAACTGTGGCCTACATACAGTCAAACTTCAAGATTTTTGGTCAAAATACTCATTTTGAAGTATATTTCATCATTTGATCAAGGGTTGATCATGATTCATCAAGGATTGCTCATAATTCGTCAAGAACCAAAAGTTGCTAAATTAGGGTTTTATAGGAAAAGTCAACTCAACTTTTACCAAGCATAACTTTCTCATACTTTATGAGAAATGACCCATACAAAGCTCATTTTTAATAGGATGACATTCTCACAATCCATATTCATCTCCCAAGCTCAAAATATGCACTCACAAGAAGTTATGAATTTGGACATTATAGGTCACTTTAAAAAGTCAACAAAAACACCTTTTTTTGTCAAAGCTTCATACATGAGCATGGAATATCAAATTGAGATGATACCAAAAGGGTTGCTTATAGGACATCTCAATATTTCTAAAAAGTCCAAGAACACCTTCAAAGAGTCAAAATTGAGGAAGTTATGCATTGATGAAATTGACCCTTTTTGCAAAATTGTCAAAAGTCAACTATGCCTAAAATTGCAATTTTTGCCAAATGGGCCTAATCTTTTGCACTTGTTTTGAGTTGGCAACATGGTCCACGAGCCCTAGCCCTTGCCACTTGTCATTATCTTGTTTTTATTATTTATTTTGATTTTTATTTGAATTAAATCATTTTTAATCAAAATAAATCATGAAAAATCTAAAACATTGAAAACTCAAGATTTTGTACATGTTTCAGGTCCTACATCCAGCTAGCATAAGATTGAATTCGTGCCAAGCCTTTGTGTGCACAAAAAGATTGAGTTTGCTCTATTTTTAGCAAGATTTTCAAGTAAATCAAATCCAAATCAAAAGCAATGATGGAGGAAGATTGAGATCAGCTTTTCAACCCTAATCCAATCTTTGATATATATTGAACATGTGCAGACCTAAAACAAGGCTAGCGAGAGGCGCAAGAACCAGAACCAAACTTGAAAAAAATCACAAAAAGTGCAAACACGAATTCATAGTTCTAAGCAATTACAAAGCCTCCTGACCATCCCAATCGCTTCCTGGGAGTGTAAGCAAGCGAGACCAATCAAGAACAAGCACTTTTAGGCCTTAAAATCCACTGTAAGTCAGCCACAACTTTGATGAATTTTTGAAATCGAATTGCATAAATTTGGCATTGATAGCATGAAACAATCATATATTCTTGATCCTTAGAACATTTGCAAGCCTTCTGTAATATTTAATTGCATTTTCATAGACTGTATGAGATTTCACCATTGCTAGGGCTTGTTGCTTCGATTTGGGATTTTTCCATACAGGTAAAATTGGGCCATGAAAGGAGCACCATTGTGCTCAGCAGGTCCAGACGAACTGATTGATGGCCTTAGGGTTTATTTATTTTGCTTGTGGTTGATTTTGAGAACATGTAGGTTTGTAGTGACAGATGATGGTCGTAGGTAAAAGTCTGTGACTTTTACCAACCGAGCAAGGAGCAAGAAGATGTCGTGGCAAGCCATCATTCGCGCATTTAAAAATTCGCGCGTTTGGATTTGGAGTCTTGTTGTTTTCCCATTTTATTTTTTATGTTTATTATACATACAACTAATATGCGCAGCGCAGTTGGTAGTGGAATGCTTGGAGAGTGCCTTGGGGCCTGGGTTCGAATCCCAGGTCCCCCCAATTTCTTCATATTATTTTGTTTCATGTGATCAGACGCGTACGCAGGTTTGAAGCACACCATGGACCACCATCCTCTAGCCAGCCAGATGTCAAATGGCCAGATCTAATGGCCATTAGATGAAAGTCCACCAAAGCCCTCAGTCAACGCATGGCAGGAGATCTTGGAAGTCAAACGTGGACCTTATCTTCATGGGCCCATAATTACTATCTACACTCCCTCAATTTGCTTTCAGGCCCATATCTCTTTCTATATTCTTTTTTTTTTATTTTTCTTAATTAATTTAATTAATTATTTCACTAACACAAAATAGTAATTCTTTTATAAAAAAATCACAAAAAATATTTTCATCCAATTAAATTTTGGATATTTATTTTTTATACAAAAAATTAATTAATTTACTTAGGTTGTTAATTTTAGGTGACTTTAATTGTTTTGTAAATAAATTAAAATTAACTAGAACAATTAGGTTTTTTTTGTTTCTAATTAGATTCTATTTTCTTTTCTTAAAAATAACAAAAACACAAGATTAGGTTAAATAACTATTTTCTTTAATCAATTTAATTAGTTAATTAATTTCGTATTCATTTTTAAAAACCTAATTCTTTTTCTTGAAAATAATTAAAAACAAACAAAACAATTTTTTCTTCTAATTAGGTTAGAATGGGGTCAAAACCCTAATTTCTTATCGTCCTTAATTTCCTCGCGCGCGCTCTATTATATTATTTTTCTATATTAATGTAATTGCTCACAAGTTGTAATAGCTTAATTAGGACCTTTTTACTTTCATTTATCGCTTTATTTTTAAGGGTTTGTTTTTGGCCATGTTAATACCCGAAGCCTTATAATAGCGTAGCTTACTTTCCGCACTTTAATTTCCGCAAGATATTAAACTGTTAGATGTATGATATTAGAGATGCATGACAAGAATGTATGATTAACTTTAAAACGGTTAGCTAACCCTAAATGTGCAAAGATAATAATTTGAAATTGAATCACTCGCACATGCGCACTCCTAGGGTATACTCTCACTTCGGTTGCCTTCGGTAAACGGTCATTAGGTATAGGATATTTTAGTGGTCGCTCTCTTGTCTAAACAAAGATCAAAGTCCAGTTCGGAAAGTTGCCTCGGAATGGTTGCCTCGGAATTGTTGCCTCGAATAAATTGATCTAAGACATTAGGGTTATTACTAAGACGTCCTAACATTGCTTTAGTGACCGTACGTCCCTTTTCGAATTGACCCTCAAAACTCCAACAATGATGCTACCTACTCACTAATAGTGGGATAGCACTGTCTAAAGGAAACAAACATAGAATAATTCTCTTTTTCGAGTAGGTAGAATCTTATGTACTTGCTCAATCCAAACAAACTTTTTCACACTTACACTCCTCTTTTAAACAAAGCTTTCAAAAACACTTCATAACACTCTTGAAGACAGAAGCAAGAGTTAAATCGAAGTCAAAAACTTTTCAAATCACACAAACACAGAAGCAATCTTGAAAATGATGAGCAAGTACCTAAGAGCCCGTGGAAAACCACGGATAGAAAGGGTGTTAATACCTTCCCTTTCTATAATCTACCCCCGTACTCAATATCTCGAAAAAAGGAATTTTCTATGCTTTTTTCCTTTCCTTGTTGGATAAAATAAAAGTCGGTGGCGACTCTTGCTTACCGCGACATTTTGCGAATACAAAACACAAAATGCAAACCAGCACATTCCTAAAAAACTGTCCCGGTTCTGGCCACCGTATCACAGAACTAGCGACTCTGCTGGGGAGTTAATAAGTGGGGTATACCTTAGGATTAGTTCATTATATTGTTTTCTATTGCTTGATTTGATTGCTTTATTTTTATGGGCTTTGTATCGGAGTTACTATAGATCCTAACCCGGATCTGGGGAACACCTTTTAGGTAAGTAGCAATAAACTGTGAGGGAACTGTACGGTGTAGACCGATACGGTTGAAGCAGTAGCTACGTTGATGTGGCACATTAGTTGGTACCGATATCCCTTGTGGAGGAACGAGGAGAATATGGGGCTGCTATATGGGTCGTTAAGCATCAACTGACCTTAGAACCTATAATTGACCAACTTGGCCATAAGAAGTAGTGAGATAGCCGGCCTCGACATAGAGCTGGGAACTGGTTGATACTCGATACTACACTCATTGAGACCATACTCTCGAGATAGTTCCGGCCACAAGAAAAGATTGTGTGAGCTGAAACCATGACCGATGGAGGATGGTCAGTAATATTGAGAACCTCTAGAACCCGGTTACTATTATTAGGATAGGTTGAACCAACTGAACTTCAAGAGGGTAGTACCTAGACCCCATGCAAGCCTGAAACTTAAGGGCTATTGTGTGACTTGTTTTCCCTTACCATGTTTGCTATCTGTGATACCTTTTGTGTGTTTTTATCATGACATCATGCATCATGACATAACATTCATATTTCATTAGACTAACCATTTCAAAGACCGAGGGGATTTATCTTTGTTCTATTTTGCAGATCATGACTTCTATGCACAGAAATACCATTTGAGTCAACTTCGTGCAGATACCTGTTTAGCTCAGAGATTTAGTTTCAAAGGTTCCTGATACTTCCTCATTTGTTAGAAGACAGGGTCATCTCCTTAGTTTGGTCACTTCAAAGTTGGATGAGCAGATGATGAGCGTCCTCTTCCAGTTCTTTGATCCGTTGCATCATTGTTTCACCTTCCCGGATTATCAGCTAGTCCCCACTTTGGAGGAGTTTTCTGATTTATTAGGCATATCTATCCTTGAGCAGGCACCTTTCACAGGTTTGGAGGAGGTTCCTAGACCTGAGGACATTGCTTCAGCTTTACACCTGACAAAGGCTGATGTAGTGTCTAACTGGGAGACACAGAGCGGGGTTAAAGGTTTCTTGGCTAAGTTTCTAATGGATCAAGCTTAATTGTTCTGGGATAACTTGGATTTTCAAGCATTTGAAGACATCTTGGCTCTCCTCATCTACAACTTGGTTCTTTTTCCAAATTCAGATTCCTTCAAAAATTTGAATGCGGTCAAGATCTTCTTGTCTCGTAATCCAGTGCCTACTCTCCTGGGTGATATTTTACATGCTCTCTATACTCGTACCGTGCAAAGAAGAGGGACTCTCATGTGTTGCACTCCGCTGCTGGAGAGGTGGTTTATTTTGCACCTCCCCAAGTCTGTATTGAAGAATGAGGAAGGTGTAGGTTGGGCTTACAGAATCATGTCCCTTGCTCATACGGACATCCTTTGGAGTTCTAAGGATATGGAAAAAGTAGCTGTCATTGATTGATGTGGGGAATACCCTAATGTCCCTTTGCTTGGAATCAGAGGAGGAATAACCTACAATCCTTGTTTGGCTTTACGACAGTTTTGACGCGCTCAGAGAGACGGTCCCCATGAGCTACTTCTTCCATACATTGTCTTTGAATACAAGGGGGACATGAATGAGCATCACTGAAGGTTTATACCAGCCTGGGGCATGGTGAACAGGTCTGACCCTCAAGAGCTAGGGCTGAAGACTTCTCTCCCGATGCAACCTTATCTCCAGGGGGTTTGAGCCCGTGCTCAAAAGTTTGGGATTCCATATGAAGTTATTTTGCCGGTGATTGTAGAGCATACTAATGAATAAGGGGTTCCTTATACAGTCCTCCATCCATATATGCCTACTGATCTTGGGGCATTGAAGAGATCGTGGATCCAGATAAAGGAAGAAAGGGATACCTACAGGGAGAAGTATCATGAGCAAGAGAGGAAGATCTTGAGGCTTACAAGGCAGCTGGAGAATGAAAGGACAATCAATGATTATGTCAGCACGAAGGGAAAACGACCATGGGATTTCTGATGTTTTTTTTATTGTTTCTAGTTTAGATTTGCTTTTCAGTTTATTTCTTTTGTAACGCCTTGAAGGCATTGTTAAACATTGTTACAAGTTTTATCTAATAAAGTGTGTTTTATTTTGGTTTACAAATTTGAATCTCCCAAAGTCTTTGAAATCGTATCATACGCATTCCATTCCCATGCACCTCTTTACAGGTATCATTACAGGTTTCTCATCTTCTTCGCTGTTTATTTCAGCACAGAATGTCTTATGAAACACCTACCGATCAAGCCATCAAGGCTCTTCAAGCACAGAATGCTCAATTCCAAGAGATGTTCCTGAACTTGGCTAAAGGGCAGGAAGATTTGAAGACTCTCATCATGAAGGAGAAGAAAAAGAAGAAGAAGAAGGTGGTCCTTCTGAATATGGGTCACAGATTTGGGAATAGGTTGCGACAGGAAGCTGATTTGTCTCATTCATCTAAAGGAGGAGAGAATCAAGAGGAAGAAAAGGGTCCTAGTCCTGTAGTCTCTGATAATGACACTGATTTCAAGGAAGAACAGTATCCTCCTGCTGAGGATAGGTACAAGCAACTCGAAGACCGTCTGAGTGCAATGGAGATTCAGAAGATACCCGGTTTGGACTTCGGAGATCTGGGATTAGCATCTGGAGTGGTAATCCCTCACAAGTTTAAAGCTCCTGTCTTTGCTAAGTACGATGGAGTATCCTGTCCAAAGCTCCATCTCCGCTCATACGTCCGAAAAATTCAGCCCTACACTGCTGATAGAAATCTGTGGGTTCATTTATTTCAAGATAGTTTGTCAGGGACTCAACTTGAATGGTTTTATCAACTGGAAGGAGCTAATGTCTACAACTGGGAGGACCTTGCTGCTGCTTTTTACAAGCAATACCATTATAACGCCGACCTCGCTCCCACGCGTACTTTGCTTCAGGGTATGTCTATGGTTGCAGGTGAAGGCTTTAAGGACTATGCTCAGAAATGGAGAGATCTGGCTGAAAGAGTCCAACCCCCTCTGTCTTATAGGGAGTTGGTGGATATGTTTCTTGGGACTTTGTCTGGTCCATTTTTCAATCATTTGATCGGTAGTTTGTCATCAGGGTTTACTGAATTGACTTTAACTGGGGAAAGAGTAGAAGCTGGAATCAGAAGTGGCAAGATACAGAAAGGTACTTCATCAAGTACAGAAAAGAAGCCTTTCAGAAAAGAAGCTAGTGCAGTTTACAGCTCGAGGAGCCAAAACCAACCTGAACGTCGCCAAGCAGTTAATGCGGTAGTAATATCAAGACCCACTGTTTCCCCACAATGCAACAATCAGCAAAGGGTAGAGAGGCCGCAAAGACAGTATACTCGGCTCAGTATGACCTTATCTCAAATTTTACCGCAATTGTTGAAGACTAACCTAATAACTCTGAGGGAAGCTCCGAAGAATCCCAATACTACATCACCACTGTATAATCCGAACGCTCGCTGTGCCTATCACTCCGATAGCCCAGGGCATGATACAAACAACTGTTGGGCCTTGAGGAATAAGGTGCAAGATTTGATTGAAGCTAAAGAAATCGAGTTTGACGCACCAGAAAAGCCTAATGTCATGACTGCTCCTATGCCCAAGCATGGAGTAAATGCTGTGGATGATGATTCATTTGTAACCTCTGTAGAAGATGTTTCTACTCTATTGATGACAGTGAAGAAGAACCTATTATTGGTCGGTTTATTTCCGGGCTGTGGCGAAGGTTCCCATCTATGTTTAATCCTGCCTGCTGGTTGCCATTTATTGAAATCAGGTGTTCAACGCCTGATGGATAACAAAGAGATCCTGTTTGAGAAAACTTTGATTCCGTTGATTCCTGTTGAAGATATTTCCATCATAACCATTTCCGCCAATCCTTCCAAGGATTCCTCGAGAAAGCCTGTTAGGATTACATCCGTTCCAAGAGTTGCTCCATTGATCATTACTATTCCTGGTCCTATCCCATACACTTCGGATAAGGATGTCCCGTGGCACTATGGGGCCGATGTGTATTATCATGGGATCAAACAAGACTTGAAGGTTGAAGAAGATGATACTGATGTCAGCAATATTGTCGGGGCTAGCAAGGTCACCCGAAGCGGAAGGCTCTTTTCTCCTGAGATTTCCCCTCCGACTGTTCAAAAGCCTATTACTATTCCATCTGCCAGTACATCAGCTACTGTCCCGGTTCATATTCCAATTATCACCCCTGTCGCCGAGCCATCTGACACTCGGGGCAAAGAAGTCATAGGTGAGCCTGCCCGGACGGAGGCACCTAAGAAGATTGTTGTAGAAACCTCTAGACAGGAGATAGAGGAAATTCTAAAGATTATCAAGAAGAGCGACTACAACATAGTCGAGCAGCTGGGGCAGACCCCATCGAAGATCTCCATGTTATCCTTGTTGTTGTGTTCAGAAGCCCATGCAAAGGCTTTAATTGCTTTCCTCAAAACTGCGCATGTGCCGCAGGAAACATTTGCTGATCAATTCAAAGACTGTGTGGCTAGTTTGACCGCTGACAACGGGTTGGGTTTCTCCGACGCAGATCTGAATGCCAAAGGAAGGAATCACAATGATGCTCTGCATGTTTCGATCGAGTGCAGGGGCGCTACTCTGGCCCACGTACTGGTGGATATTGGGTCCTCATTGAATGTTTTACCCAAGAAAGCGTTAGACCGGTTGGACTGTGAAGGGTTGGTTCTGAAGCCGAGTAATATCGTGGTTAGGGCCTTTGACGGGTCCAAAAGGATGGTGCATGGGGAGGTGCATGTCCCAGTTAAAGTTGGTTCCCAGACTTTCGCATCTACGTCCTATGTAATGGACATTCGACCATCTTATTCT
Organism: Vicia faba; assembly: GCA_948472305.1. NCBI lineage: Eukaryota > Viridiplantae > Streptophyta > Magnoliopsida > Fabales > Fabaceae > Vicia > Vicia faba. Next base: position 1,576,737,502 of record OX451739.1, on the reverse strand, counting down.
TGTTTGCTAGGTCGCCCGTGGATTCATAAAGCCGGGGCAGTAACTTCCACGCTCCATCAGATGTTAAAATATCCAATGAAGGGGGAAATTGTTACGGTACGAGGAGAGGAGGAGTACATGGTGAGCCACCTTAACTCTTTTTGGTATGTGGAGATGGATGGGGAGTTCATTGAAACCCTGTGTCAGAACTTTGAAGAAGTCCCCCAGACTCTGGCGTCGACTGAAACTGTTGCTGAAGATCCTCCAATGAAGATGGCTTTCCTCAAGGATGCCCGGGCTATTATTGAAAATGGTGGGTGCGCAAATTGGGGTCAAATCCCTGACTTTGCAAACAAGACTGACAAGTTTGGTTTGGGTTTTACTGCAGAAGCTCAAAGGGTTGTTGGGCGTGCGCGGATTGGAAGACCTCCCCTGCGTATCAGTAATCCGGAAGTGAATACAATTGAAGATGATGAGGAAGAGTCAGAGTTCGATAGCTGGATTTACCTGACTACCGACGGTGGATTGAGCAATTGGACGGCAAAGGACTTTGTGCCCATTTCTTTTATTACACAATAATAGAGTTTTATTTTAAGATTTATAACAGACAATTTAAAACTTTACGGCCCGGTGCCTTGCCCGAGATACCGTGGCTTTATTTGTGAGGGCTTATTATGTGTCATTTCCATATATCATCAATAAAGCATTTGATGTGTTCTTGCATTACAAATTTTGCGGTCCTTGTTTTTCTTTACTATCTTGCACTTTATTAAAACAACTATTGTCTTACACACACTCACATATCATAATGCAGATCCACATCCACTCTGGATCCCACTGATAACGACTCTGTTACTTCCAGTTATGGCTTTGAAAGTCCGATCAACCAAGCTGAAGACGAAGGTGAGGATGATAGTGAAGTGCCTGGGGAACTTGCTAGACTGTTACTACAGGAAGAGAGAGCCATACAACCCCATGAAGAGCCAGTGGAATCAGTAAATATGGGTATAGAAGAAGACAAGAAAGAGGTCAAGATTGGTGCAAATCTGGAGTCTAGTGTCAAGAAACGGTTAATACAGATGTTGCGTGACTATGTTGAGATCTTTGCTTGGTCCTATGAAGATATGCCTGGGTTGGATACTGATATTATGGTTCACCGCTTGCCAACCAAAGAAGACTGTCCTCCAGTGAAGCAGAAAGTACTCTGAATGCGCCCAGAGATGTCTGAGAAAATCAAAGCTGAGGTTATGAAACAATTTGATATCGGTTTTCTAGCTGTTACTTCTTACCCGAAGTGGGTTTCCAACGTGGTTCTGGTGCCGAAGAAAGATGGTAAGGTGCGGATGTGTGTGGATTATAGGGATCTGAATAGGGCAAGCCCCAAGGATGATTTCCCTCTGCCTCACATGGATGGTTTTTCTGGATACAATCAGATTAATATGGCTCCCGAGGACATGGAGAAGACAACCTTTGTTACACAGTGGGGTACCTTTTGCTAAGAAGTCATGTCGTTCGGATTAAAGAATGTTGGGGCAACGTATCAGCGCGCCATGGTTGTTTTGTTCCATGACATGATTCATCACGAGATTGAGGTATACGTTGACAACATGATTGCAAGGTCCCAAACTGAAGAGGAACATCTTGACCATCTCCAGAAGCTATTTGACAGGTTGAAGATGTACAAGCTAAGGTTAAACCCGAACAAGTGCACCTTCGGGGTAAGGTCTGGTAAGCTGCTGGGTTTCGTCATTAATGATAAAGGTATTCAAGTGGATCCTACAAAGGTGAAGGCTATACAGGAAATGCCGGATCCCTGAACAGAAAAAGAAGTCAGAGGCTTTCTGGGACGTTTGAATTACATTTCCTGATTCATTTCACACATGACTGCTACTTGTGAACCAATCTTTAAGTTGTTGAAGAAAGATCAAGTGATAAGATGGAATGATGAGTGTCAGGCCTCTTTCAAAAGGATCAAGGAATATTTCCAAGAACCACCTATTCTGATGCCTCCAATCGAAGGAAGACCTCTGATCTTATACTTGACAATACTCGACAATTCGATGGGGTGTGTGCTGGGGCAGCATGACGAGTCTGGCCGAAAAAAGCATGCTATTTACTACCTTAGCAAAAAGTTTACCGACTGTGAGACCCGATACTCACTGCTTGAGAAAACTTGTTGCGCTTTGGCATGGGCTGCTCGCCGGCTGAGACAGTATATGCTGACTCACACTACCTTGTTGATATCAAAGATGGATCCAATCAAGTATATCTTTGAAAAGCCTGCCTTGTCCGGAAGAATAACAATATGGCAGATGATCTTGACTGAGTATTGACATCCAATACACAACCCAAAAAGAAATCAAGGGGAGTGTGTTGGCGGATCATTTGGCGCATCAGGCCGTGGATGATTATCAGTCTATGAATTTTGAGTTTCCGAATGAGAGCATCATGTTGGTAACTGACTGTGAAATACCTGGATCAGATGAAGGACCTGAGGAGGGATCCCAGTGGTCTATGTATTTTGGTGGAGCTTCAAACGCATTAGGTAATGGCATTAGCGCCGTGATCATATCTCCTGAAGGCTGTCATACTCCGTTCACCGCCCGATTATGTTTTAACTGCACCAACAACATGGCGGAGTATGAAGCATGCATTATGGGCCTTCGAGCAGCTATTGACCTAAGGATTAAGTTTTTGAATGTGTTCAGAGATTTCACACTCGTGATCATTCAAATCAAAGGCGAGTGGGATACGAAGCACCCAAATCTTATTCCTTACAAAGAGTATGTAATGACATTACTTCCACATTTTGAGGAGATAACCTTTGAACACTTCCCAAGAGAGGAGAATCAGCTGGCGAACGCGCTAGCTACTATTTCTTCTATGTTCAAGGTCAGGTGGGACAATGAAGCTCCCCAGATTACCATTGAGAGGTTGGACGAACCTGGACATTGCAATGATATTGAGACTGAAGAGGTAGCAGATAAACCCTGGTTTCACGAGGTGAAGAGGTATCTTGAGGCTCGGGAATACCCCGAGGGTGCATCTGTTAATGATAAGAAGTTTTTGAGGAGGTTCGCTGCGAAGTTCTTCATCAACAATGGTATCCTTTACAAGTGTAACCATTATTCGACCTTACTGCGTTGTGTGGATAAGAACGAGGCAGAATGGATAATGGCAGAGTTACATGAAGGTACTTTCAGAACTCATTCCAGTGGACACACCATGGCAAAGAAGATCCTACGGGCAGGATATTATTGGTCTACCATGGAAGCCGACTGTTATCAACATTCTCGGACATGTCATAAGTGCCAAGTCTATGCTGATAAGGTGCACATACCTCCAGTTCCTCTGAACGTCTTGACGACTCATTGGCCCTTTGCAATGTGGGGCATCGATATGATTGGTGAGATCAGACCTACTGCGTCCAATGGGCATCGTTTCATTCTGGTGGCAATTGACTACTTTACAAAGTGGGTTGAAGCAGCTTCCTTTGCTACAGTAACCAAGAACGTCGTGGCACGGTTTATTCGACACAATTTAATCTGTTGATATGGTGTACCTGAGAGGATCATTGCAGACAATGGTACAAATCCCAACAATACGATGATTACCGAGCTCTGCAAGCAGTTCAAGATACAGCATCACAACTCTTCTCCTTACCGGCCGAAGATGAATGGGGCTGTTGAAGCAGCTAATAAGAACATCAAGAAGATTGTGCAGAAGATGACAGTGACATACAAAGATTGGCACGAGATGTTACCGTTTTCTCTTCATGGGTACCGAACCTCAGCGCAAACTTCAACAGGGGCAACACCCTACTCCTTGGTGTAAGGCATGGAAGCAATCTTACCCATTGAGGTCCAGATACCCTCTCTTTGGATTATGAAAGATGCAGGTTTAAGCGAGGACGACTAGATCCAGACTCGGCTTGATTAGCTGAACTTAATCAATGAAAAGAGACTTACTGCTATTTGTCACGGTCAGACGTATCAAAAGAGGATGATCAAGGCATTTAACAAGAAAGTCAGACGACAAGAATATCAAGTCGGGGATGTGGTGATCAAACGCATCATACTGCCTCAAGGTGATCCCAGGGGAAAATGGACCCCTACGTATGAAGGGCCATTTGTGGTTAAGAACATTTTCTCAGGAGGAACTATGATTCTAACCACCATGGATGGTGACGACCTTCCTCACCCCGTCAATGCAGACATAGTGAAAAAATACTACTCATAATCAAAGACCCGCTAGGTTGACTGGCCTAGGAAAAAATAAGGGCTTCCCGACGAACCAAAAGGGTTCAGGCAAAAGTAAGGGATGAAAATGAAAAACTGTACACCCGGCAAGTCGAAAACCTGAAAAGGCGACTTGGGAAAAAAGGGTATCCCGGTGGACTGAAAACCCGAAAGGGCGGTCCAGGCAAAAATTAGGGATTAAAGCATAACACTATGTCTCATTGGATCATCTTGCAACCAGACTTCAATATCAACTATCAAGCTCGGACGACACTAATCAATATGATCTACCTTCAACCAAGTAGCAAAGTGATGAGATGCTCGAGGATATAAAGGCATTAGCAGAGTTGGAACCCAGTGGGATTATTCACATAGTTGTTTTTCTTTCTTTCACACAAACTGTATAAATTCTATTGTTCTGCGGCGTTCTCTTACTAGGACGTCAGTCTCTTGTACAAAAACGCCTATTTACAGGCCAACTTCAAAATCAATACAATTCATTCTCACAAAGAAATTTCAATTTGTTTTATTTTTCTGTTTTATTTCGCAAGAACGTCCAATGTTCATTTTTGATATATGCATTTGACAATAATTGCTGCTCATAAATATTTACATGCGAAACAAAAGACGATTACTCGTAATATCAAGAACAGGGGCAAAATGTCCAAACCTTACAGTTGCTCTATCCACCGGGTATAGGGATAGACCTAGCTGGAGAATACGATTAAAGGTACATTCACTCCCCGTAGAGTAAGAAAAATACAATGATATTAGCGGTCCCGAATAGGACAACACTCTCCCCAGCTGAGGCTCGCAACCGCGAATGAGTCAGTAAGATTCTCCCCAAGCAGAGTTTATCTATCATCAGCACTAGAGGATTATCCCCAGTAGAGTCTGAAGGATTTTCCCCAGTAGAGTCTGGAAGATTATCCCCAGTGAAGTCGCCACTAAAAGATTATCCCCAACGGAGTCCATTTATTTCACAAACAGAAACTCAATCCCCGACAGAGTTCATCATTTCCAGCAACGGTGATTCATCCCCAGCCGAGTTTGTTTCTCCAAATCAACAGGTCCTCTAACAAAGCATCTCTTCCCCACAGAATCATTTTCTCGCTGTTTTATTTCTCCAGCAGGATTATTCTCACAGTTATCTTCATTCACTATCCCCAGCGAAAACGAAGAATTCAACTTCTTGCACTCTCCAGTAGCAATCCAGGATTTATTTTCCCCAGCTAAAGATTGTCATAAAAACATTACATGTCCATACATCATGACATATGCATACACATCATACAACACAATCTCATTTATTTTGAGAACATCATTACTTGATACATGTCATGCATTACATACGATTAATCCTTTACCTTTCAGGAAAGATACAATCAAATTCTCACCAAGTTCAAGCTATGAAGCCCGGATCCGACCGGATAGTATCTTGATCTCTACAACATATTATGAAGCCCGAAGAAAGACCAGATAATAGTATCAAACACCGCGAAGCCTGGATTCGACAAGATAGTGGTTTATCTTTAAGCTATGAAGCCCGGATTCGACCGGATAATAGTTTAATCCCCAGCAAGCCATGAAGCCCGGATTACGACCGGATAACAACTCAGCAAGTTACTATGAAGCCTGGATTATGACCAGATAGCAGTGCGAGGTACCATGAAGCCTGGATTATGACCAGATAGTGGTATATCATAAGTACATGCCGTGAAGCCCAGATTACGACCGAATAATAACTCAGTAAGTTACTGCGAAGCCTGGATTACGACCAGATAGCGGTAAGAAACACTGAAGCCTGGATTATGACCAAATAACAGTGAGGGACACTGTGAAGCTTGGATTACGACCAAATAGCAGTTTACCCGGCTAAATACTATGAAGCCCGGATTACGACCGGATAACCATTTGATCTCTTCAGAAGCCTGGATTACGACCAGATAAGAAGTAAGGTATTGTGAAGCTTGGATTACGACCAGATAGCAATATAGAACACCATGAAGCCTGGATTCGACAAGATAATGGTATAAAGCATCGTGAAGCCTGGATTACGAACAGATAGAGATAAAAGGACTGAAGCCTGGATTACGACCAGATAATAATACAAGACATTGTGAAGCTTGGATCTCGACCAAATAGCAGTTTACCTGGACAGTTACTAAGAAGCTCGGAGTCGACCAGATATTAGTGTGCCCTAAGTTCAAGTTAAAGCCCGTATGCGACCGGATAACAACTCATTTCCTTCTGAAGCCTGGATTACGACCAGATAAGAATCGGGAAATTGTGAAGCCCGGATTACGACCGGATAGCAAATCTAATCTCTTCTCCCCAGTAAGTCACCATGAAGCCTGGATCACGACCAGATAGTAGTTTCTTTTTTCACCTCTTTGACCAAGAGACGATTTCCCAGTAGAATAACGGACGACCGAAGCTCCTAAAATTCTTTTTTTTCTCAAGACAGAGATCAACATTCCCCAGCGGAATCTTCCTCAACAACAGGTATACAGACTCTCGCTAAGGAATCTCTTATGCAATCGACACTCCTTCGTATGGCATCTTTAAGCCCATCCCCCGTCAGCAATTTCCAAATGGCACCTGTAATCCCATTCCCGACATCATAAGACAAGTACCACATCATGTGAGTGCAAATTTCTAGACACTCTAGTGTTCAATCATATTCCACCTTCGGATCACGAAAGGCATGCAAGCCAATCTACATCCTCAGGTTTAAGAATATTGAACAGGGGAAGCTGTTGTACCCCAAAATTTTCCCTCCCATATTTCTCAAAACATTTCAAGAAAGATTCTCAAGTTGCTCAAGGAAGCCCAAGGGTTGGCCAGACAAGCTCTCTCCTAAGGTAGTCTACCTCAAATTAAGGTTTCAGTTGCATCAAGATACTTGCGTCCAAGGGATCCCAAATGATCACAAATGTCCTAATATGTTCTTAAGATCATCCATGTCAAGTTTCAAGCCTTGCAGAGAAAGTTTGCTCAGTCAATTGCTCAAAAGCCTGAAAATCGACTGTGCTAGGGCAAAAGTCAACTGTGGCCTACATACAGTAAAACTTCAAGATTTTTGGTCAACATACTCATTTTGAATTATACTTCATCATTTTATCAAGGGTTGATCATGATTCATCAAGGATTGCTCATAATTTATCAAGAACCAAAAGTTGCTAAATTAGGGTTTTGTAGGAAAAGTCAACTGAACTTTGACCAAGCATAACTTTCTCATAATTTATGAGAAATGACCCATCCAAAGCTCATTTTGAAGAGGATGACATTATCTACAATCCATATTCATCTCCCAAGCTCAAAATATGCACTCACAAGAAGTTATGAATTTGGACATTATAGGTCACTTTGAAAAGTCAACAAAAACACATTTTTTGTCAAAGCTTCATACATTAGCATGGAATATCAAATTGAGATGAGACCAAAAGGGTTGCTTAGAGAACATCTCAAGCTTTCTAAAAAGTCCAATAATACCTTCAAAGAGTCAAAATTGAGGAAGTTATGCATTGGTGAAATTGACCCTTTTTGCAAAATTGTCAAAAGTCAACTATGCCTAAAATTGCAATTTTTGCCAAATGGGCCTAATCTTTTGCACTTGTTTTGAGTTGACAACATGGTCCACGAGCCCTAGCCCTTTCCACTTGTCATTATCTTGTTTTTATTATTTATTTTGATTTTTATTTGAATTAAATCATTTTTAATCAAAACAAATCATGAAAAAATCTAAAACATTGAAAACTCAAGATTTTGTACATGTTTCAGGTCCTACATCCAGCTAGCATAAGATTGAATTTGTGCCAAGCCTTTGTGTGCACAAAAAGATTGAGTTTCCTCTATTTTTAGCAAGATTTTCAAGTAAATCAAATCCAAATCAAAAGCAATGATGGAGGAAGATTGAGATCAGCTTTTCAACCCTAATCCAATCCTTGATATATATTGAACATGTGCAGACCTAAAACAAGGCTAGAGAGAGGCGCAAGAACCAGAACCAAACTTGAAAAAAATCATAAAAAGTGCAAACACGAATTCATAGTTCCAAGCAATTACAAAGCCTCCTGACCATCCCAATCGCTTCCTGGGAGTGTAAGCAAGCGAGACCAATCAAGAACAAGCACTTTTAGGCCTTAAAATCCACTGTAAGTCAGCCACGACTTTGATGAATTTTTGAAATCGAATTGCATAAATTTGGCATTGATAGCATGAAATAATCATATATTCTTGATCCTTAGAACATTTGCAAGCCTTCTGTAATATTTAATTGCATTTTCATAGACTGTATGAGATTTCACCATTGCTAGGGCTTGTTGCTTCGATTTGGAATTTTTCCATACAGGTAAAATTGGGCCATGAAAGGAGCACCATTGTGCTCAGCAGGTCCAGACGAACTGATTGATGGCCTTAGGGTTTATTTATTTTGCTTGTGGTTGATTTTGAGAACATGTAGGTTTGTAGTGACGGATGATGGTCGTAGGTAAAAGTCTGTGACTTTTACCAACAGAGCAAGGAGGAAGAAGATGTCGTGGCAAGCCATCATTCGCGCATTTAAAAATTTGCGCGTTTGGATTTGGAGTCTTGTTGTTTTCCCATATTATTTTTTATGTTTATTATACATACAACTAATATGCACATCACAGTTGGTAGTGGAATGCTTGGAGAGTGCCTTGGGGCCTGGGTTCGAATCCTAGGTCCCCCCAATTTCTTCATATTATTTTGTTTCATGTGATCAGACGCGCACGCAGGTTTGAAGCACACCATGGACCACCATCCTCTAGCCAGCCAGATGTCAAATGGCCAGATCTAATGGCCATTAGATGAAAGTCCACCAAAGCCCTCAGTCAACGCATGGCAGGAGATCTTGGAAGTCAAACGTGGACCTTATCTTCTTGGGCCCAGAATTACTATCTACACTCCCTCAATTTGCTTTCAGGCCCATATCTCTTTCTATATTCTTTTTTTTATTTTTCTTAATTAATTTAATTAATTATTTCACTAACACAAAATAGTAATTCTTTTATAAAAAAATCACAAAAAATATTTTCATCCAATTAAATTTTGGATATTTATTTTTTATACAAAAAATTAATTAATTTACTTAGGTTGTTAATTTTAGGTGACTTTAATTGTTTTGTAAATAAATTAAAATTAACTAGAACAATTAGGTTTTTTTTGTTTCTAATTAAATTCTATTTTCTTTTCTTAAAAATAACAAAAACACAAGATTAGGTTAAATAACTATTTTCTTTAATCAATTTAATTAGTTAATTAATTTTGTATTCATTTTTAAAAACCTAATTCTTTTTCTTGAAAATAATTAAAAACAAACAAAACAATTTTTTCTTCTAATTAGGTTAGAATGGGGTCAAAACCCTAATTTCTTATCGTCCTTAATTTCCTTGCGCGCGCTCTATTATATTATTTTTATATATTAATGTAATTGCTCACAAGTTGTAATAGCTTAATTATGACCTTTTTACTTTCATTTATCGCTTTATTTTTAAGGGTTTGTTTTTGGCTATATAAATACCCGAAGCCTTATAATAGCGTAGCTTACTTTCTACACTTTAATTTCCGCAAGATATTAAACTGTTAGATGTATGATATTAGAGATGCATGTCAAGAATGTATGATTAACTTTAAAACGGTTAGCTAACCCTAAATGTGCAAAGATAATAATTTGAAATTGAATCACTCGCACATGCGCACTCCTAGGGTATACTCTCACTTCGGTTGCCTTCGGTAAACGGTCATTAGGTATAGGATATTTTAGTGGTTGCTCTCTTGTCTAAACAAAGATCAAAGTCCAGTTCGGAAAGTTGCCTCGGAATGGTTGCCTCGGAATTGTTGCCTCGAATAAATTGATCTAAGACATTAGGGTTATTACTAAGATGTCCTAACATTGCTTTAGTGACCGTACGTCCCTTTTCAAATTGACCATCAAAACTCCAACGACGATGCTTCCTACTCACTAATAGTGGGATAACACTGTCTAAAGGAAACAAACATAGAACAATTCTCTTTTTCGAGTAGGTAGAATCTTAAGTACTTGCTCAATCCAAACAAACTTTTTCACACTTACACTCCTCTTTTAAACAAAGCTTTCAAAAACACTTCGTAACACTCTTGAAGACAAAAGCAATAGTTAAATCGAAGTAAAAAACTTTTCAAATCACACAAACACAGAAGCAATCTTGAAAATGATGAGCAAGTACCTAAGAGCCCGTGTGTTGTACCCCAAAATTTGCCTTCCCATATTTCTCAAGATAGGTCAAGAATCATCTCCAAGTTGTTCAAGATGGCTCAAGAGTTGGACAGTCAAATCACCTCCTAAGGCAGTCAATTCAAAATTAGGGTTTTGTGTTGCATCAAGGTCCTAGCATCTAAATGGCATTAAGTGCTCCCCAATGTCCTAATATGTTCTCAAGTTCATCCATGTCTAATTTTAAGCCTTGCAGAGGAAGTTTGGTCAGTCAATTGCTCAAGAGGTCCAAAAATCGACTGTGCTAGGGGCAAAAGTCAACGGTGATCTATGGACAGTCAAACCTCAAGATTTTTTGTCAACATTATCATTTTGAAGGATAATTAATCATTTTATCAAGGGTTGATTATGATTCATCAAGGATTGCTCAAGATTCATCAAGATTCAAAAGTTGCTAAATTAGGGTTTTGTAGGAAAAGTCAACACAACTTTGACCAAGCATAACTTTCTCATACTTTATGAGAAATGACCCATCCAAAGCTCATTTTTAAGAGGATGCAACTTACTACAATCCATCTTCACACACCAAGATCAAGAAATGATCTCACAAAAAGTTACAAATTTGGACATTATAGGTCATTTTTGAAAGTAAACAAAAACACCTTTTTTTCCAAAGCTTATAACTTGAGCATGGAATATCAAAATGAGATGATACCAAAAGGGTTGGTTAGAGGACATCTCAAAAATCCAATTTTTGACAAAAGGGCCCACTTTTTTCCACTTGATTTGGTCTTGTCACACCACACACGTGTCCCATCTTCAATTTCATGACCAATCATTTATTTTTCTATTTTATTTGAGTTTTATTGATTTAATTCATTTTAAATCACTATTAATTCAAATAAAATCCAAAAATTAATGGAATGATATCTTTTTGATCATTGCAGCTTTCAATTATCATGATTCACATAATCAAATTCGTATCAAGCATTGTTGTGCACAAAAAATCAGATTTGGTACAATTTTGGAAACTTGTTAATGGAAGATCATATCAAATATCCAATCTTCAATACTCATGGATTCAAGGCCCAAAGATTAACCTAATTCATTCCCTTATACACACACAAGCTGTACACATCAAGAACACGACCTGAAACTGCAAGAAACGGCCAAACCAGAATTGAAAAAAGCTTGCAAAAGTGTGAGATCAAAACCTTGGTTAGAGCACGATTCAATCCAAGATCTCAACGTAGCTTCCTTGCCTGACATCCAGTGGAGCTAAAGCAATCAAAACCAGGCCTTGAGACCACTTGAAACGCGCTGTAAGTCATCCTGAACATAGCCCTGTGCACGAATTCGTAACCTTGGATTCTTGCATTTTCTTGCCAAAATATTGATATATTTGTGATCCTTGCATAATTTTTAAGCATTCTGCATTGTTTAATTTTGTTTTCATAGCCTGTATTGTAATGCCCGAACCTAGGGTTTCTTTTCTTGGTTTTTAGCCGTTTGCTTTGCAGGTAAAATTAGGACTAATAATGGGTATAGAGATGATTAGGAGAACGAGACGAACAGGATGATGGGTTTGGTTTGCATTTTTGTGACCTAGAATGCATTATAGGATGATGCCACGGATGTTGATGCGGAGTAAAATCCGCAGGAAAAAATACAGTCTTCGTTGAAGAAGACGAAGACGTGTCTCTGCTTCATTGGCTCGTTCAAATGTTTAGCGCATTTTTTTTAATTCCCAGGCATATTAAATGTTTTCAATATATTATTTATTTTGTATTCCATTAACAAATAGGCAGCTTGGCTCAGTTGGTGGAAGCGTGAGTGGAATACCATTGGGACCTGGGTTCGAATCCCAGGTCCCCCAAAACATTTATTTGATTTTTCTTCATGCACTCTCAAGCAACGCTCAAAACATGGTCCACCATATGCCTCAAACATCCAGGCGCCAGATGGCCTCCTGGCCAAATCTGAAGGCTAAGATTGAAGGACTATCATGTGTCCAAGTCAACAAGCGCGTGGGTAATCCTGAAAGTCAAACAAGGCTGACAACTATTGGGCCTGGAGATTTGCCAATCACACCTTCAAATTGGGCCCAACACCCCCTTGGTTTATTTCTTTTACTTTCTATTATATTTATTTATTTGTCTTATTATTTTAATTAATTATCTTATTATCACTAATTAATAATTTTCCTAATAAAATCAGAAAACATAAAAAATATTATTTTTATTAATTTCACTATTTTTGTAAATAAATAATTTAATTGACTTAGTTTTTTTTTTAATTGGGTATAATTTTAGCATTTTTGCAATAAATTAAAATTAATTAGAATATTAGGTTTTAATAATTTTGACATCTTTATTTTATTTCCTTAAATATTCAAAAATCCCAAAAAAAAAATATTTTCATTAATTAATTTATTTAATTATTAGTTTAGGTTTAATTCCAACAAATTCAAAATAATAAAAAGCACGCTTTCTTTTAAAAAGGGGTCAAAACCCTAAAAATGCGTCGATCTAATTTTCTCGCACGCGTCTTATTGTTATCCAATATTGTAATTGCTTCCAGTATGTAATAGTTTCAATAGGACTTTTAATTATTTATCGCTTTTATTTACTTTCCGCGATTTAAATTAAAGGGTTTGTCTTTGGTGATGTAAATACCCGACGCCTTGTAATAGTTTAGATTTAATTTCTCGCAATTTAATTTCCGCACAATATTAACTGTTAGATGTTTGATAAATAGGCAATGTATGACAAGATCAATCTTTAACCTAAAATTAACATAGCTCACCATTGACATGTAGAGATAAAATAAACCGAAATAACACACTTGCACATGCCACTCTTAGGGTACACCTCACTTGGTTGCCTCGAACATGGTCATTGCGTATAAGAAGTTTTAGAGGTCGCCCTCTTGTCCAAAGATCATAGTTGCCTCGAAACAGTTGCCTCGGAAAAATGATCTAAGATATTAGGGTTACCACTAAGGCGTCCTAACATTGCTTTAGTGACCACACGTCCCTTAATCGAATTGACCCGAAAACTCCAACGACGATGCTACCTACTCCTCAATAGTGGGATAGCATTGTCTAAAGGAAATTTGCACAGTTTAATTCCTTCTTCGAGTAGGTAGATGGTTCTTAAGTACTTGTTCCTTTTTAAAACAAAACAAAACTTTTCGCACTTACACTCCTTTCAAACAAAAAACTCTTTCAAACTCACAAACACAAAGAAAAGCAAACTTTTGGAAAACACAATGAGCAAGTACCTAAGAGCCCGTGGATAACCACGGATAGAAAGGGTGGTAGCACCTTCCCTTTCTAGAATTTACCTCCCGAACCCGAGAAATATCTCAAAAAAGGAATTTTTCTGTGCTTTTGTCCTTTCCTTGTTGGATAAAATAAAAGACGGTGGCGACTCTTGCTTACCGCGACATTTTGCGAAAACAAACGCAAACGCGAACCAGCATTCCAAAATAGTCAGTTCTTTTCCCACCGATCACAGAACTGGCGACTCTGCTGGGGAATATTTAAAGTGAGGTGTACCTTAGGATTAGATCATTGTGTTTTCAATTATATGCTTTGTATGCTTTAATTTTGTGGGCTTGTATCGGAGTTCTATAGATCCTAACCCGGGTCTGGGGATACCCTTTAGGTAAGTCGCAATAAACTGTGAGGGATCTGTACGGTGTAGACCGATACGGATGAAGCAGTAGCTACGTTAGTGTGGCACTTTAGTCTGTACCGATATCCCTTGTGTTGGAACAAGGAGAATATGGGTCTTCTAAGGGGTCATTAAGCACCAACTGACCTTAGAACCTTAAATTGACCAACTTGGCCATAGAACAGTAGCAGTATGCTACACTCATTGAGACTAAACTCTCGCGATGATTCTGGCCGCAAGAAAAGGTTGCTAAACTGGAATTATGACCGATTGACGGTAGTCAGTGATATTGAGATCCTCTAGAACCCGGTTACTATTTTTAGGACAGGTTTAAACCAACTGAACTGAAAGAGGGTAGTACCTAAGCTCCATGCCAGCCTGAAATCTAAGGGCTCTCAGTGTGACTTGTGTGCCTTTACCATGTTTGCTTTTTGTGGATACTTGTGGTGTGCTTACTATCATGACATCATGACATCATAACATTGCATACATCTTGCATAAGGACTAATCTATTTCAAAGACAAGAGGGTTTCATCTTTGCTCTGTTTTGTAGGTCATCATGATGCCCATGCGTAAGAATACTATCCGAATCAACTTTGTCCAAGTACCTACCTTGCTTAAAGAGTTGGTTGCCAAGATGCCTGACACTACTTCCTTCATCAAGAGGCATGGTTCTCTTCTCATTTTGGTCACCTCAAAATTGGACGAGCAGATGATGAGTGTCCTGGTCCAATTCTATGATCCGATGTACCATTGTTTTACTTTCCAGGACTTCCAGCTGGTTCCTACCCTAGAAGAGTTCTCTGAGCTGCTCGGTATCGCTGTTCTGGAGCAGACCCCGTTTACTGGTTGGGAGAAGATTCTTAGGCCCGAAGAAATTGTTGCAGCCCTTCATTTAACCAAAGAGGAGGTAATGGCTAATTGGGAGACTAGGAGTGGAGCAAAAGGATTTCTGACTAAGTTCTTGGT
Organism: Vicia faba; assembly: GCA_948472305.1. Taxonomy (NCBI): domain Eukaryota; kingdom Viridiplantae; phylum Streptophyta; class Magnoliopsida; order Fabales; family Fabaceae; genus Vicia; species Vicia faba. The sequence continues at coordinate 1,576,722,422 of OX451739.1, read as the reverse complement.
TGGCAAGGCTAACTACTTCTGGGATAGCCTAGACTTTAAGGCGTTCGAGGATATTCTGGCTCTCCTGATATATGGCTTGGTATTGTTTCTGAACCCTGATACTTTTGTTGATGTGAATGCCATAAAGATCTTCATCTCTCAGATTCCTGTACCCACTCTCTTAGGTGACATTCTTCATCAGCTCTATGCTCGTACAGCCCGAAAGTGGGGAACCTTGATGTGTTGTGCTCCTTTATTGGCAAGGTGGTTCATTTCGCACCTTCCCAAGTCAGTGCTGAAGAACAAAGAAGGAATGGTTGGGCTTATAGGGTGATGTCTCTTTCTCATAATGACATTATTTGGACTCTCAAAGGTATGGATGAGGTGACTATCATTGATTGCTGTGGAGAGTATCCTAATGTTCCCCTGCTAGGAACCCATGGAGGAATTTCTTATAACCCATGCTTAGCCCTCCGTCAATTTGGAAGAGCCAGAAGAGAAGAGCCTCATGAGATGTTGATGCCTCATATCATCTTTGATTTTCAGAGAGATAGCGACGAGCAACGTCGTAGATTCATAAGGGCTTGGGACAGAGTTCACCAATCTGATCCATATGAGTTGGGTCCAAAGACTTCTCTGCTAATGGAGCCATATCTCAGATGGGTCTGTATCCGTGCCCAAAAGCTAGGTATGCCATATGAAGATGTCCGGCCTGTCACTCTTGAAGTTGCTAATAAAGAAGGGGTTCTTCCAACCATTCTCCATCCTTATATGCCCACTGACATTGGGGCACTGAAGATGTCTTGGATGCAACTGCGGGAAGAACGGGATTCTTATCGGGAGAAGTTCAACGAGCAGGAGCAGAAGATCCAAAGGTTGACTAGGAAGTTGGAGAATGAGCAGATTCTCAACGACTATATCCGCACTGATAAGAAGAGACCATGGGAGCATTGATGGACCTTTGATGATTTCTTTTCCAGTTTTTATTTTACTTTTCAGTATTTCCATTCTTGTAACGCCTTAAGGGCAATTTGTTGAACAATTTAAATTTTGAAGTTTAAAATTAATAAAGTATGTTTCCTTTCTTGTTTACGAATTTAAATCCTGATTGTCTTTGAAATCATAAATCATACGCATTTCATCCCATGCACTTCATAAATAGGTACCCTTTACAGGTCTCTTATCTTCTTCGCTGTTTATTTCAGCAATCATCATGTCTACTGAACCTTCAATTGAGCAAGCTATCAAGGCCCTCCAGGCCCAGAATGCCCAATTTCAAGAGCTATTCATGAATCTAGCCAAGGGTCATCAGGACCTGAAGACCTTGATTCTAAAAGAGAAGAAGAAGAAGAAGAAGAGGACAGTCTTGTTCAACACTGGTCCTAGGTTTGGGAACAGACTACAGAATGAAGTTGATCTGACCACCTCATCTGGAGGGAAAGATAGTCCACAAGAAAGGAGGGCTCATAGTCCTGTGGTCTCCGACAACGAGACGGACTACGATGAAGAATAGTATCCTCCTGCTGAGGATAAGTACAAACAGCTGGAAGACCATTTGAGCGCTATGGAAATTCAGAAGGTGCCCGGTTTAGACTTCGGAGATCTAAGTCTATCATCTGGGGTGGTGATTCCCCATAAATTCAAGGCACCAGCCTTCGCTAAGTATGACGGAGTTTCCTGTCCGAAGCTGCACCTCTGGTCATATGTAAGGAAGATCCAGCCTTACACTGCTGATAAGAACTTATGGATCCATTTCTTTCAAGACAGTCTCTCAGGGACTCAGCTTGAGTGGTTCTATCAGTTGGACGGAGCCAGTATCCACAGTTGGGAAGATTTAGCTACTGCATTCTACAGGCAGTATCAGTACAACTCCAACCTTGCTCCTACGCGTACCCAACTCCAGGGTATGTCAATGGGAACTAGTGAAGGATTCAAAGATTATGCTCAAAGGTGGAGAGACCTCGCCGAAAGGGTGCAACCACTCTTAGCTGATCGGGAACTTGTTGACATGTTTTTGGAGACCCTGTCTGGTCCATTTTTCAACCACTTGATTGGAAGCTCTTCATCTGGGTTTACAGATCTTATTTTGACTGGTGAGAGGATTGAAGCTGGTATTAAGGCTGGGAAGATACAGAAGGGTGCTTCATCAAGCATCGAGAAGAAGCCGTTTAAGAAAGAGTCCAGTGATGTCTACAGTGCAAGAAGACAGAGTAGACATGAACACCGCCAAGCTGTCAATGCGGTTGTTATTTCAAAACCTGTTGGTGCTCCCCAGTACAACCATCAACAAAAGGACGAGAGACCTAAGAGGCAATTCACTCGTCTCAGCATGGCCTTATCTCAGATTCTGCCACAGTTGCTAAAGACTAATCTGGTAACTCTAAGGGAACCCCCAAAGAATTCAAATACAACGTCACCAAGGTACAACCCTAACGCCCGCTGTGCTTATCACTCCGATAGCCTGGGGCACAATACAGATGATTGTTGGAGTCTGAAAAATAAGATACAAGACTTAATTGATGCGAAGGAGATTGAGTTCGAGGCGCCCGAGAGGCCTAATGTTGTGACTTCTCCCATGCCCAAACATGGAGTGAATGCTGTAGAGGAAGACTTGTTTGTAGTTTCTGTGGATGACATTGTTACCCCTCTGATGACTGTCAATAAGAACCTTTTACTAGCCGGATTATTTCCGGGCTGTGACGAAGGTTGCTGTATGTGTTCTGCCCGTCCAAATGGTTGTCCGCTTTTGAAATCAGGTGTCCAGCGCCTGATGGATAGTAAAGAGATTCTGTTTGAGAAGACTGTTGTTCCCGTAGTTCATTCTGAAGAAGTTGCCATCATTACCATTTTCGACAATTCTTCCAAGGCTCCCTCGAGGAAGCCTATTAGGATTACATCTGTTCCGAAGATCGCACCTGTGGTCATCACTATTCTGGGGCCCATCTCCTATACCTCTGATAAAGCTGTCCCTTGGCACTATGGGGCTGATGTTTATTTTCATGGAGTTAAGCAAGAGATGGATGCTGATACTGACGTCAGCAACATTACTGGACTTGCTAAAGTCACCCGCAGTGGAAGGCTTTTCTCACCTGATATTGCCCCACCAACCGTCTGAAGACCTGTTGTTATTACACCTGCCAGTGTACCCACCACTATTCCTGATCAAGTTCCCATTCTTACCCCTGTCTCTGAGTCATCTGACGCTTGGGGCAAAGGGATCACCACTTATGTGCCTGCCCAGACGGAGGCACCAAAGACAATTACTGTTGAAGCTTCCAAACAGGAGATGGAAGAGATTCTGAAGATTATTAAGAAGAGTGATTATAATGTAGTTGAGCAGCTGGGGCAAACCCCATCCAAGATTTCTATGTTGTCACTGTTGTTATGCTCAGAGGCCTATGCCAAGGCTCTGATTACCTTTTTGAAAATAGCCCACGTGCCACAAGAGACATCAGCTGATCAGTTTACAGATTGTGTGGCTAATTTGACTGCTGATAATGGGTTAGGTTTCTCGGACGCCGACTTGACTGCTAAAGGGAAGAATCACAACGATGCCCTGCATGTCTCCATTGAATGCAGGGGCACTACTCTTGCACATGTATTGGTTGATACTGGCTCCTCATTGAACGTATTGCCTAAAAAAGCTCTAGACCGGTTGGATTGTGAGGGGTTAGAGCTGAAACCAAGTAACATTGTCATCAGGGCCTTTGATGGGTCTAAGAGGATGGTGCATGGAGAGGTTGATATCCCAATCAAAGTTGGTTCTCAGGTCTTCAATTCTACATTCTATGTGATGTACATTCGGCCATCTTATTCTTGTTTGTTGGGTCGTCCATGGATCCACAAAGCCGGATCTGTAACCTCAACGCTCCACTAGAAGCTGAAGTACCCGGTCAAAGGGAAGATTATGACAGTACAGGGAGAGGAGGAGTATATGGTCAGCCACCTCAACTCGTTCCGATACGTAGAGATGGATGGGGATTTTATTGAGACCCCATTTCAGCACTTTGAAGAGGTTCCCCAGACACTGGCATCAACTGAGACTGTGGTTGAAGATTCTCCTATGAAAATGGCTTCCTTAAAAGATGCCCGGGCTGTTATTGAGAAGGGTGAGTATGCAAATTGGGGCCGACTTCCTGATTTTACACAGAAGACTAACAAGTTTGGTTTGGGTTTCACCGCAGAAGCTCAATGGGCCATTCGAAATGCACGAATCGGAAGACCTCCCGTGTTCATCAGCAACTCGGGAGTGAATGCCATTGAAGATGATGTGGAAGAGTCTGAGTTCGACAACTGGATCTATCCTACGACCGCCGATGGACCAAGCAACTGGATAGAAAAGGAATTCATCCCTATTACTTTTGTTACCCAGTAATGAAACTTTTGTTTTGAATTTGTAATAGACAATGTCTTAAACTTTTTGGCCCGGTGTCTTACCCGGGGCACCGTGGCTTCATTTGTGAAGGCTTTTGTGTGTCATCTTCATATATCATTAATAAAAGCATTGGACGTTCTTGCATTTCAAATTCTACGCTCCTTGTTTTTCTTTATTATATATTGCAAAACAGCTATTTTACACACACTCACATATACATGTCTACTTCCACTCTGGATCCTACTGGTAACGATTCCGCTACTGCCGGTTATGACTTCGAAAATCCGATCAACTTAGCCAAAGACGAAGGTGAAGATGATTGTGAAGTGCCTGGTGAACTTGCAAGACTGCTACTCCAGGAAGAGAGGGCTATTAAGCCACATGAAGAGCCAGTAGAATCAGTGAATCTGGGTACAGAGACAAATAAGAAGGAAGTCAAGATCGGTGCAAATCTGGAGCTTAGTATGAAACAACAGTTGATTCAGATGCTGCGCGACTATGTTGAGATCTTCGCTTGGTCTTACGAAGATATGCCTGGTTTGGATACTGACATTGTGGTTCATCGCCTGCCTACCAAGGAAGACTGTCCTCCAGTGAAACAGAAGGTCTGCCGAATGCGCCCAAAAATGTCTGAGAAAATCAAGGCTGAAGTTATGAAATAGTTCGACGCCAGTTTTCTAGCAGTTACTTCTTACCCTCAGTGGGTTGCCAATGTGGTTCCTGTGCCGAAGAAGGATGGTAAGGTCCGAATGTGTGTTGACTATAGGGATTTGAACAGGGCGAGCCCTAAGGATGACTTCCCTCTGCCTCATATTGACGTTCTGGTTGACAACACCGCTCAGCACAAGGTATTCTCCTTCATGGATGGTTTCTCCGGTTATAACCAGATTAAAATGGCTCCTGAAGACATGGAGAAGACGACCTTTGTTACTCAGTGGGGTACCTTTTGCTACAAGGTCATGCCTTTTGGACTGAAGAATGTTGGGGCAACATATCAGCGTGCCATGGTTGCTTTGTTTCATGATATGATCCATCATGAGATTGAAGTATACGTCGACGATATGATTGCAAGGTCCCAGAATGAGGAAGAACACCTGGACCATCTACAGAAGCTGTTTGACAGGATGAAGTTGTACAAGCTGAGGTTGAACCCGAACAAGTGCACCTTCGGGGTGAGATCTGGTAAGCTACTAGGTTTCGTTGTAAGCGACAAAGGTATTCAAGTGAATCCTGCCAAAGTGAAAGCTATACAGGAGATGCCAGCTCCCAGAACATAGAAAGAAGTCAGAGGTTTCCTGGGACGACTGAACTACATTGCCCGATTCATCTTGCACCTAACTGCTACTTGTGAGCCGATTTTCAAGTTGCTGAAGAAAGATCAGGTAGTACGTTGGAACGATGAATGCCAGACCGCTTTCAAAAGGATCAAAGAGTATCTCCAAGAGCCACCTATCCTGATGCCACCAGTTGAAGGGAGACCTCTGATCTTATACTTGACAGTGCTCGATAACTCAATGGGGTGTGTGCTGGGTCAGCATGACGAGTCTAGCCGAAAAGAGCATGCTATTTATTACCTTAGCAAAAAGATTACCGACTGTGAGACCCGATACTCACTGCTTGAGAAAACTTGTTGCGCTTTGGCATGGGCTGCTCGCTGGCAGAGACAGTATATGTTGACTCACACTACTCTGTTGATATCAAAGATGGATCCAATCAAGTATATCTTCGAAAAGCCTGCCTTGTCCGGAAGAATAGCAAGATGGCAGATGATATTGACTGAGTATGACATCCAATATATGACCCAAAAGGCAATCAAGGGAAGTGTGTTGGCAAACCATTTGGCACATCAGGCAGTGGATGATTACCAGTCTATGAACTTTGAATTTCCGGACGAGAATATCATGTGTAACTGACTGTGAGATACCGGCCGAAGATGAATGGGGCTGTCGAAGCGGTAAATAAGAACATTAAGAAGATTGTGCAGAAGATGACAGTGACATACAAAAACTGGCACGAGATGTTACCATTTTCTCTTCACGAATACCGTACCTCAGCACGAACGTCAACAGGGGCAACCCCCTACTCCTTGGTATATGGCATGGAGACAGTCTTGCCCATTGAAGTTCAAATACCCTCTCTTCGGATCATAAAGGATGCAGGTTTGAGAGAAGATGACTGGATTCAGACCCGGCTGCATCAACTAAACCTAATCGACGAAAAGAGACTTACTGCTATTTGTCATGGTCATACGTACCAAAAACAGATGATCAAGGCATTTAACAAGAAGGTCAGACGACAAGAGTATCAAGTTGGGGATCTGGTAATCAAGCGCATTATTCTACCTCAAGGTGATCCCAGGGGCAAATGGACCCCCACTTACGAAGGGCCATTTGTGGTTAAGAATATTTTCTCAGGCGGAGCTATGATTCTAACCACCATGGATGGTGACGACTTTCCTCACCCCGTCAATGCATACATAGTAAAAAGATACTACGCATAATGAAAGACCCGCTAGGTTGACTGGCCTAGGCAAAAATAAGGGCTTCCCGGAGAACCAAAAGGGTTCGGGCAAAAATAAGGGATGAAAATGAAAAAATCTGTACACCCGGCAAGTCGAAAACCTGAAAAGGCGGCTTGGACAAAAAAGGGTATCCCGGTGGACTGAAAACCCGAAAGGGCGGTCTAGGCAAAAATTAGGGATTAAAGCGTAATACTGTGTCTCATTCGATCACCCTGCATCCAGACATCGGTATCAACTATCAAACTCGGAAGGCACTAATTAATCAGATTCATCTTCAACTAAGCAACAAAGTGATGAGATGCTTGAAAATATAAAGGCAATAGCAGAGTTGGAACCCAGTGGGATTATTCACATAGCTTCTTTGTTTCCTTTTCATAAATTGTATAAATTCTATTTATTCGGCGGTGTTCTCTTACTAGGACGTCAGCCTCTTGTACAAAAACGCCTATTTGTAGGCCAAACTTCAAAATTAATACAAATTCATTTTCAGAAATTTCAAGCTGTTTTTCCTTTATCTGTTTTGTTTTGCAAAGAACGTCCAATGTTCATTTTTGATATATGCATTTGACATTAATTGCTGATCATAAATATTTACATGCGAAACGAAAGATGAGTTACTGGTAATAATAGAAACAGGGGCAAATAAGAATTGCCCGAACTGTAGAAGTTGCTCTGTCCACTAGGTACCAAGGTACATCCAGCTGAAGAATATGGCTAAGATACCTTCATTCCCCGCAGAGTAAGACAATAATGATAGCTCTCTTAGCTGAGACTTGCAACTACAGACGAATCAGCAATACTCTCCCCAAGCAGAGTTCATCCACCATCAGCGCTAAAAAGGGTTTGGTATCCCCAAAAGGTCTTAATATTCCTCAACGGAGTATAAAGACATTCCCCAGCAACAGTAATCCATCCCCAACGGAGATCATCAGCAAAATCCCCAGCGGAGTAATTCCCCTCAGAGTAATCTCTTTATCAGTTTATTCCCCAACGGAGTTCTTTTCTCCCGCAGGTTCATTCTCACAATCATCTTCGTCCACCATCCCTAGCAGAAGCAAAGCATTCAACTTTATTCTCCAGCAGTTCCGGGATTTATTTTCCCCAGCTAAGACATTACATGTCCATACATCATGATGCATGCACATACGCATCATACCGTACAATCTCATTTATGTTGAGAACATCATTGTTTGATCCATATCATGCATTGCATAAGACTGACCTTTACCTTTCAGGAAAGATACAATCAAAATTCAAGTTATGAAGCCCGGGTACGACCGGATAGTATCTTGGTTTCTACAGCATATTGTGAAGCCCGAATTACGACCAGATAACAATATCAGACTACCACGAAGCCTGGATTACAACCAGATAGTGATATCTCTCAAAATTCAAGTTATGAAGCCCGGAGAATGACCGGATAATAGTTTATTCCCCAGTGAGCCGTGAAGCCTAGATTACGACCAGATAGCATCTCAGTAAGCACCATGAAGCCTGGATTCGACTAGATAGTGGTATATCATAAACACAAGCCATGAAGCCCGGATCACGACCGGATAACAGCTCAACAAGTTATTGTGAAGCCTGGATTACGACCAGAAAGCAATACAAGACCATGAAGCCTGGATTACAACTAGATAATGGTAGAGGATGTTGTGAAGACTGGATTACGACCAGATAACACCCAAGAGTACTACGAAGCCTGGATTACGACCAGATACTGGTATATCTTTAATAAAAAATTATGAAGCCCGGGTACGGCCGGATAGTATCTTGATGCCTTCGAACACCATGAAGCCTGGATTTCGACCAGATAGTGGTATGATACATCGTGAAGCCTGGATTACGACCATATAGCATTAAGGGACACTATGAAGCTTGGATTACAACCAAATAGCAATTTACCCAGTAAATTACTATGAAGCCCGGATCCGACCAGATATTAGTAAACCAAACCGTCAAAGGGAAGCCCGTATACGACCGAATAACCACTTGATTTGTTTTAAAGCCTGGATTTCGACCAGATAAGAAGTGAGGTATTGTGAAGATTGGATTCAACCAGATAGCAGTATGTGACACCATGAAGCCTGGATTCGACCAAATAATGGTATAACACATCGTGAAGCCTGGATCACGACCAGATAGCGGTACAAGACACTGTGAAGCTTGGATTCCGACCAAATAGCAGTTTACATGGACAGTTACTAAGAAGCCCGGAGTCGGCCGGATATTAGTGTGCCCTAAATTCAAGTTGAAGCCCGGATGCGACCAGATAACCACTTGATTTGTTCTAAAGCCTGGATTTCGACCAGATAAGAAGTGAGAAATTGCAAAGCCTGGATTACGACCGGATAGCAAGTTTAATCTCATCTCCCCAGTAAGTCACTGTAAAGCCTGGATTACGACCAGATAGCAGTCGGCCTTATCACTATGAAGCATGGGTCACGACCAGATAGTAGTTCACTCTCACCTCTTCAACAGAGATGATTCCTCAATAGAATAACGAATGACTGAAGCTCTTAAAATTCAACAGAGATGATTCCCCAGTAGAATAACGGATGACCGAAGCTCCTGAAGTTCTATTTCTCCTAAGACAAAGAACAGCATTCCCCAGCGGAATCTCCCCCAACGACAGGTATACAAGCTCTCGCTAAGGAATCTCTTACGCAATCGACACTCCTTCGGATGGCATCTTTAAGCCCATCTCCCATCATCAATCTCCAAATGGAATCTGTAAGCCCATTCCCGACATCACAAGGCAAATAATACTTCATGCGAGTGCAAATTTCTGGGAACTCTAGTGTTCAATCATCTTCCACCTTCGGATCACGAAAGGCCCGAACGCCAATCTATATCCTCAGGTTTAAGAAGATTGAACAGGGGCAATTTTTGTACCCCAAAAATTTCCCTCCCATATTTCTCAAGATAGGTCAAGAATCATCTCCAAGTTGTTCAAGATGGCTCAAGAGTTGGACAGTCAAATCACCTCCTAAGGCAGTCAATTCAAAATTAGGGTTTTGTGTTGAATCAAGGTACTTGCATCCAAATGGCCTCAAGTTCTCCCCAATGTCCTAATATGTTCTCAAGTTCATCCATGTCAAATTTTAAGCCTTGCAGAGGAAGTTTGGTCAGTCAATTGCTCAAGAGGTCCAAAAATCGACGATGCTAGGGGCAAAAGTCAACTGTGACCTATGGACAGTCAAACCTCAAGATTTTTTGTCAACATTCTCATTTTGAAGGATAATTCATCATTTTATCAATGGTTGATCATGATTCATCAAGGATTGCTCAAGATTCATCAAGATTCAAAAGTTGCTAAATTAGGATTTTGTAGGAAAAGTCAACACAACTTTGACCAAGCATAACTTTCTCATACTTTATGAGAAATGACCCATCCAAAGCTAATTTTGAAGAGGATGCAATTTACTAAAATCCATCTTCACACCCCAAGATCAAGAAATTCTCTCACAAAAGGTTACAAATTTGGACATTATAGGTCATTTTTGAAAGTCAACAAAAACACCTTTTTTTTCCAAAGCTTATAACTTGAGAATGGAATATCAAAATGAGATGAGACCAAAAGGGTTGGTTATAGAACATCTCAAGGTTTCTAAAAAGTCCAAGAAAACCTCCAAAAGTTCAAAATTGAAGAAGTTATGCATTGTTGAAGTTGGGCATTTTTCCAAAAGTACCAAAAGTCAACTATCCTCAAAACTCCAATTTTTGACAAAAGGGCCCACTTTTTTCCACTTTATTTGGTCTTGTCACACCACACACGTGTCCCATCTTCAATTTCATGACCAATCATTTATTTTTCTATTTTATTTGATTTTTATTGATTTAATTCATTTTAAATCAATATTAATTCAAATAAAATCCAAAAATTAATGGAATGATATCTTTTTGATCATTGCAGCTTGCAATTATCATGATTCACATAATCAAATTCGTAACAAGCATTGTTGTGCATAAAAAATCAGATTTTGTACAATTTTGGAAACTTGTTAATGGAAGATCATATCAAATCTCCAATCTTCAATACTCATGGATTCAAGGCCCAAAGATTAACCTAATTCATTCCCTTATACACACACAAGCTGTACACATCAAGAACACGACCTGAAACTGCAAGAAACGGCCAAACCAGAATTGAAAAAAGCTTACAAAAGTGTGAGATCAAAACCTTGGTTAGAGCACGATTCAATCCAAGATCTCAACGTAGCTTCCTTGCCTGACATCCAGTGGAGCTAAAGCAATCAAAACCAGACCTTGAGACCACTTGAAACGCGCTGTAAGTAATCCTGAACATAGCCCTGTGCACGAATTCGTAACCTTGGATTCTTGCATTTTCTTGCCAAAATATAAATATATTTGTGATCCTTGCATAATTTCTAAGCATTTTGCATTGTTTAATTTTGTTTTCATAGCCTGTATTGTAATGCCCGAACCTAGGGTTTCTTTTCTTGGTTTTTAGGCGTTTGCTTCGTAGGTAAAATTAGGACTAATAATGGGTATAGAGATGATTAGGAGAACGAGACGAACAAGATGATGGGTTTGGTTTGCATTTTTGTGACCTAGAATGCATTATAGGATGATGCCACGGATTTTGATGCGGAATAAAATCCGCAGGAAAAAATACAGTCTTCATTGAAGAAGACGAAGACGTGCCTCTGCTTCATTGGCTCGTTCAAATGTTTAGCGCGTTTTTTTTAAATTCCCAGACATATTAAATGTTTTCAATATATTATTTATTTTGTATTCCATTAGCAAATAGACAGCTTGGCTCAGTTGGTGGAAGCATGAGTGGAATACCATTGGGACCTGGGTTCAAATCCCAGGTCCCCCAAAACATTTATTTGATTTTTCTACAGGCACTCTCATGCAACGCTCAAAACATGGTCCACCATATGCCTCAAAGATCCAGGCGCCAGATGGCCTCCTGGCCAAATCTGGAGGCTAAGATTGAAGGACTATCATGTGTCCAAGTCAACAAGCGCGTGGGTAATCCTGAAATTCAAACAAGGCTGACAACTATTGGGCCTAGAGATTTGCCAATCACACCTTCAAATTGGGCCCAACACCCCCTTGGTTTTATTTCTTTTACTTTCTATTATATTTATTTATTTGTCTTATTATTTTAATTAATTATCTTATTATCACTAATTAATAATTTTCCTAATAAAATCAGAAAACATAAAAAATATTATTTTTATTAATTTCACTATTTTTGTAAATAAATAATTTAATTGACTTAGTTTTTTTTAATTGGGTATAATTTTAGCATTTTTGCAATAAATTAAAATTAATTAGAATATTAGGTTTTAATAATTTTGACATTTTTATTTTATTTCCTTAAATATTCAAAAATCCCAAAAAAAAAATATTTTCACTAATTAATTAATTTAATTATTAGTTTAGGTTTAATTCCAACTAATTCAAAATAATAAAAAACATGCTTTCTTTTAAAAAGGGGTCAAAACCCTAAAAATGCGTCGATCTAATTTTCTCGCACGCGTCTTATTGTTATCCAATATTGTAATTGCTTCCAGTATGTAATAGTTTCAATAGGACTTTTAATTATTTATCGCTTTTATTTACTTTCCGCAATTTAAATTAAAGGGTTTGTCTTTGGCGATGTAAATACCCGACGCCTTGTAATAGTTTATATTTAATTTCCCGCAATTTAATTTCCGCACAATATTAAATGTTAGATGTTTGATAAATAGGCAATGCATGACAAGATCAATCTTTAACCTAAAATTAACATAGCTCACCATTGACATGTAGAGATAAAATTAACCGAAATAACACACTTGCACATGCCACTCTTAGGGTACACCTCACTTGGTTGCCTCGAACGTGGTCATTGAGTATAGGAAGTTTTAGAGGTCGCCCTCTTGTCCAAAGATCATAGTTGCCTCGAAACGGTTTCCTCGGAAAAATGATCTAAGATATTAGGGTTACCACTAAGGCGTCCTAACATTGCTTTAGTGGCCACACGTCCCTTAATCGAATTGACCCGAAAACTCCAACGACGATGCTACCTACTCCTTAATAGTGGGATAGCATTGTCTAAAGGACATTTGCACAGTTTAATTCCTTCTTCGAGTAGGTAGATGGTTCTTAAGTACTTGCTCCTTTTTAAAACAAAACAAAACTTTTCGCACTTACACTCCTTTCAAACAAAAAACTCTTTCAAACTCACAAACACAAAGAAAAGAAAACTTTTGGAAAACACAATGAGCAAGTACCTAAGAGCCTGTGGATAACCACGGATAGAAAGGGTTCTAACACCTTCCCTTTCTATAATTTACCTCCCGAACCCGAGAAATATCTCAAAAAAGGAATTTTTCTGTGCTTTTGTCCTTTCCTTGTTGGATAAAATAAAAGACGGTGGCGACTCTTGCTTACCGCGATATTTTGCAAAAACAAACGCAAACGCGAACCAACATTCCAAAACAGTCAGTTCTTTTCCCACCGATCACACCGTGGAAAACCACGGATAGAAAGGGTGCTAATACCTTCCCTTTCTATAATCTACCCCCCGTACTTAAAATCTCGATAAAAGGAATTTTTCTATGCTATTTTCCTTTCCTTGTTGGATAAAATAAAAGTCGGTGGCGACTCTTGCTTACCGCGACATTTTGCAAATACAAAACGCAAAACGCAAACCAACACATTCCTAAAAAACTGTCCCGGTTCTGGCCACCATATCACATGGTCCATCATAGTTAGTTCACTTCTTAACCCACACATAATGCTCACTTGCTACACTAAAGTTTCTAACATAGCAAGCATTAGGTGTATGACCAACAATACCACAATAAAAACAAGTAGGTTCAAAGTTACTTCTATATCTAGAAGGGTAAGATTTCTTCTTAGGAAATGTTTTCTTTTTAGGATATTTATGAACTACTTTAGGTTTGTTCACTTTCTCTTTGGATGATTGATCACTAGCCTTAACAAAGATAGTTTTATTAGAACTTGGTTTTGAAAACTTTGAATATCCAAGTCCACTTTCATCATTGGAATATCTTTGTTGGCTAAGAACACCTTCCAATCCAATTTGACATTTTTCATATCTTTCAATAACTCTTTTTAATTAGAAAATTTTGAAATACAGTGATTCACAATTTTTGCATACAAAATTCTTTTTTTGCTCACTAAATTTTCATTTTTCATCTTTGAGATCTTTTTCCATAGACTCACATTTTTCTTCTAAAGATGAAATTTGTTTCTTTTAAGATGAAATAGTTTTGTACATAATTTTGCATTCATTTAATAGTTCATATATAACACCTTGTGCATCACTATCAAAAAGATACAATTCATTACTGACCTTGTCATCTTCACTATCGGAATGGTGTGAGGCCATCAATGCAAGATTAACACGTTGATTATTTTCGGAATCAAAAGATAAACTTTCCCATGCTATATATGATTTCTTTGACTTCTTATCTTTATTTCTCTTGAAATATTTCTTCTTCTTTTCAAGTGTAGGACATTCACTTTTAACATGTCCCTTTTCTCCACATTCAAAGCATGTAACCTTCCTTGTTGGTGCTTCCCTTTTTCTTTCTTTTCGTAGAACCTTTTCAATCTTCCTGATGAGATCATCATCTTCACTACTAGTGGATTCACCCTCTTGATTGCTATCATTATTTTTTATCCTTGTATTTAAAGAAATGTATTTTGAATCTTTTACTTGGATTTCATGCTTTTCAAGTCTTGCAAGTTCCGTCTCATATTCTTGAAGTTTTCCGAACAAGGTGGCGGAAGTCATTGTGGATAGATTCTTCTTCTCGGATATTGCTGTCACTTTTGGTTGCCATTCCCTGGATAAAGATCTAAGCACTTTAAGATTAAGTTCATCATTAGTTAAAATCTTACTGAGTGCTTTCAAATGATTTGTCAAGTGTATAAATCTTTTCTGCAAGTCGAGGATTGATTCTCGGGGCTGCATTCTGAATAGTTTGTATTCTTGACTCAATGTATTTAATCTCGATCTTTTAACTTCAGCAGTTCCTTCATGAGTTTCTACCAAGGTATCCCATATTTCTTTCGCTGTTTTGCATGCCGAGACACAGAAGAATTCATCCATTCTAAGTGCACCTTGAAGAAGATTGATTGCCTTTTTATCATAGAGAGTATTTTTCTTATCATCTTCATCCCATGCAGTTTTTGGATTTGATGAGCCAACACCATTGATTACCGTTATAAGAATAAATGGACCATTCTTGACAGCATCCCATATTTCTTCTCCTTGTGCTTCTAGATGTGCCTTCATGCGTATTTTCCAGAAGTAAATATATTCACCACAAAATAGAGGAGGCTTGTTGTTACTACCACCATCTCTGGAAACGGGATTTTGATTTGCGGAAGCCATTCTGGATCTTTTAGGAACATGTTACCTATAACCTGCTCTGATGCCAATTGTAAGTATAAGAGTGCGCTTAAGAAAGGGGGTGAATTAGGTACTTTAAAAGTTTTACCATTTTACTGATGATGGATATTATTTTTCTGGTTTAGTGCATGAGTTTACAAATGTGTTTCTTTCTTTTCTGGTTTATGACTAGTGATGAAAGCGGTAAATGCGCAAAATTAAAGAACACAAAGATGTATCCTGGTTCCCCTTACAGTCCGAGAGTACTCCAGTCCCCTTTCAACATGAAAGATATTTTCTTATTGTTAGATCTCTAGACAAGACACCCTAGTCCTTCTATACAAGACTCTAAACAATAAAACCACCAAGAACAATCCTCTTGGATTTTCACTATGTTAACAATGATAACAATCCTCTCAAGGTGACCTTACTTGTTTCCAACAATCCTGGAAAACAAAAACCACTAATCTTATTTCCAACAATCCTGAAAAATAAGCAAGTATATAGCAATATTTGATTTGAGTGAGTTTGTGTAGCAATGATCACTTTGAGTGATTTTATCAATGAATTGATCTTCTCTTCCAATAACAATAGTATACAACGACTCAAGATATATAATGCTCAAAGTTTTCTGGTTGACAATATGTGAAAGTGTGCAGAAAACTTGTGTATGAAAGTGTATAAAACCTTGAGTTTGATTTTTGAAAATTCAGAAAATATGATTGGAAGAGGTGCTTAAAATGATTTTGAAAATGAGTATTTACATGTTCATAACACCCTTTTGAAACAACATATTGTGATACGGTGGCCAGAACCGGGACTATTTTTAGGAATTGCTGGTTTGCGTTTTGCGTTTGCGTTTGCAAAATGTCGCGGTAAGCAAGAGTCGCCACCGACTTTTATTTTATCAAACAAGGAAAGGAAAAAAGCACAGAAAAATTCCCTTTTCGAGATTTTCTGAGTACGGGGGGTAGATTATAGAAAGGGAAGGTATTAACACCCTTTCTATCTGTAGTTATCTACGGGCTCTTAGGTACTTGCTCATCATTTTTAAAATTGCTTCTATGTGTTTGTGTGATTTAAAAAGTTTTTGACTTTGATTTAACTCTTGCTTCTGTCTTCAAGAGTGTTACGAAGTGTTTTTGAAAGCTTTGTTTAAAAGAGGAGTGTAAGTGTGAAAAAGTTTGTTTGGATTGAGCAAGTACTTAAGAACTAATCTACCTACTCGAAAAAAAGAGAATTGTTCTATGTTTATTTCCTTTAGACAGTGTTATCCCACTATTAGTGAGTAGGTAGCACCGTCATTGGAGTTTTAAGGGTCAATTCGAAAGGGACGTACGGTCACCAAAGCAACGTTAGAACATCTTAGTAGTAACCCTAATGTATTAGATCAATTATTCGAGGCAACAATTCCGAGGCAACCATTCTGAGGCAACTTTTTCCGAACGGGACTTTGATCTTTGTTTCAACAAGAGAGCGACCACTAAAATATCCTATACTTAATGATCGTTTACCGAAGGCAACCGAAGTGGGAGTGTACCCTAGGAGTGCGCATGTGCGAGTGATTCAATTTCAAGTTTATTATCTTTGCACATTTAGGGTTAGCTAACTATTTTAAAGTTAATCATACATTCTTGTCATGCATCCCTATTATTCATACATCTAACAGTTAATATTTGCGGAATTTCAAGTGCGGAAATTTAAACTACGCTATTACAAGGCTTCGGGTATTTACATAGCCAAAAACAAACCTGTAAAACAAAGCGATAAATGAAAATAAAATATCCTAATTAAGCTATTACAACTTGTGAGCAATTACATTAATAGGGTAAAAATAAATGATAAAGCGTGCGCGAGGAATTTAAGATCGGGAGAGGACTGGGGTTTTAACCCCTTCTAACCTAATCGAAAGAAAAATTGTTTTTGTTGTTTTTTAATTATTTTTAAGAAAAGAATTAGGTTTTAAAATTAAATACACAATTAATTAGTTAATTAAATTAATTAATGAAAATAAAAAAATGACCTATTTTTGTGTTTTGTTATTTTAAGAAAAAAAGAAAATAGAATTAAATTTAGACAAAACCCTAATTTCTAATTGCTTTTAATTTATTTACAAAATAATTAAAGTTACCTAAAATTAAATAACCTAATCAAATTAATTAATTTTTGATAAAAAAATAAACCTAAATCTAATTGGATGAAAAATATTTTTGTGATTTTTTTGATAAAAAAGAAAAATAATTTGTGAAAGTAAAATAAATAAACTAAATTAATTAAATAAAATATAAATGAAAAGAGGAAGGAATTTGGGCCTGAAACCAGCAATTTGGGGGGGTGTGGATAGCACTTTTCTGGCCCAAGAAGAAAGTAGTCCATATTGACTTGCTGGATCCAGTGCATTGCTTTGACCAGCGCCTTTGATGGATCCTCACCTGATGGCCATCAGATCTAGACTCTTGACAATTGGCTGATGGGATGATGATGGACTATGGTGGTCCTTGGCCTTGTGTGCATGCTGGATCACTGAAAGAAAAATAATATGCAAGAATTGGGGGACCTGGGATTCGAACCCAGGCCCTGAAGCACTTTCCAACGCTTGGCAACCAACTGAGCTAGCTATTTTTGTTGTACATATAATACAAAACAATAATTAAATATTAAAAGGCATAATATGTTAATTCAGCGTGCGCCTTTTTTAAACAAGCAAATGGTTTCTTGCCACAATATCTTCTTCTTCCTTGCTCCATGGCTAAAAGATGCAGGGACTTTTACCTACAGGCGTATGTCCGTAGCTACAACCCCGGTTCATCTCAAAATCCTCCATGGGCACAATAAATGATTTCTAATGCCATGAATCGAACCGTCTTGGCATCCTGAACATCATGATACCCTTCATGGGGGCTAATTTTTCCTGCATATAAAAACCCTAAAACGAAACCAAGAACCCTAACAATGGCAATTCTTGATACAGTCCACCAAAATGAAATTGAATATTACAGATAGTTTGGAAATGTTTCAAGAAGCAAGAATGTACAATTATTTCATGCTATAAGTGTCAGAATGATGCAATTCGAATTCAAGAATAAACCAAGGTCGTGGCTGACTTACAGTGTGTTTTGGGGTTGGAAACTCCTTGTTCTTGATTGGTTTCACTTGCTTGTGATCCCAGGAAATGATTGGGATGGCTAGAAGGTCTTGAGGATGCCTGGAAGTATGAAATCGTGTCTGCACTTTTTTATGTTTTTTTCAAGTTTTGTTCTTGTTCTTACGCCTCTCTCCAGCCTTCTTTTAGGTCTGCAAATGTTCAATATATATCAAGGATTGGATTAGGGTTGAAAACCTGATCTCAATCTTCCTCCATCATTGCTTTTGATTTGGATTTGATTCACTTGAATATTCTTCCAAAAATAGGCCAAAACCAATATTTTTGTGCACACCAAGGCTTGGAACGAATTCAATCACTTGCCAACTGGATATAAGACCTGAAACATGCACAACATCTTGAGATTTCAATGTTTTAGATTTTTTCATGATTTGTTTTGATTAAAATTGATTTAATTCAAATAAAAATCAAAATAAATAATAAAAACAAGATAATGACAAGTGGCAAGGCTAGGGCTCGTGGACCATGCTACCAACTCAAAACAAGTGCAAAAAGTTAGGCTCATTTAGCAAAATCTGCAATTTGAGGCATAGTTGACTTTTGGCAATTTTGCAAAAAGGGTCAACTTCACCAATGCATAACTTCCTCAATTTTGACTCTTTGAATGTGTTCTTAAACTTTTTAGAAATCTTGAGATGTCCTCTAAGCAAACCTTTTGTTCTCATCTCAATTTGGTATTCCATGTTCATGTATGAAGCTTTGACAAAAATATGTTTTTGTTGACTTTTCAAAATGACCTATAATGTCCAAATTCATAACTTCTTGTGAGTGCATATTTTGAACTTGGGAGATGAAGATGTATTGTAAAGCATTGCATCCTCTTCAAAATGAGCTTTGGATGGGTCATTTATCATAAAGTATGAGAAAGTTACGCTTGGTCAAAGTTGAGTTGACTTTTCCTACAAAACCCTAATTTAGCAACTTTTGGTTCTTGATGAATTATGAGCAATCCTTGATGAATCATGATCAACCCTTGATCAAATGATGAATGATACTTCAAAATGAGGATGTTGACCAAAAATATTGAAGCTTGACTGTATGTGGGCCACAGTTGACCTTTGCCCTAACACGATTGATTTTCATGCCTTTGAGCAATTGACTGAGCAAACTTTCCCTGCAAGGCTTGAAACTTGACATGGATGATATTGAGAACATATTAGGACATTGGTGAGCATTTGGGGTCCCTTTGACTCAAGTATCTTGATGCAACATGAAACTCTAATTTGAGGTAAACTGCCTTAGGAGAGAGCTTGTCTGGCCAACCCTTGGATTTCCTTGAGCAACTTGAGGATTTTTCTTGAAATGTTTTGAGAAATATAGGAGGGAAAATTTTGGGGTACAACAGCTTCCCCTGTTCAATCTTATTAAACCTGAAGATTTAGATTGGCTTGTCTGCCTTTCGTGATTTGAGGGTTGAAGATGATTGAACACTAGAGTGCCCAGAAATTTGCACTCGCGTGAAGTGGTAATTGTATTGCAATGTCGGGAATGGGCTTACAGATGCCATTTGGACATAGATGACGGAAGATGGGCTTAAAGATGTCATTCGAAGGAGTGTCGGTCGCATAAGAGATTCCTTAGGGAGAGCCAGTATACCTGTTGTTGAGGAAGATTCCGCTGGGGAATGCTGATATCTGTCTTGAGAGAAATAGAATTTTAGGAGCTTCGGTCGTCCGCTATTCTACTGGGAAATCGTTTCTTAGTCGAAGAGATGAAACTGAACTACTATCTGGTCGTGATCCAGGCTTCATAGTGATAAGACCGACTACTATCTGGTTATAATCCAGGCTTTACAGTGACTTACTGGGGAGATGAGATTAAACTTGCTATCCGGTCGTAATCCAGGCTTCGCAATTTCTCGATTCTTATCTGGTCGTAATCCAGGCTTCAGAAGGAATTAAGTTGTTATCCGGTTGCATCAGGGCTTCAACTTGAATTTAGGGAACACTAATATCTGGTCGACTATGGGCTTCTTAGTAATTGTCCAGGTAAACTGCTATTTGGTCGAAATCTAAGCTTCGCAATGTCTTGTACTGTTATCTGGTCGTAATCCAGGCTTCAGTCCTTTTATCGTTATCTGGTCGTAATCCAGGCTTCACAATGTTTTATACCATTATCTGGTCGAATCCAGGCTTCATGGTATTCTGTATTGCTATCTGGTTGTAATCTAGGATTCACAATACCTTACTTCTTATCTGGTCGTAATCCAGGCTTCAGAAGAGATCAAATGGTTATCCAGTCGTAATCCGGGCTTCCCTTTGTCTTTGGGCCTACTAATATCCGGTCGTAATCCGGGCTTCATAGTATTTGGTCGGGTAAACTGCTATTTGGTCGTAATCTAAGCTTCACAGTGTCCCTCATTTTTATCTGGTCGTAATCCAGGCTTCAGTGTTTCTTACCGCTATCTGGTCGTAATCCAGGCTTCGCGATGTCTCATACCATTATCTGGTCGAATCCAGGCTTTATGGTGTTCGGAGAAATCAAGATACTATCCGGTCGTAATCCGGGCTTCATAACTTGTATTAAAAATATACCACTATCTGGTCATAATCCAGGCTTCTCGGTATCTTTGGCTGCTATCTGGTTGTAATCCAGGCTTCACAGAAACTTGCTGAGCTGTTATCCGGTCGTAATACGGGCTTCATAGCTCGTGTTTATGACATACCACTATCTGGTCGAATCAATACTTCATGGTGTCTCGAACTGCTATCTTGTCGTGATCCAGGCTTCACAGTAACTTACTGAGCTGTTATCCGGTCGTAATCCAGGCTTCACGGCTTGCTGGGGATTAAAATATTATTCGGTCGAATCTGGGATTCATAGCTTAGAGATAAGCCACTATCTGGTTGAGTCCAGGCTTCGCGGTGTTTGATACTGTTATCCGGTCGTTCTCTGGGCTTCACAATATGATGTAAAAATCAAGATACTATTCGGTCGGATTCGGGCTTCATAGCTTGAATTTAGTGAGAATTTGATTGTATCTTTCCTGAAAGGTAAAGGTTAGTCGTATGTAATGCTTGACATGTATCAAGCAATGATGTTCTCAAAATAAATGAGATTGTGATGTATGATGTGTATGCGCATGTCATGATGTATGGACGTGCAATGTTTTTTTTATGATATTCTCTAGTTGAGGAAAATAAATCCCGAATTGCTGCTGGAGAGTGCAAGAAGTTGAATTCTTCGTCTCCGCTGGGGATAGTGAATGAAGATGATTGTGAGAATAATCCTGCTGGAGAATAAACTGACGAGAAAATTATTCTGTGGGGAAGAGATGCTCTGCTAGAGGATCTTGACCTGGAGAAATAACCTCGGCTGGGGATGAATTACCGTTGTTGGCGATAATGAACCCTGTTGGGGATTGAGTTTCTGTTTGTGAAATGAATGAACTCCACTAGGGATAATCTTTTAGTGGAGACTTCACTGGGGATAATCTTTTAGTACGGGCAATATATAAACTCTGCTTGGGGAGAATCTTGTCGACTCACTCGCGATTGTGAACCTCGGCTGGGGAGAGTGGTGTCTTGTTCGAGACTGCTACCATCACTATCTTTTCTTACTCTGCGAGGAGTGAATGTACCTTCAATCTTTTTCTCCAACTAGGTTTATCCCTATACCTGGTGGACATAGCAACTGTATGGTTTGGACATTTTGCCCCTTTTCCTGATATTACGAGTAATCATCTTTTGTTTCGCATGTAAATATTTATGAGCAGCAATTATTGTCAAATGCATATATCAAAAATGAACCATTGGACGTTCTTGCAAAACAAAACAGAAAAAGAAAAACAATTTGGAAATTTCTTTGTGAAAAATGAATTGTATTAATTTTGAAGTTGGCCTGTAAATAGGCGTTTTTGTACAAGAGGTTGACGTCCTAGTAAGAGAACGCCGCCGAAAGATAGAATATTTATACACTTTGTGAAAACAAAGAAAAACAGCTATGTGAACAATCTCACTGGCTTCCAACTCTGCTATTGCCTTTATGTCTTTCGAGCATCTCATCACTTTGCTACTTGGTTGAAGGTAGATCAGATTGATTAGTGTCGTTCGAGCTTGATAGTCGATACTGAAGTCTGATTGCAAGATGATCCAACGAGACATAGTGTTACACTTTAATCCCTAATTTTTGCCTGGACTGCCCTTTCGGGTTTTCAGTCCACCGGGATACCCTTTTTTGCCCAAGCCTCCTTTTCAGGTTTTCGACTTGCCGGGTGTATAGTTTTTTTTCCATTTTCATCCCTTATTTTTGCCCGAACCCTTTTCGTTCGTCGGGAAGCCCTTATTTTTGCCTAGGACAGTCAACCTAGCGGGTCTTTGATTATGCGTAGTATTTTTTCACTATGTCTACATTGACGGGGTGAGGAAGTTCGTCACCATCCACGGTGGTTAGAATCATAGCTCCTCATGAGAAAATGTTCTTAACCACAAATGGCCCTTCGTACGTAGGGGTCCATTTGCCCCTGGGATCACCTTGTGGAAATATGATGCGTTTGATCACCAGATCCCCAACTTGATACTCTTGTCGTCTAACTTTCTTGTTAAATGCCTTGATCATTCGCTTTTGATACGTCTGACCATGACAAATAGCAGTAAGTCTCTTTTCGTCGATTAAGTTCAGCTGATCAAGTCGAGTCTAGATCTAGTCGTCCTCGCTCGAACCTGCATCCTTCATAATCCGAAGAGAGGGTATCTGGACCTCAATGGGTAAGACTGCTTCCATGCCATACACCAAAGAGTAAGGTGTTGCCCCTGTTGACGTCCGCGTTGAGGTTCGATACCCATGAAGAGCAAACAGTAACATCTCGTGCCAGTCTTTGTATGTCACCGTCATCTTCTGCACAATCTTCTTGATATTCTTATTAGCCGCCTCAACAGCCCCATTCATCTTCAGCCGGTAAGGCGAAGAGTTATGATGCTGTATCTTGAACTGCTTGCAGAGCTCAATGATCATCGTATTGTTGAGATTTGTACCATTATCCGTAATGATCCTCTCGGGTACACCATATCGACAGATCAGATTGTGTCGGATAAACCGTGCCACGATGTTCTTGGTCACTGTAGCAAAGGAAGTTGCCTCAACCCATTTCGTAAAGTAATCAATTGCTACCAGAATGAAACGATGCCCATTGGACGCAGTAGGTCTGATCTCACCAATCATATCGATGCCCCACATTGCAAAAGGCCACGGAGCTGTCAAGACGTTCAAAGGAACTGGAGGTATGTGCACCTTATCAGCATAGACTTGGCACTTATGACAGGTCCGAGAATGCTGATAACAGTTGGCTTCCATGGTGGACCAATAATATCCTGCCCGTAGAATTTTCTTTGCCATGGTGTGCCCACTGGAATGAGTTCTTAAAGTACCTTCATGTAATTCTGCCATGATCTTTTCTGCCTCGTTCTTATCCACACAGCACAATAAGGTTGAATCATGGTTACGCTTGTAAAGGATACCATTACTGATGAAGAACTTCGCTGCGAACCTCCTCAGAAATTTCTTATCATTAACAGATGCACCCTCGGGGTATTCTTGAGCCTCAAGATACCTCTTTACCTCGTGGAACCAGGGTTTATCTGCTACCTCTTCAGTCTCAATATCACAGCAATGTGCGGGTTCGTCCAACATCTCGATGGTAATCTGGGGAGCTTCATTGTCCCACCTGACCTTGAACATAGAAGACATAGTAGCTAGCGCGTCCGCTAACTGATTCTCCTCCATAGGCAAATGTTCAAAGGTTATCTCCTCAAAATGTGGAAGCAAAGTCAATACACACTCTTTGTAAGGAATAAGATTTGGGTGTTTCGTATCCCACTCGCCCTTAATCTAACTGATCACGAGAGCAGAATCTCCGAATACACTCAAGAACTTAATCCTTAGGTCAATAGCTGCTTGAAGGCCCATGATGCATGCTTCATACTCCGCCATGTTGTTGGTGGAGTTAAAATATAATCGGGCGGTGAACGAAGTATGACAACCCTCAGAAGATATGATCATGGCGCCAATGTCGTTTCCCAACGCGTTTGAAGCTCCATCAAAATACATAGACCATCGGGATCCCTCCTCAGGTCCTTCATCCGGTCCAGGTATTTCACAGTCAGTCACCAACATGATGCTCTCATCCGGAAACTCGAAATTCATAGACTGGTAATCATCCACTGCCTGATGTGCCAAATGATCTGCTAATACACTCCCCTTGATTGCCTTTTGGGTCTTGTATTTTATGTCGTACTCAGTCAAGATCATATGCCATCTTGCTATTCTTCCGGACAAGGCAGGCTTTTCGAAGATATACTTGATTAAGTCCATCTTTGATATCAACAGGGTAGTGTGAGTCAGCATATACTGTCTCAGCCGGTGAGCAGCCCATGCCAAAGCGCAGCAAGTTTTCTCAAGCAGTGAGTATCGGATCTCACAGTCGGTAAACTTTTTGCTAAGGTAGTAAATAGCATGCTCTTTTCGGCCAAACTCGTCATGCTGCCCCAGCACACACCCCATTGAATTGTCGAGTAATGTCAAGTATAATATCAAAGGTCTCCCTTCAACTGGAGGCATCAGAATAGGTGGCTCTTGTAGGTATTCCTTGATCCTTCCGAAAGTGGCCTGACATTCATCATTCCATCTTACCACTTGATCTTTCTTCAGCAACTTGAAGATTGGTTCGCAAGTAGCAGTCATATGTGAAATGAATCGGGCAATGTAATTCAGACGTCCCAAAAAGCCTCTGACTTCTTTTTCTGTTCGGGAAGCTGGCATCTCTTGTATAGCCTTCACTTTGCAGGATCCACTTGAATACCTTTATCACTAACAACGAAACCCATCAGCTTACCAGATCTTACCCCGAAGGTGCACTTGTTCGGGTTTAACCTCAGCCTATACATCTTCAACCTGTCAAATAGTTTATGGAGATGTCGTGGAATCATGTCGTGGAACAAAGCGACCATGGTGCGCTGATATGTTGCCCCAGTGTTCTTCAATCCAAACGGCATGACTTTATAAAAAAAGGTACCCCACTGCATAACTAAGGTTGTCTTCTCCATGTCCTCGGGAGCCATCTTAATCTGATTGTAACCAGAAAAACCATCCATAAAGGAAAAGATCTTATGCTGCGCGGTGTTGTCAACCAGAACGTCGATGTGAGGGAGTGGGAAATCATCCTTAGGGCTTGCCCTATTCAGATCCCTATAGTCAACACACATTCGAACCTTACCATCTTTCTTCGGCACTGGAACCACGTTGGTAACCCACTGCAGGTAAGAAGTAACTGCTAGAAAACCGGCATCAAATTGTTTCATGACCTCAGCTTTGATTTTCTCAGATATCTCTGGGCGTATTCGGTGAACTTTCTGTTTCACTAGAGGACAATCTTCTTTAGTTGGCAAGCGGTGAACCACAATATCTGTATCCAACCCAGGCATATCTTCATAAGACCAAGCAAAGATCTCAACATAGTCACGCAGCATTTGTATTAACCGTTGCTTGACACCAGACTCCAGATTTGCACCAATCTTAACCTCTTTCTTGTCTTCCTCTGTACCCAGATTCACTGATTCCACTGGCTCTTCATGGGGATGTATGGCCCTATCTTCCTGTAGTAACAGTCTAGCAAGTTCCCCAGGAACTTCGCAATCATCCTCACCTTTGTCCTCGGCTTGGTTGATCGGACTTTCGAAGTTATAACTGGCAGTAGCAGAGTCATTATCGGTTGGATCCAGAGTGGATGTGGATCTGCATTATGATATGTGAGTGTGTGTAAGACAATAGTTGTTTTGATAAAGTGCAAAATAGAAAAGAAAAATAAAGAGCGCAAAATTTGTAATGCAAGAAAACGTCCAATGCTTTATTGATGACATATGGAAATGACAAACATTAAGCCCTCACAAACAAAGCCACGGTGTCTCGGGCAAGGCACCGGGCCGTAAAGTTTTAAATTGTCTGTTACAAATCTCAAAACAAAAGTCTATTACTGTGTGTGATCGGTGGGAATGAGTGTTGTACCCCAAAATTTTCCCTCCCATATTCTTCAAGACTTACCAAGGTCAAGGTACAAAATCTCCCAAGGGTTGCACAGTCCAATTGCCTCCTAACAGTCAAAAATTAGGGTTTTGGTGCTGGCAAAGAAATTGAAGCTTCCAAGGGTCCAATCAAGTCCCACATGCCCATATACATTGTCAAGCATCCATATGTCAAGTTTCAAGACTCACAGCATCAAATTGCACAGTCAAAAACCCCAATTGCTTCACAGTCAACTGCAGGGGCAAAATGGTCATTTGACAGTCAAAAGTCAAAAATTTTGGTCAACATCTTATTTTGAAGCCACAAACATCATTTGATCAATTCTTGATCATGATTCTCAAAGCATGGCTCAAAAAGTCTCAAGATGCAAAAGTTTTTATTTTTGGACAGCTGAAAAAGTCAACTGCAAATTGACCAGGGCATAACTTCCACATGGTTTATCAGAAAAATCCCATCCAAAGCTAATTTTGAAGAGAATGACATTTCCTACAACTCATCTTCACACTTCAAGTCCAAGACCATAACTTGATATTGGTAAATCAAAATGACATGGGACCAAAGGCATTGGTTATAGGACTTCAAGACCTTTCCAAAATGTCCAAGAACAAGATCAAAGCTTAAAAATTGAGCAAGATATGCCTTGTGGAAGTTGGGAAATTTTTGGGAATTTTAAAAAGTCAACTTTGCTTCAAATGCCTCAAAATTGCTAATGGGCCTCAATTTCTTCCATGAACCATTACCCAAAGGCTATGCACGACCCATTGACATCCAAGGGAGTTATTTTATCATTTTTGATTAATTATTTGAATTTTTATTATTATTAATTCACTTAATTAAAATTAAATATGAAAAAATAGCAAATCATACTTTTCAAATCTTTTTGTGCATAGAATTCACTCAATATCTCGTGTACCATTCAAAAAGGAAAGAATCTTCCATGATTTGGCATAATTGGCACAAGAAAGGATTGGAAAAGATTTGACAAAATCAAATATTCAAAGCATTGATTCAAGGACTTTGGGCTTGGTTTTTCTAACCTAATTCCATTTACATACATATGCAAACATAACCCTAATGCACAAGAGATAGAAGCTGCGCAGAAACCTAAAGAACAAGATTGCATTTTTTGACAAAAAAGTGGAAAACTGTTTTGATACTTAGAGCTCGTTTCAAAGCCTAAAAGCTATTCCAAAAGCTTGCTAAGACATCCAGGAAGGGATTGCAGTCAAGAACACAGCCCCTGACCTCAAGAATTGGTAGAACCATGTTGCCCTGTTCATAAAATTTTGCATATTCGTGTTTGTATTTTCATGCCTTATTAATGTCTTTTAATGGTTGATTTACACTAACATGAACTTTCTGAAGCTATTAGTGTCCTTTAATTGAATTAATATTGCCTGTATGAGAAGTTGCCATGAACGTAGGTTAGGGTTTCAGAAGCTTCAATTTGGGGTTTTGCATATATGGAAAAATCAGGCCATGAAACTGGTACCAATGGACTCGTGACATTCAAACAAAGCTAACTCACATATCGCGCCCAATTTATATTGTCCTATATTATATTCGCTATTTTTCAGGTTTGAGTTTAGTGGGGGTTTAAAACCCCCGCTATCTATTTGATAATTGCAGGAAAGGTGAGGAAGAAGGAGGACGTGTCTCCTGATGACTGGCGCATTTGAATTTTGGCGCGGTGGATATCACTAAGTGTTGTTTTGCATTATATTATTTGCTTGCCAATTCCTATACAACGCGCGCGCATGGCTCAACTGGCAATTGGCACATCTGGTAAACGCTGGGACCTGGGTTCGATTCCCAGGTCCCCCACTTCTTCCATAATTTTTCTTTTAACGTACTTCTATGCAGCATGCCATCAGAAGATCACCATGCATCCTCGCCTGCTTGCCTGCCAAGTGTCCAGAAGGCCAATCCAAAGGCCAGAACATGCAGCTCACCATGGACGCTAGTCAACCGTTCTACACACGCGCTGGAAAAGTCAAAAAGGCCTCATTCTGATGGGCCAAAATGCTCACAATAAACCTCCAACAAGGGCCTGATACCCCCCTCCCCATGGTTTGCATTATCTTTGATTTCTATTTGATTTCTTTTAATTCTTTTTAATGCTTGATTATTTCTTTTAATTCCCTAAAAATAATTTTCATAATAACATAAAACCAGAAAAATCAAAAACTAAAAAATATGTTTATTTAATATTTAGTCATTAATATTTTTGTAAATAAATTTTAATAATCAATTTAGTTTAATTTAGGGTTTTAATTTTAATTTTTTCTAAATAACTAAAATGTGTAGAAATTAGGTCTTTAACATTTTTTTCTTTTTTATTCTTTTTCCTAATAAATAAGTTCTTCCTCTCATTATTATTATTAATTATTATTTATTTTGTAAATAAACATGTAATTAAATAATTAGTATAAATTAGGTTAAAATTTTAATCTTTTTCTTTAATAATTAAAAACATTTAGAATTAGGGTTTCATTCAATTTTAATTTTCTTTATTTCATAAATATCAAAAACCATAAAAAACAATTCCTTTTCCTTATTAAATAATTAATTAATTCTTAATTTCATTTAATTTCAAAAGGGTCCAACGCCCTCGAACTCTCGATTCTAATTTCTTTTCGCGCGTTTGTCCTTATTTTTTGTTTCAAATATCATGTAATTGTCAAAGCCTTGTAATAGTAATTAGGAAATTTATTTACTTTCTGCATTTTATTAAAAAAACGGGTCTTTGTTAATTTGGCGATGTATAGACCCGCGCCTTGTAATAGCGTAGGACCTTTATTTTTCGCATTTTAATTTCCGCACCTTTAAACTGCTAATCACATGAAAGAATGAATGGCCCAAATAAAATCAAAGCGTAGATCACCAAAAGCATGACAAGATAAAACATAACTGAAAACAACACACAAATTCACACACCACTCTTAGGGTACGCCTCACTGTTGCCTTGCCCCTCGAAACGTGGTCGTCGAGTATAGGATGTTTTAGTAAGTCCTTATGTCCATGAACATGGCATAAGGGTAGCTTCTAAGGTGTCCTACCGTTGCTCTGGTGACCATACTGTCCCTACAAACTCGAATTGACCCGAACACCTCCAACGGTGGTGCTACCTACCTCTCAATGGTGGGATGACACTACCTTAAGGACATTTACACAACCCAATTCCTTAGGGTAGGTAGATGACTCGTAGATACTTACTCTAATTCAAAACAAATCAAATCAAAAACTCTTTTCACACCGACACTTTTCAAAAAGCTTTCAAAACAATTTTTCAAACACTCTTGAGGACTGATACAAGAGTCGATCTGGAACTTTAAAAGAAACTTTTTCAAACCCACTCACGATTGAAAAGCAAACAAACATTTTGAAAACACAAATGAGCAAGTATCTAAGAGCCCATGGATAACCATGGATAGAAAGGGTGCTAACACCTTCCCTTTCTATAAATCTACCTCCCGAACCGAGAAACTATCTCATAAGGAATTTTTCTGTGCTTTTGTCCTGTCCATGTTGGAGAAAATAAAAGACAGTGGCGACTCTTGCTTCCGCGACATTTCGCGAACCAGCGTAAACAGTCAGTTCCAGATCCACCGATCACAGAACTGGCGACTCTGCTGGGGAAAATTATAAAGTGAGGTGTACCTTAGGACTAAGATCACTTGTGTTTTCAATTGCTTTGACTTGTTTGCTTTATTATTGTGGGACTGTCTTGGGAGTTACATAGATCCTAACTCGGATCTGGGGATACCCTGTTAGGTAGCATAAGCTGTGAGGGACCTGTCCGGCGTAGACCGACATGGGTGAAGCAGTGGCTACGTTGGTGTGGCACCTTGGTCTGTACCGATATCCCTTGTGTTGCAACGAGGAGAATATGGGTCTTCTGAGGAGTCATTAAGCACCAACCGACCTTAGAACCTTAAATGACCCAACTTGGCCAATAGAACAGTAGCAGTATGCTACGCCCATTGAGGCTAAACTCTCGTGATGGTTCTGGCTGCAAGAAAAGATTGCGATGCTGGAGTTATGACCGATTGAGGGTAGTCAGTGATATTGGGATCCTCTAGAACCCGGTTACTTCTGATAGGACAGGTCTTAACCAACCAACTTCAAGAGGGTAATACCTAGACCCCATGCTGGCCTAAACTCTAAGGGCTTGTCTTGTGTGACTTGTGTGCCTTATCATGTTTGCCTTTGTAAATATTTGTGGTGTGCTTTATCATAACATCATGCCATCATAAACATTGCATGCATCCTGCATAAGGACTGACCATTTCAAAGACAAGAGGGTTTCACCTTTGCTCTGTTTTGTAGGACATCATGATGCCTATGCGAAGGAATACTATCCGGTTCAACTTTGTTCACCCACCTGAGTTACTTGAAGAGTTGGTTAGCAGAATTCTAAATACTACTTCCTTCATCCAGAGGCATGGTTCTCTTCTCAGTTTAGTCACGGCAAAGTGGGACCAACAGCTGATGAGTGTCCTGACCCAGTTCTATGACCCTCTGTACCAGTGCTTCACCTTTCAAGACATCCAGCTGGTCCCTACCCTGGAAGAGTTCTCTGATTTTCTTGGTATCCCTATCTTGGATCAGACTCCCTACACTGGTTGGGAAAAGACTCTTAGGCTTGAGGAGGTTGCTGCAGCTCTTCCCTTGACTCACCAAGAAGTAATGGACAAATGGGTGACTAGAAGCGGAGTTAAGGGTTTCTTGGCCAAGTTTCTGATTGGTAAGGCTAACAGTTTCTAGAATGACTTGGACTTTAGGGCATATGAAGACATCCTGGCTCTCTTAATCTATGGCCTAGTTTTGTTTCCTAATCCTGATAACTTCATTAACATCACTGCCATAAGGATCTTCATGTCTCGGAACCCTGTGCCCACTCTCTTGGGTGACATCCTGCAACAACTTTATGCTCGTACTGCCCGAAGACGAGGAACTCTATGGTGTTGCATCCCTTTGTTAGTGAGGTGGTTTATTTTGCACCTCCCTAAGTTCGTGCTGAAGAACAAAGAAGGAAGAGGTTGGGCTCATAGGTTAATGTCTCTCACTGATAAGGACATCATTTGGACTTTCAGAGGTTTGGATGAGGTAGCTGTTATTGATCGTTGCGGAGAATACCCTAATGTTCCTTTGATTGGTACCCAAGGAGGGATCTCTTATAATCCATGTCTAGCTCTCCGTCAGTTTGGAAGAGCCAGAAGAGCAGGGCCTCATGAGATGTTGGTGCCTCACATCAGTTTTGAGTTTCAGGTGGATAGTGATGAGCTGCGTCTTAGGTTCATCAAGGCTTGGGACAGAATTCACAAAGCTGACCCACAAGAGTTGGGACCAAAGACTTCTCTACCTATGGAAGCCTATTACAAATGGGTCCGCATCCGTGCTCAGAAGTTAGGTATGCCGTACGAAGCTGTCAGACCCGTCATTCTTGAGTATCCTGATAAAGATGGGGCTCCTCCAACTGTCCTCCCTCCTTAGATACCTATTGATTATGAGAAATTAAAGAGGTCTTGGGCGCAACTGCGAGAAGAACGGGATTCTTATCGGGAAAAGTTCAACGAGCAGGAATTGAAGATCCAGAAGCTGACAAAGCAGTTGGAGAATGAGCGAGCTCTGAATGACTACATCTGTACTGAGAAGAGGAGACCATGGGAGCAATGATGAACTTTGGATTTTCTTTTACAGTTTTATTTCCCTTTTCAGTGTTTTCATTTTATGTAACGCCTAAGGGAAACCTGTTGAACAATTTAAAATTCAAAGTTGAATCTAATGAAGTGTGTTCCTTTTTGTTTACAAAGTTGATTCCCGATTGTCTTTGAAAACATAAATCATACGCATTCCATTCATCATGTGCATCACAGGTACTCTTCTTTTCAGGTTTCTTACTGTTCTTCGCTGTTTATTTCAGCATCATGAACCCTGAATCCTCTACCGAGCAGTCTATCAAGGCCCTTCAGGTGCAGAACGCACAATTTCAAGAGCTGATCATGGGTTTGGCCCAAGGTCAAGAGGAGCTGAAGGCTCTGCTGGTTCAGAAGAAGAAGAAGAAGAGAATTGTTCTATTCAACACGGGCCGGAGGTTTGGTAATACATTGCAGAATGAGGAAGCTGGTTCTTCTGTAGGCAAAGAAAGTCCCCAGGGGGGAAGGGCTCCAAGTCCGGTGGTCTTTGACAATGAGACTGATTTTAACAAGGAACAGTATCCTCCAGCTGAAGACAGATACAAGCAGTTGGAAGACCGTCTGAACGCCATGGAAATTCAACAAGTGCCTGGGTTGGATTTCGGAGACTTGGGTTTATCTTCTGGTGTGGTCATCCCGCACAAGTTTAAAGCACCATCTTTCACCAAGTACGACGGGGCGTCCTGCCCTAAATTACATCTCAGATCTTATGTGCGGAAGATTCAGCCGTATACAGTGGACAAGAACTTGTGGATCCACTTCTTCCAGGAGAGTCTTTCAGGGACTCATCTCGAATGGTTCTATCAGCTGGATGGAACCAAGGTTCGTAACTAGGAGGAGTTGGCTACTGCTTTTTACAAGCAGTATCAATATAATGCCGACCTTGCTCCTACACGTACCCAACTCCAGGGTATGTCGCTAGGATCAGGCGAAGGTTTTAAAGAGTATGCGCAGAAGTGGAGGGACCTGGCTGGCAGGGTGCAGCCACCATTAACAGACCGTGAGTTAGTGGATATGTTCTTGGGGACCCTATCCGAGCCATTCTTCAATCATCTTATCGGTAATTCATCTGCAGGGTTCACAGACCTTATCCTGACTGGGGAAAGGATAGAGGCTGGCATGAAGTCAGGAAAGATTCAGAAAGGTGCGTCTTCAAGTTCTAAGAAGAAGCCCTTCAAAAAGGAGGCCAGTGCTGTGTATGGGCCTAGAAGGCAAGATAAACCAGAGCACCGCCAATCTGTCAACACGGTGGTGATTGCTAAAACTGCTGCCGCTCCTCGACAAACCAATCAACCAAGGGCTGAAAGACCCAGAAGAGAATTTACCCGGCTGAGTATGACCTTGTCACAAATCTTGCCACAATTGCTATCAACCAACTTGGTGACTGTCAGGGAGGCCCCGAAGGTTGTGAATACTGCCTCTCCTAAGTATAATCCAAATGCCCGCTGTGCTTATCACTCCGATAGCCCGGGGCATTCTACTGATGACTGCTGGGCCCTGAGGAATAAGGTGCAGGACCTTATTGATGCGAAGGAGATACAATTTGAGGCGCCTGAAAGGCCAAATGTGGTGACTGCTCCTATGCCCCAGCATGGAGTGAATGCTGTTGATGAAGATTTGTATGCAGTTTCTATGAATGATGTGGCTACTCCTCTGTTGACTGTTAAGAGGAACCTGTTGCTAGCCGGTTTATTTCCGGGTTGTAGCGAGGGTTGCCTTTTGTGTGCTGTTTCCCTTACTGGTTGTCCGTTGCTGAATTTAGGCATCCAAAGCCTGATGGATAGCAAGGAGATTTTGTTCAAGAAGACCGTTGTTCCTTTTGTTCCTGTGGAAGAAGTATCCGTCGTTACAATTTTCAACAATCCAATCAAGTCTCCCCCGAGGAAGCCAGTTAAAATCATGACTGTTGCACCCATTGTTATTACTGTTCTGGGGCCCCTCCCCTATGAATCTGATAAGGTTGTCCCATGGCACTATGGGGCAGATGTATATGTGCTTGGAATAAAGCAAGAGTTCAACACCGGTACCAGCATCAGCAATATCACTGGTCCCGCCAAAGTAACCCGCAGTGGCAGGCTCTTCTCGCCTGACATTGCGCCACCAGTTATTCGAAGACCTCTCATATTTACACCTGCAAGTGCGCCTGTTTCCACTTCTGATCAAGTTGCTTCCCCTGCTGCTGAGTCATCTAATGCTCGGGGCAAAGGGATTGAAGATGAGCCTGCCCGGATGGAGGTACCAAAATCTGTGAATGTTGAAGCCTCCCAGCAAGAGATGGAGGAAATTCTTAAGATAATCAAGAAGAGTGATTTTAATGTTGTTGAACAGCTGGGGCATACCCCCTCCAAGATCTCTATGCTCTCATTGCTGCTGTGCTCAGAGGCCCACGCCAAGGCTCTGATTTCATTTCTGAAGACGGCCCATGTGCCACAAGAGACATCTGCAGACCAGTTTACTGATTGCGTAGCCAATTTGACAGCCGACAATGGTTTGGGTTTCTCGGATGCTGACCTTACCGCCAAGGGAAAGAACCACAATGATGCCCTGCATGTCTCCATAGAATGCAGGGGCACTACTCTTGCACACGTGTTGGTGGACACCGGTTCTTCCCTGAATGTATTGCCCAAGAAGGCCTTAGACCGGTTGGATTGTGAGGGCCTGGAGTTGAAACCTAGCAACATCATTGTCCGAGCCTTTGACGGGTCGAAGAGGATGGTTCATGGAGAAGTAGACATTCCTATTCGTGTTGGTTCCCAAGTCTTTGACTCAACATTCTATGTGATGGATATTCGTCCATCTTATTCCTATTTGCTGGGTCGACCTTGGATTCACAAAGCTGGGGTAGTGACCTCTACCCTACACCAGAAGCTCAAGTACCCTGTCAGAGGGAAGATTGTTACTGTGCAGGGGGAGGAAGAATACATGGTTAGTCATCTGAACTCCTTCCGGTATATCGAGATGGACGGGGAGTTTATTGAAACCCCCTTTCAGCATTTTGAAGAGGTACCTCCAACATTGGCAGCAGCAGAAACAGTGGTTGAAGAGGATTTTCCTTTGAAGATGGCTTCCTTGAAGGACGCCCGGGCTGTAATCGAGAAAGGTGAATGTGCTAACTGGGGCAGGCTCCCTGATTTCACTCCTAAAACTGACAAGTTTGGACTGGGTTTTACTGCAGAGGCTCAGAGGGC
Organism: Vicia faba; assembly: GCA_948472305.1. Lineage (NCBI taxonomy): Eukaryota > Viridiplantae > Streptophyta > Magnoliopsida > Fabales > Fabaceae > Vicia > Vicia faba. The sequence continues at coordinate 1,576,687,098 of OX451739.1, read as the reverse complement.
TGTGCGCAAAGCTAGGATCGGAAGACCTCCTGTGCTCATCACCAATCCAGGAGTGAATGCTATTGGGGATGAAGACGAAGTGGAAGAATCAGAGTTCGATAGCTAGATCTACCCGACGACTGACGGTGGATTGAACAATTGGACCGCAAAAGATCATACACCTGTTACTTTTGTTACGCAGTAATGAATTCCTTTGTTTTTGTTATTTGTAATAAACAATAAACTGAAACTTTATGGCCCGGTGTCTTACCCGGGGCACCGTTGGCTTCATTTGTGAGGGCTTATAACTGTCATTTGCATATATCATGAATAAAGATCTTGGACGTTTTTTCGCATTTCAAATCTTGTGCTCCCTTTCTTTCTTTCTTTCTTTATATATTGCAAAACAACTATATTTACACACACTCACCTACACAGGTTTCAATCCACTCTGGATCTCACTGGTAACGACTCTGCTACTGCCAGTTATGACTTCGAAAATCCGATCAACTTAGCCGAAGACGAAGGTGAAGATGATTGCGAAGTGCCTGGTGAGCTTGCAAGACTGTTACTCCAGAAAGAGAGGGCAATTCAACCACATGAAGAGCCGGTGGAAACGATAAATCTGGGTACTGAGGCAGATAGGAAGGAAGTCAAGATTGGTGCCAATCTGAAGCTCAGCGTAAAACAGCGGTTGACTCAGATGTTACATGATTATGTGGAAATCTTCGCCTGGTCCTACGAAGACATGCCTGGGTTGGATACCGACATTGTGGTCCATCATCTGCCTACTAAGGAAGACTGCCCTTCGGTTAAGCAAAAGGTCCGCCGTATGCGTCCAGAGATGTCTGAGAAGATCAAAGCTGAGGTTATGAAGCAATTTGACGCCGGTTTTCTTGCAGTGACCTCTTACCCTCAGTGGGTTGCCAATGTGGTGCCGGTACCGAAGAAGGATGGTAAGGTCAGAATGTGTGTTGACTACCGGGATCTGAACAGGGCCAGCCCCAAGGATGACTTTCCCCTACCTCACATTGACGTCCTGGTTGATAATACTGCTCAGCATAAGGTGTTCTCTTTCATGGATGGTTTCTCAGGGTATAATCAGATCAAGATGGCTCCTGAAGACATGGAAAAGACTACCTTTGTTACTCAGTGGGGCACCTTCTGCTACAAGGTCATGCCATTCGGGTTGAAAAATGCTGGGGCAACCTACCAACGTGCCATGGTTGCTTTATTTCATGACATGATCCATCATGAGATTGAAGTGTATGTTGGTGATATGATTGCAAGGTCCCAAACTGAGGAGGAACACCTTGACCATCTACAGAAGCTGTTTGACCGTCTGAAGTTGTACAAGCTCAGATTGAATCCAAACAAGTGCACCTTCGGGGTAAGATCTGGAAAGTTGCTAGGCTTCGTCGTTAGTGACAAGGGTATTCAAGTGGACCCTGCCAAGGTTAAAGCCATTCAAGAGATGCTAGTTCCCAGGACAGAGAAAGAGGTCAGAGGCTTTCTAGGACGCCTGAACTACATTGTCCGGTTCATCTCGCATCTAACTGCTACCTGTGAGCCAATCTTCAAGCTGCTGAAGAAAGATCAGGTAGTACGTTGGAATGATGAATGTCAGGTCGCTTTCGACAAAATCAAAGAGTATCTCCAAGAACCACCCATCCTTATGCCACCGGTTGAAGGGAGACCTCTGATACTATACCTGACAGTACTCGACAACTCAATGGGGTGTGTGCTGGGGCAGCATGACGAGTCTGGTCGAAAAGAGCATGCCATTTATTACCTTAGCAAAAAGTTTACCGACTGTGAGACCTGATACTCACTGCTCGAGAAAACTTGCTGCGCTTTGGTATGGGCTGCTCGCCGGCTGAGACAGTATATGCTGACTCACACTACTTTGTTGATTTCAAAGATGGATCCTATAAAGTACATATTTGAAAAGCCTGCTCTGTCTGGGAGGATAGCAAGATGGCAGATGATCTTGACAGAATACGACATCCAGTACACGACTCAGAAAGCCATCAAAGGAAGTGTATTGGCAGACCACCTGGCACATCAAGCAGTAAATGACTATCAGTCAATGAACTTTGAGTTTCCGGACGAGAGCATTATGATTGTGACTGATTGTGAAGTACCTGGACCGGATGAAGGACCTGAGGAAGGATCCCGATGGTCTATGCACTTTGACGGAGCCTCCAATGCTTTGGGTAACGGTATCGGCACTGTGATCATATCCCCTCAAGGCACTCATACCCCACTCACTGCCCGGCTATGTTTCAACTGCACCAACAACATGGCGGAGTATGAGGCATGCATCATGGGTCTTCAAGCTGCGATTGACTTAAGGATCAAGTTTCTGAGTGTCTTCGGAGATTCCGCTCTCGTGATCAATCAGATCAAAGGAGAGTGGAATACGAAACATCCGAACCTTATTCCTTACAAAGAATGTGTGTTGACATTGATCCCCCATTTCACAGAGATAACTTTTGAACACTTCCCAAAAGAGGAGAATCAGTTGGCGGACGCGTTAGCTACGATGTCTTCCATGTTCAAAGTCAAATGGGACAATGAGGCTCCCCGGGTCATTATCTGGAAACTGGACGAACCTGCATATTGTTGTGATCTTGAGGCTGAAACTGTGACTGAAAAACCCTGGTATCATGAGGTGAAAAGGTACTTGGAAGCTCAAGAATACCCTGAAGGTGCATCTGTCAACGACAAGAAGTTTCTGAGAAGGTTCGCAGCGAAGTTCTTCCTTAGCAACGGCATTCTGTACAAGCGAAACCATGATTCGACCTTACTGCGTTGTGTGGATAAGACTGAAGCAGAAAGGATCATGGCGAAGCTACATGAAGGTACCTTCGGAACACATTCCAGTGGACACACGATGGCAAAGAAGATCCTTCGGGCAGGATATTTCTGGTCCACAATGGAAGCCGACTGCTACCAACATTCTCGGACATGTCATAAATGCCAGATTTATGCTGATAAGGTGCACGTTCCTCCAGTCCCTCTGAATGTCTTGACTGCACCTTGGCCTTTTGCAATGTGGGGCATAGATATGATCGGCGAGATTAAACCTACGGAATCCAACGGGCATCGCTTCATTCTGGTGGCGATTGATTACTTTACAAAGTGGGTTGAAGCAGCTTCTTACGCCACTGTAACCAAGAATGTTGTGGCACGGTTCATTCGGCACAACCTGATCTGTCGATACGGCGTCCCGGAAAGGATCATTACAGACAACGGTACCAATCTTAATAACAAGATGATCACTGAGCTCTGCGAGCAATTCAAGATACAGCACCACAACTCTTCTCCCTACCGGTCGAAGATGAATGGGGCTGTAGAAGCAGCGAATAAGAATATCAAAAAGATTGTGCAGAAGATGACAGTGACCTATAAAGATTGGCACGAGATGTTACCGTTTTCTCTACATGGGTACCGTACCTTAGCAAGGACGTCAACCGGGGCAACTCCTTTTTCCTTGGTCTACGGCATGGAGGCAGTCTTACCGATCGAAGTGCAGATACCCTCTCTCCGGATAATGAAGGATGCAGATCTGAGCGAAGATGATTGGATCCAGACACGACTTGATCAATTAAACCTAATCGACGAAAAGAGACTTGCTGCTATTTGTCATGGTCAGACGTATCAAAAACGGATGATCAGGGCATTTAACAAAAAGGTCAGACCACAAGAGTATCAAGTTGGGGATCTGGTAATCAAGCGCATCATCCTTCCTCAGAGTGATCCAAGGGTAAAATGGACCCCTACGTACGAAGGGCCATTTGTGGTTAAAGATGTGTTCTCAGGAGGAGCCATGATTCTGACCACCATGGATGGTGACGACCTTCCTCACCCCGCCAATGCAGACATAGTAAAAAGATACTACGCATGATAAAAGACCCGCTAGGTTGACATACCTAGGCAAAATTAGGGCTTCCCGGCGAACCAAAAGGGTTCGGGAAAAATGAGGGATGAAATGAAAAAAACTGTACACCCGGCAAGTCGAAAACCTGAAAAGGCGGCTTGGGCAAAAAAGGGTATCCCGATGGACTGAAAACCCGAAAGGGCGGTCCAGGCAAAAGTTAGGGATTAAAGTGTAATACTATGTCTCATTGGATCACCTTGCATCCAGAATCCGGTATCAACATCAAGTTCAAACGGCATCGATCAATCAGCTTCATCGTCAATTGAGCAGCAAAGTGATGAGACGCTCGAAGATATGAAGGCGATAGCAGAGTTGGAACCCAGTGGGATTATTCTTTTCACATAGCTGTTTTGTTTTCCCTTTTCACAAATTGTATAAACTCTTTTATTCGGCGGCGTTCTCTTACTAGGATGTCAGCCTCTTGTATATAAAACGCCTATTTACAGGCAAATTCAAAAATCAATATAAATTCATTTTTCAGACAAATTGCCAATTGTTTTTCCTTTTTTCTGTTTTATTTTGCGAAGAACGTCCAAGGTTCAATTTGTGATATATGCATTTGACAATAATTGCTAACTCATAAATGTTTGCACACGAAACAAAGGATTAATTACAGATAACATTAGAAACAGGGGCAATAATGAGTTGTCTAAGCGATCTAATTGTTCTGCCCGCCAAGGTACCAAGGTAGGTTCAGCTGAAGAACATAACCAAGATATCTTAAGTCCCCCAGAGAGTGAGCCAGCAAGTCAATACACTCTCCCCAAGCAAAGCTATACTATCAGCCTTAAGGAAGTTGGGTATCCCCAGCAGATCTCAACATTCCTCAGTGCAATATACGAATATTCTTAACAAGCACCCCCGGCAGTCTTGATCTAAGATTGTTCCCCGGCGGTATATCAAGCATTCAGTGGAGCCACTTCCCCAATATATCTCAAGAATTTCCCTAGGAGAGTTCAATCAATCTCCCCAGCAAGAAGCTTATCCCCAGTAGATTCTGGAAGCTTCCCCCCCTGTAGAGCACGAACGCGTCCCCCGGCTTTATTCAAAGGTTATTTCCCTACCAGGATATAACTGGGTTATCCTCAGCCAAAAGCCACGGAAAGATCGTCCTCGACAAAGTCTTCTTATCCCCAGCGGAGTCTATTAAAACTTCCAACATAACAACGGTATCCCCAACGAAGTTATCATCAACATCTCAACAGAGTACCTCTCTTCCCACAGAGTATTGTTCCCCAGCAAGATCGCTAGAGTAATTTTCTCCCCGTAGAGTAATCCATTCGCCAAGTTTATTCCCCAACGGAGTTATCTTCTCCTACCAGTATTCTTGCAACCATCATCCCCAGTGGAAACAACAAAGCACTATTCTTCAACATCAGCCCAAGATGTGACTTCCCGGCACCCGTCAAGGATTTACTTTCCTAGACAAAAACATACATTCATAAACATCATATCTTCATACATTATAACATGCACATACGCATCATGAACATACAATCTCACTTATTCTGATCTCATCACGCATGTCATACATCATGACATCGCATACAACTAACGTTTTGTCTTTTCAGGACAAAGGTTAATACCAAGATGATTACCATCAACAGTCGCAACTAAAGATCCGATTGCTGTATCTCTCTAGGGTGTATCTGTTGACGACTGATTCCGTACCCGATTCCTGTATCTTTCCAGGGAGCGTCTGAAGAGTTTGAGGATCTGATTCCTGTATCTTGCCAGGGTGTATCTGTTGATGACTAACATTACCAGACCCGATTCCTGTATCTTGCCAGGGTGCGTCTGAAGAGTTTGAGGATCCGATTCTTGTATCTTGCCAGGGTGTATCTGTTGACGACTAGCATTACCAGACCCGATTCATGTATCTTGCCAGGGTGCGTCTGAAGAGTTTGAGGATCCGATTCCTGTATCTTGCCAGGGTGTATTTGTTGACGACTAGCATTACCAGACCCGATTCTTGTATCTTGCCAGGGTGCGTCTGAAGAGTTTGAGGATCCGATTCCTGTATCTTGCTAAGGTGTATCTGTTGACGACTAGCATTACCAGACCCGATTCCTGTATCTTGCCAGGGTGCGTCTGAAGAGTTTGAGGATCTGATTCCTGTATCTTGCCAGGGTGTATCTGTTGACGACTAGCATTACCAGACCCGATTCATGTATCTTGCCAGGGTACGTCTGAAGAGTTTGAGGATCCGATTCCTGTATCTTGCCAGGGTGTATCTTTTGACGACTAGCATTACCAGACCCGATTCCTGTATCTTGCCAGGGTGTGTCTAAAGAGTTTGAGGATCCGATTCCTGTATCTTGCCAGGGTGTATCTGTTGACGACTAGCATTACCAGACCCGGTTCCTGTATCCTTCCAGGGTGCGTCTGAAGAGTTCGAAGATCCGATACCTGTATCTTGCCAGGGTGTATCTGTTGACGACTAGCATTACCAGACCCAATTCCTGTATCTTGCCAGGGTGCATTTGAAGAGTTCGAGGATCCGATTCCTGTATCTTGCCAGAGTGTATCTGTTGAAGACTAACATTACCAGACCCGATTCCTGTATCTTGCCAGGATGCGTCTGAAGAGTTTAAGGATCCGATTCATGTATCTTGCCAGGGTGTATCTGTTGATGACTATATTCTCCAGACTCAATTCATGTATCTCGCCAGGGCACGTCTGAAGAGTTGAAAGATTCGATTCCTGTAACCAACCAGGGCACATCTACGTAATGAGCTTGAAGATCAACTCCTGTAACAGGCCAGGTAATTATCTTTCTTTTTCAGGTACGCAAGTTCTCGCTAAGGAATCTCTTACGCGATCGACGACCTCCCGATGGCATCTATAAGTCCATCTCTCACATACCAACAGTCTCCAAATGGCATCTATAAGCCCATCCACCTATCCATCACCTCCAAATGGAATCTATAAGCCCATCTTCCTATCCATCCATCTCCAAATGGCATCTGTAAGCCCATTCCCCGCATCATACTGCTGACACTCTACTATGTGAGCGCAAATTTCTGGGCACTCTAGTGTTCAATCATCTTCCACCTTCGGATTACGAAAGGCACGTCAGCCAATCTACATCCGCAGGTCTAAGAAGATTGAACAGGGGCAACTGTTGTACCCCAAAATTTTCCCTCCCATATTCTTCAAGACTTACCAAGGTCAAGGTACAAAATCTCCCAAGGGTTGCACAGTCCAATTGCCTCCTAACAGTCAAAAATTAGGGTTTTGGTGCTGGGAAAGAAATTGAAGCTTCCAAGGGTCCAATCAAGTCCCACATGCCCATATACATTGTCAAGCATCCATATGTCAAGTTTCAAGACTCACAGCATCAAATTGCACAGTCAAAAACCCCAATTGCTTCACAGTCAACTACAGGGGCAAAATGGTCATTTGACAGTCAAAAGTCAAAATTTTTGGTCAACATCTTATTTTGAAGCCACAAACATCATTTGATCAATTCTTGATCATGATTCTCAAAGCATGGCTCAAAAAGTCTCAAGATGCAAAAGTTTTTATTTTTGGACAGTTGAAAAAGTCAACTGCAAATTGACCAGGGCATAACTTCCACATGGTTTATCAGAAAAATACCATCCAAAGCTCATTTTTAATTGAATGACATTTCCTACAACTCATCTTCACACTTCAAGTCCAAGAAATGCTCTCACAAAAAGTTATCAATCTCAACATTATAGGTCATTTTCAAAAGTCAACAAAAAGGCACTTTAAGTCAAAGACCATAACTTGAGATTGGTAAATCAAAATGACATAGGACCAAAGGCATTGGTTAGAGGACTTCAAGACCTTTCCAAAATGTCCAAGAACATGATCAAAGCTTAAATATTGAGCAAGATATGCCTTGTGGAAGTTGGGAAATTTTTGGGAATTTTGAAAAGTCAACTTTGCTTCAAATGCCTCAAAATTGCTAATGGGCCTCAATTTCTTCCATGAACCATTACCCAAAGGCTATGCACGACCCATTGACATCCAAGGGAGTTATTTTATCATTTTTGATTAATTATTTGTCTTTTTATTATTATTAATTCACTTAATAAAAATTAAATATGAAAAAATAGCAAATCATACTTTTCAAATTTTTGTGTGCATAGAATTCACTCAATATCTCGTGTACCATTCAAAAAGGAAAGAATCTTCCATGATTTGGCATAATTGGCACAAGAAAGGATTGGAAAAGATTTGACAAAATCAAATATTCAAAGCATTGATTCAAGGACTTTGGGCTTGGTTTTTCTAACCTAATTCCATCTACATACATATGCAAACATAACCCTAATGCACAAGAGATAGAAGCTGCGCAGAAACCTAAAGAACAAGATTGCATTTTTTGACAAAAAAGTGGAAAACTATTTTGATACTTAGAGCTCGTTTCAAAGCCTAAAAGCTATTCCAAAAGCTTGCTAAGACATCCAGGAAGGGATTGCAGTCAAGAACACAGCCCCTGACCTCAAGAATTGGTAGAACCACGTTGCCCTGTTCATAAAATTTTGCATATTCGTGTTTGCATTTTCATGCCTTATTAATGTCTTTTAATGGTTGATACACTAACATGAACTTTCTGAAGCTATTGGTGTCCTTTAATTGAATTAATATTTCCTGTATGAGAAGTTGCCATGAACGTAGGTTAGGGTTTCAGAAGCTTCAATTTGGGGTTTTGCATATATGGAAAAATCAGGCCATGAAACTGGTACCAATGGACTCGTGACATTCAAACAAAGCTAACTCACATATCGCGCCCAATTTATATTGTCCTATATTATATTCGCTATTTTTCAGGTTTGAGTTTAGTGGGGGTTTAAAACCCCCGCTATCTATTTGATAATTGAAGGAAAGGTGATGAAGAAGGAGGACGTGTCTCCTGATGACTGGCGCATTTGAATTTTGGCGTGGTGGATATCACTAAGTGTTGTTTTGCATTATATTGTTTGCTTGCCAATTCCTATACAATGCGCGCGCATGGCTCAACTGGCAATTGGCACATCTGGTAAACGCTGGGACCTGGGTTCGATTCCCAGGTCCCCAACTTCTTCCATAATTTTTCTTTTAACGTACTTCTATGCAGCATGCCATCAGAAGATCACCATGCATCCTCACCTGCTTGCCTGCCAAGTGTCCAGAAGGCCAATCCAAAGGCCAGAACATGCAGCTCACCATGGACGCTAGTCAACCGTTCTACACAAGCGCTGGAAAAGTCAAAAAGGCCTCATTCTGATGGGCCAAAATGCTCACAATAAACCTCCAACAAGGGCCTGATACCCCCCTCCCCATGGTTTGCATTATCTTTGATTTCTATTTGATTTCTTTTAATTCTTTTTAATGCTTGATTATTTCTTTTAATTCCCTAAAAATAATTTTCATAATAACATAAAACCAGAAAAATCAAAAACTAAAAAATATGTTTATTTAATATTTAGTCATTAATATTTTTGTAAATAAATTTTAATAATCAATTTAGTTTAATTTAGGGTTTTAATTTTAATTTTTTCTAAATAACTAAAATGTGTAGAAATTAGGTCTTTAACATTTTTTTCTTTTTTATTCTTTTTCCTAATAAATAAGTTCTTCCTCTCATTATTATTATTAATTATTAATTATTTTGTAAATAAACATGTAATTAAATAATTAGTATAAATTAGGTTAAAATTTTAATCTTTTTCTTTAATAATTAAAAACATTTAGAATTAGGGTTTCATTCAATTTTAATTTTCTTTATTTCATAAATATCAAAAACCATAAAAAACAATTCCTTTTCCTTATTAAATAATTAATTAATTCTTAATTTCATTTAATTTCAAAAGGGTCCAACGCCCTCGAACTCTCGATTCTAATTTCTTTTCGCGCGTTTGTCCTTATTTTTTGTTTCAAATATCATGTAATTGTCAAAGCCTTGTAATAGTAATTAGGAAATTTATTTGCTTTCTGCATTTTATTAAAAAAACAGGTCTTTGTTAATTTGGCGATGTATAGACCCGCGCCTTGTAATAGCGTAGGACCTTTATTTTTCGCATTTTAATTTCCGCACCTTTAAACTGCTAATCACATGAAAGAATGAATGGCCCAAATAAAATCAAAGCGTAGATCACCAAAAGCATGACAAGATAAAACATAACTGAAAACAACACACAAATTCACACACCACTCTTAGGGTACGCCTCACTGTTGCCTTGCCCCTCAAAACGTGGTCGTCGAGTATAGGACGTTTTAGTAAGTCCTTATGTCCATGAACATGGCATAAGGGTAGCTTCTAAGGTGTCTTACCGTTGCTCTGGTGACCACACTGTCCCTACAAACTCGAATTGACCCGAACACCTCCAACGGTGGTGCTACCTACCTCTCAATGGTGGGATGGCACTACCTTAAGGACATTTACACAGCCCAATTCCTTAGGGTAGGTAGATGACTCGTAGATACTTGCTCTAATTCAAAACAAATCAAATCAAAAACTCTTTTCACACCGACACTTTTCAAAAAGCTTTCAAAACAATTTTTCAAACACTCTTGAGGACTGATACAAGAGTCGATCTAGAACTTTAAACGAAACTTTTTCAAACCCACTCACGATTGAAAAGCAAACAAACATTTTGAAAACACAAATGACCAAGTATCTAAGAGCCCATGGATAACCATGGATAGAAAGGGTGCTAACACCTTCCCTTTCTATAAATCTACCTCCCGAACCGAGAAACTATCTCATAAGGAATTTTTCTGTGCTTTTGTCCTGTCCATGTTGGAGAAAATAAAAGCCGGTGGCGACTCTTGCTTCCGCGACATTTCGCGAACCAGCGTTAAACAGTCAGTTCCAGATCCACCGATCACAATGAGAACTGACTGTTTTGGAATGCTGGTTCGCGTTTTGTGTTTGTTTTCGCAAAATGTCCCGGTAAGCAAGAGTCGCCACCGTCTTTTATTTTATCCAACAAGGAAAGGACAAAAGCACAGAAAAATTCCTTTTCGAAATTTTTCTCGGGTTCGGGAGGTAGATTATAGAAAGGGAAGCTGTTAGCACCCTTTCTATCCGTGGTTATCCACGGGCTCTTAGGTACTTGCTCGCTATGTTTTCAAAAGTTTACTTTTCTTTGTGTTTGTGGGTTTTGAAAAAGTTTTGTTTTTGAAGAGAGTGTAAGTGTGAAAAGTTTTGTTTTGTTTTTAAAAGGAGCAAGTACTTAAGAACCTCTACCTAATCAAAAAGGAATTAGACTGTGCAAGTGTCCTTTAGACAGTTCTATCCCACTATTGAGGAGTAGGTAGCACCGTCGTTGGAGTTTTCGGGTCAATTTGATTAAAGGGACGTGTGGTCACTAAAGCAATATTAGGACGCCTTAGTGGTAACCCTAATGTCTTAGATCATTTTTCTGAGGCAACCGTTTCGAGGCAACTTTGATCTTTGGACAGGAGGACGACCTCTAAGACTTCCTATACTCAATGACCACGTTCGAGGCAACCAAGTGAGGCGTACCCTAGGAGTGGCATGTTCAAGTGTGTAATTTTCAGTTATATTATCTTTGCATGTCATGGTGAGCTACTGTTGATTTTAAGTTAAGAATTAATCTTGCCATGCATAACCTAGTTAGCATACATCTAAACAGTTAATATATGTACAGGAATTTAAAGTGCGGGAATTGTAAATCCTACGCTATTACAAGGCTTCGGGGAGAGGGATTATTTACATGTCCAAAATTGGGGGAATAAAGCAGTAAAGTGTAAAAGTCTTAGTTAAGCTATTACAAACCAGTAGGCAGTTACAATAAAATAAACGCGCGCGAATCTGAAAATAACCTCTAAAAATACTAAGAATAAAATCTTTTTGTTGTTTTATTTTATTTTTGAGAAAATGATCTAAATCTACTTAATTTTAGTTTTTTTGAGAAAATGATCTAAATCTACTTAGATTTAGTTTTGGAGAAATGTTAAGATAATTAAAAGATTAATTAACAAAGTTAATTTAATAGAAAAAAAACTAGCCTAATGTTTTTGTGGTTTTTTTATTTTAATGCTAATTAAAAAGATAAAAAGATGTCAATGAAAACAAAAATAAAATACAAGGGGGATCCTTCGATCCAGGGAAAAAAAGGAGCTTAGAGCCAAGGAGGGAATGGAAGCTTCCATCCAGACAGGGTCATGGTTCTTTCGATTGGGCCAGGAAGTGGGCATGAACAACCTTCGATCCAGGGAAGGGGATTTCCCTTCGATCCTGGGAAAAATGCCTTCTTCGATCCAGGAGGACTATGGGAAGCTTCGATCCAGAGAAGGTGTCTCCTTCGATCTGGGATGCTATACCTGCAAAAGTATGTTAGCAAAATAAAACTCAGGGCCTGGTATCGAACCCCAGGCCCTTCGATCCTGCGTGCACTGAGTCTTTTCAGGCTAAATCTGCAGCAAATGTTAGCAAACGAAGAACATGACCTGGGGCCAAACCCAAGCCCTTGAATTCTGTCTAGGATGGCAAATCGAATGGGATAGAAAATATGGAGGTGTTATGCAAAATGAAAAGTTTTGACAATTTACCCTCTCTTACCAGCAGATTGAATCTTCGATTTGGGTACTGGTTGGATGGGACCACTTTCAATCTGAGGGCTTCTGGGCGTGGGCACCTTCGATCTGAAGGACTGCTTTGGCTTGGAAAATTCTGACAACCTTTGATGGATTGTATGGGCAGCGCCTCTCCAATGTTTTTTTGTTCTCCTTTTCTTTTTTGTTCGTGTTTTTTTTTCCTGCAGAGTTTTCTTTTCTTTTCTATAATTTTTGTAATGTTTTTGTCCGCCCCTTTGCACTGTATGCTGGCCCTGTATTTATAGGAGTATGGGGTTCTAGTAACGGCAAGAGACAACCCAATAAACAAGCCTTTAAAGCCATGAGACAAGAATCAGACACATTAAAAGTTTTCCTTTTTTGAAATATGCATGTCTCTTATGAATCTTGAATGAACCTGGACACTTTTGAATTTCGAATGCATTCAGGCCCTGCTCTTCGATTGGTCCTGATTTGAAAATAATCCCTCTGGTCGAATCATCTCTTTAGGAACAGAAAAGGCAAGAATCTGGCCTTTAACTCAGGAATTAAATCCACAATCAGCATTTAATTATTTCTATATTTGCAAGGGACACATGCCATTTTCTCATGTTCAGTGTACCTGGACATGTTTTTTGAGTGTCCTCTTGATGGCTTTGTTAACAGGCCAGTCGAGAGGCTTTGTTAACAGGCCAATCGAAAGGTGTTGTTCATGCTAATCGAAGGACACGGTTAACATGCATGTCGAAGCTGCCTTGACACAATGCTAAATCGAAGGATCCCTTGGCATGCCAATTGAAAGGCTTGGCCCAAGGTGCCAAACGAAAAGGTCTTTCAGAATTCTAATCGAAGGGATTTGACAGAATGCCAATCGAAGTGCTTGTCCATAATGCCAATTGAAAGGCTCATTCAGAATACCAATCGAAGGGTCTTTCAGAATGCCAATCGAAGTGCTCCTTCAGAATACCAATCGAAGGGTCTTTCAGAATGCCAATCGAAGTGCTTGTCCATAATTCCAATCGAAGTGCTTGTCCATGCCAATCGAAAGGCTCTTTCAGAATACCAATCGAAGGGTCTTTCAGAACGCCAATCGAAAGGTACTTAAAGCACCACTCAAAAAATTTATTTTTCCTTAGGCAAGAGTTTGTGACCAACCATGTAAGTGAAGACCTTTGAAAACAGGAGAGGGTAAATTTTGGGGTACAACAGTTGCCCCTGTTCAATTTTCTTAAACCTGAGGATATAGATTGGCTTTCGAGCCTTTCGTGATCCGAAGGTGGAAGATAATTGAACACTAGAGTGCCCAGAAATTTGCACTCGCATGGTGTAGTATCAGCATTGTGATGTCGGGAATGGGCTTACAGATGCCATTTGGAGAGATGATGGATAGTTGTTAGAGATGGGCTTAAAGATGCCATCCAGAAATGATTGTTGGACTGTATTTGAATGAGTGACAGAATTACATCCGAATCTGGATCGTATCTGGACTGTATTTGAATGAGTGACAAAATTACATTCGAATCTGGATCGTATCTGGACTGTATTTAAAGGTCTCTGATTGCCTGTCATTAACTGGAAGAAATAAATCTAACCAGAGGAGGTCTTTATTTTTTTGATAATGATGTATGATGAAGGAATCTGGGATGATTGCTACTCCAAACAGATGATGAAGGAATCTTGGACGATTACTACCTCAGCAGGATGATGAAGGAATCTTGGATGACTTCTACCTCAGCAGGATGATGAAGGAATCTTGGACGATTACTACCTCAGCAGGATGATAAAGGAATCTTGAACGATTATTACCTCAGCAGGATGATGAAGGAATCTTGGATGACTTCTACCTCAGCAGGATGATGAAGGAATCTTGGACGATTACTACCTCAGCAGGATGATGAAGGAATCTTGGATGACTTCTACCTCAGCAGGATGATGAAGGAATCTTGGATGACTTCTACCTCAGCAGGATGATGAAGGAATCTTGGACGATTACTACCTCAATAGGATGATGAAGGAATCTTGGATGACTTCTACCTCAGCAGGATGATGAAGGAATCTTGGACGATTACTACCTCAACAGGATGATGAAGGAATCTTGGATGACTTCTACCTCAGCAGGATGATGAAGGAATCTTGGATGACTTCTACCTCAGAAGGATGATGAAGGAATCTTGGACGATTACTACCTCAGCAGGATGATGAAGGAATCTTGGATGATTACTACCTCAGAAGGATGATGAAGGAATCTTGGACGATTACTACCTCAGCATGATGATGAAGGAATCTTGGATGACTTCTACCTCAGCAGGATGATGAAGGAATCTTGGACGATTACTACCTCAGCAGGATGATGAAGGAATCTTGGATGACTTCTACCTCAGCAGGATGATGAAGGAATATTGGATGACTTCTACCTCAGCATGATGATGAAGGAATCTTGGATGATTACTACCTCAGCAGGATGATGAAGGAATCTTGGATGACTTCTACCTCAGCAGGATGATGAAGGAATCTTGGACGATTACTACCTCAGCAGGATGATGAAGGAATCTTGGACGATTACTACCTCAGCAGGATGATGAAGGAATCTTGGATGACTACTACAACAGCAGGATGATGAAGGGATCTTGGATGACTTCTACCTCAGCAGGATGATGAAGGAATCTTGGACGATTACTACCTCAGCAGGATGATGAAGGAATCTTGGATGACTTCTACCTCAAAAGGATGATGAAGGAATCTTGGACGATTACTACCTCAGCAGGATGGTGAAGGAATCTTGGACGATTACTACCTTAACGGGATGATGAAGGAATCTTTGATGACTGCTACTCTAAAAGGTAACGACTTTTATATGTTGATCGATCTTTCCTGAAAAGGTAAAGAGTTAGTTGTATGCAATGTCATGATGTATGCATTGTGTAATGATATTCTCAAAATAAATTAGATTTATGTTATATGTATTTTGTATGCATATGCTATGAATGTTATTGAAATGTAATTTTGTCTTGGAGAATAAATTCTTGACAAGTGTTAGGGAGTTAGTAAATCCCGGACTGCTGTTGAAGAGTAGGTATGTCTTCAAACTTTGCTTAGAATGTTTCCACTGAGGATCCTTGTTTTGTTGAGGAGAACTCCGTTAGGGAAAGTTGTGAACTCTGTGGAGAGTATTGATTCATTCTTGGGGAACAAGTTCAGGAGTCTCGGTTGTTCGTTGCTCTACTGGGGAGACAAAGTTAAACTGACATTTGGTCGGGTCCAGGTTTCACAGTAACTTGTTGGGGATTGTTGAGTAGTCTACTGGGGAAGAGGAGTTGTGGTCCTTTGATTTGTAGTAGTCGGCGAGGCAAACTCAAGCTGGGGATTTCTGCCATTTGTTGGAGAAATAAACCCTGTTACCGGTCTGCTAGAGAGGTGACGACTTCGTTGAAGTTGTCTCAGCTGGGGAAAGGTTTTCAGAGATTAAAATCTTGCTGGGGAATCATCCTGTGAGAAGGATTTTGGGGAGATTTGTCACTGCCCCTAGCATCGAGTGTTTGTGGCACTGCCTGGAAATGTTTAATTGTACGTAACCCTTCACTTAGATTGATGTTCAATTCCCCAAGTGACGGAGATGGATACTTGCCCCTGGTTACTCTGCACTTCTTCAGAGATTTCTTGAAATCTTGAGTGGACTGCCCCAGGTGTGCTGGATAGTGACATGTCAAGTCCCCTTGTTGATAGGAGATTTGTCAATGGAAGTGTCATCCTTTTTGAAGTGATTTTGTTCACTGAGAGAGCTTTAGTTCATCGGATATTCGTTGTGTGAATTTCTCCGCTGTAAACAAATAGCCAAATGCAAACAGTGATATTCAAATAATGCAAAGTTTATGCTTGTCTCGAAGTTTTGAAAAATGCGTTTTTTAGCAGAAAAACTTTTTATAAGACAAATTCAACACAAGATTTAGGGCAAAGCCTTACAGGAGTCAGGATACCTTTTGTAACAGTATGCTTTTGAACTAACCCATGCTTCAATTAGGACTTTTGAAGGGTTGTAACGTGGCTTGGTTCACGGTTTAAGAAACAAAGGATAAAGGCTCAAAGTATATTTGTACCCACCCGCTCTTCGTGATGTTCTTCAATCCTAAACTCAGTTAATTATGCGTCGAACTCTATTCGAATTTGGAACGACGTTTTGGTGATGGTTCACACAAGTTGGGTTTTTGAAGGCAGTCATCATTTTTTTGCAACATTTTTCATGTTGTCGAGGATTTGTAATGACCTCGTTCTTTTGATTTATTATCCCTAATTTTTGCCTGGCTGTTTCTGTTTTCGAGATTACAGTCAGCGGGATGCCCCAGCTTTCTTAAGCCTCCTTTATAGGTTTAGGCTCAGTGGGCTTTTCTCTTTTGAGAGATTGACTGCCTATGAGATAAGGAACCACCACTGTCTTTTGATTCCAGAGGAATGCTTTTGATGTCGTTCGTTGTATTATGAACTGAGAGTTTTGCGAATTAAATGTGCATCTTTTGAATTAACTGAGAGACTACCCTGCCCCAGGTTTAAATTAAAGGTTTCAATTTGTGTTTAAAACAGAAAACTCCTACTTCTTTGGCTCGAAGGGGTTGACTAGGGATTATCTTCCTTATAACTCCAGTGTTTAGGATTTGAAAGAAATGCTTGTACATCGTCAGCAAGGTCTGTCCAAAAGCATATTGTATGAGATTATGGCATTGTTTCGTCATCCTCCCTCTAAAGGCTTGTAAATTTTAGCAAGAGTTGAATGTCATAAAAAAGCATAATTTAAATGTAATGAAAGGATGAATTCAAGATAAACATATGCAATGCATTAATAAAATAGAGTTTGACATTAATAGATAATTGTTTGAATAACAAAAGAAATTACAACTTGAAAATTCAAATGAAACAAAGACATTCTCAATGATTTGGCATAGGAGCAGTGATCACATTTAGGGTCTCCGGAGGGTCAAACTTGATCTCCTTGGCATCAATCAAGTCTTGGACCTTGTTCTTCAGAGTCCAACAGTTGTTTGTGTCATGTCCCAGACTGTCAGAGTGGTATGCACACCTTTCATTGGGATGATAGGTAGGAGCGGAAGTATTTGGGTTCCGGAGAGGAGCCTTTAATGTAATCAGCTCTGCCTTCAACATGTGTTGTAGCGCTTGAGTCAGTGACATGTTGATCTTAGTAAATTGCCTCTTGGCCATATATGGCTTACTTTGATCAACCTGTTGTTTTTGGTGAGGTTGTTGTTGGACCCTTGAGGTAGTAGCAACTTGGAGAGGTCCATTCTTTACCAAACCAAACCCTTGTCTTCTTGGAGGCTGATCAATGACTTGGTCCCCGACTTTGACTGTTTGCTTCATGTTGTTGTATCTGT
This sequence comes from Vicia faba, assembly GCA_948472305.1. NCBI lineage: Eukaryota > Viridiplantae > Streptophyta > Magnoliopsida > Fabales > Fabaceae > Vicia > Vicia faba. The sequence goes on along the minus strand of OX451739.1, from coordinate 1,576,669,260 downwards.
CTTGATGAAGCTGGCTGATAATGGTTCTCAACTCTTCTTGTTCCCGAGCTAAGCCTTGGATAAGAGCCATCTGCCCCAGCATCTGGGTTTTCATGGTACTGAACTCAGCTTGCAGTTGTTCCAACCGTTCGTCCTTATTGTCTTCAGGACTTTTCTTGACCAAATTCCCCATGATGAGTGTTCTCAACTCTTCCTGTCCCTTGGATAGGTTTAGGAAGATTTCCCTGAACTGAGTCTCTTGAGTATGAAGATCTCTGTTGTTTTGTTGGAAAGCCATTGCTGAAATAAACAGCGAGAACATGAGAGACCTGTATTGGGAGACCTGTTATGCAATGATATGTATGATATATGTATGCAATGTTTTCAAGGATCTCGCGGGGTAAACAAGAAACTGTTAGAATCTGAATCTGGTAGCTTGATTGAAGGAACTTCATGTTGCTGAGAGTCCTTTTTCAAGAGTCAAGCTCACCATATCGAGTGGGTCATAGCCCCTGACTCAAGTTATCGTGCTTGGATTTCTAGACAACCTTGGCTAGAGGAAAATAAATCCCCTTTGCCCCTTGCTAGACTTTTGATTTACCATAACCTGCATCACAGACCCTTGAGATCCTTGAAATGGTTAAGGAAATGTTAAGGTATAATGTTATGATGTGTATGCTATGCGTTTAAGCAAAAGTGTGAGGTGATGTAAGTAAACCCTGCACTAAGTCCAAATTATTGGATAAGGACTGTAAACAAAACCTGCAAGGAACTCATGTTGTCAGATAACAAGAATGTGCAAGTAGTTCAAGTTTGAAGGCACACAAGTCACACATATAGCCTTAAGTTTAGGCTGACATGGGGTTTCATAGGTAAGTACCCTCTTGAGTTTAGTTGGCTCAAAACCTGTCCTATAAATAGTAACCGGGTTCTAAGGAGCTCAATATCATTGGATTGTTTTCTATGTTCATCGTTTTGGTTTAGCCACTGAACTAGCGACCAAAATATTCCAAGAAAACAATCCTTAATGAGTGTAGTATCGAGTATCTACCAACTTCGGACTGCACCAAAGCCGGTCATCTCACTACCCCTAAAAAGGCCAAGATGGTCAAGTAAGATTCTAGGTCATTAGTGCTTAGTGACATCACTCAGCGGCCCCGTATTCTCTTTGATTGACTCAAAGGCTACCGGTACTCACAAATATGTCGCACTAATATAGCTATTGCTTCAACCGTGTCGGTATACCCCGCACAGTTTCCACAATGTATTGCTATCTATGAATGTTTCCCAAATCTGGGTTAGGATCTATAGAACTCCGATACAAGCCCACAAAATTAAAAGCATACAAAGTAATACAATTGAAAACACAAGTGATCTAATCCTAAGGTACACCTCACTTATAATAAATCTCCAGCAGAGTCGTCAGTTCTATGATCGGTGGGAATGAGAACTGACTGTTTTGGAATGTTGGTTCGCGTTTTGCGTTTGTTTTCGCAAAATGTCGCGGTAAGCAAGAGTCGCCACCGTCTTTTATTTTATCCAACAAGGAAAGGACAAAAGCACAGAAAAATTCCTTTTCGAGATTTTTCTCGGGTTCGGGAGGTAGATTATAGAAAGGGAAGGTGTTAGCACCCTTTCTATCCATGGTTATCCACGGGCTCTTAGGTACTTTCTCACTATGTTTTCAAAAGTTTGCTTTTCTTTTTGTTTGTAGGTTTTGAAAAAGTTTTGTTTTTGAAGAGAGTGTAAGTGCAAAAAGTTTTGTTTTATTTTTAAAAGGAGCAAGTACTTAAGAACCTCTACCTACTCAAAAAGGAATTAGACTGTGCAAGTGTCCTTTAGACAGTGCTATCCCACTATTGAGGAGTGGGTAGCACCGTCGTTGGAGTTTTCGGGTCAATTCGATTAAAGGGACGTGTGGTCACTAAAGCAATGTTAGGACGCCTTAGTGGTAACCCTAATGTCTTAGATCATTTTTCTGAGGCAACCGTTTCGAGGCAACTTTGATCTTTGGACAGGAGGGCGACCTCTAAGACTTCTTATACTCAATAACCACGTTCGAGGCAACCAAGTGAGGCGTACCCTAGGAGTGGCATGTGCAAGTGTGTCAATTTTCAGTTATATTATCTTTGCATGTCATGGTGAGCTACTGTTGATTTTAAGTTAAGAGTTAATCTTGTCATGCATAGCCTAGTTAGCATACATCTAAACAGTTAATATATGTACAGGAATTTAAAGTGCGGGAATTGTAAATCCTACGCTATTACAAGGCTTCGGGGAGGGGGATTATTTACATGTCCAAAATTGGGGGAATAAAGCAGTAAAGTGTAAAAGTCTTAGTTAAGCTATTACAAACCAGTAGGTAGTTACAATAAAATAAACGCGTGCGAATCTAAAAATAACCTCTAAAAATACTAAGAATAAAATCTTTTTGTTGTTTTATTTTATTTTTGAGAAAATGATCTAAATCTACTTAATTTTAGTTTTTTTGAGAAAATGATCTAAATCTACTTAATTTTAGTTTTGGAGAAATGTTAAGATAATTAAAAGATTAATTAACAAAGTTAATTTAATAGGAAAAAAAACTAGCCTAATGTTTTTGTGGTTTTTTGATTTTAATGCTAATTAAAAAGATAAAAAGATGTCAATGAAAACAAAAATAAAATACAAGGGAAATCCTTCGATCCGGGGGAAAAAAGGAGCTTAGAGCCAAGGAGGGAATGGAAGCTTCCATCCAGACAGGGTCATGGTTCTTTCGATTGGGCCAGGAAGTGGGCATGAACAACCTTCGATCCAGGGAAGGGGATTTCCCTTCGATCCTGGGAAAAATGCCTTCTTCGATCCAGGAGGACTATGGGAAGCTTCGATCCAGAGAAGGTGTCTCCTTCGATCTGGGATGCTATACCTGCAAAAGTATGTTAGCAAAATAAAACTCAGGGCCTGGTATCGAACCCCAGGCCCTTCGATCCTGCGTGCGCTGAGTCTTTTCAGGCTAAATCTACAGCAAATGTTAGCAAACGAAGAACATGACCTGGGGCCAAACCCAAGCCCTTGAATTCTGTCTAGGATGGCAAATCGAATGGGATAGAAAATATGGAGGTGTTATGCAAAATGAAAAGTTTTGACAATTTACCCTCTCTTACCAGCAGATTGAATCTTTGATTTGGGTACTGGCTGGATGGGAGCACTTTCAATCTCAGGGCTTCTGGGCGTGGGCACCTTCGATCTGAAGGACTGCTTTGGCTTGGAAAATTCTGACAACCTTTGATGGATTGTATGGGCAGCGCCTCTCCAATGTTTTTTTGTTCTCCTTTTCTTTTATGTTCGTGTTTTTTTTTTCTGCAGAGTTTTCTTTTCTTTTCTATAATTTTTGTAATGTTTTTGTCCGCCCCTTTGCACTGTATGCTGGCCCTGTATTTATAGGAGTGTGGAGTTCTAGTAACGGCAAGAGACAACCCATTAAACAGGCCTTTAAAGCCATGAGACAAGAATCAGACACATTAAAAGTTTTCCTTTTTTGAAATATTCATGTCTCTTATGAATCTTGAATGAACCTGGACACTTTTGAATTTCGAATGCATTTAGGCCCTGCTCTTCGATTGGTCCTGATTTGAAAAGAATCCCTCTGGTCGAATCAGCTCTTTAGGAACAGAAAAGGCAAGAATTTTGCCTTTAACTCAGGAATTAAATCCATAATCAGCATTTAATTATTTCTATATTTGCAAGGGACACATGCCATTTTCTCATGTTCAGCGTACCTGGACTTGTTTTTTGAGTGCCCTCTTGATGGATTTGTTAACAGGCCAGTCGAAAGGCTTTGTTAACAGGCCAATCAAAAGGTGTTATTCATGCTAATCGAAGGACATGGTTAACATGCCTGTCGAAGCTGCCTTGACACAATGCTAAATCGAAGGATCCCTTGGCATGCCAATTAAAAGGCTTGGCCCAGGGTGCCAAACGAAAAGGTCTTTCAGAATTCTAATCGAAGGGATTTGACAGAATGTCAATCTAAGTGCTTGTCCATAATGCCAATCGAAAGGCTCATTCAGAATACCAATCGAAGGGTCTTTCAGAATGCCAATCGAACTGCTTGTCCATAATGCCAATCGAAGTGCTTGTCCATGCCAATCGAAAGGCTCTTTCAGAATACCAATCGAAGGGTCTTTCAGAATGCCAATCGAAAGGTACTTAAAGCACCACTCAAAAATTTTCTTTTTCCTTAGGCAAGAGTTTGTGACCAACCATGTAAGGGAAGACCTTTGAAAACATGAGAGGGCAAATTTTGGGGTATAAACTGTGTAATAAAAGAAATAGGCACGAAGTCCTTCATCGTCCAATTGTTCAATCCACCGTCAGTAGTCGGGTAAATCCAGCTTTCAATATCTGACTCTTCTTCATCATCCTCAATTGCATTCACCCCCTGATCATGTTTGGGCATAGAAGCAGTTATGACATTAGGCTTTTCCGGAGCGTCAAACTCAATTTCTTTAGCTTCAATCAAATCTTGCACCTTATTCCTCAAGGCCCAGCAGTTGTTTGTATCATGCCCTGGGCTATCGGAGTGATAGGCGCAGAGGGCGTTCGGATTGTACAGTGGTGATGTGGTGCTGGGATTCTTCGGGGCTTCCCTCAGAGTTATCAAGTTGGTCTTCAACAATTGCGGCAAAATTTGAGACAGGGTCATACTGAGCCGAGTATACTGTCTTTGCGGTCTCTCTACTCTTTGCTGATTGTTGCATTGTGGGGCAACAGTTGGTCTTGATATTACTACCGCATTAACTGCTTGGCGGTGTTCAGGTCGGTTTTGGCTCCTCGAGCTGTAAACTGCACTAGCTTCTTTTCTGAAAGGCTTCTTTTCTATACTCGATGAAGCACCTTTCTGTATCTTTCCACTTTTGATACCAGCTTCCACTATCTCTCCAGTCAAAATCAATTCAATAAATCCAGATGATGAATTGCCGATCAAATGGTTGAAAAATGGACCAGACAAAGTCCCAAGAAACATATCCACCAACTCCCTATCAGACAGAGGGGGGTTGGACTCTTCCAGCTAGATCTCTCCATTTCTGAGCATAGTCCTTGAAGCCTTCGCCTGTACCCATAGACATACCCTGAAGTTGAGTACGCGTGGGAGCAAGGTCGGTGTTATAATGGTATTTCTTGTAAAAAGCAGCAGCGAGGTCCTCCCAGTTGCGGACATTAGCTCCTTCCAATTGATAGAACCATTCAAGCTGAGTCCCTGACAGACTATCTTGAAAGAAATGAACCCACAGGTTTCTATCAGCAGTATAGGGTGGAATTTTTCTGACGTATGAGCGAAGATGGAGCTTTGGGCAGGATACCCCATCGTACTTAGCAAAGACAGGAGCTTTAAACTTGTGAGGGATCACCACCCCAGACGCCAGTCCCAAATCTCTGAAGTCTAGACCAGGTATTTTATGAATCTCCATTGCACTCAGCCAGTCTTCGAGTTACTCGTACCTATCCTCGGCAGGAGGATACTGGTCTTCATCAAAATCAGTATCATTATCAGAGACCATAGGACTAGGACCCTTTCTTTCCTCTTGATTCTCTCCTCCTCCAGATGAATGAGACAAATCAGTTTCCTGTCGCAACCTATTCCCAAATCTGTGACCCATATTCAGGAGGACCACTTTCTTCTTCTTCTTCTTCTTCTTCTTCTTCTTCTCTTTTAGGATGAGAGTCTTCAAATTCTGTTGTCCTTTAGCCAAGTTCAGGAACAGCTCCTGGAATTGAGCATTCTATGCTTGAAGAGCCTTGATGGCTTGATCGGTAGGTGTTTCAGAAGACATTCTGTGCTGAAATAGACAACAAAGAAGATAAGAAACCTATAATGGTACCTGTGATGAGGTGCATGGTAATGGAATGCGTATGAAATGATTTCAAAGACTTTGGGAGATTCAAATTTGTAAAACAAGAAATAAACAAACTTTATTAGATTCAAACTTGTAAAATGTTTAACAATGCCTTTAAGGCGTTACAAAAGAAATAACTGAAAGTAAATCTAAACTAGAAACAAAGCAGAAATCAGAAATCCCATGGTCTCTTTCCCTTCGTGCTGACATAGTCGTTGATCGTCCTTTCGTTCTCAAGTTGCCTTGTAAGCCTCAAGATCTTCCTTTCTTGTTCATAATACTTCTCCCTGTAGGTATCCCGCTCCTCCTTTAGCTGAATCCAGGATCTCTTCAATTCCCCAAGATCAGTAGGTATATATGGATGGAGGACTGTATAAGGAACCCCTTCTTCATTAGTATGCTCTACAATTACCGACAAAATAGCTTCATATGGAATCCCCAGCTTTTGAGCACGGGCTCGAACCCACTGGAGATAAGGTTGCATCTGGAGAGAAGTCTCCAGTCCTAGCTCATGTGGGTCAGACTTGTTCACCATGCTCCAAGCTCGTATAAATCTTCGGCAATGCTCATTCACGTCCCCTTTGTAGTCAAAGACAATGTCCGTAAGAAGCAGCTCATGGGGACCGTCTCTCCGAGTGCGTCCAAACTATCGCAAAGCCAAACAAGGATTGTAGGTTATACCCCCTCGAATTCCAAGCAATGGGACATTAGGGTATTCCCCATATCGATTAATGGTAGCTACTCTTTCCATATCCTTAGAACTCCAAAGAATGTCCGTATGAGCAAGGGACATGATTATGTAAGCCCAACCTACACCTTTCTCATTCTTCAATACAGATTTGGGGAGGTGCGAAATAAACAACCTCGCCAACAGCGGCGTGCAACACATGAGGGTCCCCCTTCTTCGCACAGTGCGAGTATAGAGAGCATGTAAAATATCACCTAGAAGAGTAGGCACTGGGTTACGAGACATGAAGATCTTGATTGCATTCACATCTATGAAGGAATCTGGATTCGATAAAAGAACTAAGCCGTAGATGAGGAGAGCCAAGATGTCTTCAAAGGCTTGAAAATCTAAGTTATCCCAGAATTGTTGAGCTTGATCAATCAGAAACTTAGCCAAGAAACCTTTAACCCCGCTCCATGTCTCCCAATTAGACACTACATCAGCCTTTTTCAGGTGTAAAGATAAAGCAATGTCCTCTGGCCTAGGAACCTCCTCCAAACCTGTGAAGGGTGTCTGCTCGAGGATAGATATGCCTAATAAATCAGAAAGCTTCTCCAAAGTAGGGACTAGCTGATAATCCGGGAAGGTGAAACAATGATGCAACAAATCAAAGAACTGGAAAAGGACGCTCATCATCTGCTCATCCAACCTTGAAGTGACCAAACTAAGGAGGTGACCATGTCTTCTGACAAATGAAGAAGTATCAGGAACTTTTGAGACTAACTCTCTGAGATGAACAGGTATCTGCACGAAGTTAACTCGAAGGGTATTTCTGCGCATAGAAGTCATGATCTGTAAAACATAACAAAGATAAATCCCCTCGGTCTTTGAAATGGTTAGTCCAATGAAATATGCATGATATGTCATGATGCATGATGTCATGATAAAAACACACAACAGGTATCACAGATAGCAAACATGGTAAAGGCAAACAAGTCACACAGTATCCCTTATGTTTTAGGCTTGCATGGAGTTTAGGTACTACCCTCTTGAAGTTCAGTTGGTCCAACTTGTCGTAATAATAGTAACTGGGTTCTAGAGGTTCTCAATATCACTGACCATCCTCCATCGGTCATGGTTTCAGCTCACGCAATCTTTTCTTGCAACCGGAACTATCTCGAGAGTATGGTCTCAATGAGTGTAGTATCGAGTATCAACCAGTTCTCAGCTCTATGCCGAGGCCGGCTATCTCACTACTTCCTATGGCCAAGTTGGTCAATTATAGGTTCTAAGGTCAGTTGATGCTTAACGACCCATATAGCAGCCCCATATTCTCCTTGTTTCTCCGCAAGGGATATCGGTACCAACTAATGTGCCACATCAACGTAGCTACTACTTCAACCATATCGGTCAACGCTGTACAGTTCCCTCACATTTTATTTCTACTTACCTAAAAGGTATCCCAAGATCTGGGTTAGGATCTATAGTAACTCCGATACAAAGCCCACAAAGATAAAGCAATCAAATCAAACAATATAAGCAATATGATGAACTAATCCTAAGGCATACCCCACTTATTAACTCCCCAGTAGAGTCGCCAGTTCTGTGATACGGTGTGTTGTACCCCAAAATTTGCCCTCTCATTTCACCAACATTTTCTCATCACAAGACTCTTGGAGCTCAAGATCAAGCTAGGGTTTGCTCTGCTCAAGACACCTCTTTGCACTGTTGACCTAAATTAGGGTTTGAGTTTGCACAAGGATGTTTTGACCTATAATTCCCAAAATGACTTTCATACTTCATGTTGTACTCACAAGTTTGTCCATACCAAGTTTCAAGCCTTGATTCAAATTTTTGCCCAGTCAATTGGACAGTTGACCTAGAAGTCAATTGTATTGGGGAAAAGTCAATTGTGGCCAATTGACAGTCAAACCTCATGGATTTTGACCCACATCAATATTATGAACTCATATGAACCATTTGATCAAGTTTGCATCACAATTCCATAAGAAATTTGATCAGATCACCAAAAGGGCAAAATGGTCATTTTTAGGGTTTTGACTGTACAAAGGCAATTTTTGACTGTTTGACCTAGACAATGGCAAATAAATATCAACCATGGACACAAGGTCTCAATGACATTGTCTTGACCCATTCAACAATTTCAAAAGATCTCAAATGCATAGGATTGACAAATGAATTTTTCAGTCAACTGATCAAAATTTGACTGTACACTGAAAAGTCAAACTTTGACTTTTTGGTCAAAATCAAGTGCCAAGGGTCATTTTTCATCAAGACATGTCAAATTATGAAACTTGTTCATCAAGAAACCCAAAATTGCAAATTAGGGTTTAAAATGGAAAAAATTCATAACTTAGAAACTTTCTAAGTTATGAAACTTTCTTATTTTTTCCTAACTTTACCCCACATTTTCACCAAGATGAAAATGGATTCAAACAAAACTTGAAACATGCAAGTTTTAGTCCATCAAAAAGTCTACAACTTTGATTCACAAAGTTTTCTCAAAAGAAGCTTGGATCTCAAGTTATGATTTTTGGAATAAGGGTACCTAAAACTTTTAACTTAGAAATTTTGCCCTAGTTTAGGCAGGACTTTGACCCATCTTCTTGGCCATTTTTCACATAGTTCCACTTGGAGTTTCAAGTTTCATTTCAAAGATGGATTATAGAACATTTTTCAAGCTTTCCAAATTGACCAATAACTCCTCAAACACATTTGTGGTTAGGGAGATTAGAATGCTTGAAGTTGGCAAAATCTCACTTTGATCCATGGCCAATACATGTTCATACAACTTGCATTTTTAAACCAGCATGCCTTGTACTTGTTTGCAGGCCTCTAAACCAATTCACACTCCTTAATTGAATGCAAATCCATCAGTCTAAGCATTTGTTTTGGTCATTTGGGCATTGTACACAAAACTAAGCCTTAATTAGAAAAAGGTACATTGCCATTTTTGAAAAGTTATGCTTTATGTCAAAACATGATCTTTGAGCATAGGGGCCATATCTCAGAAGCCAAATCAAATCCACAAATTCCAGTAATCAAGGGCAAAGTATGCAGCATACAAGATATAGGGTACATTCCTGTAATGACAAGTTACACATTCTTGCTTCACAAAAGAACAAATTTGTTCAAATCTTGCAAACTTGAAAACCAGTCCATGATAGCTTAAACAAACATTCCAAACACATTTCACACAACCCTTTGAGCCATAAACACGAGATCTTCACCACTCAAACCTCCTTGTACACAAAATCTCTATTTTTCTGCAAAATAGGGCAAGCCCTGCAGAACCACTTCCATCTCCACTTTGACTCGTGCGTTTTGCCTCAAACTTGTTCCAATACCTTCCATTCAACTCACCTAAACTATTCCAGACCCCCATTTCCAACTGTAACTCCATTAACACACATTGCCATTTTTGTTTGGAAGCTTTGCAGGTTGAGTTCTGTAGCACGATTCAGGCTACTTCAAAACAAACTGAGCATTGGGAGAGCTTCACTGGACATCACGCAAGCTCAAAAGAACCTCAAGCACCATTGAAAGTTGCTACATTGTCCAGCTTGAACTCAACTGAAACAGGTATTTCATGAACTTCTATCTCTCTATTTAGGAATAGTTAGACTTTGGTTTGTGAATGAAAGATGTTGTATTCATAGCCCTGAAGCCATACTGTGCTTAGTTTTCATTTATGTTAATCGTGCTAGGAGAATTTCATCCATGAACTTTTTAAAAAAACTAGGTTAAGAATTAGGGCCAGAGAAATTCTCTCTGGTCTTTGAGAGTTAGCTTAAGTTTTTTATATGGTTAGATTCGTTGTTTGATGCTCTAAAAGTTTCATGTTATGAGTTTTGTCAAAAAAGCACAGAATCAGGAGATAGCATTTTGTACAACAGAACGCGCACGTTTCTGTCTAGAGGAAGAAGATAAAGTTGGTTTTGGGCTGGGCCTGGACAAGCTTGCTTTTGGCACCCCCCTCTTTTCTTTTTACACCCCCTGGCCCATTTCTTGTATATTTGTCATTTTTGCATTTTTATTTTATTTCTGCTTTTGATATTTTATTTTCAAATATAAAAAATGATCCAAAAATATTTTTATAATTTTTTGCATTTATTTGGTTTTTATTTTTATTTTTACTAGTATAAAAATGTTTATATGCTTTTATATCATTTTGTTTAAATTAAAAATAATACAAATAATACTTTTATTTTCATTTATTATTTTTATACACATTTGAAAATATTTTCTTGAAATATATCCATTTTTGTAAATAATTTATTTTTATTTTTCACATATTTGATGTATTTAATATATATATATATATATATATATATATATATATATATATATATATATATATATATATATATATATATATATATATATATATATATATATATATATATATATATATATATATATATATATATATATACTATATTTTATTAAATAATTAGAACAAAAAACACAAAAATAATACATTTTTATTTTTATTAATATTTTATACTAAAAATACTTTTTTTCAATATACTTTTATTTTTGTACAAATTGATGCATTATTGTATATAAATAATAAATTAATTTTATTTAAGAAATTAGGGTTTTAGCCCTAAGAACAAAAATTATTAAAATTGACTTTTTATTTATTTATATTTCACATTAAAAATACTTTTTTACATACATAAAAACTTTTTGCATAATACAATTTATTTAATATTTATTTATTGTATTTATTTATATATTGTACATTTAATTGTTATGCCTTACACATTCAATTTGGTTGTAATAGTTTAGAATTTAATTTCTTGTCTAAATAATCCCCTATTCAAAATTGTATCCCCCTCCCTATATCATGTTGTAATAGTGTGGAATTTAAATTCTCGCACCTTTAAATGCTTTCAATTATGCCATGATTAGACTTAGGGTTTGTATGCAAAATCAAATTAACAAATAGTTTGACCTAATCAAAGACAAAAATGCATGAAAAAAACAAACACAATGCACACTTGCACCCCTAGGGTTTTAATCCACTTGTTGCCTTCAAAAATGGGCCATGATATGCATGTCAAGTACTTTGGCAAAACAAAAACAAACAAAAGATCATAGTCCCTCGATGATGCTATCTGAGTTGCCTAAATAAAATGATCAAGTCCCTCAAGAAAATTGCCAAAAATACTTGACACTATTTCTATCATGGTCTATATGATGACCCGCGCCTGTCCCGTTTAACATCCTAACACAAGGTTGTTCACCAAATACAATGGTGAAACAACACTGTTAAAAGGGTTAAAAACATAAGAAAGATCTTTGAGTAAAATAGGGTAGACAACTCTTAGTTACTTGATCAAAACTTGCAAAAACATCCTTGCTATCTTCAAAACACACTTCACTACACAAATTTCAAAACCCTACCTTCAAACATTGAAAAATTTTCAAAATACAAAATCACCTTTGTATACATTCAAACAAGAATCATTACAAAGGTTTCCACAACGATGGCCTCTTTTCAAAACATCTTTCAAAATCACACACAAAGCACCATTTCAAACAATTGAAAATCAAAGCAAAGTGATCTAAGCAAGTAACTAAGAGCCCATGGATAACCATGGATAGAAAGGGTGCTAATACCTTCCCTTTCTATAATCTACTTCCCGAACCCAAGAAAACGTCTCAAAGCTATTTCTTGTGCTTTTTGACCTTTCCTTAGGATAAAATAAAAAGTCGGTTGCGACTCTTGCTAAACCGAAACATTTGCGAACACAAACGCAAAATCCCAAGTCAGTTCTCCCATCGTATCACAGAACTGGCGATTCTGCTGGGGATAAATTCTAAAAGTGGAGTAACCTTAGGGCTTAGATCACCCTTTGCATGATTATTGTTTGCTTTGATTGCTTTACATTTGGTTCTCTTGTTTGGGCTTGAAATCCTCTACCCGGATTTGGGAAACATTCATAGGTAAATAGCAATACGTTGTGGAAACTGTGCGGGGTATACCGACATGGTTGAAGCAATAGCTATAATAGTGCGACATATTTGTGAGTACCGGTAGCCTTTGAGTTAATCAAAGAGAATACGGGGCCACTGAGTGATGTCATAAAGCACTAATGAACTCTTAGAACCTTACTTGACCATCTTGGCCTTTTATTAGGGGTAGTGAGATGACCGACTTTTTTGCAGTCCGAAGTTGGTAGATACTCGATACTATTCTCATTGAGGGTTATTTTCTTGGAATATTTTGGTCGCTCGTTAAGTGGCTAAACCAAAACAATGAACATGGAAAACAATCCAGTGATATTGAGCTCCTTAGAACCTGGTTACTATTTATAGGACAGGTTTAAGCCAACTAAACTCAGGAGGGTACTTACCTATGAAACCTCATGCAAGCCTGAAACTAGGGTTTTGTGTGACTTGCTTGTACATGTGCTTGTGCATACATAATGAACATCATAAAGCATCATATGCATCCACTAACCATTTCAAGGGTTTGGATCTTCATCTTTGTTCTTGTTTTGTAGGTCATGGAATCTCTTCGCAGGAAAACAATTCAAGTCAACCTTGTGAGAATCCCTCTTCAACTCAAGGAGCTTACCTCCAGGATTTCAGAAAATTCTCTCTTCAGTGAAAGACATGGTAGACTTCTCAGCTTGGTCAAATCCAACATTGAAGAAGACATGGTGAAAGTTCTCTTCCAGTTCTTTGACCTATTACACCACTGTTTCACATTCCCTGATTACCAGCTAGTACCCACTTTGGAGGAATTTTCTCAACTCCTGAGAATTCCTATTCTTCATCAACTACCCTACAACGGTATGGAAAAATAACCAAATCCTGAAGATGTTGCTCAAGCATTACACTTGCAACCATTTGACATCAAAGAACATTGGGAAACCAGAAGTGGTGTCAAGGGTTTCTTGGCAAAATTTCTGTTTGAGAAAGCACAAGACTGCTGGAATTCTCTTGATCTACAAGCCTTTGAAGAGATTGTGGCACTTCTTATCTATGGGTTGGTCTTGTTCCCAAACTATGATCAACTTATAGATGTGAATACTGTCAAGATTTTCATATCTAGGAATCATATACCTACATTGCTTGGGGACATCCTACACTCATTTTACACACGAACAATGAGAAAAAGAGGTGTTCTAATGTGTTGTACTCCTCTCCTAGCAAGGTGGTTTATTTCTCACCATCCACAATCAGTTTTGAAGAATGAACAGGGTTTAAGATGGTCGCAACGGTTGATGACCCTCACACATTCTGATGTACATTGGTGTTCTCGGTCCAGAGAAAATGTCATCATCATTGATTGTTGTGGGGAATTCCCTAATGTCCCACTACTTGGCATTAGGGGAGGCATTACCTACAACCAATGTTTAGCTCTAAGACAGTTTAGATATGCTCGGAGGGATGGCCCTCATGACATGCTAATTCCTGACCTAGTTTTTGACTTCGACAACGATGCGCAAGGACTTCGACAAAGGTTCATCAGAGCTTGGAGGATGCCTAATAAAGTGGATAGTAAGACACTGGGGCACAAGAATTCCATCCCCCTTGAGCCTTATCTCAAGTGGGTACGAACCCGCGCCCAGAATCTTATGATGCTATATCCTCACATTCTCCTCTTGATCAAAGAGCCTGTTACGGAAGGAGAGGTTCCATACACCATCCTACATCCTGACATGCCAACATCATGGGAATAAATGCAAAAGAGTTGGATCCAACTCAAAGAAGAACGAAATACTTTTGAAGCCAGCTTCTATGCCAGTGAGAAGAAGGTTTTGGAGCTTACCCGCCGACTTCATGAGGAGGAAACTCTCAACACTTACATCGCACCAAAGAGGATGCGCAATGTCTTTTTACATTAAGAATTTTGTAATATTTTGCCCATGGGGCACTTATGTACTAATAATTTCTTCTTAATATGACGTGTGTTCCTTTTTGTTTGCAACAAATTTGAATTTCTGAATCCTTGAATGCATTACATGAATAACATATCATTCATCATATGCATAAACAGGTCTTCACACCAGGTTTCCTTATCTTTTTGCTGTTTATTTCAGCAAGATGGATTTGGAGCAGACGGTTAAGGATCTGCAAGCACAGAATTCTCAATTCCAGCAACTCCTCATAACCTTAGCAAAGGGTCAAGAGGACCTCAAAGCACTGTTGGAGAAAAATAAAGAGAAAAAGAAGAAGAGGCCCGGAGTAGCCACTTTTGGAAGAAGGTTTGAAAGCAATGCTAGAAAGGTTCTCGAGTTCCCCTCAACGTCTGACGAAGGGGCTGGTAAAGGAAAAGAGGCTGCGGTACCTTCTGAATCTGAAGTTTAAGAGGAGGAAGAGGAAGAAGACGAAGATTACTCCGAACAATAATATCCCCCGGGGGATGATAAATATAAGAATCTTGAGGATAGATTGGCATCCATGGAGTTGCAGAGAGTACCTAGTTTAGATTTTGAAGAACTAGGGTTGGTCGATGGGATCGTCATCCCTCCCAAATTCAAAGTACCAACATTTGCTAAGTATGACGGTCTGTCGTGCCCAAAGATGCATCTAAGATCGTATGTCAGAAAGATCCAACCCCACTCATCTGATAAAGACCTCTGGGTACACTTTTTTCAAGACAGTTTGTCAGGCACACAGTTGGACTGGTTCTATCAACTCGAGAGATCAGAGGTTCATAATTGGGAAGACTTAGCTGCTGCTTTTTACCATCAATACCAATACAATGCTGATTTGGCGCCCACTCGTACTCAACTACAGAGTATGGGGATGGCTTCCAATGAAGGGTTTAAAGAGTATGCCCAAAAGTGGCGTGATCTGGATGGAAGGGTGCAGCCGCCTTTGTCGGATAGGGAGCTGGTTGACATGTTTCTGGGAACCTTGTCTGGCCCTTTCTTTAATAATTTAATTGGGAGTTCCTCCGCGGGATTTACTAAACTAATTCTGACCGGCGAAAGGGTCGAGGCAGGTATTAAAAGTGGTAAGATTCAGAAAGATACCTCCGTGTCCACTGCTGTTAAGAAAGCCTTCCCGGCTAGGAAGGAAGCCTCCACTATTTACTCTCAGAAAAGTCAGGGAAGAACCGAGTGCCGGCCAACTGTAGGGGCTGTGATGATTCAAAACTCTTCAAATGATCAACCTCGCGGCAATCATTCAAGACCTAATCAACAATGGGTAGAAAGGCCACAACGGCAGTTCACCCGAATCAACATGACGCTAGCGCAAGTACTCCCTCATTTGTTAAAGTTGAATCTTACCAGTCTGAAGGAAGCGCCAAAGAACCCTAATACCTCCTCTCCATACTACCACTCCAATGCTAAGTGTGCTTACCATTCTAACAGTTCTGGGCATGATACTAATAATTGTTGGGCGCTTAAGAATAAAATCCAAGACCTGATTGACGCCAAGGAAGTAGAATTCGATGCGCCCGAGAAGCCAAATGTGATTTCTGCCCAATGCCCAAGCACGGTAATAATGTTCATGCCGTTATGGAGGACCTTCATGTTACTGATGTTGCTGACCTTTTGACTCCGTTACTAGTGATTAAAGAGAATTTGATGAGAGCCGGGATCTTTCCTGGTTGTGGAAAAGACTGCTACTTTTGTTTGAACATACGAGCTGATTGCCCAATGTTGAATTCAGGTGTCCAACGCCTGATGGATACCCAAGAGATACTCTTCCAAAAAAACCCTGTTGATACCTTCACTCCTGTTACTCCTGCTACTTTTGCTACTTCAACCAACGATATTGCAATCATAACCATTTCCAACAATCCTCCCAAGGCTTGCAAAAGGCCTGTCAGGATTACGCCCGACCCTAAATTTGTACCATTAAAGATCACCATGTCGGGACATGTCCCGTATCAATCTAGTAAAATGATATCATGGAACTATGGAGGAGAAATCTTCTATCATGGTATCAAACAGATTGAAGCAGTCCAAGATAATTCTGAAGAAGAAAACCCTGATATAGGGAACATCGCGAGAACAAGCAAGATAACCCGCAACAGCCGGATCTTTTCTCCGGAGATTGCTCCCCCTCGAGCAGTTTTCGGACCCTCGAAAGCTTCTGCGCCTATTAGGTCATCTGTGCAAGACCCGGTAATTGAAGAATTAGATACTCCTGAAGTAAGACCGTCTGCTGATAATACCGACAAGGGTAAGGGGATACTAGAAGAGCCAGTCAGGACGAAGGCTCATGCTGTGGTTATCCCCGAAACCACCCAGAAAAAAATGGATGAAATCTTGAAAATAATCAGAAAGAGTGACTACGATGTCGTGGAACAGCTAGGGCAGACCCCTTCTAAAATTTCAATGTTGGCTCTTCTACTCTATTCTGAGGCCCACGCTAAGGCCTTGATCAAATTTTTGAAGACGGCACATGTACCCCAAGAGACTTCGGCTGACCAGTTCCAGGAGTGTGTGGCCAGTCTTACTGCTGATAATGGCCTTGGCTTTTCCGATGCTGACTTGACTCCCAAAGGAAGGAAACACAATGACGCGCTACATGTCTCAGTTGAATACAGGGGAACCACGCTCGCCCATGTCTTAGTTGATACAGGTTCTTCCTTGAATGTGCTACCGAAGAAAGCCTTAGATCATTTGGACTGCGAAGGATTGACCCTCAAACCTAGTAACATCGTTGTTAGGGCCTTTGATGGGTCCAAAATAATGGTTCATGGAGAGGTTGATATTCCTATCAAAGTAGGCACAGAAGTTTTCAACTCCACCTTTTATGTGATGGACATCCGTCCGTTGTATTCGTGTCTGTTAGGAAGACCGTGGATCCATTATGCCGGGGAAGTTACCTCCTCTTTGCACCAAATGCTGAAATATCCTGTTAAGGGTAAGATTATAACAGTGCACGGCAAGGAAGAGTACATGATAAGCCATCTCAATTCCTTCTGTTATATGGAGTTGGATGGCGAGTTCATCGAAACGCCTTTCCAACATTTTGAGGAAGTTTCTCCTGAGGTAGCAGTTGCGAAGACAATGGTTGAGGTACCTATCATTCCCAAGAATGTGCCTAGGATGGCATCTCTCAAGGACGCAGAGGCGGTAATCAAAGAAGGGAAGAGTACAGTATGAGGGCAATTGCCTGATTTTCCCCATAAGACGGACAAATTTGGACTAGGGTTTACAGCTGCAGGACAAAAAGCTATGCGTCGCTCCAAGACTGGAAGGCCACCTGTAAGGATCACTCACCATGAAGTTATTGTTGTTGAAGATGAAGATGAAGAGAACAACTTCAAAGATTGGATCTTCCCAACTGTCGAAGGGGGTCTAAGCAACTGGGAAGCAAAGGATTTTATTCCCATCACCTTCATCAACCAGTAATTTTATCTTTAAACAATTTCTTATTTCGGTCTGTAATAACTAAAACAATTTGTACACTATTTTCACCTCATGCCTTGCCCGGGGCATGTAGGTCCATTTGTAAGGGCTTGATTTACTTCATTATCATATGCCATGTTTTAATGAATCATTGGACGTTTTCATAAACTGTTGTGTTCATTTTCTTTCCTTTTGCATTTTTGTTTTGTTTAAGGATGGCTATCCCTTACACACACCCACACTCACAAATGCAGGTACCCATCCACTCCGGATTCCATAGGTGACTATTCTGTTCTAGCCTTCGATAACTCTGAAGACTTGGTCAATCATGCTGAGTACGAAGTTGACGAAGACTGTGAAGTGCCGGGAGAGTTAGCCAGACTTTTACAACAAGAAGAGAGGGCTATTCTGCCTCATGAAGAGTTGCTAGAAACCATCAACTTGGGGACAGAGGAAGACAGGAAAGAAGTAAAAGTGGGTGCCAACCTGGAACCAGTTGTCAAAGAGCGTCTAGTGCAGTTGTTAAACGAATATGTTGAAATCTTTGCCTGGTCTTACAAAGACATGCCAGGGTTATACACAGATATTGTGGTTCACCGTCTCCCTACAAGAGAAGACTGTCCACCGATTAAGAAAAAGGTCCCCCGAATGAGGCCTGACATGTCTGAGAAGATCAAAGCTGAGGTAATGAAGCAATTCAACGCTGGCTTTCTGGCTGTTACTTCATATCCACAATGGGTTGCTAACATTGTGCCTGTGCCTAAGAAGGACGGCAAAGTCAGAATGTGTGTGGACTATCGGGATTTAAACAGGGCTAGCCCCAAAGACGATTTTCCACTGCCACACATCGACATCTTGGTTGACAACACAACTCAACACAAGGTATTTTCCTTCATGGACGGATTCTCGAGATACAACCAGATCAAAATGGCCCCCGAGGACATGGAGAAAACTACTTTTGTCACGCAATGGGGTACCTTCTGCTACAAAGTGATGCCATTCGGACTGAAGAATGTAGGGGCAACCTATCAACGCGCCATGGTAGCTTTGTTTCATGATATGATACATCATGAGATCTAATTTTATGTAGACGACATGATAGCTTGATCACAGACAGAAGAGGAACACCTTAATCATTTGCAAAAGCTGTTTTCCAGGTTGAAGGAGTATAAGCTCAGACTGAACCCAAGCAAGTGCACTTTTGGAGTAAGGTCTGGTAAACTTCTAGGATTTATTGTTAGCAACAAAGGCATTGAGGTTGATCCAGCTAAAGTAAAGGCTATACAAGAAATTCCTTCCCCCCGCACTAAAAAGGAGGTTAGAGGATTCTTGGGACGCTTAAACTATATTGCAAGGTTCATCTCTCACCTGACATCTACCTGTGAGCCCATTTTCAAACTGTTGAAGAAAGATCAGGTAGTTAAATGGAACAATGATTGTCAAGTTGCTTTTGATAAGATCAAAGAGTATTTACTAGAACCTCCTATTCTGATGCCACCCGTCGAAGGAAGGTCGTTAATCATGTATCTGACTGTTTTGGATAACTCAATGGGGTGCGTGCTGGGCCAACATGACGAGTCTGGCCAAAAAGAGCATGCCATTTATTACCTTAGCAAAAAGTTTACTGACTGTGAGACTCGCTACTCACTGCTCGAGAAAACTTGTTGCGCTTTGGTATGGGCTGCTCGCCGGCTAAGGCAGTATATGTTGACACATACCACTCTGCTAATTTCCAAGATGGATCCGATCAAGTATATCTTCGAGAAGCCTGCTTTATCTGGAAGAATCGCTAGATGGAAAATGATCCTGACTGAGTATGATATCCAGTATACTACCCAAAAAGCTATAAAGGGGAGTGTACTAGCTCACCATCTAGCTCATCAAGCCGTCGAAGATTACCAATCTATGAGATTCAACTTCCCTGACGAGGACATCATGACATTGGACAACATTGAAGGTAACGGACCGTATGACGGACTTGAACAAGGATTCCGATGGACCCTGTACTTTGACAGTGCTTCAAATGCACTTGGCAACGGTATCGGTGCGGTACTCATTTCTCCAGAAGGTTGCCATACACCCTTCACTGCCCGACTTTGCTTCAGCTGTACCAACAACATGGCTGAATATGAAGCTTGCATCTTTGGTCTCAAGGCTGCTATAGACTTGGGAATCAAATCTTTGGTCGTATTTGGGGACTCGGCTTTGGTTATCAGTCAAGTCAAAGGAGAGTGGGACACCAAACATCCTAATCTTATCCCATACAGAGAACACGTCTTGACATTGTTGCCTCATTTCGAGCAGATTACTTTCGAGCACTTTCCGCGAGAAGAAAATCAGCTAGCAGATGCTCTGGCTACAATGTCTTCCATGTTTAAGCTCAACTGGGATAACGAGGCTCCCCAAATCACCATCGAGCGAATGGACGAACCTGCGCACTGTCATGAGATTAATACCGAAGAAGTAGTGGAACAACCCTGGTTTCATGAAATCAAAAGGTATCTCCAGACTCGAGAATACCCTGAAGGAGCTTCCGCCAATGACAAAAAGTTCTTAAGGAGATTTGCTGCCAAGTTCTTCCTAAGCAATGGCATCCTTTATAAGCGCAGCCATGATTATGTTCTACTCCGTTGTGTGGACAAAGCTGAAGCAGAGTTGATCATGACCGAGATACATAGTGGCACATTTGGTACCCACTTGAGCGGACATACGATGGCTAAGAAGATTCTAAGGGCAGGCTACTACTGGTCTACCATAGAAGCTGATTGTCATCAACATTCCCGTACTTGTCACAAATGCCAAGTCTACACCGACAAGGTACATATTCCTCCTGTTCCTCTCAACGTTCTGACAACTCCTTGGCCATTCGCGATGTGGGGCATTGACATGATTGGAGAGATCAAGCCCACGACATCCAATGGATATCGCTTCATCCTGGTGGCTATTGATTACTTCACCAAATGGGTCGAGGCAGCTTCCTATGCCTCAGTTACAAAGAATGTGGTTTCCCGCTTCATTAAGCAGAACCTCATATGCCGGTATGGTATCCCCGACAGGATCATCACAGATAACGATACAAATTTGAACAACACCATGATCACCACTCTATGTGAACAGTTCAAGATTTATCATCACAATTCATCTCCCTACCGGCCGAAGATGAACGGTGTTGTTGAAGCCGCGAACAAAAATATCAAAAAGATCATTCAAAAGATGACAGTCACCTACAAGGACTGGCATGAGATGCTACCATTTTATCTACACGGATATCGTACCACGGCACGTACTTCAACAGGGGAAACCCCCTTTTCTTTGGTATATGGCATGGAAGCTGTTCTACCCATGGAAGTTCAAATTCCTTCCTTGAGGATTATGAAGGATGCCAGTTTGAGTGAAGACGATTGGATTCAGACCCGGCTTGACCAACTTAACTTGATCGACGAGAAGCGACTTACTGCTGTTTGTCATGGTCAGACGTATCAAAAATGGATGATCAAGGCCTTCAATAAGAAAGTCAGACGTCAGGTATATCAAGTCGGAGATCTTGTTATCAAGCGGATCATCTTACCGCAAAGTGATCCCAGGGGCAAGTGGACCCCTACTTATGAAGGACCATTTGTAATCAAGAGCATCTTTTCTGGTGGGGAAATGATTCTGACTACCATGGACGGCGACAACTTGCCGCACCCTACGAACGCAGACATAGTCAAAAAAATACTACGCATAAACGACCCGGCAAGTTGAAAACCCGAAAGGGCGACTTGGGCAAAAATGGGCATCCCGGTGAATCGAAAACCCGAAAGGGCGGTTCAGGCAAAAATTAGGGATAAAACAAAAAAAAATATGTACACCCGGCAAGTTGAAAACCCGAAAGGGCGACTTGGGCAAAAAAGGGTTTCCCGGTGGATCGAAAACCCGAAAGGGCGGTCTAGGCAAAAGTTAGGGAATTAAAGCGTGTGACTATGTCTCGTCGGATCACTTTAAGAACAATATCTTCACCAACAAGCTCCAAGTTTCTGATCAACCCAATCATCTGCGGACGAAGCAACGAATGGACAGATACTCATAGTTGTGAAGGCTATAGCAGAATGGGAACCCCATGGAATTGTTACACATAGCCATCTTTCCTTTTGTATAAAATTTTTTCTTAATTTTATGACAACATTCTCTTACTAGGATGTTTGTCTCCTTTGTACAAAGATACTTACAAAAGTTAATACAAAGATACTTCAAAGTGCAGAAATTTGTTTACCTTTCTTTTCTTTTTACACTTATGTTTTATTTGAAAACGTCTGATGTTTTGTTAAATAGGCATATGCATTTGAATATAATCACTGCTCACAAATAAAACGAAATTGAGAAAGGATAATTACTGATAGGTTGAAGGTGTAGGAAGATAACTTTGTGCCATTCCAGAAGAAATCCCCTGCAGTACTTTGTTCAAATCCACAACAAAGCTAAAATCTCAGAGTACATGTCCCCAGCGGAGTTAAACTTCAAGATCCCCAGCGGAGCCGGTGCATTTTAAACTTGATTCCCCAGCTGAGTTAAGTTTCAAAGTTCCCATCAGAGTTCAAACTCCCGATCCCCAATGGAGCCCAAAAACCCTGAAATACCTATCCCCAGCGGAACCAGAATATTCTAAACCTTCTTCCCCGGCGAAGTCAAATTTCCAGCTATCAACCCCCGGTGGGAACTGCTAAACTTCCCCCAACTTCCCCAGTAGTTTGGCATACAACCCCAAAGCTTCTGATTTCACCGGACGAGTAAACATTCTCCCCACAGAGTTATCTCCCAACAGATCGAAGATTCTCGGTCTCATTTCTCCAAGCAGAAGTCACCCAGGTTTTGACTCCCCAGTAGAGATTTTCAGAGTTTTCCCTATTCCCCAGGAAAGTCATGAAGGATTCTCGTCACCCGCAGTATTTGTCAAAGGCCTTGTTAATCCCCACAAATCACCGAGGATTTTCAATCTCCAACAGTGGTCCCAGGATTTATCCTTCTCAAACAACAGAGATCTACTATCCCCAAGCAGTCGGAAAGGACTTCTCATCTTCAGCAATCAAAGATTTTTGAATCCTCAGCATTGGTCAAAGATTTACTTTCCCCGACAGCAGTCAAAGATTTCATTATCTCCAGTTATCAAGGATTTATTTTCCTCAGCAAGACAGCTACTTAGCTTACATGCACATCCATTACATTCATATATCATAAGCATTGATGAAATACAGTTCATTGCATCATACATATCATGCAACATAACTTTGTGTTTTAGCTAATATTTTACCCTTTTCAGGATAAGATTAAAAGGCTATCATTAACAATTATTCAAATACAGTACGGATACACCCCAGACACGGCGGTCATTCTACTACTCATTCAGACTTCAACAATCCGATACAGACTAGATACGCTCCAGACACGGCAACCATTCTATCTCTCATTCAGATTCAACTATCAAGTTCAGATACGCTCCAGACACGGATGCCATTCTGGCCCTTACACCAGCAGTTTGATCCTCTCCAGTGCAGTCGCCACGGAAGTCATTTTGTCACTTATTCAAATCCCAGTTACAGTTTCAGATACACTCCAGACACGGAAGTCATTCTGCTACTCATACCGATCTCAACTCCAGTTACAGTCTCAGATACACTCCAGACACGGAAGTTATTTTGCTACTCATACAGATCTCAACTTCAGATACAATACAGATACACTCCAGACACGACAGTCATTCTGATATTCATTCAAAGTTCAGAAACGGTTACAGCTCAGATACGCTCCAGACACGGACGCCATTCTTTTGCTCATACAGACTCAGTCTCCAGATACAGTTCAAATGCATTCCAGACACGGATACCATTTTGATGCTCATTCTTCTGACCTACAACATTACAATTCAACAAACATTCATGGATGGCATCTTTAAGCCCCTCTCCAGTAAGATTCTACCATCTCTAAATGGCATCTTTAAGCCCATTTCCTCAGCTATATTTTGACGAGTGCAAATTTACGGGCACTCTAGTGTCCAATCCTCTTTTACCTTCGAGTCACGAAAGGAAAACTTGCCAATCTAACTCTTCAGGTTCAAGAAGATTGAACAGGGGCAACTGTTGTACCCCAAAATTTTCCCTCTCATTTCACCAACATTTTCTCATCACAAGACTCTTGGAGCTTAAGATCAAGCTAGGGTTTGCTCTGCTCAAGACACCTCCTTGCACTGTTGACCTAAATTAGGGTTTGAGTTTGCACAAGGATGTTTTGACCTACAATGCCAAAAATGACTTTCATACTTCATGTTGGACTCACAATTTGTCCATACCAAGCTTCAAGCCTTGATTCAAATTTTTGCCCAATCAATTGGACAGTTGACCTAGAAGTCAGTTGTATTGGGGGAAAAGTCAATTGTGGCCAATTGACAGTCAAACCTCATGGATTTTGACCCACATCAACATTATGAACTCATATGAACCATTTGATCAAGTTTGGATCACAATTCCACAAGAAATTTGATCAGATCACCTAAAGGGCAAAATTGTCATTTTTAGGGTTATGATTGTACAAAGGCAAATTTTGACTGTTTAACCTAGCCAATGGCAAATCAAGCTCAACCATGGACACAAGGACTAAATTAAATTGTCTTGACCCATTCAACAAGTTCAAAAGATCTGAAATGCATAGGATTGACAGATGAATTTTTCAGTCAACTGATCAAAATTTGACTGTACACTGAAAAGTCAAACTTTGACTTTTTGGTCAAAATCAAGTGCCAAGGGTCATTTTTCATCAAGACATGTCAAATTATGAAACTTGTTCATCAAGAAACCCAAAATTGCAAATTAGGGTTTAAAATGGAAAATTTTCATAACTTAGAAATTTTCTAAGTTATGAAATTTTCTTATTTTTTCCTAACTTTACCCCACATTTTCACCAAGATGCAAATGGATTCAAACAAAACTTGCAACATGAAAGTTGTATTCCATCACAAAGTATACAACTTTCATTCACAAAGTTTTCTCAAAAGAATCTTGGATCTCAAGTTATGATTTTTGGAACAAGGGTACCTAAAACTTTTAACTTAGAGAAATTTTGCCCTAGTTTAGGCAGGATTTTGACCCATCTTCTTGGCCATTTTTCACATAGTTCCACTTGGAGTTTCAAGTTGCATTTCAAAGATGGATTATAGTACATGTTGCAATATTTCCAAATTGACCAAGAACTCCTCAAACACATTTGTGGTTAGGGAGAATCGAATGCCTGAAGTTGGCAAAATCTCACTTTGATCCATGGCCAATACATGTTCATACAACTTGCATTTTCAAACCAGCATGCCTTGTACTTGTTTTCAGGCCTCTAAACCAATTCACAATCCTTAATTGAATGCAAATCCATCAGTCTAAGCATTTGTTTTGGCCATTTGGGCATTGTACACAAAACTAAGCCTTAATTAGAAAAAGGTACATTGCCATTTTTGAAAAGTTATGCTTTATGTCAAAACATGATCTTTGAGCATAGGGGCCATATCTCAGAAGCCAAATCAAATCCACAAATTCCAGTAACCAAGGGCAAAGTATGCAGCATACAAGATAGAGGGTACAGGCCTATAATGACAAGTTACACATTCTTGCTTCACAAAAGAAGAAATTTGTCCAAATCTTGCCAACTTGAAAACCAGTCCATGATAGCTTAAACAAACATTGCAAACACATTTCACACAACCCTTTTAGCCATAAACATGAACTTTTCACCACTCAAACCTCCTTGTACACAAAATCTCCATTTTTCTGCAAAACAGGGCAAGCCCTGCAGAACCACTTCCATCTCCACTTTGCCTCGTGCGTTTTGCCTCAAACTTATTCCAATACCTTCCATTCAACTCACCTAAACTATTCCAGACCCCCATTTCCAACTGTAACTCCATTAACACACATTTCCATTTTTGTTTGGAAGCTTTGCAGGTTGAGTTCTGTAGCATGATTCTGGCTACTTCAAAACAAACTGAGCATTGGGAGAGCTTCAGTGGACATCAGGCAAGCTCAAAAGAACCTCAAGCACCATTGAAAGTTGCTACATTCTCCAGCTCGAACTCAACTGAAACAGGTATTTCATGAACTTCTATCTCTCTATTTAGGATTAGTTAGACTTTGGTTTGTGAATGAAAGGTGTTGTATTCATAGCCCTGAAGCCATACATGTGCTTACTTTTCATTTATTTTAATCGTGCTAGGAGAATTTTATCCATGAACTTTTTGAAAAAACTAGGTTAAGAATTAGGGCCAGAGAAATTCTCTTTGGTCTTTGAGAGTTAGCTTAAGTTTTTTATATGCTTATATTCGTTGTTTGATGCTCTACAAGTTTCATGTTATGAGTTTTGTCAAAAAAGCACAGAATCAGGAGATAGCATTTTGTACAACAAAACGCGTGCGTTTCTGTCTAGAGGAAGAAGATGAAGTTGGTTTTGGGCTGGGCCTGGACAAGCTTGCTTTTGGCACCCCCCCCCCCCCCCCCCCCTCTTTTCTTTTTACACCCCCCTGGCCCATTTCTTGTATATTTGTCATTTTTGCATTTTTATTTTATTTCTGCCTTTGATATTTTATTTTCAAATATAAAAAATGATCCAAAAATATTTTTATAATTTTTTGTATTTATTTGGTTTTTATTTTTATTTTTACTAGTATAAAAATGTTTATATGCTTTTATATCATTTTGTTTAAATTAAAAATAATACAAATAATACTTTTATTTTCATTTATTATTTTTATACACATTTGAAAATATTTTCTTGAAATATATCCATTTTTGTAAATAATTTATTTTTATTTTTCACATATTTTTCACATATATATATATATATATATATATATATATATATATATATATATATATATATATATATATATATATATATATATATATATATATATATATATATATATATATATATATATATATATATATATATATATATATATATATATATATATATATATATATATATATATATATATTTTATTTTTATTAATATTTTATACTAAAAATACTTTTTTTCAATATACTTTTATTTTTGTACAAATTGATGCATTATTGTATACAAATAATAAATAAATTTTATTTAAGAAATTAGGGTTTTTGCCCTAAGAAAAAAAATAATTAAAATTGACTTTTTATTTATTTATATTTCACATTAAAAATACTTTTTTACATACATAAAAACTTTTTGCATAATACATTTTATTTAATATTTATTTATTGTATTTATTTAAATATTGTACATTTAATTGTTATGCCTTACACATTCAATTTGGTTGTAGTAGTTTAGAATTTAATTTCTTGTCTAAATAATCCCCTATTCAAAATTGTACCCCCTCCCTATATCATATTGTAATAGTGTAGAATTTAAATTCTTGCACCTTTAAATGCTTTCAATTATGCCATGATTAGACTTAGGGTTTGTATGCAAAATCAAATTAACAAATAGTTTGACCTAATCAAAGACAAAAATCCATGAAAAAAACAAACACAATGCACACTTGCACCCCTAGGGTTTCAATCCACTTGTTACCTTCAAAAATAGGCCATGATATGCATGTCAAGTACTTTGGCAAAACAAAAACAAACAAAAGATCATAGTCCCTCAATGACGCTATCTGAGTTGCCTAAACAAAATGATTAAGTCCCTCAAGAAAATTTCCAAAAATACTTGACACTATGGCTATCATGGTCTATACGATAACCCGCGCCTGTCCCGTTTAACATCCTAACACAAGGTTGTTCACCAAATACAATGGTGAAACAACACTGTTAAAAGGGTTAAAAACATAAGAAAGATCTTTGAATAAAATAGGGTAGACAACTCTTAGTTACTTAATCAAAACTTGCAAAAACATCCTTGTTATCTTCAAAACACACTTCACTACACAAATTTCAAAACCCTACTTTCAAACATTGAAAACTTTTCAAAAGACAAAATCACCTTTGTATACATTCAAACAAGAATCATTACAAAGGTTGCCACAAGGATGGCCTCTTTTCAAAATATCTTTCAAAATCACACACAAAGCACCATTTCAAACAATTGAAAAGCAAAGCAAAGTGATCTAAGCAAGTAACTAAGAGCCCATGGATAACCATGGATAGAAAGGGTGTTAATACCTTCCCTTTCTATAATCTACTCCCTGAACCCAAGAAAATGTCTCAAAGGTCTTTCCTGTGCTTTTTGACCTTTCCTTAGGATAAAATAAAATGTCGGTGGTGACTCTTGCTAAACCGAAACATTTGCGAACACAAACGCAAAATCCCAAGTCAGTTCTCCCACCGTATCACAGAACTGGCGACTCTGCTGGGGATAAATTCTAAAAGTGGAGTAACCTTAGGGCTTAGATCACCCTTTGCATGATTATTGTTTGCTTTGATTGCTTTACATTTGGTTCTCTTGTTTGGGCTTGAAATCCTCTACCCAGATTTGGAAAACATTCATAGGTAAATGGCAATACGTTATGGAAACTGTGCGGGGTATACCGACATGGTTGAAGCAATAGCTATATTAGTGCGACATATTTGTGAGTACCGGTAGCCTTTGAGTCAATCAAAGAAAATACGGGGCCGCTGAGTGATGTCATAAAGCACTAATGAACTCTTAGAACCTTACTTGACCATCTTGGCCTTTTATTAGGGGTAGTGAGATGACCGACTTTGGTGCAATCCGAAGTTGGTAGATACTCGATACTACACTCATTAAGGGTTGTTTTCTTGGACTATTTTGGGTTCTAGTTAAGTGGCTAAACCAAAACAATGAACATGGAAAACAATCCAGTGATATTGAGCTCCTTAGAACCCGGTTACTATTTATAGGACAGGTTTGAGCCAACTAAACTCAAGAGGGTACTTACCTATGAAACCTCATGCAAGCCTGAAACTAGGGTTTTGTGTGACTTGCTTGTACATGTGCTTGTGCATACATCATGAACATCATAAAGCATCATATGCATCCACTAACCATTTCAAGGGTTTGGATCTTCATCTTTGTTCTTGTTTTGTAGGTCATGGAATCTCTTCGCAGGAAAACAATTCAAGTCAACCTTGTGAGAATCCCTCCTCAACTCAAGGAGCTTACCTCCAGGATTCCAGAGAATTCTCTCTTCAGTGAAAGACATGGTAGACTTCTCAGCTTGGTCAACTCCAACATTGAAGAAGACATGGTGAAAGTTCTCTTCCAGTTCTTTGACCCCCTACACCACTGTTTCACATTCCCTGATTACCAGCTAGTACCCACTTTGGAGGAATTTTCTCAACTCCTGAGAATCCCTATTCTTCATCAACTACCCTACAACAGTACAGAAAAAGAACCAAATCCTGAAGATGTTGCTCAAGCATTACACTTGCAACCATATGACATCAAAGGACATTGGGAAACCAGAAGTGGTGTCAAGGGTTTCTTGGCAAAATTTCTGTTTGAGAAAGCACAAGACTGCTAGAATTCTCTTGATCTACAAGCCTTTGAAGAGATTGTGGCACTTATTATCTATAGGTTTGTCTTGTTCCCAAACCCTGAACAACTTATAGATGTGCATGTTGTCAAGATTTTAATATCCAGGAATCCTATACCTACATTGCTTGGGGACATCCTACACTCATTTTACACACGAACAATGACAAAAAGAGGTATTCTCATGTGCTGTACTCCTCTCATAGCAAGGTGGTTTATTTCTCACCTTCCACAATCAGTTTTGAAGAATGAACAGGGTTTAAGATGGTCGCAATGGTTGATGACCCTCAAAAAACTGTCCCGGTTCTGGCCACCGTATCACAGGGTCCATCATAGTTAGTTCACTTCTTAACCCACACATAATGCTCACTTGTTACACTAAAGTTTCTAACATAGCAAGCATTAGGTGTATGGCCAACAATACCACAATAAAAACAAGTAGGTTCAAAGTTACTTCTATATCTAGAAGGGTAAGATTTCTTCTTAGGAAATGTTTTATTTTTAGGATATTTATGAACTACTTTAGGTTTGTTCACTTTCTCTTTGGATGATTGATCACTAGCCTTAACAAAGATAGTTTTATTAGAACTTGGTTTTGAAAACTTTGAATATCCAA
The DNA here is from genome assembly GCA_948472305.1 of Vicia faba. Lineage (NCBI taxonomy): Eukaryota > Viridiplantae > Streptophyta > Magnoliopsida > Fabales > Fabaceae > Vicia > Vicia faba. The sequence continues at coordinate 1,576,639,284 of OX451739.1, read as the reverse complement.
GTCCACTTTCATCATTAGAATATCTTTGTTGGCTAAGAACACCTTCCAATCCAATTTTACATTTTTCATATCTTTCAATAACTCTTTTTAATTAGAAAATTTGGAAATACAGTGATTCACAATTTTTGCATACAAAATTCTTTTTTTGCTCACTAAATTTTTGTTTTTCATCTTTGAGATCTTTTTCCATAGACTGACATTTTTCTTCTAAAGATGAAATTTGTTTCTTTTGAGATGAAATAGTTTTGTACATAATTTTGCATTCATTTAATAGTTCATATATAACACCTTGTGCATCACTATCAAAAAGATAAAATTCATTACTGACCTTGTCATCTTCACTATCGGAATGGTGTGAGGCCATCAATGCAAAATTAACACGTTGATTGTTTTCGGAATCAAAAGATAAACTTTCCCATGCTATATATGATTTCTTTGACTTCTTATCTTTATTTCTCTTGAAATATTTCTTCTTCTTTTCAAGTGTAGGACATTCACTTTTAACATGTCCCTTTTCTCCACATTCAAAGCATATAACCTTCCTTGTTTGTGCTTCCCTTTTTCTTTCTTTTCGTAGAACCTTTTCAATCTTCCCGATGAGATCATCATCTTCACTACTAGTGGATTCACCCTATTGATTGCTATCATGATTTTTTATCCTTGTATTTAAAGCAATGTATTTTGAATCTTTTACTTGGATTTCATGCTTTTCAAGTCTTGCAAGTTCCGTCTCATATTCTTGAAGTTTTCCGAACAAGGTGGCGGAAGTCATTGTGGATAGATTCTTCTTCTGGGATATTGCTGTCACTTTTGGTTGCCATTCCCTAGATAAAGATATAATCACTTTAAGATTAAGTTCATCATTAGTTAAAGTCTTACCGAGTGCTTTCAAATGATTTGTCAAGTGTATAAATCTTTTCTGCAAGTCGAGGATTGATTCTCGGGGCTGCATTCTGAATAGTTTGTATTCTTGACTCAATGTATTTAATCTCGATCTTTTAACTTCAGCGGTTCCTTCATGAGTTTCTACCAAGGTATCCCATATTTCTTTCGCCGTTTTGCATGCCGAGACACAGAAGAATTCATCCATGCTAAGTGCACCTTGAAGAAGATTGATTGCCTTTTTATCATAGAGAGTATTTTTCTTATCATCTTCATCCCATGCAGTTTTTGGATTTGATGAGCCAACACCATTGATTACCGTTATAAGAATAAATGGACCATTCTTGACAGCATCCCATATTTCTTCTCCTTGTGCTTCTAGATGTGCCTTCATGCGTATTTTCCAGAAGTAAATATATTCACCACAAAATAGAGGAGGCTTGTTGTTACTACCACCATCTCTGAAAACGGGATTTTGATTTGCGGAAGCTATTCTGGATCTTTTAGGAACATGTTACCTATAACCTGCTCTGATGCCAATTGTAAGTATAAGAGTGCGCTTAAAAGAGGGGGGTGAATTAGGTACTTTAAAAGTTTTACCATTTTACTGATGATGGATATTATTTTTCTGGTTTAGTGCATGAGTTTACAAATGTGTTTCTTTCTTTTCTGGTTTATGACTAGTGATGAAAGCGGTAAATGCGGAAAAGTAAAGAACACAAAGATGTATCCTGGTTCCCCTTACAGTCCGAGAGTACTCCAGTCCCCTTTCAACATGAAATAGATTTTCTTATTGTTAGATCTCTAGACAAGACACCCTAGTCCTTCTATACAAGACTCTAAACAATAAAACCACCAAGAACAATCCTCTTGGATTTTCACTATGTTAACAATGATAACAATCCTCTCAAGGTGACCTTACTTGTCTCCAACAATCCTGGAAAACAAAAACCACTAATCTTATTTCCAACAATCCTGAAAAATAAGCAAGTATATAGCAACATTTGATTTGAGTGAGTTTGTGTAGCAATGATCACTTTGAGTGATTTTATCAATGAATTGATCTTCTCTTCCAATAACAATAGTATACAACGACTCAAGATATATAATGCTCAAAGTTTTCTGGTTGACAATATGTGAAAGTGTGCAGAAAACTTGTGTATAAAAGTGTATAAAAACTTGAGTTTGATTTTTGAAAATTCATAAAATATGATTGGAAGAGGTGCTTAAAATGATTTTGAAAATGAGTATTTACATTTTCATAGCACCCTTTTGAAACAGCATATTGTGATACGGTGGCCAGAACCGGGATTGTTTTTAGGAATTGCTGGTTTGCGTTTTGCGTTTGCGTTTGCAAAATGTCGCGGTAAGCAAGAGTTGCCACCGACTTTTATTTTATCAAACAAGGAAAGGAAAAAAGCACAGAAAAATTCCCTTTTCGAGATTTTCTGAGTACGGGGGGTAGATTATAGAAAGGGAAGGTATTAGCACCCTTTCTATCCGTAGTTATCTACGGGCTCTTAGGTACTTGCTCATCATTTTCAAAATTGCTTCTGTGTGTTTGTGTGATTTAAAAAGTTTTTGACTTCGATTTAACTCTTGCTTCTGTCTTCAAGAGTGTTACGAAGTGTTTTTGAAAGCTTTGTTTAAAAGAGGAGTGTAAGTGTGAAAAAGTTTGTTTGGATTGAGCAAGTACTTAAGAGCTAATCTACCTACTCGAAAAAAAGAGAATTGTTCTATGTTTATTTCCTTTAGACAGTGCTATCCCACTATTAGTGAGTAGGTAGCACCGTCGTTGGAGTTTTAAGGGTCAATTCGAAAGGGGCGTACGATCACCAAAGCAACGTTAGAACATCTTAGTAGTAACCATAATATCTTAGATCAATTATTGGAGGCAACAATTCTGAGGCAACCATTCCGAGGCAACTTTTTCTGAATGGGACATTGATCTTTGTTTAGAGAAGAGAGCGGCCACTAAAATATCCTATACTTAATGATCGTTTACCGAAGGCAACCGAAGTGGGAGTGTACCCTAGGATTACGCATGTGCGAGTGATTCAATTTCAAGTTTATTATTTTTGCACATTTAGGGTTATCTAACCCTTTCAAAGTTAATCATACATTCTTGTCATGCATCCCTATTATTCATACATCTAAGAGTTAATATTTGTGGAATTTAAAGTGCGGAAATTTAAACTACACTATTACAAGGCTTCGGGTATTTACATAGCCAAAAACAAACCCGTAAAACAAAGCGATAAATGAAAATAAAAGATCCTAATTAAGCTATTAACTTGTGATCAATTACATTAATAGGGTAAAAATAAATGATAAAGCGCGCGCGAGGAAATTAAGATCGGGAGAGGACTAGGGTTTTGACCCCTTCTAACCTAATCGAAAGAAAAATTGTTTTTGTTATTTTTTAATTATTTTTAAGAAAAGAATTAGGTTTTAAAATTAAATACACAATTAATTAGTTAATTAAATTAATTAATGAAAATAAATAAATGACCTATTTTTGTGTTTTGTTATTTTAAGAAAAAAAGAAAATAGAATTAAATTTAGACAAAACCCTAATTTCTAATTGCTTTTAATTTATTTACAAAATAATTAAAGTTACCTAAAATTAAATAACCTAATCAAATTAATTAATTTTTGATAAAAAATAAACCTAAATCTAATTGGATGAAAAATATTTTTGTGATTTTTTTGATAAAAAAGAAAAATAATTTGTGTTAGTAAAATAAATAAACTAAATTAATTAAATAAAAAATAAATGAAAAGAGGAAGGAAGTTAGGCCTGAAACCAACAATTTGGGGGGTGTGGATAGCACTTTTCTGACCCAAGAAGAAAGTAGTCCATGTTGACTTACAATGCATTTTGGGGCTGGAAACTCCTTGTTCTTGATTAGTTTCCCTTGCTTGTGATCCCAGGAAACGATTGGGATGGCTAGAAGGTCTTGAGGATGCCTGGAAGTATGAAATCGTGTCTGCACTTTTTTGTGTTTTTTTCAAGTTTTGTTCTTGTTCTTACGCCTCTCTCCAGCCTTCTTTTAGGTCTGCAAATGTTCAATATATATAAAGGATTGGATTAGGGTTGAAAACCTAATCTCAATCTTCCTCCATCATTGCTTTTGATTTGGATTTGATTCACTTGAAGATTCTTCCAAAAATAGGCCAAAACCAATCTTTTTGTGCACACCAAGGCTAGGCACGAATTCAATCACTTGCCAACTGGATATAAGACCTGAAACATGCACAATATCTTGAGATTTCAATGTTTTAGATTTTTTTCATGATTTGTTTTGATTAAAATTTATTTAATTCAAATAAAAATCAAAATAAATAATAAAAACAAGATAATGACAAGTGGCAATGGATAGGGCTCGTGGACCATGCTACCAACTCAAAACAATTGCAGAAAGTTGCCCATTTAGCAAAATTTGCAATTTGAGGCATATTTGACTTTTGGCAATTTTGCAAAAAGGGTCAACTTAACCAATGCATAACTTCCTCAATTTTGACTCTTTGAAGGTGTTCTGTAACTTTTTAGAAATCTTGAGATGTCCTCTAAGCAACCCTTTTGGTCTCATCTCAATTTGGTATTCCATGTTAATGTATGAAGCTTTGACAAAAAATGTGTTTTTGTTGACTTTTCAAAATGACCTATAATGTCCAAATTCATAACTTCTTGTGAGTGCATATTTTGAACTTGAGAGATGAAGATGGATTGTATAAAATTGCATCCTCTTCAAAATGATCTTTGGATGGGTCATTTATCATAAAGTATGAGAAAGTTATGCTTGGTCAAAGTTGAGTTGACTTTTCCTACAAAACCCTAATTTAGCAACGTTTGGTTCTTGATGAATTATGAGCAATCCTTGATGAATCAAGATCAAACCTTGATCAAATGATGAATGATAATTCAAAATGAGGATGTTGACCAAAAATCTTGAAGCTTAGTGTTTGTGGGCAACAATTGACCTTTGCCCTAGCACAGTTGATTTTCATGCCTTTCACCAATTGACTGAGCAAACTTTCTCTGCAAGGCTTGAAACTTGACATGGATGATCTTGAGAAAATATTAGGACATTGGTGAGCATTTGGGGTTCCTTGTACTCAAGTATATTGATGCAACATGAAACCCTAATTTGAGGTAGACTGCCTTAGGAGAGAGCTTGTCTGGCCAACCCTTGGATTTCCTTGAGCAACTTGAGGATCTTTCTTGAAATGTTTTGAGAAATATGGGAGGGAAAATTTTGGGGTACAACACATATAATTATGCAAATGAATCATGAACAATTTCCAAAATTGAGTGAAAGGTTTCCATGAAATAGTGTTATGAACAGGCATGAGTAAAGCTGTTGTTTTTCAAAATCGTTCAGCATGCGATCGATTGCACCCTTGTGTAAATCGATTGCACGAGGTTTCAACAACTAGAAATTCAAATATTTTGAGTGAGCAATCGATTTCACAAGTGTGTAAATCAATTGCACTTGAAGTCAGTAGCAAAAATTGATTGAGAGCAATCGATTGCATAAACATACAAATCGATTGCACTTAGAAACAGTAGCTAATGCTTTAAAAACATGAAGCATGCAATCGATTGCACCAATATGAAAATCGATTGCACCCAAGTAAAAATTGAATTTTTGCTTAGAAAACTTGAGTAAAAGTTTGGAAAAAATAAAATATTTCTTTTGACCATTGAGCATCTATGTCTTAAGTTCAAAGTAAGTATTATCATTATACCTTGAAATTTGCTAAGTGCTTGAACCAAAGACTTTATCCATATATTCTTTTAGCTTAATCAATAATCTTTGCCTTCTTGTCAAAAGGTTTGTCTTCATCAAAACAAAAGTGCATTGAGAATCATTTGAGAAGCTTGATATTATAGTGAGAAGGCTGAGGCATTACTTCCTGGCCCACACAATTGTCGTCCAGACGGAGCAACCAATAAAGTAGTTACTCGGTCAACCTAATATGGAGGGAAGAATGCTCAAATGGTCATTGGAGCTCTTCGAGTTCGACATTAAATACGAAAGCAGGAAATCCCACAAGGCTCAAGTACTGGTCGACTTTGTTGCTGAGGTGACCTCGTCTGCCTCCCCAAGCGGGGCACACAAGTGGATCATCTTCGTGGATGGAGCTTCTAACTTGACCGATAGTGGAACAAGTATCGTATTGGAAAACAAGGAAGGAATACTAATTGAAGTCTCCCTTGCATTATCTTTCCCAACTTCGAACAACCAAGCAGAATACGAGGATCTCCTTGCTGGGCCCCACTTAACCGAGGACTTAGGCGTCGAAGAGGTAAAGATCTTCATAGACTCCTAGCTTATTTCCTCATAGGTACGAGGGGAATACCAGGTCATAAATGACCAACTCTCAGAATACTGGACTCTGGTCCAAGAAAGAATGAAGAAATTCAATTCAGTGGACCGGTAGCATGTTCCCCGCAAATATAATTCTCGAGCAGATATCTTTTCAAAATTGGCTAGCACAAAAAAGAAAGGAGGGAACAAATCTGTAATACAGGAAATACTCCCCCGATCAAGCATCGAAAAACCCTTCTCGACTCTAGAAGTGTATGACATTGGTGATAGTAGTTGTTGTATGACCCTGGTATACAACTACCTCACAAAGGGAGAAATACCATCCGACCAGAAGGAGACCAGCATGGTCAGACGAAGAGCCTGCTCTTACGTCCTGATCAAAGGCAAACTATATAGAAGAGGATTCTTTATTGCCCTCCTCAAATGTTTCGAAGAACACTAAGTAGCCCATATCCTACGATAAATCCATGAAGGAATAAACAGCCAGCACCTAGGCGGAAGATCCCTGGCCAGAAAAGCATTACGAGTAAAATGTTTTCTCGACCAATGGAAACTGAACTTCGACACTGGCTTCTTGAATGGGTCCCATTTCCCGTTCAACACGGGACCACCGACGTTGTCGACCAGTGGGAAGCTCCTGAAAACATTTAACAACACTCTCTCTGACACGGGCTGGATCAACATATACCTGCCCAAGAAATATCGGATAAATTCAAGATAGGCCTTGAATAGCTTCTAGTTCGCCTGCTTCAGGGAGACCTATTCGAACTGGGTACCAACCATGCCCCGTTGGAGATGGAAATAGTAGAATAACAAAGGAATGGTAGCCCATATATTCAAATAATCACATACTATCTTGAAATCCTGTAGGAAGGCAATCGAGTTGGAATAAAGCTGAGAGGGAGCAAGACCAAGATGCCAAAAAACAACCACATGGAGATCAGTGAAAGGAAGCCGAAAACCCAGCTCTTGGAAGATAATCTCATACATGGGAAGGTGGTTCAAATTAAACTTTGAGCATATGTGATGATTCTTCCTGGGAGCGTAAATCGCTCATTCTTCCTCAACACCCTCCAACTCCATCCCCGGAGCCACCAACGTGAACACTTCATCCGGGTGCTCAGTGAAGTGAGGGGAAATATCCAGAGGACCCTCCGTGACCCAAGCAAAGGTATCCTCAGGAGCCGCAAGCGCACCATGCACATTTGCACCCTGCTCTGGTACATCTGGCTCAAGATCACGTGCCCTTGAGGTAGTCCCCTCGGTTGACGTACACTCAGAAGAACTTGGTTTGGAATCATTGTGCTCGCTCATAAGTTCATCGTCGGTATTACTGGCCATAATACCTGAAAAGCATAGGACAAAAGTGAATTCGATGTCAAAATTAAATCCACCCTTCAACCATTAATCAAGTGAAAAGGCGTTCGAAAGAACGAGGACCCTGTCCCCGACTAGAGCCCTCACTCAACAGCTAAGACCAGGCATCACAACCATCTCTCAAAGCACATCAGGCACGTGTACATTGAGATGGAATATAAAATATACGAGCAGCGATCTCCCCGACCACTGGGTTTAACACCACACGTATGAACTCATCATAAGCGTATGAAGATCTCAACAAAAACCTAGAAACGACCTCAACTTCACCGAAAAATTCATCACGAATCACCATTACCAGCCCTAAGTCTAGACATCTCTAAATAGGTACACGGCAGAGCCAACATCCTCAGATGGCACAACCACCATCAAACGCCAACAAAGGCCGGAGAGTTCTACACTAAACTACTCTACACCTTAGCCACATGAATTTCTAGGAAAAGAAATAGAAAAACTAATCTGGAACAGAAGCAAATTCCACATAAACATGGAGAAATCGAGAAACTTACCAGGTTAAGGAAGATTAACAGCGGAATGGGAAGAGATCCCAGCTACAAACGATGAAGCGAGCAAGAAATTTGGCACAAGACGATGATGTCGTGCAAAACTAGCAGAAATGAGTAGAGAAAGAGCAAGCAAAAAGTACAAATAAGGCTCACTTTCTCCTATTTATAGGTAGTTCCGCCTGCACGTGAGCAAGTATGTGCCTAGGGAAACCTAGGGTCATCATCATTAGCCCCTAGTCCCTAGACTTTCCATGATTACGCCTTTATAACAACACGTGGCTCGATGCAAGTGTGACACGCTAACCCTTCAAGATCCACTCAATTGTTTTTCTCACTGCGAGACGGGCATACCAAGCGACGCTCGAGCTCCTCGTACGAAGTTGCCCATGACACGTCCCCCTTTGTGGGTATGTCTTAAATTGTAACTTCTTTGCCCAAAATAAATGACTTAGGAGCTCCTGTTCTAGACTGACCCAATGACTAAAATTTGCCCAATCCGCTTCTACCTCAGCATGACCCAAATAGCTTTGGCCCACTAACTCTGATCCCCTGTCGACCACACTTGGTCGACCATACCATGGGAATATCAAGGATAATGATTCCTCAGTCGTGTGCCTTCCTGTATCAACGTCTAATTCTAGGTCTGCTTGCTACTTGTTAAGAAGACAACTAGGAAGGCGCTCACCACGCGTTTTCCCGTCATCTCACCCTTGCTCAGAGCAACGACTAGTTACGGGAACGACTGCCCATTTTGACCAAGTCCTGGCAGTTACCTATTTTTGCTGACCCAAATATCTAGACCCAAAAATAGGAACCAATGTGTTGTACCCCAAAATTTTCCCTCCCATATTTCTCAAAACATTTCAAGAATGATACTCAAGTTGCTCAGGGTAGTCCAAGGGTTGGCCAGACAAGCTCTCTCCTAAGGCAGTCTACCTCAAATTAGGGTTTCATGTTGCATCAAGATATTTGAGTCCAAGGGATCCCAAATTCTCACCAATGTCCTAATATGTTCTCAATATCATCCATGTCAAGTTTCAAGCCCTACAGAGGAAGTTTGCTCAGTCAATTGCTCAAAAACCCAAAAATTGACTGTGCTAGGGCAAAAGTCAACTGTGGCCCACATACAGTCAAACTTCAAGATTTTTAGTCAACATTCTCATTTTGAAGTATATTCATCATTTGATTAAGGGTTGATCATGATTCATCAAGGATTGCTCATAATTTATCAAGACTCAAAAGTTGCTAAATTAGGGTTTTGTAGGAAAAGTCAACTCAACTTTGACCAAGCATAACTTTCTCATACTTTATGAGAAATGACCCATCCAAAGCTCATTTTTAAGAGCATGCAATTCCCTACAATCCATCTTCATCTCCCAAGTTTAAAATATGCACTCACAAGATGTTATGAATTGGGACATTATAGGTCATTTTGGAAAGTCAACAAAAACACCTTTTTTGTAAAAGCTTCATACATGAGCATGGAATATCAAATTGAGATGAGACCAAGAGGTTTTCTTAGAGTACATCTCAATATTTCTAAAAATTCAGAGAACACCTTCAAAGAGTCAAAATTGAGGAAGTTATGCATTAGTGAAGTTGACCTTTTTTGCAAAATTGCCAAAGGTCAACTATGCCTAAAACTTCAATTTTTGCCAAATGGGCCCAATCTTTTTCACTTGTTTTGAGTTGGCAACATAGTCCACGAGCTCTAGCCCTTTCCACTTGTCATTATCATGTTTTTATTATTTATTTTGATTTTTATTTGAATTAATTCAATTTAAATCAAAACAAATCATATAAAATCCAAAATATTGAAAACACAAGATTTTGTGCTTGTTTCAGGTCTTAAAATACAGCTATCATGAGATCAAATTCGTATCAAGGCATGGTGTGTACAAAAAGATTGAATTAGGCCATTTTTGTAAAGATTATTAAGGTGTATCAAATCAAGATCCAATTCATTGATGGAGGAAGATTGATATCAGTTATCAACCCTAATTCAGTCCTTGATACATATAGAAGCGAGGCAGACCAAAAAAGAGGGGGGGGAGAGGCGTTTCATCAAGAACACAAACTTGAAAAATCAAGAAAAAGTGCAAACACGAATTCCCATTTAGAGGCAATTTCACGACCTTTGAACCATTCAAATCGTTTCTTGAGGTCATCAGCAAGCCAAAGCAATCCAAAGCAAGCGTTTCCAGGCCTTATATCACATTGTAAGTCACCCACGGCATGGCTTCTCTTTTGAAATCGAATAGCATTATTCTTGCACCTATAGCATAAAATAACTGTATATTCTTGATCACCATCATGTTTGCAAGCTTCCTGTAATATCTGATTGCATTTTCATGGCTTGTACTGGATTTCACCATAGTTAGGGTTTTAGGGTTCAAATTAGGATTTTCGTTTGCAGGAAAAATTGGGCCATGAAAGGGCCACCTTTGTGTTCAGCAAGGCCAGACGAAGCCATCCATGGCCTTCGTTTTCATTTATAACGCTTGTGTTGAGTTTTGAGATTTACAGGGGCTATAGCGTTGGACAAACGTTCGTAGGTAAAAGTTTCCCACTTTTACCAACGGAACAAGGTCAGGGATGACCTGCGTGTCACTTTCCTATTGGGACATTCAAACCCTGGTGCGCGTTTTTTTGTTATCTTCCACTAATTCTTGTTTTTTGTATATTATTATTATTTATTTCATGTACAACAAGAACAATTGGCCCAGTGGTAGCCAGGCAAGCATTAAGGCATTGGAAAGCTTGAGGTCAGGGGTTCGACCCCTGCCTCCAACGTTTGTTGTTTTTCTTAATTTCTTTCAGGTAATCAAATGCGTTTACAAGTCCAAGGCCTATCATACGTCCTCATAATCCAGCGTGCCAAGTGTCTTGAGATCCAGATCTGATGGCCATCAAGGGGAGAGCACCATGGAGCCTAGTCAAGGCAATGCGCTAGATCTAAAAGAGTCAAACATGGACACCCCTCTTCTTGGGCCCAGAAATGCTTCTCATACCCCCCAGAATTGCTGTTGCAGGCCCAAACTTCTTTTCTTTTTTTTTCTTTTATATTTACTTCATTTAATTTATTTATTTTATATTACTAACCAATTAATTATTTTATTTTTATCAAAAAAATCATAAAAATAACAATTTTCACAAATTAGGTTAGATTTTATTTTTTTATACAAATAATTAAATAATTTAATTAGATTTTTAATTTTAGATAACTTTAATTTCTTTTTTGTACATAATTAAAATTAATTAGAACAATTAGGGTTATAATTTAATTATATTTTCCTAAAAATAACCAAAACGTAAAAAAAAATAAGTCACGTAATTATTTTTATTAATTAATTTAATTAACTAATTAATTTTTGTATTTTGTTTAGAAAACTTAATTCTTTTATTAAAAACAAAAAACAAAAACATTTTTTTCTTTTAATTAGGTTAGAAGGGTCAAAACCCTAATTTCTCGTCGATCTAATTTTTCTCGCGCGCTTTATTATTATTTTTATCATATTGATATAACTGCCTACAATTTGTAATAGTTTAATTAGGACGTTTATTTATTTTTACCGCTTTACTTTTCAAGGGTTTGTTTTTGGCTATGTAATACCCGAAGCCTTGTAATAGCGTAGTTTAATTTCCGCATTTTAAATTCCGCAAATTATTAACTGTTAGATGTATGATATTAGGATGCATGACAAGAGTGTATGTAAAACTTTAAAACTGTCAGATCACCCTAAATGTGCAAAGATAAATAAACTGAAATTGAATCATTCGCACATGCGCACTCCTAGGGAATACTCCCACTTGGTTGCCTTTGGTAAACGGTCATTGAGTATAGGATGCTTTAGTGGTCGTCCTTTTATCTAAAGATCAAAGTTGCCTCAGAATAGTTGCCTCAAAATGGTTGCCTCGGAATTGTTGCCTCGAATAGTTGATCTAAGACACTAGGGTTATTACTAAGACGTCCTAACATTGCTTTAGTGATCGTACGTCCCTTTCGAATTGACCCTCAAAACTCCAACGATGGTGCTACCTACTCACTAATAGTGGGATAACATTGTCTAAAGGAAACGAACATAGAACGATTCTTTTTTCGAGTAGGTAGATTAGTTCTTAAGTACTTGCTCAATCAAAACAAACTTTTTTTCACACTTACACTCCTTTACAAACAAAGTTTTCAAAACACTTCATTACACTCTTGAAGACATAAGCGAGAGTTAAATCGAAGTCAAAACAAAAGCTTTTCAAATCATAGAAACACAAAGAAAACAATTTTGAAAATGATGAGCAAGTACCTAAGAGCCCGTAGATAACTACGGATAGAAAGGGTGCTAATACCTTCCCTTTCTATAATTTACCCCCCGTACTCAGAAATATCTCGAAAAAGGAATTTTTCTGTGTTTTTTTCCTTTCCTTGCTGGATAAAATAAAAGTCGATGGCGACTCTTGCTTACCGCGACATTTTGCAAACAAAAACGCAAAACGCAAACCAGCAATTTCCTTTAAAAAAGGGGAAACACGTCCCGGTTCTGGCCACCGTATCACACAATGACTATGCACCGGGGCCATTATATAAACCCTCACACTTGTGAGGTCCAAATATCCAATATTCATACTAAAAAACCCTAATATTTTTCTTGTATCTCTTTGTGCTCCTACTGACTTTAGCATCAGAGTGCCTTACAGGTATACCCTATTCCTCTCCTCATATTTTCAACCAAGAAGACATCATTATCTCGATCCATTTTCAGGTTATGATCAACCCGAAAGATCAAATGTATATATACTATCATGTAAGTATACCGATGACCGTATCTTACGGTTCATAAATATTAGATATCAAGTCTTCACATATGTATAAATATTAAGAGTAATATTTATATTGGATTGGTCCACCATGAGAATACTACATAATATATTATGTACGTGTCATGAGTTATTCTCATAGTGATAGGGGTGTATACCATCCTTAGACCTGAAACCACTATGGACTCTATATGTGGAGTCGAGTACTTTATTGTCAATCAAATGTTATTCGTAGCAGGGTGTTTCCAGTGATTTCTGGTAAACAACCGCTAGTCTTCCAAACTATCGAATAATCTTTCTTACTGTTATTCAATCCCTCTGGTAACTCAGAGGATCGACTAGATTGATCCTAGGACTCCTTGGATATTAAGGTTACTCTCACAATCGAACAATTATTCATGGTTGATATGGTATAAGTGTTTGGCTTATTTCTATCTCTCTCTCTAAGAGTCTAAAGATGTAATCAAAATGTGTATGAGAATTAAGTTATACGAATAAATGCTAATTGTAATGCTGATTGTAAAGACATATAAAACTGCATGAAAATGAAGTAAATGGTTTCGATTTACAAAACGTTTAACATAAAAGGTTTCTGGAATGTAGAAGTTTAAAAATGTGAAGAAAGCGTTTAATGCAAGAAATTTGTAAATGATTTCAATTAAAAGTATGCGTTCGAAGGACGAGATTTGAATGTAAAGGTATGGAAAATGTGACAGTTTTCTGGAATATAAAGTGCTCGAAATATAAAGAAGATAATAAAATGTAAAACTTTGAGGCAAAGACTTCGAAATGAAAAGACTATAAATAAGAAAACTTGTAAATGTTGTTTGACAAAAAGAATAAAGGAAAGTACTGGAAATGGTAAAAGGTTTTCATTAAATCAGAAATACATGGTGCTATCATACATACATTTCTCTTGCATTCGTTTCCCTTGCCATGTGGTAGTTTGAATGTTATTGAGTATTTTGTATAATAGATATGACACCCTGAAATCCTAATACTAAGACTTCTATTTATACTAATTCGACCCTAACGGTCTCGCTATAGGAATATGCCACGTTTCGAACATGCAAGACAATGCTTCTTTCATCTTTCCACGTGTCCCCAAATGCTCCAACACATAACTTTCAAACTTTGAAAGTCCCGCTCCCATTTGAATTTTAAATGCTTTGGTGTTTCTCCGTTTCGAGCGTTCTTCCCAAACATAGCCTCGCTGTTGTTTCGAGACTCCTTTAGATAAGTTCCCATAATTGCCGCTCGAAGCTTCAAGCTTTGACACACTTATTCGAAACACTGCTTCTGCAACTTCGAAATATGGCGTTTAATTCCATTTCGATCAGAACATTTAACTCTTTTGGCTTCTAAATAACATTATCAAAATCTTCAGCCAACAAATTGCCCCTTTAAAATATGTATTTCGATTTCTTTGAGAAATACCTATTTTAAACATTTACACAAGATTTTGATAGGACTTTCGAATCATCGTAACATTTAATGCATTTGACTCCAGTCACATCAATCATAACACCTTTTGGATTCCTTAACCGCCCGGAGTCACCTCACAGCGTGGTGCAGTTATAAGTAATGATTATCTTTTAAATCACGCCTATTACCTATATCAACTTCACGCCACCTCTTCATCACACCAACCCATGATCTCCACGTATCACACCTCTATTCGGTGGATGCTTAAACTTCCCCATTATAAAACATCAACTTAATCTTCTTCTTTTCTTTTCACACTCTAAATCTTTCATACTCTGAATTTTTATCTTCCTTCTCTCACAAAACAATCTAAGCTTTCAACATCCCTCAAAATGTCTTCTTCTACTTCATCCCAACTCAAGAAAGTCTCCAAGAAGAAAGGAAAAACTACAGGAGCTACCATGGAGAGTAAAATCATCACCATTCAAGGCCAATCTGCTCTTGCTCCTCAAATGATTTCCAAAGAAAAAGAAATGTTGTACGCATCACAGGTACTCATTCCTACCCACGTTGCTGGTAAGAGGTTAGCCTTAAATGGCCCTCTTACGGTTTTTGAAATATTAAAGGACACCAGGACAATTTTTCCCTTCTGTTATAGCTTCAAACCTTTATTCAACAAAATGGATGCCCCTAGGGCAGTAGAATCCCCTAGTTCAAATACCGTAGAAACCCCAACTGTTCCTCCCAAGGACCCCTTTGTTTTGGATTATGTAAAAAGCAATTTTAAACCATTTCGATCCTGCCCTACTTCTGATATTGCTTATCAAAATTGGTTCACAAAAGTAGAAGCCAAGAAATCCCAGCAATGGGAAGAATTAGGCATTTATAACCTGATTAAGCTATCGAAACCTGGATTTACCTACAGCCATCCTCTGCTATTCGCGTCCCTTTATTTCTGGGACAGTACCTACAACACTTTCCATCTCCCAGGTGGAATGATCACCCCAACCTTCTTCGATATAGCGGCCATTACTGGACTGTCGCCAGTGGGAGAAACTTATGTTCCTGACAACGAAGATCACTCAAGCATAATTGACTTCGAAGTCAAGTTAGCCAGCTTTTCCAAATTTATCAGTCATTATCATGCTGAAGGGGACAATGTGTCTGACGTAGAGCACATTGCTTTTTTAACCCTGTGGCTGTCTAGATACGTTTTCTGCAGTAGATCCCTGCAGGTAGCTAGTAGGTTCATTCCTCTAGCTAGGGATTTACATGAAAATCGAAAAGTGTGCCTAAGTGAATTACTCTTAGTTGACCTCTATGAAAGCCTGAGGTCAGCTGTTTCGAGCCTCAAATCCCACACCTCCAAAAACATTTTATTGGCTGGCCCATTTTGGTTACTCCAACTATGGCTAAATGCCATGTTCGAACCCTCCTTATCAACCGCCAATACCATTGATGAGCAAGATTCTGAGATAAGTGATAGGATAGTCGAAGGCCCTAGGCTTCGAAGGCTAACTCCTAATGATGACAAAGATGACTTCAAAGTTCAATTCTCGAAGTACATCATGATATTCTCCAAAAGGCACAAGTTCGAAGAGAGCATGGCGCCTTTTGCTTCGAGGGCTCATGGACCTTCTTGGTTCACCATGGCTCTCTCAGAAGCCATCAAGAGCAAGGAGATTCAGGATGTATGGAGAGCTTTCTTGCTGCCTAGACTCATCTCTTCAAGGATAACCCCAGCCAAGAACCAAATCCTTCTTTTTGCCTACCAACCAAACTTCGTTTCGAGGCAGTTTGGCTTATGCCAACTGATTCCTGAACCTTTGTTCCAAACTGAGAGCGCCATCACTTCTGGACGAACTTTCAAGACAAGGGAAGCCAAAATCCAGCAAGAACAATATCAAGGCTTTGCCCAATTTGAGCTGATAGCCTTCGAACCTACCCATCTCGCGGATAAAGGATTTCTGGAGTGGTGGATTAAGTTTTATCAAACTTATATGTTCGATACACTTACAATTTGACAGAAACTAATTGATGTCTTCGATGTGCAGGTACCAGCAAAGAAAGGTATGTTTACTCATGCCAAAGAGATTAAAGCTTTTCAAAATTATTTTGAAACTACTTACGACCCCACGCGCTTGGACTCCACTGTGCATCAAGCAGCTGAGACCTTGAAGGAAAAATTTAATCAAAAAGTTTCTAAGCTAAAACTTCCTTCAGGGCTGTCACCTGAGGATAGGTATAGGTTGGCATTCGAAATGCATCCACCTAAATTTCCCAGATTACCTACCTCAGAACTGGCTCTGGCTTGGTTTCCCCCATATCCATGGTGGTTTACTTGCAAAGAGATGTTCAAATATCTTCAAAGGAAACCAAAGCCATCTGAGACTGTGACATGGGCTCGATACTGGCTTCATGATTTCCCAGGACACCTTCGATACGACCTTTCTGCCATGTCAATTAAATCTGATCAAGGCACAGGTGCGAATGCTTGGGAAAAAATCCAAAATGTCTTTTATTTTCCCTATCTTTAACCTTTGCTTTAATTGTTTCGATTTTCAGCTATCAGGATAAAGACAGCTGCCTCGAAATCGAAGGAAGGGAGTGCCTCTCAAGCCTCCATCGAAACTACTGAAAAAGCTACTCCACCCGAAACAACTACTACTGCTGCAACTACAACAACAACAATAACGCCAACAACAACAAGTGCTCCAATTCCAACGGTAATCACTTAGCCTTAACGTTTCGAATTCACTCAAGCTTTGTGGTTTATATCTAACTTTTCGTTAAAATTCTTTCAGACCAACAAGCTTCCTCCTACTACTCCCAAGAAGCGGAAATCAAGCACTACTGGGGAAGACCCCAAGGCTGGAGGAAACTCAAATACTGCTTCGAAGAAGAAGCTAAAGAAAGATACTCCTAAAAGCACTGTTCCGACTAGTGTCTCTGGACTCGATTCCAGGGATGCTGCTCCCTTACCTAAATCCAAAAATCCCCCTTCGACCTCCAACCCACCGTTGGAACGTATAGCTAGTAACCTCTCCTCTGAGGGTCCACAGGTAAATCGAACTTCTAAAAATTGTTTCCAACACTAACTTCTTATTACCTTGGTGAATGTTTTTCTTTAACAGTCTGCTGTTTCTTGCAGAACATTTTGAATCCCACTTCCACCATTTCGACCTCATCATCCAGAGCTGCTGCTCCGCTCAACTCCTCTCCTCAAGGAGATTCCAGCAACTTGGTCCAAAACAAAGGTTCCTCCAATGTGG
The DNA here is from genome assembly GCA_948472305.1 of Vicia faba. Lineage (NCBI taxonomy): Eukaryota > Viridiplantae > Streptophyta > Magnoliopsida > Fabales > Fabaceae > Vicia > Vicia faba. The sequence continues at coordinate 1,576,621,674 of OX451739.1, read as the reverse complement.
CGGTTCTGGCTGGAACTTCAGAACAGCAGGATGATCAAGGTACCTCCATTCCTCTGAAAGAGGTGAACGAAACAATACTTCAAACGTCTGCAGAGGATTCGCAAAGGGCTTCTCTTCAAAATTCCCCTCTTGAAACTCTTCAAGAGGACCCAAAGGACACTCAGACTGAAGAAGAGAAAGCTGATTCTGGGCAAGGAGCCGAAGAATCTGCAGACGAAGAATCTGAGGAGGAAAATGCCAATAACGAGGACAATGTCAATGACGGTTCGACTGCTGGGACGGAGTCTAACGCAAATAGCGGCGAAAGGGATGGTATCGAAGTGGTAGATTTGGACGAGGATGAAGAAGACCAAGAGCACGAAGCAAATGAAGGGGATGGTGATGCAATCAACGAAACCCTAGAGGTTGAAACAAACGTGGTTCCCCTACGCGTGGAATTCCCCCAATCCTCTCTGTCTCAAATGACTGACGAGGAACTGGCACTTCTGAGGCGAAATGACCCCATTGGGTACATGAAGGCAAAGTTGGCTCAGAGGGACGTCGCACTCGCTAGGGCTGGCACAAGTTCAACCAACTATCCTCTTCCCACAGATGAAAGAGTTGTTCTTCTCAACAAAATTAGGAGAACTATTCTCAATGTGGATATATTCGAAGTGCTTAAGCAAGATAGTACTGCTTGCTATACTATGAAGGAGCTGCTCACAAAGGTCAATCTTTCCACCTGCTCCTTGCCAGTTAGTACTCTCTTGTTCGACCTTCAGAATTTGCTGGACAACGTAACTGGCTACCTTCTCCAAGACAAATCTGCTGCCAAGAAGGTTCACGAGAAACGCATTGCCATGGATGCCGCTTATGAACAAGCTTCGAAACTTTCTCAAGAAGCTGAGGATCAAGCTATGCATCTGAAGCAGGCGAAAACTGATTATGAGGCTCGAGCTGAGTCCATTCTTACTTGGGAAAGGCAGATTCTGGAACTCCAACAGAAAGTTAAGGAGGCTAAGGAACAACAACTAGCCTTCGAAACTAATCCTGCAGGCAACCAATTCGAAGAGCTTCTCAACCAGGGGCTTGCAGAAATGGAGACTGCAGAACAACTTAAAGGGGAAGTTGCAACCTTGGAAGGAGCCAGGCGGTTCGCTCAGCAGAAACTTGAAACATTTCGAAGCACCTTTAATCGATTGAAAAATAATGCTTATTTCTAGATTTTTGATGTTTATTTGACTATAATTTTGGTTTCTTACATGTAATATTCGAACAACGCCATTTTGGAATTCTATCTTGCCATCTTGGCTTTTTATAATATTTTGTTTACGTTGTTACTATTCGAATCTCCCGCAGGTTTGGCTTATATTTCTTTAAATATTTCCCATTTACCTTTAGGACACGTTTATCATCGAAGAGTTCTTCGACTTCGTATGCATTGTTTGAAAACACTTTTAATATTCGAAAAGGTCCTTCCCAATGAGGTGACCATTTACCTAACGCTTTATTCTTCTTATCCATAGGAAATATGACTCTCCAAACCAAGTCATTAATAATGAATACTTTTTTCTTCACCCTTTTATTGTATGTTCTGGCCACCCTTTCTTTTTGCCTCATCAAAATCTCCAATGCATGTAATCTAATTTCGTCCAACTCAACTAATTCATTCATCATCATTTCCCAATATAATGCAGTTGGGATTTCGTTTTGTCTCTGAATTCGAACCGATTGCAGATGAATTTCTACTGGTAACACTGCATCATGACCAAATGTAAGTTGGAAAGGCGTAGTGTTAGTAGCTTCCTTAGGAGATGTTCTACAAGCCCATAGCACTTGGTCCAGAGTTTTGTGCCAATTTCTTGGCTTCTTTCCAATATGCTTCTTGATTAATCCTATTATTACTTTATTTGCTGCTTCGACTTGTCCGTTTGCTTGAGCATAATATGGTGTTGATGTTAACAATCTAAACCCCATTTCTTGGGCAAATCCTTGCATCTTTCTACCAGTAAATACAGAGCCTTGGTCTGTAGTTATGCTTTCTGGCAATCCAAACCTATAGATAATGTGCTTTTGTATAAATTCAATAATTGCCTCTTGATCAGCAACTACCAGAGGTAATGCTTCGATCCATTTGGTAAAATAATCTACTCCCACCAAGATGTATTTCTGTCCTTTGGACGAAGCAGGATTTATTTCTCCTATCAAATCCAATGCCCATCCTCTAAATGGCCATGGTTTGATGATCGAATGCAACTCACTTGCAGGGGCATGTTGAATTCCTGCATGTTTCTGACATTCCTCACATCCTTTAGCAAAGTCTATGCAATCTTTGAGCATGCTAGGCCAATACAAACCGTATCGAAATAGCAACCATTTCATTTTATGGCCTGCTTGGTGTGCCCCACATGCCCCATTATGGACTTCAGACAATGCTAAATATGCCTCACTCTCTCCTAGGCATTTCAATAATACACCCTCTTGGGTCTTTTTGAACAATTCGTTCCCCATGAGGAGATATGACAATGCTCTATATTTTGTTTTTCTGTCCACCTTTAGAGTTGGGTCTGCTAAATAACTCTTCAATGGACTTCGCCAATCTGCATCTGACAAAGTATTTATGGCTAGTATTTCGAATCCCTGTTTCTCAGCATATCCCAATCTCATACTTTCCAGATCCGATGGTGTGAATCTAGTAGCCATAACTCTTCCCCTTATTTCGACCAAATCTTTAAAGTTCTTGGTAGACACTTTATAACCTGAAGCCAACTGCGCTAAGTCATTTGCTTCTTGGTTCTCTATTCTTGGTATGTGTTGAATATCCATGTATTCAAATTTCCTTAATAGCCTATTGACTATGACGCAGTATACCATTAAATTTTCCTTTATGCACTTGTATTCCTTTGTGATTTGTTTGACCACCAATTCAGAGTCTCCTTTAATTTCGACTCTGGTTGCCCCCAATTCCAACAAAGCTTCAAGTCCAACAATGAGCGCTTCATACTCAGCTTCGTTGTTCGAACAACGAGGACCATCTAATTTATACTTGAATTTTGTTGGAATTCCTTCAGGAGAAATTAGAAGGACTCCAACACCACTTCCATTCCTGTGGGTTGAACCATCAAAGTACAATTTCCATGGTTGTATTTCGACGTAACTCATGCTTGTCTGCTCAACCAACGAATGATCCACAATGAAATCAGAAATCCCTTGACCTTTCATAGCTTTTAAAGGCATGAAAGTCAATGAATATTCTGTTAAGGCTAAAGCCCACTTGCCAACTCTACTATGCATTATTGGTTTTGAAAGCATATGTTTAATGACATCGAAGTGAGATGAAACATAAACATCAACAGGTTTTATATAATGCTTGAGTTTCATACAAGAGAAATACAAACAGAGACATAGCTTTTCTAAATTGTTATATCTGGTCTCTGCATCATTTAGCACTCTACTTAAATAGTATATGGCTCTTTCGACGCCATTGTTATCCTCTTGTGCTAGCATACTACCTATACTAACTTCAGAGGCATATATGTACAATCTCATGGGCTTCCCCCATGATGGTGGAGACAAAATAGGAGGCTGAGAAAGATATTCTTTTATTTTGTCAAACGCCTCCTGGTGAGCTTCGTTCCATTCGAAGGCTTGACCTTGCTTCAGACGAAGTAACGGAGAGAAAGCTTGGGTTCTTCCACTCAGGTTCGAGATGAATCTTCTGAGGAAGTTAATTTTCCCTAGCAGAGATTGCAACTCCCTTTTTGACACAGGTGCTTTCGTCTCCATTATGGCTTTGGTTTTGTTCTGGTTGATTTCGATTCCTTTCTTGTGGACCACAAAACCAAGAAAATCTCCAGCCTGCACAAAAAATGCACATTTAAGGGGATTCATCTTTAAGCCATGTTTTCTCATTCGCTCGAATGATTGGCTTAAATGATGCAAATGTGTTTCTACAGATATAGATTTGATGACTATATCGTCAATATACACCTGCATGAAGGTTTCAATGAAATCATGAAAAATTGAATTCATTGCCCTTTGATAAGTTGCCCCAGCATTCTTTAAACCAAAAGGCATCACCACCCATTTGTAGGTGCCTAAGGCTCCTGGGCAACGAAATGCTGTTTTTGCAACATCTTCTTCAGCAATGAAAATCTGGTTATACCCAGAGTATCCATCTAACATACTCAAGTATTCGAACCCTGCAGCAGAATCTACTAGCATTTCTGCCACGGGCATGGAATATTCATCCTTAGGGGTTGCAGTGTTTAAATCCCTAAAATCTATGCAAATTCTTAAAGAACCATTTTTCTTAATAACGGGTACTATGTTTGCTAACCATTCAACGTACCTTGTTGTTCTGATGAATTTGCAGCGCAGCAACCTTTCGATCTCAGTTTTAATTTTTGTGAGAACCGCTGGTGCAAACCTTCTGGGAGTTTGTTTGATGGGCCTCTTGCCATCTTTGATTGGCAGTCTGTGTTCGACCAATTCCCTCTTTAAACCAGGCATCTCATCATAATCCCATGCGAAGCAATCTTTGTTTTCTTTAAGGACTTCGATCACTTTCTTCTTGAGGCTTGGGCTAAGTTTAACACTTATGTAAGTTACTCTTTTCGTTTTCTCATCCCCTAAGTTGACTTCTTCGAGCGGATCCTGTGCCACCATTTTGACACCTGAGTTTATGGGGTCCCTTTCGAAGCCTAAGGGTTCTTTATCATAGATGGCATCCAACCTTTGATCCATCTCCAATTCTTTGATGGGTGAGCATTTCGAACCCTCCCCACTAACTTCGTTCGTCCTTATAGTTGATTTATTTATTTCAGCCTCTAAGGCCGCTTTTGATTCGTTCTCAGCCATATAGGCCGAAATCCTTTCGAAAAAGGTAGACTCAGTCATGGCTAAGGTTGTCGAAGTCCCAGCCTGCTGGCCGTTTTTGTATAGTGCTTTCGACTTCCTCTTCTTCACTGATTATTGTTCTATCCCAGTAAAGGCCATCATGGCGAAGGGTCATGTAGTAATGGGCGTTTCTAGTTTCATTAATCTCATCATTTGGAACACATGGAGCAATCTTTGCCAGATTTTTATCATAATCCCTTTTGTCAACTAAATTGACAGTTGACATAAAGTAACTCTGGTCTGCTTCGATGTTTTCCACGATTCCATCATCTCTCCACAGAACTAGTCGTTGATGCATAGACGAAGGAACTGCCCCCACGCCATGGATCCACTCTCTTCCCAGCAGCAGGTTATAGTTGGCCTTGGCCTCGATCACCATAAACATGGTGGGCCTGCAACTTGAGCCTATTGTCAATTCCAACTGGACCACCCCCAGTGTTTTGCCCACTTTTCCCTCATAATTGGACAGAACCATATTATGGGGCTTGATATCTCCTTCGCGGATCTCTAATCTTTTTAGCATGAAATGGGGTATCAAATTGACTGCAGCACCCCCATCCACTAGAACTTTGTTCACACCATGGATACCAACTTTCGCCCGAATGAAAAGTGGTTTGAGATGGTTCTTCATTGCAGGTTCTGGACGTTCGAAGAACGCATTTTGTTCCTCAACAGCCCCATTGTCCATCACGTAGTAGCAGACGGGCCTGTGTTTCATCAAATCTATGGTGTCTTCCTCCTCATATTCGTTGATTTCGGTTTCCTGCCCAAATTCGCAGGGAAGCACAGACACCACGTTACAGTTCAAGTTGAATGAAGACTCCCCCTCCGATTCGAAGTTATCTGTAATCATATCTTCGTCCTCTTCCGGACCTGGAGTGTATTCCTTTGGTTCATTGCATTGTTCTTCAGAGAAGAGCCTCCTATTAACTGGAGGTTTATCTTCAGTTTGATTTTTTGGTTTGTTGGTGCTAGATTCACCTTGTACTTTCGTTGAAGTATCCCCTTTGTTTGCCACAGCTTCTCTCTCAGCCTTTCGAATCCTTTGCTGTCTGCGCCACTGGGATCTTGACATGGGGTTCCTTCCTTTGTAATTCTCTAATCTCACTTCCTCCCTTTTTTGTGTGTTGAATTGCTTCCTGTATGTCACAGCATGGCGTGCATTTCGTTCAGCATTCCTCCATCTATCTTTGCCTTTGTCATTTCTGACTTGTAACCATCTATCGGTTGGCACTTCAGCAGGGATTTTGAAAGTCACTCTTCGAGCAGCTTTGGGGTGAGGGCTATCAGGCCTTCGCTGTTTGTGTCTGTTGTCGAAACGTGGGCCCATATGGGCAGTTTCTTGATGGTTCCAGCAAGGGGCGAAGGGAATCGTTTCGAAGGCCCTGGCCATGCTTTGGTCATACACATCAGAACACCTTGGGCAAATCAAGCACTTGGTTGCCCCTTTGTAGAAGCGAAAAACAAACTCCAGCAAACTCTCTCCAGCCTTGGGATAACACCTAAAAAGCTGGTTATCCTGGCGCCAATTGTTGCCAGTTCGAGCCCTCTGTACCCTTTCGAAATTCGCAACAATTCCTTGGTTGCAGAGGATGCTGCACCTAGGGCACAATATCATGCCTGAATCTCCTTTGTGGCATGTCATGAGATAATCTTTGAGACTAGCATCTCCAGTGTGATTATCCCCCATTCTGTACTTTTCTTTTTCTAAGTATTTTTCCACTTCCTCCATCTCAGAGCGGGGTCTTTCCATATCCACCATATTTATTTCCACATCCCCCTCTTTAGCTTCATCATCACCCCATCCTGTGGGCTTTATATCCTCCATCTGAACCTTCGAACTCTCTGGGGCAGAATATTTGACCAGATAGTCAAATTTTCCACTGGGTTCCCCTAGAGTGTCCCATATTTCCTTCTGAGGGGGAATTGGCTGCGTGATTTGGACTTTCTCCAATTCTAGCCTCAAGCCTTTAGTGACTTGTGTTAATCCTTCGTTTTGATTCCCTTGGCCTTCAGTAGCCTAGGTTTCTCCTGCAACAGCTACAGGTGTAGCAATCGAAGTCTCTGGCGTATTCTGGATGTCTTCAATGACCTCCTCGCTGACTTTGACCATCACCCAGTTTTCAACTTCAGTATCCTTCTCTTCTGTTAGAGCGTCGCTTCGATCAGTTTCCACCATGTTGACCTCTCCAATGCATGCAGGCTCGGAGTAGTTGGTGTCTGCGACGTCCAAAGGATCTTCGTCCACTTTCATCTTCACCTTATCAGCAAACTTTAGTCTGCCATCTTTGATCGCGTTTTGAATCAAGTCCCTGAAAAGAAAACATTGTGAGGTCTTGTGGCCTAGGAAACTATGATATTTGCAAAATCCCCTCTTCTTTCTCTGATCCAAAGGAGGTATTTTGACATTTGATGGCACAATTAGTTGGCCATCTTTGACAAGTAAGTCAAAAATTTCGTCACATTTAGTGACGTCGAAGGTATAAACCTTCTTTGGAAATTTGTCACTTTTCTCATTTTCAACAATATCTTTCCCTTTTGTGGGAACTAACATTTTGCAGGAGTAAGGCGGGGCCTGTTTTAATTCAGCGAGGTCGATTTCGACCTCTTCGAATTCGAATTCAGGATATTCTTCTACTTCCTCAGTCCCAACATAGGAAATCCTTTCTTTCTTGCTATTCTTAAAGACTCTGGCTTTTTCGGCCTTTAGTCTTTCGACCTGTCGAACCCTATCGGCTAACTGAGCCATATCCCTCAAATACTGAGTGTCTAGTTTCTTTCGAATAGAATAATCCAAGCCACCAGCGGCCATTTCGACTAACTCATGTTCAGGCACTACTGTGTAACACCTGGATTTCAACAGCCTAAATCTATTCAAATAATCATCTATGGGTTCGGTGAACTTTCTCTTAACACCGGGCAGTTCCTTCAAACTTATTTTCGATTGTCCCATGTAAAATTGTTCATGGAATAATCTCTCTAAGAGAGCCCAAGTGTCAATGGACCCAGGGGGCAAAGTGGTAAACCATGTGAAGGCGTTTTTTGTCAAGGAACTTGGGAAGTATTTGATCCTGAGATCTTCATTATTGGCTATATCTCCCGCTTCGGTTAGATATCTCGCTATGTGTTCGACTGTTGACTCATTGGTATCCCCAGCGAACTTTGTAAATTTAGGGACTTTATATCCCCTTGGTAAATCAGTATGCATTATACAATCCAATATAGGAGAAGCGTAATTTGGCCTCCTCATTCCTGTGTTGAGGCCATTCTGGGCCATGACCCTCTCTATCATGGTGGTTAGGTTGTTTTCTGCCAATATATTATCGTTTCGAATCCTATGAACGACGGCATCGGCATCTTGATTTCGACCAACCAAAACAACTCCCCTAGGTTGTTCTTCTCGAAATTCTGGGGCTTCTGGCCTTTCGACCCTTGCCCCCGGTTCCATAACTTCCCTTTGTGGACCCGGGATTATTGGGGCTTCTAACCTTGGTGCCCTGGCCCCTAAGTTAACTTCTTCTCTGGGTGGTCTATAAATTGGGTCGTTAGCAATTTGTTCTATAACAGGCATGTTTGTTCGAAATCCCGCCTGGTTCTGCCTACGCCTTTCTGAAGGAGCAAAGAAATCTGCTATTCGACTCATATTGTCAGCGTTTTCCCTGTTCGTCACAGTCACATTCAGCACTATTGGGGCGAATATTTCCTGCATGGTTTGCGCTAATACCCCTATCATATTATGGTTACTGTCATCCATCAATTGCCTAAAAGCCAACTGGTTATCTGTGGTTAGGATAAGCAATGTGCTATAACCCACTGACCCTTGGTTATTTGTCATACACTGATTCGCACCAGACCCAGACCCTAGTTGGGGAGATGAATTGGATGTGGAATTGTGTAAACCTGCCATAAAAGATGTTGGCATTCCATAGGAAGAATTTCTGATTCTATTCCCATCGAAATCGGGTGGTCTAGTTAATGGGGTGGCGAAATGGGATTGTGTCCCTGGTGGTGGAACGAACCCCCCAGGGTAGCCCATAGTTCCAGTATTTCCTAAGATCGAACTATTAGTTGATATGCCACTTGCTCCATTGGTGGCTATGTTACTGGTCGAAGATGCAACAGACTGTGCATTCGAAGGGATTACATTAGACGTTCCGCTCGAAATGGACGCGTTAGTGCCTGTTGCATGTGGGCCACTTTGGTCCCCTTGTTGATTGTCTGAATTAGACATTTTGTCCAAACGTTTTCTTCTGGATAAAGGTTGGTCGCTGTTGGTTATCTTACCACTTCTTAGGTTCATAAAACAGCAAACTTCTCAGGTTCCAACGTTTTTTGTAATGGTTACGTCTCGACAATTCTTAATTCTGATATCCAATTATTGGTCCCATCAGGTGTGCCAATTTGTTTCCAGTGATTTCTGGTAAACAACCGCTAGTCTTCCAAACTATCGAATAATCTTTCTTACTGTTATTCAATCCCTCTGGTAACTCACAGGATCGACTAGATTGATCCTAGGACTCCTTGGATATTAAGGTTACTCTCACAATCGAACAATTATTCATGGTTGATATGGTATAAGTGTTTGGCTTATTTCTATCTCTCTCTCTAAGAGTCTAAAGATGTAATCAAAATGTGTATGAGAATTAAGTTATACGAATAAATGCTAATTGTAATGCTGATTGTAAAGACATATAAAACTGCATGAAAATGAAGTAAATGGTTTCGATTTACAAAACGTTTAACATAAAAGGTTTCTGGAATGTAGAAGTTTAAAAATGTGAAGAAAGCGTTTAATGCAAGAAATTTGTAAATGATTTCAATTAAAAGTATGCGTTCGAAGGACGAGATTTGAATGTAAAGGTATGGAAAATGTGACAGTTTTCTGGAATATAAAGTGCTCGAAATATAAAGAAGATAATAAAATGTAAAACTTTGAGGCAAAGACTTCGAAATGAAAAGACTATAAATAAGAAAACTTGTAAATGTTGTTTGACAAAAAGAATAAAGGAAAGTACTGGAAATGGTAAAAGGTTTTCATTAAATCAGAAATACATGGTGCTATCATACATACATTTCTCTTGCATTCGTTTCCCTTGCCATGTGGTAGTTTGAATGTTATTGAGTATTTTGTATAATAGATATGACACCCTGAAATCCTAATACTAAGACTTCTATTTATACTAATTCGACCCTAACGGTCTCGCTATAGGAATATGCCACGTTTCGAACATGCAAGACAATGCTTCTTTCATCTTTCCACGTGTCCCCAAATGCTCCAACACATAACTTTCAAACTTTGAAAGTCCCGCTCCCATTTGAATTTTAAATGCTTTGGTGTTTCTCCGTTTCGAGCGTTCTTCCCAAACATAGCCTCGCTGTTGTTTCGAGACTCCTTTAGATAAGTTCCCATAATTGCCGCTCGAAGCTTCAAGCTTTGACACACTTATTCGAAACACTGCTTCTGCAACTTCGAAATATGGCGTTTAATTCCATTTCGATCAGAATATTTAACTCTTTTGGCTTCTAAATAACATTATCAAAATCTTCAGCCAACACAGGGTGACCATAAAGATGGTTGATGCATGCTCTACAAATCATGTTGAGGGACATGAATGACCTAGACGAGATTTGTCCCTCCTACATATACAGGAGTAATATCTATGGACCCCTTGATAAAATATGGTTGTAAAATGCATGGTCATGCTCAAATAAGTCAACATAAGATATTGGTCTTATTTGTTGTTATCAAGTATACTCGGAGATCAAGGAATATAATATTGGACTATATAAAGGTAACACATTCTATGTCCTATGTTCAATATGGATATAAGGGCAAAAGGATAATTGTACACATAATCATTATCATAAAAAGATTATGTTAGATCACTTGACATTCTCGTTACTTCAGTAATAATAATGTGTTGCTAGATATCACTTACTATTTATAATATTAAATATTATTGCCAACGTAACGAGAACCTATAAGGTCACACGCATATAATACTGACAATAGAACAAATGATTAAATTAAATATAACTTAATTTAATTAGATGTTAATTTTATTATTTAATAAATTAACACAAATATAATTTATCTCATTAAATAAATGAGAATGGACAGTTAATTAAGTTTAATACAATTTAATTTAATTAATATTTTATTTAATTTAATTTAAAAAGCTTAATTAAAAATAAATAATATTTATTTAATTAAAATAGTTTAATTAAATAAGATTGAGTTTATTTTGAAAAAGTCTAAAATAAGAGCATTAGAGTTTCAGCAGTTTTCTATAAATAGAGAAATTCTTTCCCTTGCAATCTTAATTGTCAATTTGTCAATCTCAGAAAACAGGTAACACCACGTTTTATTTTGTGCTCACGTGGACTACATAGAGACGTCAATATCTTCTGCCGTTTGTGATCAACGTTGAAGTTGTGATATATGTTAAAGTTGAATTGTGATAATTGTGAATTGCTTATTTAAGCAACTTCATTTTTTCGAGATATTATAATTTATGATATTTTGAGTTAACTCTATGATTCAATTAATCATATGTTTTATAAATATAAAACCTTTGTTAGATGTTGCTTTCACTTGGCAAATACACATTTGTTTTTAAAAATCCGATTTTAAAAGAAAAAAGTTTTGATAAATTGATTTTAGGAGAGTGGTCCATTCAACTCCCTTCTAAATCTTTCAAATCCAATATTCTCCTCCAACACAATAGACGTCAAGATACACAATTTCTTGAAATTTTATACCTCTCATATTGACAAACATTGATTTCAGCATTAAAATGTGTGTATGTACCACCTCCACCAAAATAGCCAAGCAACTAGGCATTTAAGAAGACTTTGCAAAAAATAATTTTTTGATTGTATTTTCTCTACGAGTGCTTCGAGTGTTGTTTTTGCATGTTAAATATTTCTTGAGCCTTAACAAATGATCCTATCCTAGCAGGGTTACTACTAAATTATGTTATTTATTTTTTACTAATAAGATTTTAAAGAAAAAATATCACGTGGTCTTGTGGATGTGCATCTCACTAATTTGACAGGAGAGAAATATTAGACAAATTTGAAAATAAAATTATTTTGTATTGCAAATTGTTGACAAGGTGAAAATTCACTTTTGACAAATTTGAAAATAAAATTATTTTGTATTGCAAATTATGAAAATTCACTTTTATTTTCACTTTTGACAAGGTGAAAATTATTTTTTATAGAGGTAATCGAAATCGAAATAAATTTTTCTTTTGATAAAAAAAGAAAAAATCTTTCAATTTCGATTATCTCTTTCATCCAAAATGATTTTTCTATAAATTATCAAATAATGACGATTCTTATTTTATTTCTTATATTTAATTATATTTTGTTGTTTGTGTAAACTAAATTTTTACGTTCAATATGTGTAGTGTGTAAGTGATCAATACTTCCTTAAGCACATATACAAATAAAACTTGGCTAGGCACACTCACAAAATTGAAAAATAAATAAATTAAAAATAATTTAGTTAAATCATTTCATATTATTTAATTTCTTTTTTATTTAAATTTATATATTTATGGGAGTGTGTCTAAATAGTACTTATTTGGGATTGTGCCCAAATAAGTATTTCTCCTAGGTAACTCTTTTTCTTGTAAAATAAAGTTGTAATGAAGTGAAAGGAAATCTTACATGGACAAAAGTTTAGATACAAAACTTAAACACAAACTCACAAAATAAAAAGATAGAAAATAAAAATAAAAATAATTGTATAATGTATATTTTTATAATATTTAAATGATATTTCTTTTAATTTTATTTATAAATAAAAGTCTTTTAAATTTTTTGAACTTAAATATAAATAAATATTCATAAATTTATGTGCATTCAATGTTTATATTACAAAATTATCTCTTCATTGATTACTTAATATTATTAGTGGGTAACAATTTAATTGAAAGTATATTAGTAATTAGATTATTTCTCTTACATGATATCAAGAAAAATAAATATACTTCTCTTTTAATAAACATAATTTTTTTTTTCTTCTTATAAATTAGGTTGGAGTAGTATATATTTTATGTGTATGCGACTTGTTGGGCATGTGAGGAAGGTAGCACTAAAAGAAAAAATAAAAGGACTAATGTGTATGTTTGGCTTTTTTACTTTAATAATTTAATAATTTGTCTTTATAGTAGACTTTGAGTTGAAGGGTACTTTAGAGAAAGCACAAGACGAGCGTGGAATCTTGAAGGACTCACAAGAAAGCAGTAAAGTCCGAAGAAGAGTGAGTACAATATCTTCCCACGCTCTTGACTTACCAGATCTCTCACACCTTCACTAGATCTTCTTCTTCCCATCCCTCACCCTAACCAAACACAATAATTGTTCATTTTTCATCAAATAAATAAATATAAAATATATATATATTTTTTAATGAGAAATAATGCTAGCTTCTGTTGTACCCGAAGCTGAACCAGAAGCTCTTTTTCATCTGCAATGGCAAATTCTTACAACACCATCATCCTTCTCATTTCATTCCTCTCATTTTCCTTCCTCTCCATTTCCATCTCAGGTAATCCACTCACTCATTTCAGCTTTTTCTATAATCCACGAAATAATCTATTATTTTTCTCTCGCAGGTGAAGCTCCATTCGTCGGCGTCAACATTGGAACCGACGTTGAAAACATGCCATCAACTTCCCACATAGTTTCATTTCTTCAGTTACAACAAATAACACACGTTCGTCTCTACGATGCAAACCCCGACATTCTTAAATCCTTGTCCGGAACCAAAATTCGTGTCATCATCAGTGTCCCTAACAACCAGCTTCTCGCTATTGGTTCTTCCAACACCACCGCAGCTTCATGGATCCAACGCAACGTCGTCGCTTATTACCCTCAAACATTAATCACCGGAATATCCGTCGGTGACGAGGTTCTTACCACTGTTGGTTCTTCCGCTCCTCTTCTTCTTCCTGCTATGGAGTCTCTTTACAATGCTCTTGTTTCTTCGAATCTTGATCAACTAATTAAAGTCTCTACTCCTCACGCTGCTTCCATTATTCTTGACCCCTTTCCACCTTCTCAGGCTTTTTTCAACCAAACCCTTGTTGATGTTCTTCTACCCATTCTTCAGTTTCTTTCCAACACGGAATCTCCTTTGATGATGAATCTTTATCCTTATTATGTTTTCATGCAGAGTAAAGGCGTTGTTCCTTTGGATAACGCGCTTTTTAAACCGGTTACTCCTAATAAGGAAATGGTGGATCCTAATACTTTGCTTCATTATACTAATGTGCTTGATGCCATGATTGATTCCGCTTATTTTTCTATGAAGAATCTTAATGTTACTGATGTTGTTGTTCTTGTTACTGAAACTGGTTGGCCTAGTATGGCTGATTCTAAAGAGCCTTATGCTACCAAAGATAATGCGGATACTTATAATTCGAATTTGATTAAGCATGTTTTTGATCACAGCGGGACTCCTTTGCATCCTGAAGCTACTTCTAGTGTTTTTATATATGAGCTTTTTAACGAGGATTTGAGGTCTCCGCCGGTTTCTGAGGCGAATTGGGGTCTTTTTTATGGGAACACCACTGCTGTTTATTTGCTTCATGTGTCTGGAATTGGGACTTTTTTGGCGAATGATACGACGAATCAGACCTACTGCATTGCTATGGATGGTTTTGATTCCAAGACGTTGCAGGCTGCGTTGGATTGGGCGTGTGGACCGGGAAGGGCTAATTGTTCGGATATTCAGCCTGGTGAGAGTTGCTATAAACCTAACAATGTTAAGAATCATGCCTCTTATGCTTTTGATAGCTATTACCAGAAAGAAGGCAAGTCTCCGGGGAGCTGTGATTTCAAAGGAGTTGCTATGATCACTACCACAGATCCCAGTAAGTTTCCTTCCTTCAATTTCATATTTTCCAAAATGGTGGAAGCTTGATGAATGCTAAACTAATATACACATTTGGAAAATTTGGGATTTCAATTCGATGCAGCATCAAATTTGACTTGATTCTTGCTCTTTGTGCTTCAAATCCTTGATGTTTTTTTTCCTAATTAGCTTACTTTAATGTTGTAAAGGGAAATAACTTGTGATTACTGTAACAAACTTGAGTGATGATTTTGAAAAGGGAAATAATTTAAAAGTAGAGAAGTATGGCAAAGTAATGTTATGTAATGATTCATGAAATGCATTTGTTTGTGTGTGGCACCCACTCAATAAAAAGGAGCTTTTGGTTTGGCTCTACTCTTGTTTTATGTGAAATTTGAAATGAAAAAAAGGAGACTAGGTATAGCACTGGCACCCACTCTCCATGAGTTGGATGTTTGCTTGTCATAGAGCACCTGTTTGTTTCTCCTCCTGACAGTTGCAAAGATTCTGGACCATGTTTCTAGATTACCTTCACATCAAGCACTAATCTCCGGATCTACGTTGTATGCAGTCACATGTCCCCGTGACTGTATGCAGTCAGCCACATCTGGAGACGGCCCAAATTCCTAACTTGGTAAAAATCAAAACGTGTAATGAAATCTTGACCGGTTGTGGCTGTTTCTCATCGGGTTGTTCAGATGTGCCGACTGCACACAATCCAAATCCTGAAAACCTTAATGTTCTTGCCTTACGACTTATTTAGTTTAGTACATTGTCTTGTAAGCATACTGACCCCAAATGCCTCTGCAGGTCACGGGAGCTGTGAATTTCCTGGAAGGTAAGAAACATTGATCTGCCTAGTGACCCTGTTGTTTTATTTATACTTAAAATGTGAATACTAAGAATTTTATCTAAGAGCGAGTCTTCATTTGATGTGATATTGCAGCAAGAACATAAGCAACAAGACAAAGGAAGTGGTGAATTCTACTCAATTAAGCAATGCAGGAGAGAAGTTAAGGTTCAGAACCATGAACAGCATCAAAATAAAGACAATTAACAACATTTTGCACATTTTCTTAACATGTCTCCCTGCTTTGTTGTTAGTCCTTTTATGAGATGCAAATAATTCAAATTTTTTTCCATGATGGAATTTTGTGTTAGAGTTAAGGATAACTCTGTAGGTCTAATCTTAGACTTAGTGCATATGATAGATGCTATGCTTCCCTTTTCAATAATGAAGTGGTGTGAATAAATTTTCACAGGGACCTTGTAATTAACGTATGTATTTGTTGAAATTACATTTGTTAATTAATTTGTTTAGTGACCATCATCATAATGTAATGTATCACACAGCTCTGGGAAATGCAATTTTTGTGATGTTCTGATTTAGTCTAAAAATGGCAACATATGTTTGTATATAATTGGACTTCTATATACTCAACATTTTAATCCTTAATATGATAGTACAGTTGTAGCATTTTATGAAGCAATATTGTTGACAACAACATCTTAGTGTATTTGTGAATCTCAAGAATCTTAATTAGAGCTCTTTAATTCATTCATGCATATGGAGTCATTTGGTTAACACCAATAAATCAATGATTAAAATTTTACCAATAGTAGTAAAGTAGCATCATTAGACCACATAAGCACAATACATGTGCTTTACTTCACCAATAGTGGAGCAGTCACAAACATGGTAATTGGATCTTATCAAAATACTAATTATGAAAGATATTCTTGAAATTAGCATTGTTAAGCTTAGTTTCATAAAGAAAAGTAGTGTTTTTTATTTTTATTTTTTATGATAAGAAAAGTAGTCTCATGATAATGGATATTGAGAAATTTTTTCATGGCTCTTGCTGTTCTTGAGTTTTTCGACCCTCAACAGTTTTTTTAGTTAAAGATCTTCATTTCTCTCGGTCGACCCTTTGAGAGGTGCCCGACGTTTGCTTTATAATCTTGTTGGAATGTCTTTAACGCATTTCTTTTTGTTGTTATGAATGAATCTGTTGTTTTTGGATTTTTAATAAAATAAAATATATTTTTGATGTTTTTTAAATATTATCAAAGTATACACATAAATCAAGTAGCATGTAAAAAAAATTAAGTAAAAAAGAATAGATTTGTTCATCTAAAATCAAAGTTGAAGAAATTTTTTTTGAAAAAAGTGGCTAAACAAGTAATGAAAAGAAAATATTTTTGGAAAAAAGTCTCAGGAAATCAATTTTCAGAAATTGGGGAAACTAGTTTCCCTTGCGAAATCTGCTTGACAGAGGCGTTGGAAGGTAAAAATCAGTTATGGAAACCGGTTTCCTCATTTCAGGAAACCAGTTTCTGTAATGAAAAATCCAGAAACAAACAAAATTTAGCCTTGGAAACCGGTTACCCTATTTTGGGAAACCGATTTCTGCTTCGAAAAATCAATTTTTTTAGTTTTTTAGCAACACAAACCTCAAGCTCAAACTTTCAAAAATGGTAACTGATCTTACTAGTTGATAAGAATCTGGCCGGATGATGATCTTCAGACGGGCTAGAAAGTCGAGGAGGGAAAAATGGGTTGTACCTGCAAGACACTCTGACGATCAAATAAGTGTGAGAGCAAAAAGAGATACAAGCAAAGTATTAGAGTTTTAGTGATGAATAATCGATAAATCGATTCCTGGTCCTCACATGAATGAGGGTTTATATAGTTCCCCCGACGCTTGGCCATTGGTCCCTATTTTTGGATCTAGATATGCGGGTCCGCAAAAATAAGTAACTGTCAGGACTTGGTTAAATCGGACAGGTGTGCCCGCAACTATTCGTTAGTTCCGAGGAGGAGGTAGGTTACGGGCAGCAGTCTAGTCGATTCCTAGTTGTCTGGCCGACTTGAGATCAGATAGACTGAGAGGCTCTCGTCGATTGTCATAGGTCAATGCTGGTCCAGGAGGACAAACGATCGATGGTGCCCGATAGAGGGCGGGGGAGCTCGGGTCATGGTCGCACGGGCCGTACTGAAGGAGGAGGTCAGACTGGGCCACTCTAACTATTGGGCAAGTCCAGAACAGTAGCCCTCAAGTCGTTGCTTTTGGGCACATGAGTGATAACTTTAACACCTACTGTAGAATGAGGTGCTTCTTACGGGGAGCGTGAGCATCACACGTTCTGCCTTTCTCACGGGGAGATGATTAGTTGGTCGTTTGAGCTTCGAAAATTGAAGAGGTGGTGTGTTTTGGGTAGTATGCTGACGCAGTGACGCAATGAGGGGCTAGGGTGCGATGATGACGATCCTACGGTTCCCTAGGCGTGTGTGTCTCACGCGCGGGCAAGTTTAGCTATAAATATGAGAGGAGTAGGACATTTTGCATTTTTTGTTCTTCTCTCACATTACTCGTTATTGCTCACCTGTCGACCGCCACTGTTTCCTGAAGACTAACTGTTCGCCGTTGTTCCTTTGAATTTCCTTCCTTCTTTAATTGGTAAGATTCCAGATTTTCATTGTTATTTAGTTGTTGTAGCATAGATTTTCACGTTTTTCTTCTTAGAAATGCATGCGGTTAGGCTTAGGATCCTGTCTGTTAGGGTGTTCTTGGGGAGTGTTGGTGGTAGACGGTGGTTCTGTAGTTTAGAATCGCCGGAGCCGCCGTGGATCCTCCCCAGATTTTTTCACGACGTGTCGTAGATGGTCCTTGAGGATTTAGGTCATTTTGCTGACTGGAGTTCGCCTAGTTAGGGAAAGTGGTTGTTCGTTTAGAGATGCCCGTCTCGAATAAGTATCTCAATTGCATCTTTGAGGTGGATGCAATCGTTAGTGTCGTTCTCGTGGCTCTTGTGGAACATGTAATATTTGCTCTTATCTGTCCCAAGCTTGGAGGATGTTTGGCAAGGAAAGCGCACCCTAGCTTGCTTGAATTCTGAATTGGCGCATTCTGTTAAAATACACTCTCGAGAGGTATTGAGGGGGTGTAGTCGTGAAAACGACCAGATGGCCCCTTGTAATCTTAGGAGTCTCAGGATTTGTCTTCCCGCTTCTTCTTTCCCCCCCCCCCCCCTCCGACGGGATGTCGAGGGCTCGTCGCTTTTCGAGGATTTGGCATTCTCCTTGTGTCGTGAGTCCCTTGCATTATTGGTTGCATCCTTCTCTTCATACTGAATGTACGCTTGGGCTTTAAGTAGGAGGGATTCGATCCTAGGCAGAGTCTCGATGCCAACAACTTTGGCAAAGTCGCTGCGGGGATAGAGCCCGCGCTCAAAGAAATATTTTTTCATGTCGTCGATCGTTGAGACCTACACGGCTTCATTGTTGAAGCCATTAATGTAAGATCGACGAGACTCATCTCTTCCTTGGAGGATTGCTTCTAGTGATGCTTCCGACTTAGGATGTCGACGAGAGGTAGTGAAATACCTTGAGAACATCTTTCTAAGCTGTTTCCAGAAGGTAATGGATTTGTCTGGGAGGCTTTTGTACCAGGACATGGCACCTTTCTTCAGGGTAGTTGGGAACAGTCTGCACTTGATGACGCCCATCACTCCTTGGTAGTCGAGGAAGACGTCGATATTCTCTATGTGTTCATCAGGATCAGTTGTACTATCATATGTTTCGAACGAGGGTGGCTTCTCTAGGACGATCGGGAGCTAGGCATCTATAACCTCTCTTGATAACGGGCCGCGGGGCTCGTTATCGTCGCTTCCTTCGGGAGATGATGACGGGGAGTGATGGTTCCTTCCCCATCGGACATCGTTGTCTCGCTGATGGGAGGGGCTTCTCTGCAACTGCCTTTGTTTGGGCGACGATGATCGGCCGCGTCGACCCAGCGATCACTCTTTGTCTTCTTGGAAGATGGAGAGCCTTGATCTTTCTTGAGTGGTGTGCGGTCGCGTTTCTTGAGGAAAGAAACATTGTGCTTCTCCTTTCTTAGTGGACGGCCACGCCTAGGTGGGGATATTGTTGGGGGAGTCATGTCGTCGGTGCCTCCGGGGAGGAGACTTTGATTGTTTCTTCTCCCAGGCCCCTATCTTATTGCTTTGTTGCAGGACAAGGGCGTTAGTCTAGTTGAGGCAGCGAGCAATGCTGCCATGGCCGGGTCGATATTCCGAGGAATGAGAACTGGTCGCAAAATCGCCGGCAGTTCCTCGGTAGGGTTCTTGGGACACTGCTCGTCCGAAAACTAATGCTCGTCGCATTGGGCGTCAATTGAATATAGGGATGCAGTCTGTCCGTCTCTGACGTCGAAATCGTACTCGAGGTAAGGATGTTCCTTTGGTCTTGTAGACCGGGGAAAACACAGTCTTTTCAGAGAGGTGATGATCATCATGGTCAACCATGATTGAAGGATTGGAGGTATCTTTGGTCTTCAGATTTTGGGGAAAGAAAAACGGGAAAGATGGTTTCCCACAGACGACGCCACTGATCTTCCCGGTTGATGAGAACCTGCTAGTGGGTCGATGGGTGATATCTGACTTGCTGGAAAGTTGAGGAAAAAAAACAGAAGTTGTACCTACAAGACACTCTGACGATCAAGTAAGAATGAGTGCAAAGAGATACAAGCAAAATATTAGAGTTTAAAGTTTAAATATTGGATACCTGACCCTTACATGTGTGAGGGTTTATATAATGCTCCTGGCGCTTGACCATTGGTTCCTATTTTTGGACCTAGATCTGCGGGTCCGTAAAAATATGTAACTGCCAGGACTCGGTCAAAACGGACAAACGTGCCCGTAACTAGCCATTTGTTTCGAGGAGGAGACGAATTACAGACAGAGTGGCATTCTGGACGTTTTCTGGTCGCCTGCCCGACTCGTGTCGGCCAGACAGAGAGATAGCTGCTGACTTGGTCAGGTGTGCGTATCGAACATCGTTGGTCGAACTTCTTGGAGCGTGGTCGGCCAGAGATATTGAGACAATGTTTTGGGCCATGCCATGGATAGAAGCGGATTGAATCAATTCTAACTATTAGATCAGTATATATATATATATATATATATATATATATATATATATATATATATATATATATATATATATATATATATATATATATATATATATATATATATATATATATATATATGAGAATGTGAAAATGTAATAACAACCACTAAATTTATATTTAATGGTTAAGATTAAAAGATATTTTAAAATCTGATTAATAATTTTTTTTTATTAATAATATATAATTTAGTGAAAGTTTTTTATGAAAATGTATTTATTATACGAGAATAAAAAGAATAAATATCAACCACTACATTGTGGATATGATTAAAAGTTTCGTCAATTGGCATCACGCGACCCTTTCCATCACACGTTTCACAGAGTCATCATTATAAAAAACAAAAAAATCTGTAATAAAACACTCATAGTTATATGGATTCTTATATGATTCAAAATCTATTGAGAATAATACTATCCGTTTTGGTGAATTTGACATGGAGTTCAAATCTGGATTAATTATAATAGGTTTGGAAAAAAATTGATAATCCAAATTTTATTTAATTATATAAGGGTTTAAAATAATAGGATATGCATTTTAATTGTGTAAACCATGTAGCTACCATGTGAAGGTTGATGTGCTTTGAATGGAGAATGACAGTAATTTCTCTTTATCTGAACCAATCATATGCATGCATTTAAATAATTGTGGCCATGCTTTTGTTAACTAATGTTCTCTCACTGTCAAATTTAAAACAGTCATCCAATACATTTCCATCACAATCAAAAATGAGTTTACTTGTTTCTAGTTTTGTCCATCTATTAACAATGTAATGGATTGGAATTTCATTAAAACCTTTCCCTTTTAATACAAAAGGTATATGTCGGTATGGCATGTCTTCAGAGTCAAACATTTTGCATGAGCAAAATAAGCAATGTGATTAGAAAGATGATACACAACTTTTCTATATTTGCTCACTTTGGCTCAAGTATAGAAAATATTAAATTCTCAACTTTATTTTTCATTTCTTCAATTCCACAATCCACACATGCACTCCATACCTTCCTCTGAAATATGTAAAAAATTTCATGAGTATAAACTTCTTTATTGTGCATTTCCAAATCCATATTCATCTTTAACTCTTGATTAGAGTGAAGT
Source organism: Vicia faba (assembly GCA_948472305.1). Classification (NCBI taxonomy): domain Eukaryota; kingdom Viridiplantae; phylum Streptophyta; class Magnoliopsida; order Fabales; family Fabaceae; genus Vicia; species Vicia faba. The sequence goes on along the minus strand of OX451739.1, from coordinate 1,576,599,858 downwards.
ATGTCATTATCTGCAAGTAGTTCTTTGTGCCTCAGAGCTTCTAATGCGGTATCAAATCACATCCAAAATTCCACTAAAGTAAGATTCTTGTTCAAGTAGTTACCAAAGAATGAATTCTTACTCTCTGATCTTGAAGTTGTTCTCAAAATTCCAACCATAAAAATATCTTTAAATTAAGCCGATATCCACATGCTTCTAAGATCATACATTTTAGAAAGCCAATCATTTTCTTCTAACTTGAAATCACTAATAATATTCTTCCATTTTAATTCAAATTCTTCCGAGGACTCTGAATTCCAAATACATGATTCGAGCTGATTATTAAAATCTACATTCGAATTTAAGAAACCACCCACTTTTTCTGAAAGTTTTTTTAGAACGTGCCACATACAGAACCTATGAGAAGACCCAATAAAAACCTCTTCCATTGCATTCTTCATAGCCTGGTCTTGATCTATTACTATCACAACAAATTTATGTCCTCCCATTGCTTTCAAAAATGCCTCAAACAACCATATAAATGACTCCTCTTTTTCATCGGTTAATAATGCAGTCCCAAAAGTTATGCTTTGACGATGATGATTTATGCCGGTAAATGGGGCAAAAATCATGGAATACTTGTTTGTACGGTAGGTTGTGTCAATGAAATTACCTCTCCAAACAAAGAATAATTTTTGCGACAAATTCCATCAGCCTAGAACACACATTCTAGTTTGCCTTCATTTTCAACCACATAAACATAGAAAAATGACGAATTCTGTTAAAATATTAAATTAGATTTGTTAAAATATTAGATTAAATTAGATTTGATTAGATTTAATATTTAAATATAATCCAAGTTGTGTATACTCAAGCTCAATTAGGGTTGTATATAAATAGTCATAGTCTGTATTGTTATTTGTACGATTCAATAATATACACTACAAAATAACTTGTGTTTTGACACGTGAAAGCCACGTCGCTAACACCCAAATTACACCACTATTCAAATTTTGCCACCTTAAGAAACACGTCGCTATATAGCGCGTGGCGATCTTGTTGCGGCGTGAAAAGCATGTCACAAAGTTGCCACGTGAAATTCACGCCGCAACAGACTGTATAGGATGAAAGTGTGCAGAGCAGAGCAGAGCAGAGTAGTTCACATTTATATTTACGTTTGCTGTTGCAGCGTGTTTTTCACGTCACTAATTAGTGACATGAAAAACACGCCGCAACTTGTTTTAAAAAAAAAAAATATTTTGTGTTTTAAATATATTAATTCTGTTTTAATAATTAATATTATTTTTTATTTTATTAAATTTATAAATTAAATATTATAATTTATTTATTATACACAATATTATAAATCAAATTATCAAAAACAAAACTAAATATATCTAAATTTATACTTAATATTATAAATTTAATAAACTCAAATTTAAATTTATAATATTTTTAAATATACAATATGATTATAAATTTATATTACACAAATAAAAAACTAAATACAAAATAAAAATAAAACTAAGCAGAATCATTAGAGTCGTCGGAAAAGTCGGGAAGAAAGTCATCATTATTTTGGTGGTTATTATTTTGGCCACCACTGTTGGGATTTATACCAAATGCTTGCATAAATTGTCGCATTTGCTCCTCCATATCAGCTTGCCTCTTCGCCATTGCCTCAATTTGTCTATTATGTTCACCCCTCATTGCCTCCATTTGGGCATCCGTTTGGGCCTTCAATGCCGCCTCACGATCTTCGGACTCGCGTCTAGCCAATTGTCTTACCAGTTCTAACTGATCTGGTGTCAAATTTGTTTGACGTGACCCTCCTTCACCGTCTGCAGCTCTCTGATACAGATTTCTATCCCCACTCCTCAAGGTGCCCGCCAAATTTCCACCACCAAAAAAACACCCGTTAGGCCCCTTTCCCCCAACAACTTGACTCCAAATATAGAAATCCACATCTGGATGAACCGGTTTTTCTGGAGGAGGCGTATACTGAGGATTATGGGTCAGAAATTCTACAAGCAACGCCTGATAATCCTCTTACACATACAATAAAAAAATCAAGTTAAATTTATAAGTAACATTAATGAAATTAAATGAAATAAAAATAATAATAAAAAACAAATAGCCACGTGATTGTAACGCCACAACTTATCAGTTGCCACTCAATTTTCACGCCACAACATGTCACTTGCTACATGAAAATCACGTCACAAAATTGCTTTAAAAAAATATAAACATAAATTTACTTACCAGGGCTTTTTTTGTGCGCTCGTCAATAAATCCTCCCGATTTCTTTGTCCGAGTTTCTTTAACCAGCTCAGTCATCAATGGTTGTCTCCTCAAACGCTTAGCCTAAATAAAAAAAATTAACTTAAATTAATAATATGTTATAAATCCAAATATGACCTTAAAAAGTGGTAATAATTATCATGCGTCGAGCATGCTCAGCAGTACTAATACTTCCAACAGCATTAAGGCAACCCCCTTTTTCCGATGCCCTCATCTTCTTTGCAGTTTCAGATTTAGCCTTAAATTCATCTGATTCCCAATACTTAAGAAGTTGTTCAAAAACTTCTTTGCCTATCCATTTGGGACGAATGCCCAAAAGGTGCCAATTCTCTCTAACACGTCGTAGCATGTCAGAAAGTCGTCTTGAACTCCTGCCAAAATATTTTTTTTTACTTTGTTATGGTTAAGGGGATCCCAAACACATTTCGCGTGCAATATTGTATGACATTAAAATAAATAGTTAGATAAATTATAACAATAATGAAAAGGTCATTTAAATAAAAATAACTTAAGAAATAAATTAATTATACCTGAAATTGCTTGAACCATTCTTCTTTATCGGAAACTTCTCTAAAACTCTTCAAAATTTTTGTATAATTCTGCTGAATTATATAATTGATAACCTTAGCAGCAGTCCGACTCGGCCCAAAACTAAAACAACAATAATTGAATTAACATAATTAATTATATAAAGTTATATTAAAAATGGAAATGTGTACTTATAAATAAAAATCAATAAATAAGAAACTTACGAGTTCCCTTCAGGCCATATCCAAAATCTCCCATCAATGGTATGAATCTCACTCGGATCATCATCCCCTCGAAGATCTCTCCCATCTATTTGATCATCATCCACACCAAGATCGTCATCATTCGACTCTGTGTGGGATGTGGGGGTGCGACCAGTCTGTGTGGGTCGTGAAGAGGTGGATCCTCCAGGCTGCTGGACGGATGGGGGCATCTGTGTAGGAAGTGGGGTGCTGGATCCTCCAGGCTGCTGCACGAATGAGGGCATCTGTGTGGGAAATGGAAAAATGTGCTGGAAGGATGAGGGCACCTGTGTCTGCTGGAAGGATGGCACCTGTGTCTACTGGAAGGATGAGGGCACCTGTGTCTGCTAGAATGGTAAACCAGGTGGGGCCCCAGATGGACTAATAAAACATGTACTCCCAGATGGGAACTGAAGAGGACTCTGAGATGATAGTAATGGAGTAAATGGCATAGTACTTTCCATGGACATATGATGAACCTGACTCTGCAGGGGAGGACACGTGGCTGAGTGAGGTGACTGGCATACTACTACCCTTGGACGCCTGGGCTTCCTACCACTATCACTAGGACCTTTACCCTTATTATCTTTGGGTGGCATTTTTACCTAATTAAAGAAAATACAAGTTAACATATACATATTCTCATGAATACATATTCATTAAATCATTCAATAAATGGTTCGTTGAGTAAAATTACAAGACACAATTCTCATGAATACATATTCATTAAATCATTCAATAAATGGTTCGTTAAGTAAAATTACAAGACACAATTCTCATGAATATAGGTTCACTATTCTAAATCGTCATGCTCGTCATCCATTTCATCATCGTCATCTGATGTGATACTATCCTCAGATCCAGAATCTTCATGATCTTCATCCTCATCAACTTGATTCCCCTCAACCATTGTATTAGACAAACTTGTAGTGTGTTCATCTGGAATCACATCATTAACTTCAACTTCATCAACTTGGTAAGCAACATCCTCCACTAGATCGTCAGTTTCAATATGACCCAATGGTTTTGTTTTTATTACAACACAACACCGTCGTTTACGTGGCACAAATGAAGGATAAGGAACATAATAAACTTGCCTAACAATATTTGACATTATGAAAGGGTCGTACTCTTTGTACCTCTGGTCCATTTGAATCTCAACAGTACCATATGTCTTATCTATTTTTGTACCTCTAGTTGGATCATACCATTCACAATAAAAAAAGACAACTTTATTTTCCGAGTCCAAGTAATTGTATACTAACTCGTAGATATGTTTAACAAAACCATAGAAGTCATCTTCACCACCATCTGTAACTCCTTTCACAAATACGCCACTGTTTATGGTTTTTTTCCCTTCAGTCCATTCATGAGTGTGAAATTTATATCCGTTCATGAAGTATGTGTGCCATTTGTTTGCACTTTGACGAGGTCCATTAGACAAGTTTCTCAAATGGAGTATATCTGGAGTCGGTGCAACAACCCTATACAATTTCTCCTTGAACCATGTTGGAAATTGGGCATGAATGACACCAGATGTTGATTGTACACCGGTACTATCAAAATAAGCATTGTTAAATTCCCTAAAAAGAAACACACTATAAGTTTCAAGGTAATCAATTTTATATTCACACTGTAAAGAAAATTAAGAAGTTGGATTATACTTACTCAAGATATGGTTTAACTTCAATGCAGTTGATCAAGACATGAACATGTGCAGATTGCATTTCTTGTTGGGTCAACCAATGCTCACCCTTCTTTCCAGAGGAACGACCTAGAAGCCCGAAGACTGATAAGGTGTACTGACTTCTTTCGATAACATTTACAGGATTCCTTATGATTCTTGGAGTTAACATCAAGTGCTTGAAATAGTGACTGCAAAAATGTGAAGTTTCTCGATGCAAGTAATGTGCACATATTGATCCTTCAACTCTAGCTTTATTTTTCACTGATCGCTTTGAATCACCCATGAACCTTTCAAACGGATACATCCACCTATATTGAACAGGTCCTCCTAGATAAGCCTCATATGCAAGATGCACAGGTAGATGTTCCATGGAGTCAAAAAAACCAGGAGGAAATACTTGTTCCAACTTACAGAGAATGACTGGAATATTTTGGTCCAACTTAATGATGTCATCCACTCTTAAAGCCGACGCACAAATATCTCTAAAAAATTGACTAATTTCAGTGAGTGGATTAAGCACATGTTTGGGTAGAGAACCGAACGCAATTGGTAGCAATTGTTCCATAAAAACATGGCAATCATGACTTTTCATACCATGCAACTTCCCAGTGTTAGCATCAGCACACCTTGCTAAATTTGAAGAATACCCGTCGGGCATTCTCAAACCTTTTAACCATCCACAAACCTTGCTAAATTTGAAGAATAAACGGTTGACTACTTGAAGCATCTGTGTTGCTAGTCTCTGGTACATTACTCGGCAGTGTTTCACCATGATACGTCCAAACCCAATAATTTTCAATGAAACATTTCCTATGCAAATGACGTGTTATTTCCTCTGGGTCACTAATTATATATCTACATCCACATTTAAGACAAGGACACCTAACTCCTCCTTCACTTCGACAACGTTCCTGGGCAAACGTCCACGCGATAAAACCATTAACTCCGTCTATAAAATTGGGTTTAAGTGTGCGTCTTCCTGGATATAGTCTATCGTACATCCAACTACGATAATACATATAATATTCCATTTACTGCAAATTTATATAATCAAAACCTATTTAATTAGAAATATTAATTAATCAACTTAATAATAATCCTAAACATATACAATTAAAGATAAATATATGCTTTCAAAAATATTTATAAACTCCTAAAAATATTTATTTATTTTTAAACAATTAAAATTTAATTTAAACACCTAAATTTTATAAACTCCTAAAAATTTAAAAACTTATTAAACTCCTAAAAATTTAATTTAAACACTTAAAATTTATAAACTCCTAAAAATATTTAGTTATTTTTAAACACTTAAAATTTAATTTAAACACCTAAATTTTATAAACTCCTAAAAATTTAAAAACTTAAACTCCTAAAAATTTAATTTAAACACTTAAAATTTATAAACTCCAAAAAATATTTATTTATTTTTAAACACTTAAAATTTAATTTAAACACCTAAATTTTATAAACTCCTAAAAATTTAAAAACTTATTAAACTCCTAAAAAATTAATTTAAACACTAAAAATTTATAAACTCCTAAAAAAATAAAAACTTAAACTCCTAAAATAATTAAACTCATTCATCACAAATTAATAATTAATAATTATTATAAACTAAATAATTAAACCTAACATTTAACTCAAATACAGAAAATATATATAACCCAAATTCAACAATTTTAACCCAATGCAAATTCATGAAATTCAGAAAATATATATAACCTAAAAATTAATCAAATTCAGAAAATATACTAATTTCAAAAAAAAAATTCAAGACATACCTTTTATCTTGTAACTCCTTCAATCTTCTTGTCCCTTCTTGCAATCTATACTTCTATCAATATTCTCCTTCTCTATTCAAAGAAAAATTGAAAAAAAAATATACTCAAATAACACATAAAAAGCTGTTAACAAAGTATAAATAACAATGAATTGAAATTACCTTACAACCAATGTATGGAGATGGTAGGAATTTAAGTGTGGAGAAGAAAAAAATTTGGAGAAGAAAATGGGTATGGAGGAATAGGGAAGGTTGAAGAAGAAGTATAACAAAGTGAAACGCTACTGTGTGTTGTGGAGCGTTTTGATAAATCAGATAAAGCAAGTAGCGACGTGAAAATCACGCTGCAACGTTGCCACGTGATTTTCACGTCACAACAATCATACAATTGTTTTCTCTTCCTTCAAAACTTGAACACGCCAATGTTGGAAGTTGTGATTAATTTAATTTTTATGATATTTTAATTAGCGACGTGAATCCCACGTCGCAACTTTTTTTAACACAAAAAAAAACCTGACACACTTAATGCTTCTTTATTATATTATTAAAACACGTTGCCACATGATTTTCACGTCGCAACTGGCTTTATTTAGCCACATGAAAATCACGTGGCAAATTCACGTGGCTGGGTAAGCATTTTCTTGTAGTGATAAGTCCTTATTTTCTTTATTATTCTCTCTTTGTCTCCTCACTAAAGTGCCTCACGCACTAAAAAATTGGTATCCAGAGCTTCTGGTTATTGTTCTTGATCGAGTTTTCAAGAATTTCACGTCAGAGATCGTGTTTCTAGGGCAAGTAAATCAACCGTTGTAAAGATGGCTAGTGATAAGGGCATTCCAAATTCTCTTCCATTACTTGACGGTAAGAATTGGATCCGATGGAAAAAATAGATGCAATCTTTGGTTGGCTTCCATGAAACCCTAAAAGTGGTTACCGACGATGTTCCTGCGTTGGCTGCAAATGCAACCGACGAACAGAAAAAAGCCGACAATGAAGTCAAGAAGAAATATTACAAGGCAGCTTATTGCATTCAGACGACGGTCGATGCTGCTAATTTCGTCAGAATCTCTCATGCTGAAACGGCGAAAGAGGCATGAGATATTATGGTGAAGTATTACGAAGGAGGTGAGAAAGTCAAGATTGTCAAGTTAGAAACCTTGCATCGACAATATGAGTTGTTGTCGACGGAAGAAGATGAAAAAGTTGTAGAATATGTGTTGAAGGTTCAAAAACTCGTCTATCTCATGAAGGGTTATGGTGAAACTATAATTGATAAGATGATAGTTGAGAAGGTAATGAGAATGTTGACTTCTCACTTTTATCACGTTATTATAACTATTCAAGAATCCAACAATCTTGAAAGCACTAAAGTGGAATATTTGGTTGGTTCGTTGGAGGCGCATGAGATGAGGATTGTTGAAAGGAAAAGAGTGCAAGACTCGATACAAGCTCTGCAAGCTCAGTCATGGAAAAAGGATGGTGGTTCCAAAAAATTCAAAGGCAAGTTTGACAAGACTCGGGACAAGAAGTCTTGGTCGAAACCTCACAAACAACAAGTCGAAGATGGAGCTTCTGAATCCTCGAAAGGAAGAGGAGGAAATTATCGAAAGGGAAAAGAAGATAAAAAAGGTGTTCAATACTATAACTGTGAAAAGTGAGGTCATGTAGCCAAGAATTGTTGGTATATAAAAGACAAGGGATCTACAAGCAAGGACGAAGGAGCGAACCTTGCACGCCAAGATTCAGATGATTCTGAAGGTGGTATGACAGTTATGGCTGCAGTTGCAGATAGCCATATCGAATCCAAAATCTGGTTTCTCGACTCAGGCTACTCGAACCACATGACTGGTCGAAAAGAGTGGTTGGAAAATTTTGACGAGTCGAAGAAGAGCAAGGTAAAACTTGCTGATAATAGTTCGTTGCAAGCAGAAGGTACTGGAAATATAGTCTTTCAAATGAGTAATGGAGGGAAAGCTATGATAAAAGATGTACTTTATGTAACTGGAATAAAGTGCAACTTGCTAAGTGTTGGAGAACTAGTCGAAAAAGGTTTCTCAGTTGTCATGAAAGATGGAGTTTTGAAATTGTTCGACACCAAGAACAATTTGGTCTTAAAATCTCCGTTATCGAAGAACAGGACATTTAAGACTATGATCAGTTCGACTGATGTTCAATGTTTGAAAACTATTGTTGAGCACAAGGATGATTGGTTGTGGCATTTGAGGTTTGAACATTTGAATTTTAGATCACTCAATCAACTGATTACTCAAGATATGTTTACTAGAATTCCAAGTCTCAAGATGCCTGAAAAACTTTGTGAAAGTTGTTTAGTAGGAAAGCAATCTAGAAATTCTTTCGTTTAGACTATGTCAATGAGATCATCTTACATACTCGAAGTGGTACATTCAGATGTATGTGGTCCATTCGAAGAACATACAATTGGTGGAAACAAATATTTTGTTTCGTTTATCGATGAGTTTAGTCGAAAGTTGTGAATCTATGTGATCAAATGAAAGGACAGAGTATTTGAAATCTTTAAGAGATTCAATATACTTGTCGAAAACCAGAGTGAGAAGAAGATCAAAGTTCTACGAACAGATGGAGGTGGAGAATACACATCTAAGATGTTTGAAGATTTCTGTGCAGAACACGGTGTTAATCATGAGGTAACTGCTCCTTATACACCTCAACATAATGGAATTGCTGAAAGAAGAAATATAATCATATTAGATATGGCGAGATGTATGCTGAAGAAAAAGAATTTGCCAAAGTCTTTATGGGGAGAAGTTGTTTCCACTGCACTTTATATTTTGAATATGTGTCCTAGCAAGATATTGAAGAACAAAGTTCCTAAAAAAGTATGGAGTGGAAAACGACCATTAGTGAGTCATTTGAAGGTGTTTGACTCTATGTGTTACAAGCATATTCCTGATGCAAGAAGAAGGAAGCTTGATGACAAAAGTGAACCTATAATTCTGGTAGGATATCATAAAACTGGTGCATACAGACTATTCAACCCAGTTAATGAGGAGATTGTGTTGAGTCGAGATATTATTATTAATGAAAATTTTGTCTGGGATTGGAATTCTAGCAATTGAAATTCTGGCAGCAGATACTCAATGTCACAGTGAATGTTATGACACCGTATCTGACTTTCTATAAGACAGTAAATAAAAACAGTAAAGAACACAGTCAATTGTTTACCCAGTTCAGTGTGAAACAACACCTACTCTGGGGGCTACCAAGCCAGGGAGGAAATCCACTATAAGAGATATTAATTCAGGAATAAACCAACCAGTTTATCTCCTTCACTTAAGACCTACCCAATGCAACTTCAATCTAAGTTCAACTTAAACCTGAGTTCCTACTCACTCCCCCTCAATCACAACAATGATACTTAAAACAATTTGACTAATGAAATAATGAAGACACTCTTCAGAATATATACTTGATTATGCTTCACAACTTTTTAATCAAGTAACACAAACACTCGTGCTTCACAGCTTTGAGTGATACATAAATCTAACTTGACTTTGCTTCACAGCTTTAGTCAAGAGACACAAACACTCTTGCTTCAAAGCTTTGAGTGATACAAAAACCCTTACAATCAAAACCTATTCCAAGTCACTTATCACAAAGATACTTTCTTGGATTACAGCAGTTAAAACTATACAGCTCCTAATTGATCTTCAGTTCCAGAGTTAATCTCCAATCAGCTTTCCTGTTGAATATATATGCAGCTGCTTAGGGCTTCCATGAAAAGCTAGGGTTAATTAGGGTTAACCTCAAGACTTGGTCACAAGACTTTATCAACCAGATCAGGGTTGAGCTAGGTTAACCTAAAGTCCACGAGAGATTCTGTTCTGGAAGGAATGAGCCAACTTCCAGAAAAATCTCAGAATTAACCAAACTGCATAACTGTTAGATCAGTACAGGATGTCTTAACATTTGTTATGACATCAGAATTCCTGTTTACTGATTTTGGTAGAAGGCAATAAATATGATCATTGCAAAATGCTCAGATACACACTCATAAACAGTAGCTACTGTATGTCATACTTTTTCTACATAAAGAACCTAATAATCCAGAATGTTATGACATCAGTCATGTCATTTACACACCTGGTTTTACCAAAAATACATGCCAATAACTAAACACTTACAAACTCCCCCTTTGGCAGATTTTTGGCTAAAACCCCTAAGCAATCAGAGAAAAGAGAGCAGCAGAATGAATATGTCTGCAGAAAAAAAATATGATGTCTACCAAGTAATTAACACAAAATATCTCCCCCTCTTTAGCCACAAATAGGCCAAAGATACAAGTACTTATACAGATATCCAAAAAGGAATAAAAACAACAAGAAAATCTGAAATCACTTGTATCAACAGGAACCAGCAACAAGCTTGTCAACACCCCCAATTTTAAGCACTGTCATCTTCAGAGGAGGCACTTTCTTCAGCATTGAGCTGATTTTCAGCAGCATCCTCTTCCCTTCCTTTTCCTTCAGTCTCCTCCTGTTCTAAACTGGCAATTAGGTTCTCAAGAGTCTTTTTCCTTGTCTCCAGCTCTTGACAGGTTTCCTTCAGCACAGCTATAACATCAGATGTCTTGGACTGAGGATGATGTTTGAGTCATTTAGAAAACCAGTAGCAACTAGAGAGAAAACTTTGATTGAGAGAATGGGATTTGTTGCAGAATCGAGAGAGGAAGGAGGCTAATGAGTGTCTTTTCAACTTCTTAATGGGAAAACATATGATTAACCCAATCAAAATAGACTTAACAAAAATAACTCCTTCAACCCTTATTTTAAGCAAAATTAATTGCTACAATTCCTCATGTTGGCAAATACCCAACTTGCCCCTCAAGTTTTCAAATTGATTTGCATCAAGTGCCTTGGTAAAAATGTCAGCCAGCTGTAGCTCAGTGGCAACATGTTCCAGTTTAATCGTCTTCTCCTCTACAAGGTCTCTGATAAAGTGATGTCTAATGTCAATGTGCTTGGTCCTGCTATGCTGAATAGGGTTCTTGGAAATGTTGATTGTACTCAGATTGTCACAGTACAATGTCATAACATCTTGTGTGACATTATATTCAGTAAGCATTTGTTTCATCCAGATCATTTGAGAACAGCTACTACCAGCTGCAATGTATTCAGCTTCAGCAGTAGAGAGAGACACACAGTTCTGTTTCTTGCTAAACCAGGAGACCAGATTATTTCCTAAGAAGAAACATCCTCCAGAGGTGCTTTTTCTATCATCAGCACTTCCAGCCCAATCAGCATCACAATAACCAGTCAGAGTTGGTTCACAACCATGAGAGTACAGCAAGCCATAGTTGTAAGTTCCACATACATACTTCAAAATTCTCTTCACTTGGTTGATATGACTGACTTTAGGATCAGCTTGGTATGTTGCACAAACTCCAACTGCAAAAGCAATGTCAGGTCTGCTGGCTGTTAAGTACAGCAGACTTCCTATCATGCTTCTGTACAAACTTTGGTCCACCTTAACCCCACTTGAATCTTTGGATAGCTTTAGATGAGTAGGTGCAGGAGTCCTTTTGTGACTGGCATTCTCCATACCAAACCTCTTGACAATGTTCTTTGCATACTTGCTTTGAGATAGAAAGATTGAGTCCTCCATCTGTGAGACTTGCAGTCCAAGAAAATAAGTCAGTTCTCCCATGAGACTCATTTCGAATTCAGCCTGCATCTGGTCAGCAAAATGTTTAACCATTTGTTCTGACATTCCCCAAAACACTATGTCATCAACATATATTTGAGCTACCATTAACTTCCCTCCTTCATTTTTGACAAAGAGGGTTTTATCTAAGCCTCCTTTTCTGTATCCTTTATCTGAGAGAAATTTTGTTAACCTGTCATACCATGCTCTATGAGCTTGTTTCAGGCCATATAGTGCTTTCCTCAATTTGTAGACATGATTAGGGTGGTTTGGATCCACAAAACCTTTAGGCTGTTCCACATAAACTTCCTCATTTAAGTACCCATTTAGGAAGGAACTTTTTACATCCATCTGAAATAGCTTGAACTTCAGGAGACAAGCAATTCCCAATAGGAGTCTGATAGATTCCAGTCTGGCTACAGGGGCAAAGGTCTCATCAATATCAACCCCTTCAACTTGAGTGTATCCTTGGGCAACAAGTCTTGCCTTATTCCTAGTGACAACTCCTTCAGCATCTGATTTGTTCTTGTATATCCATTTTGTCCCAATGATGTTTGTTCCCTCTGGTCTAGGAACTAACTCCCAAATTTCATGTTGCTTAAATTGGTTCAATTCATCTTGCATTGCACCAATCCAGTATTCATCAGTTAAAGCTTCCTTAACATTTCTTGGTTCAATTTTAGACACAAAGCAAGAGTTTGAGATGATTTCTCTAGATCTTGTAATGACTCCACTGTTAGGATCCCCTGTGATGAGTTCTTTAGGATGATCTTTCTGAATTCTGATGGAAGGGATTTTGCTAGCTTTCTTGGATTCAGAGTCTGCTGTAATGGTGTTAGGTAGGTCATTCTGTTGAGCTGAAGTCTCAAAGAATGTCTCAACATTACAAGGGACATCTGTTTCTTCATGATAATCATCAACTATGACATTTATTGATTCCATCATGACTTTGGTCCTGGAATTGAATACCCTATAAGCTCTGCTGTTGGAGGAGTATCCTAGAAATATACCTTCATCACTTTTAGGGTCCAACTTTCTCCTTTGTTCACGATCTGCCAGAATATAGCATTTGCTACCAAATACATGAAAGTACTTCACAGTTGGCTTTCTTCCTTTCCAGAGTTCATAAATGGTGGATGAGGTTCCCTTTCTCAAAGTGACTCTGTTATGGATATAACAGGCTGTATTCATAGCTTCAGCCCAAAAATGAATAGGAAGTCTTTTGGCATGTATCATAGCTCTGGCAGATTCCTGTATGGTCCTATTTTTCCTTTCTACAACTCCATTTTGTTGAGGAGTTATAGGAGAAGAGAATTCATGACTAATTCCTTCTGAGGAACAGAACTCATTGAACTTACTGTTTTCAAATTCCTTTCCATGATCACTTCTGATTTTGACAATACAACCTTCTTTTTCTCTTTGAATTATTTTGCACAGTTCTTTAAAAACTTCAAACACATCAGATTTTTCTTTAATGAAGTTAATCCAGGTGAATCTGGAAAAGTCATCCACAACAACATAGGAATATCTTTTTCCACCAAGACTTTCCACCTGCATTGGTCCCATCAGATCCATATGAAGAAGTTCTAGAACCTTAGAGGTGGTCAGATGTCTTGACTTTGGATGTGACATCCTAGTCTGCTTACCAACCTGACATTCACCACAAACTCTCCCTTCATTAATTTGCAGTCTTGGAATCCCTCTGACTGCCTCCATGGAGATAATCCTTTTCATTCCTCTTAGATGAAGATGGCCAAGTTTTTGGTGCCACAGTTTCACCTCTTTTTCTTCTTTGGCAATAGAACACACAGTGGAGTAGTTAGTGTTCTCAGGCTCCCACAAGTAACAGTTGTCTTTAGATCTGACTCCTTTCATTACAACTTCTTGTTTTTCATTAATTACAAGACATTCAGATTTTGAGAAGTTGACCTTGAATCCTAGATCACATAATTGACTGATACTAATGAGATTAGCAGTCAGGCCTTTTACCAATAGTACTTCATTCAGATTTGGAACTCCAGGGCAGTCCAAATTTCCAACTCCTTTGATTTCACCTCTATCACCATCTCCAAAGGTCACATAACTAGTGGTGTGAGGTTTAACATTATTGAGAAGGTTCTTGATTCCAGTCATGTGCTTAGAACACCCACTGTCAAAGTACCAGTCTTCCTTTGCAGAGACTCTCAGGGAAGTGTGGGCTATCAGGGCAGTAGCCTTTTTCTTCCATTGAGGAATATGTGGTACCCTGTTAGACTTAGGTTTGACACCTGGGTTCTGATTAAGGTATCCATACAATCTGAAGCAGAAAGGCTTTATGTGACCAAACCTCCCACAATGATGACATCTCCATCTTTGGTACTTTTTCTTCATATTTCTCTGTTCCCGATGTTGAGTGTTATGTTGAGACATCTGCTTTGACATTTGTTTATCAGACCTGATCTTCTTGTCTGCACCAGATTTCTTTGCTGCCACAAATCCTAGACCAGACTTGTTTCCCACATTTTGTCCAACCTGAAGGATTTCTTCCAATTTGTCAGTTCCATTTGTCAGCATCTTGACAGATTTGGTCATCTGGTTCAGTTTTGAGTTCAGCATTTGAACTTCCCCTTCTAGATGACTTATAGTTTCAAGGTCTGCCCTTTTTTCAGCCTCCAACTTTATGATGAGTTTTGTTTGTCTCTCATTTAGCACACAGACTTCAGCACTTCTGATACACAATTTCTTGTAAGTATCAGCCAGTTCTTCAAATGTCACCTCCTCATCACTAGTGTCACTTTCAGAGGTACAAACACCAGTTAGTGCAGTAACTAGTTTGGCAGATTCTTCTTCAGAATTACTTTCTGAATCACAGTCAGACCAGGTAACAGTCATTCCTTTCTTTTGTTTCTTAAGAAAGGTAGGACATTCAGCTCAAATATGCCCATATCCTTCACAACCATGGCATTGAATTCCTCTGCCTTGATTTCCCTTCTCTTCAGACCTTGGTCTTCTGCTGGAGTCATAAGATCTGTTAATGTCAGAGGGGATGTTCTCAACATTTGACCTTGACTTTGGATCCATTCTCTTGATGAGCTTGTTGAATTGTCTTCCAAGCATGACTATAGCTTCTGAAATATTTTCTTCTTCATCCTCCTTGTTTTCATCTTCAGTGTTGGATACAAGTGCTATGCTCTTGTTTTTCTTGTCAACATTGTCACTGATCCCCATCTCAAAAAGTCTGAAGAGACCCAATGAGTTTATCCACCTTTAACTTGCTGATGTCCTGGGATTCCTCTATAGCAGTTACCTTCATTGCAAATCTTTTAGGCAGGGATCTGAGAATCTTTCTCACCAGTTTTTCTTCAGACATCTTTTCACCCAATGCTCCTGAGGTGTTGGCAATCTCCAAGATGTTCATGTGAAACTCATGAATGGTTTCATCTTCCTTCATCCTTAGGTTCTCAAACTTGGTAGTCAGCATCTGAAGCCTTGACATTTTTACTTTGGATGTGCCCTCATGGGTAGTTTTGAGAGTGTCCCACACTTCCTTGGCCAGTTCACATTGATGTACTAGTCTGAATATGTTTCTATCAATTCCATTGAACAAGGAATTTAAAGCTTTGGAATTACCCAGGGCCAACTCATCTTCTTCTTTGCTCCATTCTTCCTCAGGCTTCAGACTGATTGTCCCATCTTTCTCAGTTATGGCGGGATGGTTCCATCCTTTGTCAGCAGCTCTCCAAGCCTTTTTGTCCAGTAATTTTAAGAAGGCAATCATACGAGGTTTCCAGTAGTCAAAATTTGTTCCATCCAGAATGGGTGGTCTATTTCCAAAAACTCCTTCTTTGTCCATAGTGCCAGAAAGTGATATCCCTAGATCTCACCCAGTAATACAGGCAGGGTGCCTGCTCTGATGCCAATTGAAATTCTGGCAGCAGATACTCAATGTCACAGTGAATGTTATGACACCGTATCTGACTTTCTATAAGACAGTAAATAAAAACAGTAAAGAACACAGTCAATTGTTTACCCAGTTCAGTGTGAAACAACACCTACTCGGGGGGCTACCAAGCCAGGGAGGAAATCCACTATAAGAGATATTAATTCAGGAATAAACCAACCAGTTTATCTCCTTCACTTAAGACCTACCCAATGCAACTTCAATCTAAGTTCAACTTAAACCTGAGTTCCTACTCACTCCCCCTCAATCACAACAGTGATACTTAAAACAATTTGACTAATGAAATAATGAAGACACTCTTCAGAACATACACTTGATTATGCTTCACAGCTTTTTAATCAAGTAACACAAACACTCGTGCTTCACAGCTTTAAGTGATACATAAATCTAACTTGACTTTGCTTCACAACTTTAGTCAAGAGACACAAACACTCTTGCTTCAAAGCTTTGAGTGATACAAAAACCCTTACAATCAAAACCTATTCCAAGTCACTTATCACAAAGATACTTGCTTGGATTACAGCAGTTAAAACTATACAGCTCCTAATTGATCTTCAGTTCCAGAGTTAATCTCCAATAAGCTTTCCTGTTGAATATATATGCAGCTGCTTAGGGCTTCCACGAAAAGCTAGGGTTAATTAGGGTTAACCTCAAGACTTGGTCACAAGACTTTATCAACCAGATCAGGGTTGAGCTAGGTTAACCTAAAGTCCACGAGAGATTATGTTCTGGAAGGAATGAGCCAACTTCCTGAAAAATCTCAGAATTAACCAAACTGCATAACTGTTAGATCAGTACATGATGTCTTAACATTTGTTATGACATCAGAGTTCCTGTTTACTGATTTTGGTAGAAGGCAATAAATGTGATCATTGCAAAATGCTCATATACACACTCATAAACAGTAGCTACTGTATGTCATACTTTTTCTGCATAAAGAACCTAATAATCCAGAATGTTATGACATCAGTCATGACATTTACACACCTGGTTTTACCAAAAATACATGTCAATAACTAAACACTTACATAGCAATTCAATTAACAAGTCATGGACGAGTTCTGATGTAGATGAAGAAACTGATGAAGTAGAGGTCGAAGGAATTGTTGAGAATCCTGTCGAAGCCGAAGAAGAAGAATTTGTTGACATTCCAGACACAGTCGAAGTCAAAGAGGATGTGGCTGAAACAAGCCAAAGACCTCAAAGAAATAGAGTTCTTCCAACAAGACTTCATGATTATGAAGTGGTGGATGATGATGAAGTCACACCAGATGGAGAATTAGTTCATTTTGCTTTACTTGCAGCTGTTGAACCAATTAACTATAGCAAAGCTTTGAAGACGAAACATTGGAAGTTAGCTATGATCGAAGAGTTACAGGCAATCGAAAGAAACAACACATGAGAGTTAGTCAAATTTCTAGCACATACAAAAGATATCGAAGTAAAGTAGGTATTCAAGTTAAAACATAATGTCGATGGATCGGTAACAAAACATAAAGCAATATTAGTAGCTCGAGGGTTTCTTCAAAGAGAAGGACTCGACTACTCTGAAGTATTTGCTCCAGTAGCAAGATTAGAGACTATTTGACTAGTGGTAGCATTAGCTTGCAACCAAGGCTGGTCGACATTTCATTTAGATGTGAAATCAGCAATTCTGAACGGTCCTTTAGACGAAGAGGTCTATGTCACACAACCTCCAGAGTTTGTGATTCATAAGGAAGCGAGTAAAGTATATAAGTTGCACAAAACGCTCTATGGCCTCAAGCAGGCACCCAGAGCATGGAACAAGAAGATCGACTCATACTTAGTCGAATTTGGATTTGTCAAATACAAATTTGAGTATGGTGTCTATGTTCAGGTTGTAGCACAAGATATTACAATCATCTGTTTATATGTCGATGACTTGCTAGTAACTGAAAATAGCTCGGAGAACTTATCGAAGTTCAAAGAGCTGATGATGAAGGAATTTGAAATGTCTGATCTGGGAAAATTATCTTATTTCATAGGTATGGAATTTCAAATGTTGAAGCAAGGTATGGTGCTACATCAAAGGAATTATATCAAAGAAATACTCCAGAGATTCAGAATGGATGATTCAAATCCTTCATCCTTACCTGTCGAACCAAATGTAAAATTGGAAAAGAATATAGAGGAAGATAAAGTCGATGTAACTTTGTTCAAGTAAATTGTGAAATCTTTGGGGTATGTGTACAACAGTCGACCTGATATAGGTTTCGTTGTAGGATTAGTAAGCAGATATGTGAGTGAACCAAGAGTGTCACGTATGAAGGCTGCAAGAAGAATCCTGAGATATTTGAAGGGTTCGATAAACTGTGGAATACTATTTCGCCGAGATTCCGAAGACAAAGAAGCAATAGTTAATTGTTTTTCAGATGCTGATTAATGTGGAGATAAGAAAGATTGAAGAAGCACAACTGGATATTTCTTTCAAGTATTTGGTGCCCCAATCTCATGGTGTTCAAAAAAACAACCTGTGGTGGCATTATCATCTTGTGAAGCTGAATATATAGCAGGATCATATGCTGCATATCAAGCAATTTGGATCAGGTTTGTATTTGAAGAAATGAAGGTCGAAGTGAAGAAACCTCTTGTATTGCAAATCGACAACAAGTCAGCCATAAATCTGGCGAAGAATCCAGCTGCATGGAAGAAGTAAATATATTGAAGCAAAGTTTCACTTCTTGAGGAAAAAGGTAAATCAAAGTGAACTTGAAGTAAGACATTACTCGAGTGAAGCACAGTTGACCGACATTTCACTAAAGGATTGAAAATTGACAAATATCTGAATTTGAGAAAGAAATTAGGAATAGTTCAATTGACTATTTTTGAAGATGTTCGACAATTTAGATTATGTGGGTGTGTTGAAATACTAAATTAGATTTGTTAAAATATTAGATTGAATTTGATTTGATTAGATTTAATATTTAAATATCATCCAAGTTGTGTAGACCCAAATCCAATTAGAGTTGTATATAAATAGTCCTAATTTATATTATTATTTGTATAATTCAATAATATAAATATTTATTTCCTCTATTATTTTCTCTTTTTCTCCTTACTAAAGTGTCTCACGCACTAACACATTCTTCTCACATTTTCTTTTAAAATTATCAATAAACATATCTGCATGTCTTTGATCAATACTTTTAAATTTCTTGAATAATTTTGAAAATCTCATTTTGTATCTCCTATGTTTTCATAACTCTCGACCTGCTCCTTCAGTATTTGATAAACTTTTGAAGTCCCCACATTAGTTCTATTGCATAAAAATAATAAATTTTTATAAACACTGCTCACACTCCTTGCTGACCTTAAGAATTATTTCTTTCTAGGTGTGACTAATCCATGTGAATGACCTTCATCAAATTTTGAGACTTAGTATTTATCGTTAATAGTTCTCTTGAAAATAATTTTTGCATTACATCCCTCTCGTGTCAATTTTCTTTTTCTGTTTTTAGCAAAACAATTTTCACTGATAAACAACTCGGGTAACACTGTCTTTTTTTCTGCTTTAAAACCTTCTTTTGAGCAAAGAAAATACTTCCATCCGACACCATTTTTATATCTTTTGTTACAGTCTAACTATGCACACTAAAACCAACAACATGTGCATACTTTTTGTAAAAAATTTCTCCTTCTACTAAAGTATCAAATACCTTGCCAATCACAAGTTTGAGTTCATCATCGCAAATTGGAATCTATTTCTCTGATTTGTTTGCTTCATCATTAACATCTTTTGACGGTGAGGCTAAATCAACATCATTCTCATTCATCTCCATAAAAATATTCCTAAAAATAAACACAACAAAATAGAAAAAAAATAAATAATTTTACAATTAAAAAAAAAATTAATTACTATACATTATTAATATAAACTTTTTTACACAATCAATACATCATAATTATTCATAAATATTATTTTTTAAATAATTAAAATAAAAATTAAATTTCAAAAATATTTAACGACTACGATTTATCGACAGTGTCAGTGCATATTAATTAAATTTAAAAATAAAATAAAACTTGATAGGTGTGATTTGTAATTGAAAAAAATAACAGTATTCAAGGGTCTAATTTATATGTTTTCTAATATGTTTGTTTGTGATGATGAATGAATTACAAAATAAGAAGCATGAATATAGAACATAAAAATAAAAGGAAAAGAAGAAGTACGAATCAACAAATTAACAAATTGTAAAACCAATACCTTAAGCAAATAGAATAACAAAATTGAGCCGACATACCTACGGTACGAATGGAGACAAAAGGTGGATTTGGGTCAAATAATTCATTTAAGTAAATTTAAATCTCTTGTAAAAAAAAGTAAATTTAAATCTCAATCATTCACTTAAATTTATTATAATTTAATAGTTAAGATTTATTCTTTTTACTCTCACATATAAATTGCATTCTCATATGATAAGTTATATATGTTGTTATTCAAAAGCCGTAAGTTTTTGAGACTGCTTAGTTAAAAGCAGTAGTTTGATGTAATTAAAAGTTGTTATTAATCAGAAGGAGAAGTTTCTGAGGTTACGCCCAGAAGTATGCTTAATTTCTGGAGTTTTGGGTTCTGAGTTTGTTAGTGTAACTGTTAAGTTTAGTACTTTCTAGTCTGTACCTTTTAACTTAGTCATTAAATTTACTTTTTATTAGGGTCTACGTGACAATTTACTTTGTGTATAAATAGATTAGTGGCAGTTGTCATTTGTAACCTTTCAATCATTCATTTTGTAAGTTTTACAACCGTCATTGCAGTAAATATATTATCTCTTATCTTTTCTTCATTTATTAACCTTGTGCACCAACAAATTGGTATCTAGAGCTCCAGTTGGATTCACGGGAAACACGAGTGAAACAGTGATGCGTTGTGTGATTGATTTTGGTTTTTGAATTCGTGTTGAATCTTGAACAAACTCTAAACATAATCATATTTTTTTGATTTTGTGAGATTGTGAAACACTGTGTTTGTGAGATCTAAGTATTCTGTACAAGGTTGAAGATGACCAAAAATAGTAGTCTAAGCACCAAGCTTCTAGTATTTAATGGCAAAAACTTGAATCGTTGAATGATTCAGATGCGTGTGTTGTTTGGCGCTCAGGGTGTTCTTGAGCTTGTTACAAACAGTTATGTTCCAATTACAACAAATGTGACGGAGAAATAGAGAAATACGCAGAGAGTTACAAGGAAGAAAGATCAGAAGGCGTTGTTCTTCATCCATCAGTGTATGGATGAGAACGTGTTTGAGAAAATTGCTGATTTGACGACAGTGAAGGCTGTGTGGGACACACTGAGTAGGTGTTACAGTGGTGACACATCAGTGAAGAAAGTGAAGCTTTAGTCTCTTAGAAAGCAGTATGAGAATCTCAACATGAAGGACAACGAGAAGGTTTATGAGTACATCTCTAGAGTGATTCTGATCACTAATGAGATGAAATCCTGTGGAAAAACTCTTTCTGAACAAGTAATCATAGAGAAAGTATTGAGGTAGCTTACTCCTCAATTTTATTAAATTGTTGTAACAATTGAACATTCTAAAGATCTGGTCACCATGAGAATAGAAGAGTTGCAAAGCAGTCTAAAGACGCAAGAGTTGCGTTTGACTGAAAGAACTTCTGAGAGAGAAGTTGAGCAGGCTTCTTTTGTCAAGAAGGGCCAGAAGCATTATTGGTTAGAAAATGAGAATAGACGCAGTGATAGATTCTAGAAGTCAGAAACCTCTAGTTCTGATGAGAAGAAAATTCATAAGGGAAAGGAGAAGTATGACAAGAGAATGGTTCAGTGTTACTGTTGTAATAGGTTTGACCACTTTGCTAAAGATTGTTGGTCAAACAAAAAAGAAGCAAAAATAGTCAGAGGAGATTGTGATGATGAACATGTGTTATTGATGACTTATAAATCTGATGAGGAACTTGTCAGATTGTCATTTTCTGATTCTGAATGGGAAAAATATGACTATGAATATTCTGATTTTGAAGGAGTGACTTTATATGAGTCAGAATCAGAATATGACTCTGAGTCAGAATCAAAAGATGAATTTGAAAATTCTAAAGACGAGCCAAAATCTAAGATTTTTGAAGAAGAGTCAGAATCAGAAGATGAGTCAGAATCTGAAGGAGATTCCGCTTCTGAAGATGAATCAGAAGATGAGTCAGAATCTGAAGGTGATTCAGAGTCTGAAGAAGAATCAGAAGATGAGTCAGAATCTGAAGGAGATCCTGCTTCTGAAGATGAATCAGAATCTAAAGGTTCTGAAGATGAGTCAGAATTTGAAAGTTCTAAAGGTGAGACAGAAGATGAAGAATCTTCTGGAGAATCTGAAGTTAAGTCAAATGGTGAATCTGATTCTGATCTAGATTCTAAATCTGGTGGTGATCATGCTTCTAGAAGGGAAAAATCTGAAGGTGTAGGTTCTAGAGGACAAGCTTCTAAAGATGACCATGTTTCTGGTGGAAATCATGACTCTAAGGATGAACCTTCTAAAGAAGGAGCTTCTGAAGAAAATTCAGTATTTGATGGTGATCATGATTTTGAAAGTGGAACTTCTGAAGGCAGAGCTTCTGAAGGTGATCTAACTTTTGAAGATGGTATTTCTGAAGGTAGTGGTTCTGAACGAGGTCCAGAAGCTAACAAAGGTGGAGCTTCTGGTGGTAGTCAAACTTCTGAAGAATGTCCAGAAGAAGATATTGTTCCAGAATCAGAAGAAGATTTTGAACAAGTTCAAAGGCCACAGAGAGTCAGGAATATACCAAAGAGATTTGCAGAGTTTGACAAGCTACGAGATACTGAAGGGACTCTGAGGTATGGAGTGTTATTCCCTTCTGGTGTTAAATCAAATGCAGAGCTAATATGCTATTCAGACTCTGATTTGTATAGAGATAGAGTTGACAGAAGAAATACTTCTGAATATTTTTGTTTGTATCTGGAAAGTCCTATTTCTTGGTTTTCCAAGAAGCAACTGGTGGTTGCGTTGTCAACATGTGAAGCTCTCAAGAAGAAAGTGTGACGGAAACAAGATTTAGGAGTTAACTGAGCTTCCAAAGAAGAAGAAAGCCATCAGCGTCATATGGATTTTCAAGCTGAAATTTGTTTTTCTGAATGAAATTGCACACTGTAACAACCAGAAGCAACTTGCAGATGTTTTGACGAGAGATGTCAAAAATGAACACTTTATTCGTTTGAGGGATGAAATTGGTGTTGAAGATTTTTTGTTAGTTAAATATGAATTAAAAGATGGTATTGGAAATAATTCATATTTTTTTATAAATATTTTTTTACATCTATGAGTTTTGGTTAAATAATATGATATGTCATTGGATATCATTGTTGTTCTGGACTGGGTCTGCCCTTGGCCCAACTACCAGTGAGGCCCAATCCAAGCTTGCCAATCTGCTGCACTGAGCAGTATTTCCACCGAGCATACCCCGACCGCAGATGTCTTGTCGACCAAGACCGCTTCCCGATGGTGCTTGCAGAGACCATCCCCAACGAGCATGCGGTCCTCCCGAGCACCTTCCTCGTAGGGATGACTTCCAACCTCTCCAGATTTCGTGGAGTCTTCATGGTATTGGAAAGATCGTGTCCCTATCCTCCCTGTCTTGCAGAGGATGTTATCCAGGTAGGGGGCCACATGCGGGTCCCCACTACATACATAGAACCTGGCAGTCTCTTTGTTGGGCCTGTTTGACCAGCCCAACAAAGAGATCTTGGCCCAGCGCTAGGGGCTATAAATACCCTCTATTTTGAGAGAGTCAGGTATTCAACTCATATTTAAGAACTCTTACTTGCTTGCTCATTCCGCTTCTTACTTTTCCATCAGAGTGTCTTGCAGGTACCTCAAATCTCACTCAACTTCTGCCCAAGCCAGCTGTGACGGTCCATCTCTGATCAGGTAAGATCAGTGGCGCCGTCTGTGGGAAACTAAGCTTCCCCGTCTTCTGTTCACTGGAGACCAAAAGCTAAATAATCCTCGACTGTCATGGATGACCAGACTCCATACAACCTGAACGTCCGTGTCATTGACGTTAACAACAACATAGCTGACAATAATGTCGGCCTCGACAACGCCGGTACCGTCAGCCATAACACAGTCTCTGGCGTCAACATGCCCGGACCTTCTGAATATAGAGACGGAGCAACTGCTTCATCATCATTTATGCCTCGCCGACATGAAGACGATCGGCCACCTCCCCAGAATTACCAACACGTCCAATTCCACGAGGTCCCCGTCCCCGCCGGGGCAGACGCCACGACCAGGGCACTGTTCGCGGAAATCAATCAAACCAACTATCTAATCTTCACACAGGGGGAAATACTGATGGCACTCGAGGAAGATCAGAGGCCCCCGAGAAGACACATGAGACCTCAATCTCCTCCCTCTCGACAAGTGGATGAACATCCCCAATCTCCCCCGCGGAGACATAATCGGGACATCCCTCAAAGCCCGTTGCCCCGACCACTCGGGCGACGACCCCCTTTGGAGAGGGAACAACTCATCAACGCGGTAAGGCGCGATCATGGCCCCTCGCGTCAAGAACGAACACCCCTGGAAACAGGAACGGGGGAAACCATCAACAGTCATACCGCCCAAGGACTACTCCACGCGAACAGGGAAACCGTGACTGCCACGACATTAGATCTCTGTCTCGCTCGCCCGAACGGAGTGACGAGGACGACCCCTGCGGTCCCTTGTCGCAAGCTATCATGGAGGAGTCCATTCCCCCGGGCATGGAGAAGCCTATCCACCTGAAGTAATATGAAGGCATCGCTAACCCGGTCGACCATATATACGGGTTTGAGGCCATGCTAAACTATCACAATGTCGGGGGACCGATCAAATGTCGGTTGTTCCCTATGAAACTGAGGAAAGCTGCGATGGATTGGTACAAAGGTCTCGCCCCAGGGTCAATCACCTCTTGGAGAAATCTGAAAAACCAATTCATTAGCTCGTTCACTGCTTTGCGGCGACACCCTAAGACCGAAGCATCCCTTGAGGCCATCGTCCAGAGACACGATGAGACCCTGAGGGGATTCATTGACTGGTTCAACCGGGAGGCCATCCAGGTCCCCTGCATGGACCACATGAAAAGATACCTGCTCGAGAGGGGGCTCCTCTCGGGCACCGAATTCAGAAAAGCCGTAGGTATCGAACCACCCCGGACGTTCGATGCCCTCCTCGAGAAGGCCAGGGCCTATATGGACTACGAGGAGAGAGAAGCGACTAACAGAGCCCGAGATCCCAGGAACGGCAGATCCAGCAGTAATCTGCGACAAGACATTGCCATTCCTCGACGAACTTGCGAGAAGAGAAGGGACGATAAACCCCGAGACGCCCGGGAACAAAGGGGGCCCTCGGGGAGGTTCACTGAATACACTCTGCTAACGGCTTCCCGCGAGCGCATCTTAGTGGAGAGCACAAGTACAGAGTTCAAGGACAGCGGCGTTAAGCGTCCTCGCCCCGCTCCTGCCAAACCCGGGGTAGACCGAAGCAAATACTACCAGTATCACCGGAGCCACATGCACTTGACCGAAGACTGCGTCCACCTTAAGGACGCCATTGAGACCCTCATAAAGGGGGGAAGACTTGCGCAATATTGGAGAAACGACGCTCCTCATCGGGATGCTCGTGAGACAAAGGAAGTAGAAGAGGATACCCGACCATCTGACGAGTCGGTTCCCATCCAAACCGCATTCTCTGTTACAAGACCCGAGGACTTCTACGTCCCCGAACATCTGCAAGAGCCTCTGTCTACGCACAACAGGTGGAAAACTTCCCCTCCTCCATGGTCATCAACGGTGGAAGAAATAATGATCTGACCATAAATTCGGAAAAGAGAAAGCTGGACAAACTGGTCGACACGGCTCCCCCGCAAACGGTGACCTTCAGATGGGTGAAAGGAAGATCAGAGCCGATCACCTTTTACTTCGAGGAGCTTCCAGGAGGGGCCCCCAATTCGTCCATCCCTCTTATGATAAGGGCGAGAATGGCCAACTTCGACATTTATCATGTCCTGGTCGACGAGGGAAGTTCCGTCAACGTGATGTACAGCCAACTGTCAAAACCCTGCAGCTCGATGACTCTCACCTTTCACCGTACGTAGGGTCAAACCTGCATGGCTTTAATGGCTCGACCTCCAAGCCGTGGTGGTATGTGGAACTTATGGTCACATTCGGTGAGGATACTACTACCAGGCAGGTCAAGGACCGCTTCCTCGTCATCGACTGCCCATCCCTCTACAACTGCATCCTCGGGAGGCCAGCATTGGAAGAGATGATTGCGGTGCCCTCCACTGTCCACTTAAAAATGAAGTTCTACACCAAGAGGGCACGGTTCGCCACTATTCAAGGCGATCTAGCAGCCGTCCGAAGGTGCTTCAACGCGGCATCCAAAGGATACAGCACAGTCGACACCAACACAAGGCCTGCCAAGAAAGCTGCAACTGCATGATCAGAGCCTCAACGGTTAGAGCCTGTCAGAGTAGAAGAACAAAGGGCCCCTCCAAAGGTCGACTCGATCTCGCTGGACACTCGCTTCGACCAGGACGAGCCCTCCAGCGGCGAGCAAGTTTCCCTTCGACCAATTCCGAAAGGGGACTTCGAGCTCGTCCCCCTCGGTGAAGACCCAAGCAGAGGAGTGAAGATTGGCATTGGACTCCGACTCCCCGACTTGGCGAGAAAGCAGATCAAGGCCTGCTTGAGGGAAAATGAGGATTTGTTTGCATGGAGTGCTGCGGAGATGCCCGGTCTCGACCATGAGGTTTCCTATCATCAACTCGCCATTGATCCATCCACTAGGACAGTAGTACAACATAGACGTATGCAGTCTCTAGAGAAAGCAGAGGCTGCTGAAAAAGTTATAAAAGACCTCCTAGAGGCAAATTTTATTTCTGAAGCCCGATATTTAACCTGGCTGTCAAATGTTGTACTTGTTAAGAAAAATAATGGAAAATGGCAAATGTGCGTTGACTATACCGATATTAACCGGGCATGCCCCAAAGATGAATTTCCTTTACCTAATATTGATATGCTGGTCGACAACTCGGCCGGCTATAAAATTCTATCGTTTATGGACGCCTATTCCGGCTACAACCAAATCCCAATGGCAATAGGCGACAAATATTGCACTGCTTTCATGACTAGCTCGGGCAACTATTACTATAACATAATGCCATTCAGTCTGAAAAAAGTAGGAGCAACGTATCAGCGGATGATGAACAAAGTCTTCCGCGACCAAATCGGGGATATTCTCGAGTATACATGGACGACATGATCGTTAAGTCCCGAGTAGACACCGACCATACTGCTCATCTCAGGGAAGTCTTTGCCCAAGCGAGGCAATGCAAAATAAGGTTTAACCCAGAGAAGTGCACGCTCAGGGTCAAGGCGGGAAAGTTCCTCGGCTTCTACTTAACAGAACAAGGAATCGAAGCCAACCCCGATAAGTTCCAAGCTTTCTCTGACCTCCCCACACCTACGTCGAAAAAATCCATACAAGTCTTGAATGGCATGCTCGCCTCACTATCCTATTTCGTTGCCAAATCCGCTCAACACGCCCTCCTTTTCTTTAAACTCCTTCGCAAGGAAGTGGCATTCGAATGGACCAAGGAATGCGAGCAGGCCCTGCTCCATCTCAAACAGAGCCTCTTGCAGGCGCCCGTGTTATCACGACCAGTCGACGGGGAGACCCTATTTCTATACCTGACTGTCTCAGTCGAAGCCGTCAGCGTGGCCGTCATTCGTGAGACTCATGACGGGAAAATACTCGTTTATTTCACGAGCAAGGCGCTTCAAGGGCCCGAGGTTAGGTACCAACTGATAGAAAAGGTGGCTCTGGCCCTCGTCAACACAGCGAGAAGGCTCCGACACTATTTCCTCGTGCACACGATCGTTGTGCGAACAGACCAGCCCGTGAAACAACTTCTAGGTCGACCAGACATGGAGGGTTGAATGTTGAAATGGTCCTTGGAACTTTTAGAATTCAACATCCAGTACGAGAGCAGGAAGCTCTGAAGGCACAGGCTCTGGCCGATTTCGTCACGGAGATGACCACTCATAACCCCCCGCAGGGAAGGAGCACAAGTGGATCATCTTTGTCGATGGAGCCTCCAGCTCGACCAGGAGCGGTGCGGGGATCCTCCTTGAAAACAAGGAAGGCGTGGTGATCGAGCATTCGCTCACCCTCTCCTTTCCAAACACGAAAAACCAGGCGGAATACGGTGCCTTACTCGCAGGTCTAAGATTGGCCGAGGATTTAGGCGCCCGTGAGATACAAATTTTCAATGACTCTCAGCTCGTCGCGTCCCAAGTCCAAGGGTAATACCAGGCTAAGAACAACAGACTCATCGAATATTTGAACTTGGTCAGGGAACATATGAAAAAGTTTGACCGGGCAGAAATTTCGCACGTATCACGCGAGCAAAACACACGGGCCGACATACTTTCGATGCTCGCAAGTACGAAAAAGAAAGGCGGAAACAAATCTGTCATACAAGAATCTCTATCTCGCCCGAGCATCAAAAAGTCTACGACTTTACCCGAGGTAAATGCCATCGGACACAGCTCGTGTTGGATGACCCCGATATTCAACTTCTTAAATGTGATACGGTGGCAGAACCGACTATTATACTGGTTTGCATTTTTTGTTCGCAAAATGTCGCGGTAAGGAAGAGTCGCCATCGACTTTTATTTTATCTAATTAGGAAAAGGAAAAAGAACAGAAAAAACCTTTTTCGAGAATATTTCCTGAGTACGGGGGGTAGATTATAGAAAGGGAAGGTTTTAACACCCTTTCTATCCATGGTTTTCCATGGGCTCTTAGGTACTTGCTCATTTTGAAATTGCTTGTATGTGTGCTTGTTTTGAAAAAAGGTTTGCTTCGTGATAACCCTTGTATCAGTCCTCAAGGATATGACGAAGTTGTTTTGAAAATTGTTTTGAAAAGTGTTTGTGTGAAAAGTTTTGTTGAGCAAGTACTTAAGATTCTACCTACTCGAAAAAGGTTGTTTGTTCTCATTTCCTTTAGACAGTGATATCCTACTATTAAGGAGTAGGTAGCCCCGTCGTTGGAGTTTGTAAGGGACGTTCGAAAGGGACAAGTACAATTACCAAAGTAATGGGTAGGAAACTTTAGTAATTACCCTAAGGTCCTATGATCTTTCCGAGGCAACATTTCCGAGGCAACATTCGAATGGGTCATTTTGATCTTTTAGACTGGAGGGCAACCACTAAAATCTCCTATGCTTAATGACTGTTTTATCGAAGGCAACCGAAGTGATGCAAACCCTAGGAGTGAATACGTGCATGTGAATTTTTTCACTTAATTTAGTCTTTGCATATTAGGTAATCTACCATTTTAATTTTCAAACAATCTTTCCATACAATCCTATTAGTCATGCATCTAGACAGCTAAAGATTTACAGGAATTTAAAGTGCGAGAAAATAAACCTAGCTATTACAATGCTTCGGGGAGGGGGATTAATTACATAATAAAAAACCGGGGATTAAATAGTAAATTAAAATCCTAATTTTTAAAGCTATTACAAACCATTGGCGGTTACATAAATGATGAAAAAAATAATTAAAATGCGCGCGGCGATTTAAATGCGAGGACGGTTAAAAATAACCTAAAAACCCTAATTGAGAGAAACATATTTTTTAGTGAATTTTTATTTGAGAAAACAATTAAATTATATACAAATTAAACCCTAATTTCTAATTGGTTTTATTTGCAAAAAAAAAAACTGAATTAACCTAATTTATAATTAAATTAATTAATTAAAGAAAATAAATATTTTCTGAAAAAATGATTTTTGGTGTTTTGTGATTTTTTGATTTAATAATAAAAAGAAATTATTTTGAGGTTATTTTAAAAAGAAACATAATTAAGAAATAAATAAAAAGAATAAGAAAAAAGAGAATGGGCCTGCTTGCTGAACATCCCAAGGGGGGTATGATTCTGAAATTGCTCTTGGGCCCAAGGTTGATGGCCCAAGCTTACGTTTGATTCCATGTAGCGCTGCCCTGAGAGCACACCATGGTCCTTCTTGGCTGGAAGTGTTGGATCTGATGCTATAATGATCCAATGGCTGAATGTTGATGGCACATGATAGACACTTGAGGGGTTGATACACTAGATCTGTGAATAGAAATTGAGAAAATAATGAAAATTGCTTAGACCTGGGATCGAACCCAGGTCCTTATGCTTCCCACCAACGCGTTTCACCACTGGACCAATCTGCTTTGTTGTACAAACAATGGAAAAAAATATATAATATAAAAAAATAAATGGATTAGTGACTCAGAATAAAAACACACGCTAGTTTGAATGATCCAATGGTTGGCTGCCACGCCACCATCTTCTTCCTATGTCTGTCGCCTTAGATAAAGACCCTTTACCTACAGTCACATGTTCGTAGCCATAACCCCTGCAAATTTCCAAAATGCACAAGACACATGATGAATTACTTCCAACTATTTGGATCAATTCATCTTGATCTCGTGAACATCATGGTGTTCTTCTCTTGGCCCAATTTAACCTGTGTGACAAACCCCTAAAACGCACATGAAAACCCTAATAATGGCAGTTGCATATATAGGTGTCAAAAACTCAATTAAATCATCCAGTCAGGTTGCAAACATGTCAATGATCACAAATATATCACTTAAATATGTTAAAGATGTAGGAAATTCAGTAATCGATTTGGAAAAAATAAGCAAATTGTGAGAGCTGTAGCTTGGGTTTCTGCACGTGTTATGGCTTGCAAATGATTGTGATAGCTTCAGTGCACGCCCAGGAAGAGATTGTTGGCCTTAAATTGCTCTGAAAGGTCCTGTGGAGTGGAATCCGATCCTTACTTTTTGACAAAAAAATCGAGGTTTGTTCTCTATTTCCACGACTGCCCAACCTTATTTTATGCTTTGTTCTTGTTCATTATATACCCTTGAGCGAATTAGGGTTGCAAAACAAATTGAATCTTGATGTTTTGAGAAGATTTGATTTGGTTCTTTAGCCATATGCAAACTTTATAAATTGTGCCAAATTATCCCATTTTTGTACCAATCATGCTTGATTCGATTTGGTCTTGATATCTCAGTATAATTTGATTGAGATCCTGTCCAAAAATCATATCAAAACATATCTTTGATATTATTTACCAATTATTTGATTTTATTCAATTTTTAATAAATAAAAAATCAAAATAAAATAAATAATGAAGCAAATAACACGTGAGTGAACATTTGGGTTGTGGACCATGCTACAAGTGAGGTGCAATCATGAAATGCTAAGCCCATTTGGTAAAAAATGCACTTTGAGGATATTTGGCTTTTGGCAATTTTGTAAAAAATGTCAACTTTGACAAGGCATATCTCCTCCAATTTTAACCCTAGAGATGTGTTCTTGGACTTTTTAGAAAGATTATAATGTCCCCTAAGAAACATTTTTGGTCTTATTTCAATTGGGTCTTCCATGTTCATGTAAGAAGCTTTGACCCAAAAGGTGTTTTTTGTTGACTTTTCAAAAGGACCTATAATGTAGAAATTCATTTCTTTTTATGAGTGCATATTTTGAACTCGTGGGCTGAATTTGAGTTGTAGGGAATTGCATCCTCTTAAAAATGAACCTTGGATGGAAAATTTTTGATAAAGTATGTGGAAGTTATGCTTGGTCAAAGTTTGGTTGAATTTTCCTAAGAAACCCTAATTTAACAACTTTTGGGTTTTGATGAATTTAGGGAATTCCTTGAAGAATCATGATCAACCCTTTATCAAATGATGGATATTACTTAAAAATGTTGATGTTGACCAAAAATCTTGAAGTTTGACTGCATGTGAGCCACAATTGACTTTTGACATAATACAGTCGATTCTCAAGCATCTGAGGAGTTGATTGAGCAAACTTCTTGTGCAGTGCTTGAAATTTGACATGGAGGGTCTTGAGAACATATTTGGACAATGTAGAGCATATGAGGTCTTTGGAGTTCACCTAACTTGATGAAAATGGAAACCCTAATTTGAGACACACTGCCTTAGGAGAGAGTTTGTCTGGTCAACTCTTGGGCAAACTTGAGCAAATTGAGGATCTCTAGGAGTATGTATTGAGTAAAATGAGAGGGAAAATTTTGGGGTACAACATCTGCCCCTGTTCAATATTCTTAAACCTGAGGATGTAGATTGGCTCGTCTGCCTTTCGTGATATGAAGGTGGAAGATGATTGAACACTAGAGTGCCCAGAAATTTGCACTCGCATGAAGTGATACTTGATTTGTGATATCGGGAATGGGATTATAGATGCCATTTGGAAGTTGATGGAGAATTGTCATAGATGGGCTTAAAGATGCCATCCAAGATGTGACAGAGTACCGTCGGAGATGGGCTTAAAGATGCCATCTAGAGGATGTTGATTTCCTGAGATATTCCTTTGATGAGAGTCCCAGCTCCTTTCGTTGAGGAGGAATCTGCTGAGGAATGTTGGTATCTGTCTTGGGAGAAATATAACTTTAGGAGCTTCAATTGTCCATTACTCTACTGGGGAATTAACTCCCGCTTGAGGAAGCAGAGGTGAATTGTATATCTGGTCAGTGTACAGGCTGCATCGCGACTTACTGGGGAAAGGTGAAATTGACCGAAACTGGTTAGGTCCAGGTTTTACCTTGTTGTAAACTGTTGTTTGGAGGTAAGAGAAAAGAAACCTGGATGGTACGGTTATGATAAGGAACCTGGATAGTAGGGTTACTTCGAAGTGAAAGCCTGAATAGTAGGGTTGTGAGAAGGAACCTGGATAGTAGGGTTACTTCGATATGAAAGCCTCGATAGTAGGGCTGTGAGAAGGAACCTGGATAGTAGGGTTACTTCGATATGAAAGCATAGATAGTAAGGATGTGAGAAGGAACCTGGGTCGTAGGGTTTCTTCGAAATGAAAGCCTGGATAGTAGGACTGTGAGAAGGAACCTGGACAGTAGGGTTACTCCGAAATGAAAGCCTGGATAGTAGGGCTGTGAGAAGGAAACTGGATAGTAGGGTTACTTCGAAATGAAATCTTGGATAGTAGGGTTGTGAGAAGGAACCTGGATAGTAGGTGTGATACGGTGGGAGAACTGACTTAAGGGTTTTGCGTTTGATCGCAAATGTTGCGGTTAGCAAGAGTCGTCATCGACTTTTCTTTTATCTAAAAGTAAAGGTGAAAAAGCACAGGAAAGACCTTTGAGATTGTTTCTTAGGTTCGGGTTGTAGATTATCAAAAGAGAAGGTATTAGCACGCTTTTCATCCATGGTTTTCCATGGGCTCTTAGTTACTTGCTAGATCACTTGCTTTTGTTTGAAATTGTGCTTTGTGTGGTTTTTGAAAGTATTTTGTAAAAGAGGCCATTGTTTAGGCAATCTTTGTAATGATTCTCGTTCGTAAGAATGTATACAAAGATGTTGATCTTTTTGAAAATGTTTTCAATGTTTGTAAGATGTTTGGAAATGTGTAGGTGTTTGTTTTGAAAATAGCAAGGATGTTTTGTTTTGAAATGGAGCAAGTAACTAAAAGCAATCTACCTACTCAAATGTCTTTCTTGTTTATTTTCTATTCCCTTGATATTGTTGTCTTACCATTGATTTGGTAAGCAACTCTATCTTTGGATGTAAACAGGACGGGCGTGGGTCATCGTATAGTCATGATTAACAATGTTCCAAGGTATCTTAGCATTTTTTGAGGGACTAAGATCATTTTGTAAGGCAACCTTGAATAGCGTCATCGAGGGACTATGATCTTGTATTTTGTTTGTTTTTGCTAAGACACCTTACATGCGTAATATGGCCATTTTTTGTGTAAGGCAACCAAGTGGGATAACCCTAGGGGTGTTTGTGTGCAAGTGTGTCATTTTCATGCTTGGTTTTGTCTTGAATTAGGGTTTTATATTTGATTGATTTTTATCTTCCCATACAAACCCTAATTACTAGCATATTATGTAAAAGCGATAAATTGCAAAATTTAAATTTACTACGCTATTACAAACATTTATGGGAGGGGGGGGTATACAATTTATGAATGGGGATTGAAATAATATAAACCTAATTAATTTATTACAACCAAATTGAATTTGTACAAATAATTGGAACAAATAGTATACAAGATGAATTATATATACAAAGATGTGTAAATGCAAAGAAGATTTTTTTTTTAGTTTTTTCATATGGAAAAGCTTTAACCTAAAACCTAATTAGAAAATAAGTAAATCAAGATTAAATTAAATTAATTAAGGAAAAGAATTATTTAAGAAAAGGTTTTTTGAATAAACCCTAATTCTATTTGATTAAAAGAAAATAAGTTTCTTTATGAAAAAAAAGTATTTTTGTATTTTTTGTCTTGAAAATAATATATGGCATTATGAGGTATTTTTGGTCCCTTTTTTATATTAAAATAAATATTTAATGGGTATAAAGAAAAAATAAATATTAAACTAGTTATAATTTAATTTACAAAGTTTATTTAATAAAAATAGATAATATATAACTAAATAAAAATATTTTATGTGAGAAAAATAAAATAAGACAAGCCAAAATATAAATCTATCATTTTTTTAATATTTTTATGATTTTTAATATTAAGAAAAATATATTTAAGAAAATAAAATGAAAATAAAATAAATAAATTAAATGATATGGGCCAGGGGTGTCATAAGCAGACATGGGGTAAATGTTAGAGAGAAAAAATCCAAGGCCCATGAAGCAGGAAGCCCAACGCTGCAAAAGGACAAAAAAGATGGAAAAATGTGAGAAAATTGCAAAAGGCAGCGCGCTGAGGCTCGAACCCATGACCTCTAGCATTTACGCGCGCTGCCTTACCACTAGGGTGGCTGTACATCTGTTTATATAAACACAAACATAAATATATATTAGAAAATGCCCCCTGAAGGCAACTTCATCTTCAACCTTGAGCCATGGCCGGATCACTTGTATCTTCTTTATTTCTCCATAAAAATAGAAAGTTCAAATATGAAAGTTATAGTGTTTCTTCCCACGAGTTCAACGATATAATTTATGTATACTAAAAGTCAAAGATAAGATCTAATTTTACTGGCCCTAATTTGAAACCTAATTTTTGCAGAAATTTCAAATCCAAAATTTTCTATGCACAATTAATATAAATGAAAACTATGAACATGGTTAGCTTTAGAGCAATGATATCTACATTTTGCTTTCACAAATCAGGACCAAATGATGCTTGTATGAAGAGATAGAAGTTTGAGTTTTTACCTCTTGCAGATGAGATCGTGAATGGAGTTTGAGCAAGTTTTGAGAAGGCCTGAGGATCTGTTTAGCTTGCCTGGACCTCCCTGAGTGTATTCTAATCCTTACTTTGTCCTGAAAGTCTCTGAATCTCTCTACTCAAGTCAACTTGCAAGCTTGATATTTGAAAATGGTGGATGGTGGAGGAGGAGTTACAGTGAGGTAACAAGGGTCTGGATCACTTAGACATGATGTATATTAAGTGTTTGGGTGGTTAAAACTCAATACGCACGAGGGGATTTGGAGATGGCTATGTAAGGTTCAAAACTGTCAAGCTATGGCAGATTTTCAGTTGGAAAGTATTTGGAAGTGTTTTTTAGTCTTAGCATTCGTGTGTTTTGTTGCAATACACTTGTGTATATGTATGGAAAAGGTTAGAGATCAACTCCACTCCAGGTTTCTGAGTTATAGCCTTTTGGCTCTATAACTTGCTTTTGAAGAAAAGTGAGGAGACAAGTCTCTAAGTGTTGTACAAGCATGATCTGAGTTGGTAGAGGTCTTAGACAAGTTTCTTTTGGTTTTGAATTTGCTTGTATGCAGAGAAAACAATTGAGAGGCTCAAGAAGTTGACAAAGGCAAAAGTAATGCCTTATCAAAATGGAAATGGAAACTTTGTGCCATAAATGGAATTGTAACTTGGATAAAGGATCAATAGTTTGGATTAAAGCTCTAGCAGATGTGTAAACATTTAATTATGGATTGAGAAACAAGTTTGAGGCCTGCAAAGCAAAGATTATGCAGCCTAGGCTTGGATTTGAATTTTTGTTCATCATCAAATGGCTTGAAATCAAAGTGATAAATCACCAACTTCATCTCTTTGATTCTCCCTACTCAAGAATGATCTCAAGGAGTTCTTGGACATTTTGGAAAGCTTGAAATGTTATCTACAACTCATCTTTGAATTTCTTTTGAAAATTCCCTTTTGAACTATGTGAAAAATTGGCATGAAGTTAGGTAAAAAATCTGCCTAACTAGGGCAAAATTTCACTAAGTTATTTTAGTTCATGAGCATGTATTCACAAAATCATATCTTGAGATACAAGATTTTTTAGGATAAATTGTATGAAGCAAAGTTGTAGATTTCGTGGGGATCTACAACTTTCATGTTGGAAGTTTCCTTTGAATCATCTTGCATCATGGTAAAAATTTGGCTCAAAGTTGAGAAAAAATAAGAAGTTTTCCATACTTAGAAAAATTTCTAAGTTAAGAAATTTCAACTTTTCAAAACAAAATCTTAAATACTTGATTTCTTGATGAAGAAGTTTCACATTTTGACATGTTTTGATGAGTTATGATCTTTGGCACTTGATTTTGACCAAAAAGTCAAAGTTTGACTTTTCAATGTAGAGTTGACTTTTGATCAGTTGACTGAAAAATTCATTTGTCAATCCAATGGATTTGTAATGTTTTGAATCATGTTATTAGGTCAAGATGATGAAATTGAACTCTTGAAATCATACTTCAAAACAATTTATCATTTTCTAGGTCAAAAAATCAGAAATTGCCTTTTTTCAGTCAAAACCCTAATTTTGACCATTTTGCCCTTTTGATGATTTGATCAAATTTCTTGAGGAATTAGGGTCCAAACTTGATCAAATGATACATATGATTCTAAGATGTTGATTTGGATCAAAAAATTATGAAGTTTGA
Organism: Vicia faba; assembly: GCA_948472305.1. Taxonomy (NCBI): domain Eukaryota; kingdom Viridiplantae; phylum Streptophyta; class Magnoliopsida; order Fabales; family Fabaceae; genus Vicia; species Vicia faba. The sequence goes on along the minus strand of OX451739.1, from coordinate 1,576,562,773 downwards.
CTGTAAATTGGTCATGGTTGACTTTTTCCCCAATACAACTAGTTTTTAGGTCAACTGTCCAATTGACTGATCAAAAGTGTGATTCATGGCTTGAAACTTGACATGAGTAATATTATGGGTCCATAATGATCCTTTAAAGTCATATGAAACATTTCTAGTCCAAAAATCCTTGTGCAAACTCAAATCCTAATTTTGGTCATCAGTGCATAAGGAGATGTCTTGAGCTGGTCAAACCCTAATGCAGTCTAGAATCAGAGAGATCTTGTGAGGAAATTCTTGATAAGTGAGAGGGAAAATTTTGGGGTACAACAGTAGGTTTTCCTCGAAATGAAAGCCTGGATAGTAGGGCTGTGAGAAGGAACCTGGGTCGTAGGGTTTCTTCGATATGAAAGCCTGGATAGCAGGGTTGTGAGAAGGAACCTGGATATTAGGGTTACTTTGAAATGAAATCCTGGATAGTAGGGCTGTGAGAAGGAACCTGGATAGTAGGGTTACTTCGAAATGAAAGCCTGGGTAGTAGGGATGTGAGAAGGAACCTGGGTCGTAGGGTTACTTCGAAATGAAAGCCTGGATAGCAGGGTTGTGAGAAGGAACCTGGATAGTAGGGTTACTTTGAAATGAAATCCTGGATAGTAGCTCTGTAAGAAGGAACCTGGATAGTAGGGTTACTTTGAAATGAAAGCCTGAATAGTAGGGCTGTGAGAAGGAACCTGGATAGTAGGGTTACTTCGAAATGAAATCCTGGATAGTTGGGATGTGAGAAGGAACCTGGGTGGTAGGATTTCTTCGAAGTGAAAGCCTAGATAGAAGGGCTGTGAGAAGGAACCTAGATAGTAGGTGTTGTACCCTAAAATTTTCCCTCTCATGTTTCCCAAGATTTCCCCCTACATGGTTGGTCACAAACCTTTGCCTAAAGAAAAGGAAAATTGGTGAGTGATGTTTCTAAGTTTCCTTCGATTGGCATCTCCAAAATGCCTTTAAATGGGTATCTACACAGCGCCCTTAGATTGGCATGGACAAAGGTCCTTCGATTGGCCTGTTAACAAGGCTCTTCGATTGGCAATTTAACAAGTACCTTTCGACTGGCATTGTAACAGTGTCCTTCGATTGGAAGTTTAACAAGTATCTTTCGACTGACATTGTAGCAGTGGCACTCGATTGGTAGTTTAACAAGTATCTTTCAATTGGCATTGTAGCAGTGGCCTTCGATTGGAATTTTAATAAAGGTCCTTCGATTGGTATGGACAAAGGCCCTTTGATTAACATTCCAAAAGGTCCTTCGACTGGAACTTTAGAGTTTCCCTCAATTGGAACATCTGAATGAAATGACCTTCGAGTGGCATTTCAGTATAGAGTTTGCCTTAATCTAAGATGCTCTGATGAAGGAAGTTCTGAATACTTCGAATCAGAACTTAGACTCATCACAAGCCAAGAGCTGGTCGAAGTTGCCTAATAGGGAATTTTCTTCAAAAGGACAGGAGATCGAAGCAAAGGGTGGTTCAATTGAAGGAGCCCTAGTGTTGAAGCTGGCACAATTTGACTCAGAACCATTAAGGAGATCAAGGTTCTACTAGGGAAAGTTGGCTTGAATGGGACTTTGAAGCTGGCAAAGAAGGCAGATTCGAAGAAATGAAGTAGGATGGCATGACTAAGCAAAAACACATATCCTAACCTATCCAGGCCAAATTATTTCCTTGTTTGTTCACAACTCCACAAGAGCTGATTCGACCAGGGGATTCTTTTCGAATCAAGCAATCGAAGCAGAGGGAGGCAATCGAAGGGGCTATGCAATCAAAGATGGAGTAATTCTAATTGGACTTTGAAGCCATCGAAGAAAGAAAATTCGAAGGGAAGTGGACCTGCAGGGGCAGGTCAGCTTTCAATTTTTATCATGTTGAAGGCCTAAACAGCTCATAACAGGCTGGCAGTAACGCATGAAAGAAGATTGGCATGTGATTGAATAAAAAAATAAAAAGTCTTTATGAAGAAATCGAATCAAATCTCTTCATCATAATGGGCCAAGATTTGATACAAAAATATTGACCTAAATTCCTTTGTCTATATAAACCTCATGCTCACAAAGAAAAAAGGACGAAAAAATGCACGGAGGCTGCCTTAGAAGAAAACACTGCCTGCCCCAAGAGATTCCACAAAGTTGCCAAAGATTGTCAAACTCAAAGCTGGTTTTATGCGCAGTCTCCGTCCAGACTAACATTTGAATCATGTTCTTGGGATTCACGCAGAAGAATCCCTCATACAACCCCCTGTTGGTAATTGTGCCTTTGATCTCAAACTTGTTAAGTATGATTTAAATTCATGTTGAACATATATACATATTACTGCTAATATTCATGTTTTTTTGAGTGTGTTACATGTGAGCAAAAAGGCAGGATTGAGATCGTGCCATTGTTGGGGCACGATCTGATCTTACCTTCGATTTGTATAACTGTATTTTGTTTTCAATGGGTTAACACCATAGGGGGCCACTGAGCGTGCAAATTCAATGTTTAAGTTAAATACTGTGTTTTTGTTTCTAACGTAACATTGTAGTTTCGTTTGTACCAATAGATATCTTTCGACCAGATTGGTGAGGAAGATGTGCTGCAGCGAAAAGGACCTAGGTTCAATACCCAGGTCATATATTTTGTGTTTTTTCTAACAAACTTCCTTGCAGAATTCCAGGTCAAAGGATGTCATATCCAGATCGAACGCCCCGGACGTGCAGTCCCGCATGCACCTTCGATCAACCCCTTGGACCGATGGGCAACCCAAGCTTCTTCGAATCTCAGGTCCCCTAATTTCTCCATGTTATTTTTCTTTTCAGGATCCACGCATTTACAAGCTAAGGGACTACCATAGACTCTCAAGATCTAGCCCTTAGATCTCCAGATGGCCAAATCTGATGGCCATCATCTGAAGGTGAATCATGAAGCCTAGTCAACACAAAGCACATGATCATGCAAGTTGTTGTACCCCAAAATTTTCCCTCTCATTTCATCAATATTTTCTCACCACAAGACCCTTGGAGCTCAAGATCAAGTTAGGGTTTGCCCTGCTCAAGACTCCTCCTTGCACTGTTGACCCAAATTAGGGTTTGAGTTTGCACGAAGATGTTTTGACCTAAAAGGCCCAAAGTGACTTTCATGCTTCATGTTGGACTCACAAGTTTATCCATACCAAGTTTCAAGCCTTGATTCCAGTCTTTGCCCAGTCAATTGGACAATTGACCTAGAAATCAGCTGTATTGGGGAAAAAGTCAATTGTGGCCAATTAACAGTCAAACTTCATAATTTTTGACCCACATCAACATAATGAACTCATATGAACCATTTGATCAAGTTTGGATCACAATTCCACAAGAAATTTGATCAGATCACCAAAAGGGCAAAATGGTCATTTTTAGGGTTTTGACTGCGCAAAGGCAATTTTTGACTGTTTGACCTAACCAATGGCAAACCAAGCTCACATATGGACTCAATGACTCAATGACATGGTCTTGAAACATTCAACAAGTTCAAAAGGTCCCAAATGCACAGGATTGACAGATGAATTTTCCAGTCAACTGATCAAAATTTGACTGTATACTAAAAAGTCAAACTTTGACTTTTTGGTCAAAATCAAGTGCCAAGATTCATTTTTCATCAAGACATGTCAAATTATGAAACTTGTTCATCAAGAAACCCAAAATTGCAAATTAGGGTTTAGAATGAGAAAATTTCATAACTTAGAATTTTTTCTAAGTTATGGAACTTCCTTATTTTTTCCTAACTTTGTCCCATTTTTTCATCAAGATACATTTGGATTCAAACAAAACTCAAAACATGAAAGTTGTAGTCCATTGCAAAATATACAACTTTTAATCACAAAGTTTTCTCAAAGGAGGCTTGTAGCTCAAGTTATGATTTTTGGAACAAGGGTGCAAAACATCCTTAACTTAGAAATTTTTTGACCTATTCTAGGCAGGATTTTGGACCAACTTCATGGCCACTTTTCACATAGTTAAACTTGGAATTTCAATTTTAATTACAAAGATGGATTGTAGTACACATTCCAAGCTTTCCAAATTGTCCAAGAAATCATCAAACCCCCTTGTGGTTAGGGAGAATCGAATTTGCAAAGTTGGGCAAAATCCACTTTTGTTCTTGACCAAGGCATGTTCATACACTTTGCATTTTCAAACTAAGCATGGTTCAAGCTAGATTACAGGCCTCTAATCCCATTCACACTCAATAATTAAATGCCAATCCATTGTGTTCTAGCATTATTTTTTTCATATAGTCATTACACAAAGAATTAACCTTTAAATGGAAAAAGCAAGTTTGCCATTTTGAAAAAGCAATGCTTTATGTCAAAGTCCATATCTTAGAAGTACAAGCAGATCTTTGAGGCACAAGTTTGTGGACAAATCCCACTGATCAAGAAGAGAAAATGCAGCATGCTTGAGGGGCCTGCATTGGCCTATAACCCAACTTGACCATCTTTGCTTATCTTAGAAGAAAACTTGCATATGGAACCATAACTCACATTCCTGCAAAGACCAACAAAAACAAACTTTGTAAACACATTTCATACTCCCTAACTGACCTAAAACACGACCAAAATACCCTTGATCCCTCCTCATACAGAAAATTACAGTTTTGTGGCAAAACAGGGCATAGGGTGCAACTTGAATCCCACAGTCCATTCCTGTCGTGCGTTTTGGCTAAAACCTCTTCAAACACATTTCCTACCATCCATTAAAGCTATTCCAAGCATTGAACTTGAACTGTAACATCCATAACCAAGGTTGCCATTTTCACTTTTCAGCTGTGCAGGTTGACTTCCATAGCTCAATTCAGAGAGATTCAAAGCAAGCTAAGTGTTGGAGAAGGTTCCTTGGACCTCAGGCAAGCTGTACAAGTTCTCAAACTCCATTGAAGTTACCTCCATTGCTGTACACGACTCAAGCTGAACAGGTAAAAATTTGAACTTCTATCTCTCTATCCAAGCATATTTAGGCTTAAGTTTGTGAAGAAAGTATGCTCTACTCATAGCCCTGAAGTTATCCATATACTTACTTTTCATTTATATTGTGTGTGCTGAGAGAATTTTGGACCTGAACATGGAAGAAAATTTAGGTCAGAAATTGGGGATGGAGAAATTCTCTCTCATTTTTGAGAGTTAGATCAAGATTTTTATATGTATGAACTCGTGATTTAATGCTCTACATTGTTTATGTTGTGAGTTTTGGCTAAAAATCAAGGAATCAGGAGTTAGTGTTGAGCAAGGAAGGGCGCGCGTTTTTTGTTTCAAATGGCTGGAGGTTGAAGACAGAGTTGACTTGGGCTGGGCCTGAGTCAACCTGCTTTTTGCACCCTTTATTTCATTTTGCACCCCCTGGCCCATTGTGTGTTTTTTAATCATTTTTTATTTTTTCTTTTTGATTCTGACTTATTATTTTTTGCTCAAATATAAAAAAAATTAAAAATATTTTTTCACCCATTTTTGCATTTATTTGACATTTATTTATTTTATTTAGCTTATACATGTAAATAAATATATATACTTTTATTTCAAAACCCTAGAAAATAATACAAAAAATATATTTTTTAGTTATTATTTTTTATTTACATTTTGGAAACATTTTCTAAAAACATACTTTTTTGTAAATAATTAATATTTCATTTTTGTATATATTTAGTATATTTAATATATAATATAAATACTTATACATATTTTATTAAATATTTAGGACAAAAATGTAAAAAATAATACTTTTTTTATTTTTTTAATATATGACATCAAAAATACCTTTTTTTCACAATATACTTCTTTTTTTATTTTTTGTATATAATTAACAAATATTGTATATAATATAATTAATAAATACTATTTATTTAGAAAACTAGGGTTTTGCCCTAAACCATGAAAATATCCAAAAATTGACTTTATTTATTTTTGTTTATATTTCACATGAAAAATACCTTTACATACATAAAAAACATTTTTGTGCATAATACATTTTGCATATTTATTGTATTTATTTAATTATTGTGCAATTTTAATAATTGTATATTCAATATGGATGTAATAGTTCTAGATTTAATTTCTTGCTAAATATCCCCCATTTGAACATTTGTACCCCCATCCCCATAATTATGTTGTAATAATTTAGGACTTTAAATTCCGCATTTTAAAACTTTCTAATTATGCCATGATAGACCTAGGGTTTGTATGCAAAAATCAAATAACAAATAGCTTGACCTAATGCAAAGACAAAAAAGCATGAAAATGGACAACACTAATCACACTTACACCCTTAGGGTTACTCCACTTATTGCCTTCAATAATGGGCCATGTTACATGTTGAGTGTCTTTGGCAAAACAAAAACAAACCAAATGATCATAGTCCCTCGACGACGCTTTCTCAAGTTTGCCTAAAAATGATCAAGTCCCTTAAAAGAAAAAGTTGCCAAAGACACTTGGCACTATTGCATTCATGGTCTAAACGATGACCCACGCATGTCCCGTTAACATCCTAACACAAGATTGTCCACCAAATACAATGGTGGAACAATACTGTTAAAAGGGTTAAAACATAGGAAAGATCTTTGAGAAATTTAGGGTAGATAGCTCTTGGTTACTTGACCAATCTTGCAAAACAAATCCTTGCCATTTTTCAAAACACACTCCACAACACACTTTCAAAACAACTTTCAAAAACATTGAAAACTTTTCAAAAGACAAATACACCTTTGTATACATTCAAACATGGATCATTATAAAGGTTGCCACAACAAATGGCCTCTTTTCAAAACCTCTTTCAAAATCACACACAAAACACCATTTCAAACAATTGAAAGCACCATTTCAAACAATTGAAAATGCAAGGCAAGTGATCTAAGCAAGTACCTAAGAGCCCATGGATAACCATGGATAGAAAGGGTGCTAATACCTTCCCTTTCTATAATCTACTCCCCGAACCCAAGAAAACATCTCAAAGGTTTTTTGCTGTGCTTTTTAACCTTTCCTTAGGATAAAATAAAAAGTCGGTGGCGACTCTTGCTAAACCGAAACATTTGCGAAAACAAACGCAAAACCCAAGTCAGTTCTCCCACCGTATCACACAAGTCAACGTGGACCTCACTCTTCTTGGTCCCAAAAATGCTTCTCACACCCCCCAAAACTGCTAACTCAGGCCCAAATCTCTTTCTCTATATTTTTTTTATTTGTCTTAATTAATTTATTTTATATACTAACAAAAATAATTATTTTATTTTTATCAAAAAAATCATAAAAATAATACTTTTCACAAATTAGGTTTAGATTTTATTTTTTATCAAAAAAATTAATTAATTAAATTAGATTTTAATTTTAGATAACTTTAATTCCTTTTGTATATAATTAAAATTAATTAGAATAATTAGGTTTTTATTTCTAACTTAATTATATTTTCCTTTCTTAAAAATAACCAAAACATAAAAAAATAAGCCATGTAATTATTTTTACTAATTAATTTAATTACTAATTAATTTTTATATTTAATTTAAAACCTAATTCTTTTTCTTTAAAAAATATTAAAAACAACAAAAAACAATTTTTTAGGTTAGAAGGATCAAAACCCTAATTTCTTCCCGATCTTAATTTCATCGCGCGCACTTTATTGTTTTCTTTTTATCCTATTATTGTAACTGCCTACAGTTTGTAATAGTTTAAATTAGGACATTTATTTCCATTTATCGCTTTATTTTTAAAGGGTTTGTTTTTGGCAATGTAAATACCCGAAGCCTTGTAATAGCTTAGTTTAATTTCCGCATTTTTAATTCCGCAAAATATTAACTGTTAGATGTATGATATTAGGATGCATGACAAGAATGTATGTAACTTTAAAACAGTTAGATAACCCTAAAATATGCAAAGATAAATAATCTGAAATTGAATCACTCACACATGCTCACTCCTAGGGTACACTCCCACTTGGTTGCCTTCGGTAAACGGTCATTGAGTATAGGATGCTTTAGTGGTCGTCCTTTTGTCCAAAGATCAAAGTTGCCTCGGATATAGTTGCCTCGAATAATTGATCTAAGACATTAGGGTTACTACTAAGACGTCCTAACATTGCTTTAGTGACCGTACGTCCCTTTCGAATTAACCCTCAAAACTCCAACGACGATGCTACCTGCTCACTAATAGTGGGATGGCATCTTCTAAAGGAAACGAACATGGAATAATTCTTTTTTCGAGTAGGTAGATTAGTTCTTAAGTACTTGCTCAATCCAAACAAAATTTTTGCACACTTACACTCCTTTACAAACAAAGTTTTCAAAAACACTTCATTACACTCTTGAAGACAGAAGCAAGAGTTAAATCGAAGTCAAAATAAAAGCTTTTCAAATCACAAATACACAAAGAAAACAATTTTGAAAATGATGAGCAAATACCTAAGAGCCCGTAGATAACTACGGATAGAAAGGGTGCTAATACCTTCATTTTCTATAATCTACCCTCCGTACTCAGAAATATCTCGAAAAAGGAATTTTTATGTGCTTTTTTCCTTGTTAGATAAAATAAAAGTCGGTGGCGACTCTTTCTTACCGCGGAATTTTGTGAACACAAACGCAAAACGCAAAACCAGCAAATTTCCTAAAAAAGAGGGAAACACGTCCCGGTTCTGGCCACCGTATCACAGAACTGGCGACTCTACTGGGGAATAGATAAGTGGGGTGTACCTTAGTATTAGTTCATCATATTGTTTTCAATTGCTTGATTTGATTGCTTTATTTTTATGGGCTTTGTATCGGGGTTACTATAGATCCTAACCCGGATCTGAGGACACCTTTTAGGTAATTAGCAATAGACTGTGAGGGAACTGTATGGCATAGACCCATACGGTTGAAGCAGTAGCTACATTGATGTGACACATTAGTTGGTACCGATATCCCTTGGGGAGCAACAAGGAGAGTATGGGGCTGCTATATGGGTCATTAAGCATCAACTGACCTTAGAACCTATAATCGACCAACTTGGCCATAGAAAGTAGCAATATGCTACACTCATTGAGACCATACTCTCGAGATGGTTCCGGCTGCAAGAAAAGATTGCGTGACTGGAATTATGACCGATGGAGGATGGTCAGTGATATTGATAACCTCTAGAACCCGGTTACTATTATTAGGACAGGTTGAACCCACTGAACTTCAAGAGGGTAATACCTAGACCCCGTGCAAGCCTAAACCTAAGGCTGTTTGTGTGACTTGTGTGCTTTCAACTTGAACTACTTGCACATTTTTGTTATCTGACAACAGGAGTTCCTTGCAGGTTCTGTTTACAGTCCTTATCCAATAACTTGGATTTCTTGCCAGATTTACTTGTTTATATCACCTCATATTTTTGCTTAAACACATAACATACACATCATAACATCATGCCTTAACATTTCCTTAACCATTTCAAGGATCTCAAGGGTTTGTGATGCGGGTTATGGTAAATCAAACGTCTAGCAAGGGGCAAAGGGGATTTATTTTCCTCTAGCCAAAGTTGTCTAGGGATCAAAACATGATAAATTGGGTCGGTGGCTATGACCCACTCGATATGGTGAGCTTGACTCTTGAAGGAGGACTCTTGACGACACGAAGTTTCTTCAATCAAAACTGCAAAATTCAAATTCTTACAGCTTCTTGTTTACCCCGCGAGATCCTTGAAAACATTGCATACATATCATTGCATAACAGGTCTTCCAGTATAGGTCTCTCATGTTCTCGCTGTTTATTTCAGCAATGGCTCTCAAACCAGACAACAAAGATCTTCAAACTCAAGAAGCTCAGTTCAGGGACATATTCCTAAACCTATCCAAGGGGCAGGAAGAGTTGAAAACCCTCCTCGTTGGGAACTTGGTCAAGAAAAGTCCTGAAGATAATAAGGACGAACGGCTAGAACAACTACAAACTGAGGTAGATGCAATGAGAACCCAAATGCTGGGGCATATGTCTCTTATCCAAGGCTTAACCCGAGAACATGAAGAGTTGAGAACCATTATCAACCGGCTTCGTCAAGACAGATACAACAGTATGAAGCAAACAGTTAAGATTGTGGATCAAGGCATTAATCAGCCCCCGGTGAGAGAAGAGGTTGGGAACAGACCTTTCATGATTACTACTACATCACAAGCCCAACCACAACCTCTCCAGCGACAGTGGGGAAATCGGCATAAGAAGAATACATCTGAAAGGCGCTTCACCGAAATCAACATGTCATTGGATCAAGCATTGCAATGCCTGTTGAAGGCCAAGCTGGTTATATTAAGGGACTCTCCTCAGAATCCCAATATAGCCTCCCCAAGGTACAATCCTGATGCTAGGTGTGCATACCATTCCAATAGCCCTAGACATGACACCAACAACTGTTGGGCATTGAGAAACAAAATTCAGGACCTGGTTAATGAAGGAGCATTGGAATTCACACAAGACGGTCAGGTTGAGTTCTTCTGCCATCCCTCCAAGGCATACCATCTGAAGTGACAAGTTCTCACAAGAAGACTTTTTGTTCATTAGAATTTTCAATTTTTAATTTTCTTTTGATTATTCGAACATTTAGTCATGTCAAACTTTGTTACTTTATCAATGCATTGCATATGTCTGTTTTGAATCAATCCATTCGTATTCCCTATATTTGAATTGCTTTCCTTTTTGTGATGTTCAACTCTTGATTAAAAAACTCTAAGCCTTAAAGGGAGGATGACGAAAATGATATCAAAATCTCTACAGTATGCTTTTTAACAGACCCCGCTGACGATGTACAGACGTTGTTTCAAATCCTAAACAGTGGAGTTATAAGGAAGATAATCCATAGTCAACCTCTTTGAGCCAAATAAGTAGGAGTTTTTCTTTTCACGCAAATTAAAACCCTTAATCACAACCTGGGGCAGGGTAGTTTTCTCAGTTAATCCAGGTGCACAATGAATGGCATCAAAGACGTCCTTCCAAAACGAAAGACGGTGATGGTTCCCTATAATCGGCAAGACAGACAGTCATTATCTCTCAAAAATAAGAGCCCATTAAGTCAAAACCTATAAAGGAGACTTAAGAAAAAACTGGGGCATCCAGCTGACTGTAATCACAAAAAGAAATAGTTCAGGTAAAAAACAGGGATAATAAAATCAAAAGGAAAGAGGTCCTACAAACCCTAAACAAAAAGGAAATGACTGCATGTTCTAAATAAACTGTCAGTATCTGAACCATCACTGGAACATCAGAGCAAAGACTCAAACGTGATCTAAATGCACAATTAGCTGAGTTTAGGGTCGAAGAACATCACGAAGAACGGGTGGGTACAAATAAAATTTGAGCCTTTATCCTTTGTTTCTTAAACCGTGAACCAGGCCACGTTATAACCCTTAAAAGTCCTAGCTGAAGCATGAGTTAGTTCGAAAGCATACTGTTACAAAAGGTATCCTAACTCCTGTAGGACTTGCTGTAAATCATGAGTTGACATCACATTTTACAAAATTTTCCTGTTTTACTAAAAAATGCATTTTCAAAAATTTCAAGACAGACATAAGCTTTGCATTCTTAAAATAACATTGTTTGCATATGACTATTTGTTCAACAACATGTAAATTCGCACGACGAATATCTAGTGAACAAAAACCTTCTCAATAAAAAGGATCACCTCAAGTGGAAAAACACTTCCAATCAAGGGGCACGACATGATCATTGTCCATCATCTGGGGCAGCCAAGTCAAGATTCAAGGAATCTCTCAAAGATGCCAAATAGCCAGGGGCAAATCTCCATCTGAATCACTTGGGGAATTGGACTTGAGTTCCAGCAACGAATCTTACATGATCAAACAAACATCTTCTAGTAGTATGGCAACACAACACTACTGACAGTGACAACTCCCTACACTCTAAGAGCGTGGACATAGTCAGAAAATACTGCGCATGAATAAAGACCCGCTAGGTTGACTGGCCTAGGCAAAAATAAGGGCATCCCGACGAACCAAAAGGGTTAGGGAAAAAATTAGGGATAAAAAATGAAAAAATATGTACACCCGGCAAGTCGAAAACCCGAAAGGGCGGCTTGGGCAAGAAAGGGTATCCCGGTGGACTGAAAATCTGAAAAGACAGTCCAGGCAAAAGTTAGGGATTAAAGCGTACCACTATGTCCCGTCATCTCGTCACTTGCCTACCAGAAGAAGATTTGTCATTTTAATCAGCAATTACCAAGAACCTCATAGGTTGGGATAATGCTCGATCCACAAGGCCTCCACAGGAACCTTCTCCCGCAGATATAAGGGCAGAAAAGTCTCAGTGCAAAGCCATCGTCATATCCTTAGCATGCGTCCCAATAACATTCACTCCCCACAGAGTAAGAAAAAGACAGTGATGTTAGCTGTCCAAAATAGGACACCACTCTCCCCAGCTGAGGCTCGCAACCGCGAATGAGTCGGCAAGATTCTCCCCAAGCAGAGTTTATCTATCATCAGCACTAGAAAATTATCCCCATTGGACTCTGGAAGATTGTCCTCAGTAGAGTCTAAAAGATTGTTCCCAGTGAAGTCGCAACTGGAAAATCATCCCCAGCGGAGGTCATTCCTTTTTCAAACAGAAACTCAATCCCCAACAGAGTTTATCATCGCCGGCAATGATGGTTCATCCCCAGCTGAGTTTATTTCTCCAAAATCAGCAGATCTTCTAGCAGAATATCTCTTTTCCCCACATAGTCATTTCCTCGTGAGTCTATTCCCCAACGGAGTTATTCTCTCCTACAGGATCATTCTCACAAACATCTTCATTCACTATCCCCAGCGGAAACGAAGAATTCAACGCTTTTCTCCAGCAGCAATCCGGGATTTATTTTCCCCAGCTAGCGGATATCATAAAAAAATTACATATCCATACATCAGGACATACGCATACACATCATACAACACAATATAATTTATTTTGAGAATACCATTGCTTGATACATGTCATGCATTACATACAAATAACCTTTATCTTTTAGGAAAGATACAATCAGATTCTTGCAAAATTTAAGCTATTGAAGCCCGGATTCGACCGGATAGTATCTTGATCTCTACAACATATTGTGAATCCCGGATTACGACCGGATAACAGTATCAAACACCGCGAAGCCTAGATTATGACCAGATATCAATACAAGTTTCTATGAAGTCTGATGTGATGCGGTGGGAGAACTGACTTGAGGTTTTGCGTTTGTGTTCGTAAATGTTGCGGTTAGCAAGAGTCGCCACCGACTTTTCTTTTATCCAAAAGGAAAGGTAAAAAAGCACAGGAAAGACCTTTGAGATGTTTTCTTGAGTTCGGGGGGTAGATTATGAAAAGGGAAGGTGCTAGCACCCTTTTCATCCATGGTTTTCGATGGGATCTTAGTTACTTGTTTAGATCACTTGCTTTGTTTTGTTTGAAATGGTGTTTGGTGTGGTTTTGAAAATGTTTTGTAAAAGAGGCCGTTCGTTTAGGCAATTTTGTAATGATTCTCGTTCGTAAGAATGTATACAAAGATGTTTGTCTTTTGAAAATGTTTTCAATGTTTTTGTAAGATGTTTTGAAATGTGTGTGTGTTTGTTTTTGAAAATAGCAAGGATTGTTTGAAAAGGAGCAAGTAACTAGAAGCTATCTACCTACTCAACTGTCTTTCTTGTGCATTTTTATTCCTTTGACATTGTTGACTTACCATTGATTTGGTAAGCAACCCTATCTCTGGATGTAAACGGGACGTGGGTGGGTCATTGTATGACCATGATAGCAATGTTACCAAGTATCTTAGCATTTTTGAGGGACCAATATCATCTTTGTTTAGGCAACCTTTTGATAACGTTATCGAGGGACTATAATCTTATATTTGTTTTGTTTTGTTTTGCCAAGATACTTCGTGTGCGTAACATGGCCATTTTATTTTAGGCAACCAAGTAGGAGAAACCCTAAGGGTGCTTGTGTGCAAAGTGTCTCATTTTCATGCTTTTGTCTTGCATTTAGGGTTTTCTATTTGTTTTGTTTTTGTTCTTGTCATGCAAACCCTAATTTACTAATCATGGCATATGAAAGCAATAAATTGCATAATGTAAACTAAGCTATTACAACAATTATTATGGGAGGGAGGATACAAGTTTGAATGGGGATTTTGCACAAATATAAACCTAAATATATTATTACAACCAAATCGAATATTGCGCGAATTAAATAAATATAAGACAAATATTTAAAATGCAATGCAATGTTTATGTTAAAAAAATGTTGTGTTTTTGTATGAGAAAAATAATTAATTCAAACCCTAGAAAAGAAGGAAAAAAATAATATTATTTTTGGAAGGGATGAAACCCTAATTTTTTATTCAAAGAAAATAATGCTTTATATTATTATTTTGTACATTTTTTTTTGTATAAGAAAATAATAAATAATATTATATGTAAATATTAAAAATTAAATATGTATAAAAAATAAGTATTTTATGAGTATAAAATGTATAATAAAAATGTTAAGTATTTTTAAATATATTTACAAGTTATTTAAGAAAATAAAATCTATTTATCAAAATAAACTAATTTTTCATGTGAGAAAATAATAAAAAAATAAAATAAAAGTGTGAAAATAAATAAATCATTTTTTGGTATTTTTTATCATTAAGAAAAATAAATGGAAGTATTAAATATAAAAATATGAAGGAAAATGCAAAAATATAAAAAAACTAGTCGGGGGGGGGGGGGTGCAAATAACAAGTCAGGGGGTGCAAATAGTAAAAACAAAAAGGCCCAAAGCACAAAAAGCCCAACAGCGCTTCATCCATGTCCTTGGTTCATCTCCTGCGCGCGCTTCAGTTCAAATCTGTAAGTCTCTCATGCTTGCACAAAAACAAAAACTCATAACATGAAACATGTGGCATTTGAGCTCACGATTCTAACAATATAAATTATGTAACCTAACTCTAAAAGATCAAGGAGAATTTTGGAACCCCTAATTCGTGACCTAAAAATTTCAGGGACTTCAAGCTTCAAATTCTCTTAGCACAAGTAACATAAATGAAAAGTAATGATATGTACAACTTTGTCATGATAAGGGCTACATTTTTTCTTCACAAATCGTGGCTTGAAGTTTCCTATTCAGAGAGATAGAGTTTAAGAAATTACCTCCTTCAACTGGATTTGTGTAGGATAATGTAGGGACTTTAATGGAGGCCTGGTGATTGTTTAAGCTTCCTTTAACTTCCCTGAACCTATTCCAATACTTAGCTTGCTCTGAGGATGGCTGGAACTCTCTGGACAAGGAAAGCTGCAAGCTTCCAAAGTGAAAATGGTGGATGCTGAAACAGGGGTTACAGAACCAGGGTGATGGGTTGGATTGCTTTGGTATGATGTTTATGAGATGCTTGAAGTGTTTAAACACAAAACGCACGAGCCAAATGAGAGTTGGCTATGGTTTTGCAGAAACTGTGTGTTTTGGCATAATTTTGGAGTTTTTGAATTTCAGAGTGTTTCAGGTCCAAGCAAATCGTGCTATGCCTTGTAACAAGTTTGCAAATATGTAGAGAAGTGATACAAAGTCAGCCCTTCCTAACTGTGCAAGCTCTAGCACCTTTTGCAACTTTTCTTGCATTTGAAGTAAAGTGAAGTGACTAATCCCACATGCTTGTACTGGCTAGCTTGAGGGCTGATAAGAGTTGGTACACATTGCTTGAGAGCTGTAGAAATTACTTGTACCAAAGGGACAGGTTCTATGCTCAATATTGACAAAGTTGCAAAAGTTGCCCTTTATGAAAATGGTATTGTGAACTTTTTGCCCAAAATGGAAATACACTTTGTGTAAAGCTTCAAATGTGAGTTTGCATTTAATTATGGAGTGTATAGCATGCTTAGGGCCTGTAAAGTAATATACAACCAGCATAGATGTGATTTTCAACTTGATGCTATGTGAAAATGGCTTGAACAAAAGTGAGAAAATGCCAACTTCCCTTCTTCGATTCTCCCTACTAAAAATGATCTTGGAGAGTTTGGAAAGATTTCAATATGCTCTATAATCCATATTTGAAATTCAATTTGAGATACCTCTTGGAACTAGGTGAAAAATGTCCATGAAGTTGGGTCCGAAATCTGCCTAAATTAGGGCAAATTTTCACTAAGTTAAGAAGTTCATGGACCTATATTCACAAATTGATAACTTGAGATCAAAGCATTTTTTGGGAAAAGTTTGTGAAGTAAAGTTGTAGATTTCATGTAGGACTACAACTTTCATGTTGGAAGTTTTCTTTGAATCAAAATGCATCATGGTGAAAAAGTGGTGAAAAGTTGGGAAAAAATAAGAAAATTTTTATACTTAAAAAAATTCTAAGTTATGAAAATTTTCAAATTAAAACCCTAATTTTCAATTTTGATTTTATTGGTGAAAAAGTTTCAAATTTTTACATATCTTGATGAATTATGACTCTTGGCACTTGATTTTGACCAAAAAGTCAAAGTTTGACTTTTTAGTGCACAATTGACTTTTGATCATTTGACTGCAAAATTCATCTGTCAATCCAATGAACTTTAGATATTTTGAACCATGTAATTAATTCAAGATGATGCCATTGAACCCTTGAAATCATGCTTGAACTCAATTGGTCATTGGCTAGGTTAAAAATCATAAATTGCCCTTTTTCAGTCAAAACCCTAATTTTGACCATTTTGCCCTTTTGATGATTTGATCAAATTTATTGAGGAGTTGTGATCCAAACTTGATCAAATGGTTAATATGAGTCTAAAATGTTGATGTGGATCAAAAATTATGAAGTTTGAGTGTAAATTGGCCATGGTTGACTTTTTCCCCAATACAACTGATTTTTAGGTCAACTGTCCAATTGACTGATAAAAAATGTGGTTCAAGGCTTGAAACTTAACATGAGCAATCTTAGAGGTCGAAAATGGTGTATGAAAGTCACATGAAGCATTGGTGGTCCAAAAATCCTTGTGCAAACTGAAACCCTAATTTTGGGTTATCAGTGCAAGATGAGATGTCTTGAGCTGACCAAAACCTGATCTTGTCTTGAGTCCAAGAGGTCTTGTAAGAAAAATCTTGATAAATGAGAGGGCAAATTTTGGGGTACAACAGCTGCCCCTGTTCAATCTTCTTAAACCTGAAGAGTTAGATTGGCGAGTTTTTCCGTTCGTGACTCGAAGGTAAAAGATGATTGGACACTAGAGTGCCCATAAATTTGCACTCGACAAAGTGTAGTTGAGGGAATGGGCTTAAAGATGCCATTTGGAGAGGTGATAGAATCTTGTTGGAGATGGGCTTGTAGATGCCATCCAAGAATGTTTGTTGAATTGTAAGTTGTAAGTTAGAAGAATAAGTATCAGAATGGTGTCCGTATCTGGAACGTATCTGAGCTGTATCTGGAGACTTGAAGTCTGAATGAGAAACAGAATAGCATCCATGTATGGAGCGTATCTGAACTGTGTATGAAAGATGAATCTGAATAAGTGACAGAATGGCAACTGTGTCTGGAGCGTATCTGGACTGTATCTTGAAGTTGAGGTCTGAATGAGTAATAGAATAGCATCCGCGTCTGGAGCGTATCTAAACTATATCTGAATGATTAACAGAATGACTTCCGTGTCTGGAGCGTATCTGAACTTGAATCTGAATGAGTAACAGAATGGCTTCCGTGTCTGGAGTGTATCTGAACTGTATCATGATTGCATATTGTTAAACGGTAGCTGTTAATCTTATCCTGAAAAGGGTAAAATGTTAGCTGAAACACAAAGTTATGTTGCATGAAATGTATGATGCAATATATGTACTTTATCAATGTTTATGATATATGGATATAATGTATGCGCATGTAAGTTGATTTGCTGTATTGCTGAGGAAAATAAATCCTTGATTGCTGAGGATATGTGGATTCTTCATGTTTTGAAGTTGGAGTATTGACAAAATTTCTGTTGTGAGCAATGCCATACACTGCTTGAGTAATCTGCTTGGGGAATCCAGAGAATTTTGATGACTTCTACTAGGGATTACACAATGGGAATCCTTGTTCTGCTGGGGAATAAAGAAAACTCTGTGGGGAAGAAAACTTATTCCTGTTTAGAAAAAGTTCAGGAGTTTCGGTCGTCTGCCACTCTACTGGGGAATTATCCTAGGTTGGGGAGAGACAAAAGTTAATTGTTATCTGGTTGATTTTCAGGCTTCCAGATAACTTGCTGGAGAACTTGGAGAAACTGGATGGTTTTCGCTGGGGATTGATAGTTTTAAAGTTTTGGCTCCGCTGGGGATCTTACTGATGTACTGTAGGGATTGTTCATGGAATAGCCTAGAGACATTTTCCTAATCTTTCAACCTGTCAGTAATTGTTCTTTTCCATTTTGTTTATTTGTAAACAATAATTATGTTCAAATGCATATGTTCATTAATGAATCTTTGGACGTTTTTGCAAATAAAAACACAAGTTTAAAGAAAAAGGCAAATAGTTTTCTGTACTTTGAAAGAGATATCTTTGTATTTACTTTGAATAAGTATTTTGTACAAAGGAGACAGACATCCTAGTAAGAGGATGGTGTCATAAAAGTAAGAAAAATTTATACAAAGAAAGATAGCTATATGTGATAATCCCATGGGGTTCCCATTCTTCTATAGGCTTCACGTCTCCGAATATCTTGTCCATTCGTTGCTTCGTTCGAAGATGATTGAATTGATCAGAAGCTCAGAGTTTGTCTGTGAAGAGATTGTCCTTAAAGTGATCCGACAAGACATAGTCATACGCTTTAATTCCGTAACTTTTTCCTGGACCGCCCTTTCGGGTTTTCAGTCCACCGGGAAACCCTTTTTTGCCCAAGTTGCCCTTTCGGGTTTTCAACTTGCCGGGTGTACATATTTTTTTAATTTTATCCTTAATTTTTTCTCGAACCTTTTGGTTCGCCGGGATGCCCTTGTTTTTCCTAGGTGTGTCAACCTAGCGGGTCTCTTATGCGTAGTATCTTTTGACTATGTCTACGTTCGCAGGGTGTGGCAGGTCGTCGTCGTCCATGGTAGTTAAGATCATTGCCCCACCAGAAAAGATGTTCTTGATTACAAATGGTCCTTCATAGGTAGGAGTCCATTTTCCCCTGGGATCACTTTGTGGCAAGATGATGCGCTTGATCACTAGATCTCCAACTTGATATACTTGGCGTCTGACTTTCTTGTTGAAAGCCTTGATCATCCATTTTTGATACGTCTGACCGTGGCAAACAACAGCAAGTCTTTTTTCGTCAATTAAGTTCAGTTGATCAAGTCGGGTCTGGATCCAATCATCCTCACTCAAACCTACATCTTTCATGATTCTTAAAGAGGGGATTTGAACCTCAATAGGTAGAACAACCTCCATGCCATAAACCAAAGAATAGGGTGTTACCCCGGTTGATGTGCGAGCCGTGGTACGGTACCCGTGGAGAGCAAACGGTAACATCTCATGCCAGTCCTTGTAGGTGACTGTCATCTTCTGTATGATCTTTTTAATATTTTTGTTAGAAGCTTCGACTGCACCATTCATCTTTGGTCGATAGGGGGATGAATTATGATGTTGAATCTTGAACTGCTCGCACAAGGCGGTGATCATAGTATTGTTAAGGTTCGTACCGTTATCAGTGATGATCCTTTCTAGGATACCATATCGGAAAATAAGATTCTGCTTGATGAAGCGGGCAACAACATTCTTAGTAACGATGCGAAGGAAGCTGCTTCAACCCACTTGGTGAAATAGTCAATGGCCACAAGAATGAAGCGGTGTCCATTGGAGGCTGTAGGCTTGATCTCCTCAATCATGTCGATTCCCCATATAGCGAAGGGCCAAGGAGCTGTTAAGACATTTAGAGGAACCAGAGGCACGTGCACCTTGTCTGCATAGATTTGACACTTATGACAAGTCCGGAAGTGTTGATAGCAGTCTGCTTCCATGGTAGACCAGTAATAGCCTTCCCTTAGAATTTTATTCACCATCGTATGCCCACTAGAGTGAGTGCCAAAGGTACCCTCATGCAATTCAACCATGATCCTTTCATCTTCAATCTTGTCCATACAACGGAGCAAAATAGAATCGTGATTACGCTTGTACAGGATGCCATTACTTAGGAAGAACTTAGCTGAGAATCTCCTTAAGAACTTTTTGTCATTGACTGAAGCTCCTTCTCGATATTCTTGAGCCTCGAGATACCTTTTGACTTCATGAAACCACAGCTGGTCCACTACTTCTTCGGTATTAATCTTGTGATAGTATGCTGGTTCGTCCATACATTCAATGGAGATTTGGGGAGCCTCGTTATCCCAATTAAGTTTAAACATAGATGACATTGTAGCTAGAGCATCTGCTAGCTGATTTTCTTCTTGCGGGAAGTGCTCGAAGGTAATATGCTTGAAATGTGGTAGAAATGTCAAAACATGTTCTTTGTAAGGGATGAGGTTTGGATGCTTAGTGTCCCACTCTCCTTTGATCTTACTGATGACCAAAGCTGAATCTCCAAACACATCTAAAGATTTGATTCCAAGTCTATGGCAGCCTTGAGACCAAAGATGCATGCTTCGTATTCTGCCATGTTGTTCGTACAGTTGAAGCAAAGTCTGGCAGTGAAAGGAGTATGGTATCCTTCCGGAGATATGCGTACAACACCGATACCGTTTCCAAGTGCATTGGATGCCCCATCAAAGTACAGGGTCCATCGGGATCCTTGTTCAGGTCCGTCATATGGCCTGATCTCTTCGCAGTTGTCCAATGTCATGATATCTTTGTCAGGGAAGTCAAACTTCATGGACTGATAATCTTCTACAGCTTGATGAGCAATATGATCAGCTAGCACACTGCCCTTAATAGCTTTTTGGGTCGTGTACTGTATGACATATTCTGTTAGGATCATCTGCCATCTAGCTATCCTCCTAGATAGAGCAGGCTTCTCAAAGATGTACTTTATCGGATCCAACTTAGATATCATCAAAGTGGTATGAGTCAACATATACTGTCTTAGCCGGCGAGCAACCCATACCAAAGCGCAACAAGTTTTCTCGAGCAGTGAATATCTGGTTTTACAGTCGGTAAACTTTTTTCTCAGGTAATAAATAGCGTGCTCTTTTCGGCCAGACTCGTCATACTACCCCAATACACACCCCATTGAATTCTCTAAGACGGTCAGATAGATGATTAGTGGTCTTCCTTCGACTGGTGGCATCAAGACAGGAGGTTCTAGTAAATACTCCTTGATTTTATCAAAAGCAATCTGACATTCATCGTTCCATCTGACTACTTGATCTTTCTTCAACAGCTTGAAGATTGGTTCACAAGTAGACGTTAGGTGAGAAATGAATCTGGCAATATAGTTTAGGCGTCCCAAAAAACCTTTGACCTCCTTCTCAGTGCGAGGAGCAGGCATTTCTTGTACCGCTTTAACCTTGGCATGATCAACCTCGATGCCTTTGTTGCCGACAATGAACCCTAAGAGTTTATCGGACCAGACTCCGAATGTGCACTTGTTTGGATTCAGCCTTAATTTGTACTCCTTCAATATGACAAACAACTTTTGTAAGTGGTCAAGGTGTTCTTCTTCAGTTTGTGATCGGGCTATCATGTCATCTACGCAGACCTCTATCTCATGATGTATCATATCATGAAACAAAGCTACCATGGCGTGTTGATAGGTTGCCCCGACATTCTTCAGTCTGAATGGCATCACTTTGTAGTAGAACGCCCCCCACTGTGTAACAAATGTAGTTTTCTCCATGTCCTCAGGTGCCATTTTGATCTGGTTATAACCTGAGAATCCGTCCATGAAAGAAAATACTTTGTGCCGGGCTGTATTGTCAACCAGGATGTCGATGTGTGGAAGTGGAAAATCATCTTTAGGGCTGGCCCTATTTAAATCTCTATAATCCACGCACATTCTTAATTTGCCGTCCTTTTTAGGCACGGGAACAATGTTGGCAACCCATTGAGGATAGGAAGTAACAACCAGAAATCCAGCATTGAACTGCTTCATAACTTCTGCTTTGATCTTCTCTGACATGTCAGGTCTCATGCGACGGACTTTTTGTTTCACTGGTGGACAATCTTCTCTTGTGGGTAGACGATGTACCACAATTCTGTATCGAGTCCCGACATGTCTTCGTATGACCAGGCAAAGATCTCAACATAATCATGTAACAGCTGAATTAGGCGCTCCTTGACACTCAGCTCTAGATTGGCACCCACTTTGATTTCCTTTTTATCTTCCTCGGTACCTAAGTTGATTGTATCCAACAGCTCCTCATGAGGCTTAATAGCTCTTTCCTCTTGTTGTAGTAATCTGGCCAATTCCCCTGGCACCTCACAATCTTCCTCACCTTCGTATTCGGCTTGGTAGATCAGATCTTCAGAGTCACTGAAGGCTATAGCAGTATCGTTACCCATGGGATCCGGAATGGAAAGGTACCTGCATTTGTGAGTGTGGGTGTGTGTCAGGGTATATCCATCTTAAAACAATAAAATGTAAAAGAAAGACAATGAGCATAAAAAGTTTATATGTGAAAAAGTGTCCATGATTCATTGAATGTCATATGTAGATGAAATAAAAACCCTTACAAATGGACCATTGTGCCTCGGGTAAGACACAAGGCTTTTAAATTGCAAATTGTTCGTGAATATTACAAGTCCAACAGAAATGTAAAAGATAAATTACTGAGATATGAAAGTTATTGGGATGAAGTCTCTGGCTTCCCAGTTGCGAAGTCCTCCGCTGACAGTAGGAAATATCCAATCTTCCAGGCTGCCATCCTCTTCATTGTACTCTACTGCATTGACGCTTTGGTTGCTAATCTTTACAGGTGGCCCCCCAACACGGGCATGGCGCACAACCTTCTGACCAGTTGAAGTAAACCCCAAGCCAAACTTGTATGATTTGTAGGGAATGTCTGGAAGCTGCCCCCAGATGGTGCATCCCCCTTCTTCCACTACTGGCCTTGCATCCTTTAGAGATGACATCCGAGGTGGAGGTCTTGTGATCTTTGGAATCGAGGATACCGCCTTGGTCGCTGCTACTTCTGGAGAGACTTCTTCAAAATGTTGGAAAGGGGTTTCAATGAACTCGCCATCTAACTCCACATAACAGAAAGAATTCAGATGACTAATCATATACTCCTCCTCCCCGTGGACAGTTGTGATTTTTCCTTGGACTGGGTATTTTAGCATCTGATGCAAGGTGGAGGTGACAACACCGGCATTATGGATCCAGGAGCGTCCTAACAGACAGGAATAAGAAGGACGGATGTCCATCACATAGAAGGTTGAGTTGAAAACCTGAGTTCCCACCTTTATCGGGATGTCCACCTCCCCGTGGACCATCCTCTTCGAACCATCAAAAGCTCTCACCACTATGTTGCTAGGTTTTAAAGTCAGCCCCTTGTAATCCAATATATTAAGGGCTTTCTTCGGTAAGACGTTTAAGGATGACCCAGTATCAACCAAGACATGAGATAGGGTTGTTCCTCTGCACTCCACTGAGACATGTAATGCCTCGTTGTGTTTTCTCCCTCTGGGTGTCAAGTCAGCATTAGAGAAGCCCAAGCCATTATCAGCTGTCAAACTGGCCACACAATCCTGGAACTGGTCAGCAGACGTCTCTTGCGGCACATGAGCTGTCTTCAGAAATTTTACCAGAGCCTTGGCACGCGCTTCAGAGCACAGCAGCAGAGCTAGCATAGAGATCTTGGAAGGGGTTTTCCCCAACTGTTCTACCACATCATAATCACTCTTTTTTATTATCTTCAGGATTTCTTCCATCTCCTTCTTAGATGTTTCAGGAATAGCTAGTGATTGAGCCTTCATCCAGACAGGCTCCTCTTGAACGTTCTTTCCTTTGTTCTCAGCAGTGGAAGTAGGGATAGGAATTGTATTGTCTTTGTCGGTAAGTACACTTGCGAGTATAATCACTGGTGCAAAGGTAATCTTCGGAACGGCCACGGGTCCAAAGACTGCTGTTGGAGGAGAAATCTCTAGAGAGAAGATTCGACCACTATGGGTAATCTTGCTAGTTCCAACAATATTTCTAATGTCGGAATTGTCCTCTTCAGAGCTTTCTTCTTCGGCAGTCAGTTCATCCTGTTTAATACCATGGTAGTAGATTTCTCCACCGTAATTCCATGGTACTGTTTTATCTGATTTGTATGGGGCTGGCCCGGGCATTGTAATCTTAAGTGGAGTAGTCTTTGGAGCAGGTGTAATCCTAACGGGTCTTTTAGGGGCCCTGGAAGGATTGGCGTAGATGGTTATTATTGAAACTTCTTTCACTGGAGCGGGTGAAACAGAAGCATTCTCAAACAAAATTTCTTGGTTATCCATCAGTCATTGGATACCTTTTTTCAATAGAGGGCAGTCAAATGATGAGGACAGGAAAACATGGCAGTCTCTGTCACAACCTGGGAAAATACCATCTTTCAACAAATTCAACTTAATAATCGGGAGCGGAGTTAACAGTTTATCCATAGTAGCAACAAACAAATCTTCTTCGATAGCGTTGGCATTGCGACCATGCCTAGGCATCGAAGCGGAAATAACATTTGGTTTCTCAGGCACTTCAAACTCAACTTCCTTCGCGTCTATCAGATCTTGAATTTTGTTCTTCAGAGCCCAATAATTGTTCGTGTCGTGCCCTGGACTTTCAGAATGGTACGCGCATCTGGCATTGGGGTGGTAACGTGGAGACGCAATATTGGGATTTTTTGGGGCCTCTTTTAGAGTGGCCAGATTCAACTTCAAGAGATGTGGTAGAACTTGAGCTGGAGTCATGTTAATCTTAGTAAATTGCTGAACTGGCCTTTCTACCCTTTGTTGATTAGTTCTTGGCTAGTCTGATGCAGGCTTTGGAATCATAACGCCCCCCACTATTGGTCGGCGCTCAGTTCTTCCCTGATTCCTCTGTGAATAAACAGCAGATACTTCCTTTCTTCCCGTGAAGGACTTTTTCACAGCTGTTGAGGCAGACGCGTCCTTCTGAATTTTCCCACTTCTTATACCAGCCTCCACCCTTTCGCCGGTTAAAATCAATTCAGTAAACTCTACAGAAGAACTCCCAATCAAATGATTGAAGAAATGGACTGATAGAGTTCCCAGGAACATGTCCACCAACTCCCTCTCAGATAGAGGGGGTTGCACCCTTCCGGCTAGGTCTCTCAACTTTTGCGCGTAATCTTTGAAGCTCTCATTGGAAACCATGGCCATACTCTGAAGCTGAGTACGGGTAGGCGCCAAGTCGGTGTTGTACTGATATTGTTTATAGAAAGCTGCTGCTCGGTCTTCCCAATTGTGGACGTCAACCCTTTCTAATTGGTAGAACCAATCAAGTTGCGTTCCTGACAAACTGTCTTGGAAAAAGTGGACCCACAAGTCTTTGTCGGCAGAATGTGGCTGAATCTTCCTGACATATGATCTGAGGTGCATTTTAGGGCAAGACACCCCATCGTACTTGGCAAATAGTGGCACTTTAAACTTTGGCGGGATTATAATTCTTGACACCAGCCCTAACTCTTCAAAATCTAGCCCTGGTACTATCTGGATTTCAATAGCGCTTAGTCGCTCTTCAAGGTGTTTGTACTTGTCATCAGCCGGAGGGTACTATTGTTCAGAGTAGTCCTCTTCTTCCTCTTCTTCTTCTTCAGAATCTGATGGTTCTTCCGTTTCTTTTCCTTTTCTTTCCCCTTCATCAGATGTTGTTGGAAAATCTAAGGTCCTTCTGGCTTGTCCCTGAAACCTCCTGCCCATGATTACCACACCAGCTGGCTTCTTCTTCTTTTTCTCTTTTTCTAGCAGAGTCTTCAGCTTCTCTTGCCCCTTGGCTAAGGTCATGAGTAACTGTTGAAATTGCGTATTTTGAGCTTGCAGATCTTTGACCGTTTGTTCGAGATCCATCGTACTGAAATAAACAGTAGAGAGATGAGGAAACTTGTTGCAAAGACCTGTTTATGCTTATGATGAATGATATGTATTCATGCAATGCTTTCAAGGATTTAAAAATTCAAATTTGTTTTAAACAAAAAAGAAACACACGTCATATTAATAAAATAGAATTTGAGTACATCAATGCCCCTTGGGAAAAATAATACAAGATTCTAAGGTAAAAAGACGTTGCGCATCCTCTTTGGTGCAATGTAGGTATTGAGAGTCTGCTCTTCATGAAGTAGCCGAGTAAGTTCCAAAACCTTCTTCTCGCTTGCGTAGAATTAAACTTCGAAATTATCGCTCTCTCCATTAAGCTGTATCCAATCCCTTTGTAGGTCTTCGAGTGATATCGGCATGTCAGGATGTAGGATAGTGTATGGAACTTCTCCTTCCTTAACAGGCTCTATAATCACTGGGAGAATGGAAGGATAAGGCATCATAAGACTTTGAGCGCGGGTTCGTACCCACTTGAAAAAGGCTCTGATTAAGTTCTTGAAAAAGGCTCACGTGCCTCAAGAAACCACAGCCGACCAGTTTGAGAACTGTGTAGCAAGTCTGACCGCTGACAATGGTCTGGGTTTCTCTGACGCAAATTTAACTCCCATGGGAAAGAATCACAATAAAGCCTTGCATATTTCTGTTGAATGTAAGGGGACCACTCTGGCACATGTTTTGGTAGATACAGGCTCATCTTTAAACGTGTTACCCAAAGGCGCTTTAGATCGGCTAGATTGTGAAGGTTTGGTTTTGAAGCCAAGTGACATTGTTGTGAGGGCATTTGATGGGTAGAAAAGGATGGTTCATGAAGAGGTGATCTCCCAATTAAGGTTGGTTCACAGATTTTCAACTCCACATTCTAATAATGGACATACGGCCTGCGTATTCTTGCTTGCTGGGGCGCCCATGGATCCACGGGGCAGGTGCGGTCACTTCCACTCTCCACCAGAAGTTAAAATATCCAGTTCAAGGGAAGGTTGTCACTGTTTGCAGTGAAGAAGAATTTATGGTAAGCCACCTCACTTCTTTCAAGTATGTAGAAATGGATGGGGAATTCATAGAGACTCCTTGCCAGACATTTGAAGTTATGGCCACCACCAAAATCTCCTCCGACACTCCAAAGGCCGATAAAGTTATTCCCAAGATGGTTTCTCTTAAGGATGCCCGTGCGGTGGTAGAAGAAGGAAACAATGAGATATGGGGTCAGCTCCCCGACATCCCGTTCAAGGAAAATAAGTTTGGGATAGGTTTCGCCTCTAAAACTCAGAAAGAAATCAGAGATGCTCGTACGAGAAAGCCGTCTCTCCACCTCAAGAGTCATGAAGTGAACACTATAGAGGATTCCGATGATGAGTGTGCCTTCGGAGAATGGATCTACCCAACAACCGAAGGGAAGCCCAATAATTGGCATGCGAAGGACTTTATGCCCGTCTCCTTTATTGAGGACTAATCTACTTGTTTTTGCTTTTAATAAATTCAAGAACTCATTGTCTGTAATATTTTGATATTGACTTTTAAACCATGTGCCTAGTATGGGGCACTTTGGTCCTTTTGTCAATGGTTTTATATTTTTTTCCATCTAATCATATGATCATTCAGTACATTGGACTCTTTTGCATTCAAATATTTGTGTTCATTGTCTTTATTTTCTTTCAAATACATTTCCAAAAGATAGCCATGTATCTTACATGCACACACACACACACACACACACACACTCTTGCAGGTCTATATCCACTCTGGATCCTATTGCCGACAACTCTATTATTGCCAACTATGACTTTGAATGTCCTATCAACTAAGCCGAAGACGGAAGCGAGGAAGATTGCGACATACCAGGAGAACTAGCCAGACTTCTGTTACAAGAGGAAAAGGCTATTCAACCCCATGAAGAGTCAGTTGAGGTTATCAACCTGGGTATTGAGTCAGAAAAGAAGGAAATCAGGATCGGTGCTGGTTTGGAAAGTAGTTTCAAAAGCCGTTTGGTTCAGATGTTGCGCGATTATGTGGAAGTATTTGCTTGGTCGTATGGAGATATGCCTGGGTTGGATACCGACATTGTGGTTCATCGTCTGCCGACTAAAAAAGACTGCCCTCCTGTTAAATAAAAAGTTCTTCGCATAAGACCTGACATGTCTGAAAAGATCAAAGCCGAGGTAATGAAACAGTTTGATGCAGGATTCCTAGCTATAACATCCTATCCTCAATGGGTGGCTAATATAGTGCCAGTGCCAAAGAAATACGGGAAAGTTTGCATGTGCGTAGACTATAGGGATATGAATAGGGAAAGCCCCAAGGATGATTTCCCTCTACCACACATTGACGTCTTAGTCGACAATACCGCTCAGCATAAAGTCTTCTCATTCATGGACGGCTTCTCGGGCTATAATCAAATAAAGATGGGCCTCGAAGATATGGAAAAAACTACTTTCTTTACACAATGTGGCACCTTTTGCTACAAGGTCATGCCGTTCGGATTAAAGAATGCAGGGGCAACATATCAAAGGGCTATGGTGGCTTTATTTCATGACATGATTCATCATGAGATAGAGGTATATGTGGATGATATGATCGCCAGATCACAAACTGAAGAAGAACATCTCGGTCACCTGCACAAACTATTTGAGAGACTGAAGAAATATAAACTGAGGTTAAACCCTAACAAGTACACATTCGGAGTATGCTCTGGAAAGCTTCTAGGATTTATTGTCAGCAATAAAGGCATTGAAGTTGATCCCACCAAGATAAAGTCCATCCAAGAAATGCCAGCCCCTCGTTCTGAAAAAGAAATCAGAGGATTCTTGGGTCGTCTCAATTACATTGCCCGTTTCATATCACACTTAACTGCTACCTGTGAGCCACTCTTCAAACTCTTGAAGAAAGATCAGGTAGTCAAATGGAACGATGAATTCCAGATTGCCTTTGACAAAATCAAAGAATACCAGCAAGAACCTCCTATTCTCATGCCTCCGGTTGAAGGAAAACCGTTGATCATGTACTTAACAGTACTAGAGAATTCTATGGGGTGTGTTTTGGGCCAACATGACGAGTCTGGCCGAAAAGAGCATGTAATTTACTACCTAAGCAAAAAGTTTACCGACTGTGAAATCAGATATTCACTGCTCGAGAAAACTTGCTGTGCTTTAGCGTGGGCTGCTCTCCGGCTAAGGCAGTACATGTTGACTCATACCACTTTGTTGATTTCTAAGATGGATCTGATTAAGTACATCTTTGAAAAACCTTCCCTTTCAGGACGAATAGCCAGATGGCAAATGATCTTGACTGAGTACGACATTCAATACACAAATCAAAAAGCCATCAAAGGAAGTGTACTAGCAGATCATTTGGCCTATCAAGCTGTGGATGATTATCAGTCAATGAACTTCGACTTCCCTGACGAGAATATTATGCTGGTAACTGACTGTGCAAAACCTAGACCATACGACGGACCTGAACGAGGATCCTGATGGACTATGGTATTCGATGGGGCTTCCAATGCCTTAGGTAATGAAATTGGTGCAGTGATCATCTCTCCTGAAGGATGCCACACTCCTTTTACCGCCAGACTATGCTTCAATTGTACAAATAATATGACCGAGTATGAAGCATGCATCTTAAGTCTAAGGGCTGCTATCGACTTAAGGATCAAGCATTTAGACGTGTTTGGAGATTCCGCTTTGGTGATCAGCCAAGTAAAAGATTGGCATGAGATGCTACTAAAGCAGCCAACAAAAATATCAAGAAGATTGTGCAGAAAATGGTAGTAACCTATAAAGATTAGCATGAGATGCTACCATTTGCTCTACATGGTTACCGTACTTCAGCTAGAACATCAACTAGGGAAACTCCCTTCTCTCTAGTCTATGGCATGGAAGCCGTTTTTCCAGTGGAAGTTCAAATTCCCTCGCTGAGGATTATGGTTGAGGCAAGCCTAAGTAAAGACGAATGGATTCAAACGAGATTGGATCAGCTGAACTTGATCAATGAAAAACGATTAGCTGCTATCTGCCATGGTCAGACGTATCAAAAACAGATGATTAAAGTTTTCAACAAAAAGGTCAAGCCTCGAGTATATCAAGTTGGTGACCTGGTGATAAAACACATCATTTTACCACAAGGTGACCCCAGAGGAAAATGGGCCCCCACCTATGAAGGGACGTTTGTTGTCAAAAGAATTTTCTCTGGTGGTGCCATGATACTGACCACCATGGATGGCGAAGACTTCCCAAATTCTATAAACGCAGACATAGTTAAAAAATACTACGCCGAAGAGACCCGTTAGGTTGACACACCTAAGAAAAATCAGGGCATCCCGACAAACCAAAAGGTTTGGGAGAAAATTAGGGATATATACAAAAGATTATACACTCGACAAGTTGAAAACCCGAAAGGGCGACTTGGGGAAAAAAGGGTATCCTGGTGGACCGAAAACCCGAAAGGGCGGTTCAGGCAAAAATTAAGGATTAAAAGTGTACGACTATGTCCCATGAAATCAACACGGTCAATACTATCACCAAGGTCCAAGTTCAAATGGTCCAGGATTAATCCAATCAACTTCGATCAACGGTAAAGGACGTTCAAAGACACTGGGGCAATAGTAGAGCTGAAAGGCAATGAGATCATTTCACATGGCTATTTGTTTTTCATTCTCAGTTTCGTTTTTTCCCGGCGATTTCCTCTTACTAGGATTTCCGCCTCTATGTACAAAAACGCCTATTCATGAAAAAAAACAATACAAATACACTTTGAAGTGCAAAATTGTCTATCTCTGTTTTGAATACAAATTTGTCCAATAATTAAAATTGAATAAACATATGCATATGAACATAATTAAAGCTATTTGGCACATGTGTCCTGCCAAGCAGCAACTTCAACAAGGCATCAGTTCACAACAGCAGTAAGCATCCCTTTAATGAATGTGAAATAGCCCCACAGAGTTATCTCACCATCATTATCCCACCCGGGTGTTGACAATAAACCTTTCCCCAATGGAGTATCCCGAAAAATATCCTTGCACGGGACGATCCTTGGCCAGAGTCTCAATCTCTTGACAACTTCTTTTCCAGCTAAAGCCTATGAGATCTCTTCTTAAAGGGAATCCATCTCCTCAGCAGATTTTATTTCCCACAAAGTTATCTCGTCATCATTATCCCTATCAGAACAACCCCAATGCAACCTTTCCCCAGCGAATTGCCTACAAAAATTTCTTCACAAAGGATAAACCCCCTGCCAGAGCCTCAATCTCTCGACAACTTCTACAAATTTGAAGCCTAGAGGTATCTGTCTAAAGGAAATTCACCTCCTCAGCAGGGTTTATTTCCCCAACAGAATCATTTCCCCGGGCCAGGTGCAAATTCCCCAATGTATGAAACACCCCGATTTCCCCAGTGGAGTATATCTCCCAACCAGGGTTTTCTGTCCCCAGTGGAGTATATCTCCCAACCGAGTCCATATTCCCCAGTGGAGTATATCTCCCAACCAGGTTTTTTTTATCCCCAGTAGAGTATATCTTCCAACCAAGATTCTATTCCCCCAGCGGAGTACAAATCCATCAACGGAACCCAAATTCCCCATTTTGAGCCCGAATCGCCCAACTGAGTACATCTTTTCCCACCAAGGTTATTTCCCCCAACTGAATCTATCCTCCCCAGATGAGTCCATCATCCCCAGCTGAGTATATCCTCCCCAAGATAAGTCGGCCTCGCTTGACTGAGTCTATACTCTCCAATTATAATTTTCCCTTTAAATAACTGCAAATCACAGAGCCAACACCCCTAATCCCTAGTAAAGTCCTCAACAAAGCCTTTATTATTACCCAGAAATGCTATAAAGCCTGGATCCGACCAAATATTAGCATAATGTTCAAATTATTCTGAAGCCTGGACCCGACCAGATAACAGTTTGACCTCTTGAGTTACTGAAGCCTAGACCCAACCAGATAACAGTTGATCTCATTTCTTAAAGAGCTATGAAAACCTGGACACGACAAACCCAACTCTTCCAAGATATAGAAGAATCTAAACTTAAT
This sequence comes from Vicia faba, assembly GCA_948472305.1. Taxonomy (NCBI): domain Eukaryota; kingdom Viridiplantae; phylum Streptophyta; class Magnoliopsida; order Fabales; family Fabaceae; genus Vicia; species Vicia faba. Next base: position 1,576,530,840 of record OX451739.1, on the reverse strand, counting down.
CCAACCAAGGTTTTAACTACTGGTTCCCAGTAGAGTTGCCTTTTTATTTCCCAATGAAGTCGCCAGATATCATTCCTCACTTCCATCTTTTCAAGAAAGTCATTGCAAAGTCTGGACCCGGCCAGATAACAACTAAATCCCCAAGCAGTTCATTGTGAAGCCTGGACCCGACCAAATAACAATTAACTTCATCAGAAATCTGTAAAGCTTGGACCCGACCAGGTAACAGTTTTCAACCAGTTCATTGTGAATCTTGGACCCGACCAGATAACAATTAACTTCATCAGAAATATGCAAAGCCTGAACCCGACCAGATAACAGTTTTCAACCAGTTCATTATGAAGCCTGGACCCGACCAGATAACAATTAACTTCATCAGAAATCTGCAAAGCCTGGACCCGACCAGATAGTAGTTTTTCAACCAGTTCATGGTGAAGCCTGGACCCGACCAGATAACAATTAACTTCATCAGAAATCTGCAAATCCTGGACCCAACCAGATAACAGTTTTCAACCAGTTCATTGTGAAGCCTAGACCCGACCAGATAACAATTAACTTCATCAGAAATATGCAAAGCCTGGACCCGACCAGATAACAGTTTTTCAACCAGTTCATTGTGAAGCATGGACCTGACCAAATAACAATTAACTTCATCAGAAATCTGCAAAGCCAGATAACATGTTTTTCAAGCAGTTTATTGTGAAACCTGGACCCAACCAGATAACAATTGAACGCATCAACCTCAAATCTACGAAGCCTGGACCCGACCAGATAACAGTTTTTCCCGCAGTTTATTGTGAAACCTGGACCCGACCAGATAACAATTAACTATGATCCCCAGAAAGACACTATGAAACCTGGACTCGACCAGATAATAGTACAACTTTCCAAAAAACCATGAAGCTTAGATCCGACCAGATAGTAGTTGCCATTCCAAGTTACTGCGAAGCCTGGACCCGACCAGATAACAGTTAACTTTTGTATCCCCAGCGAGTTGCTGTGAAGCCTGGGCCCGACCAGATAACAGTTAACTTTTGTATCTCCAACAAGTTACTGTGAAGCCTGGATCCGACCAGATAACAGTTAACCACCACATCCTCGACAAGTTGTTATGAAACCTAGATCCGACCAGATAATAGTTAATTCATCCCTTCCCCAGTAAGTTGCCATGAAACCTGGACCCGACCAGATAGAAACCGACTACTTCATCCTCAGCAACTGGAAAGCCTGGATCCGACCAGATAACAGCTGATTCTTGAGTAACGCTCCCCAGCAGAAGCATCACTTCAATAGAATTTGAAGATATGCATATTCTTCATTTTCAACAGGCAATCAAGGATTCAACCTCTGAAGATTTCCTCAGCAGTAGTCAGGGATTTATTTTCCCGGATGAAAACACATTTCACATTCATACGTCATAGCATGTACATAACAATGCATTTAGCATGATACCACATCTGGTGAGCATCATGCAAGCATCTGCATTTTCCTAACCCCTTTATCACAGGTAAAACAACAAGTTTAAGTATGGATCAATAGGAGATTTGTGCTGATACTTCTTCCATAGTTTACCAACATTCATCCAAATGGCATCTATAAGCCCATTCACCATCCATCTTTGAGTGAAAATTTCTTGGCACTCTAGTGGTCAAACTTCTTTCACCATCAAGTCACGAATGGCAGATTTACCAATCTAACTCTTCAGGCTCAAGAAGTTTGAACAGGGGCAATTGTTGTACCCCAAAATTTGCCCTCTCATTTTTCAAGGCTTTCCTCACAAATATTCTCAAAATTCAAGCTTGCACAAGTACATTGGGGTCTTCCAAACACCAGAATTAAAAGGAAACTGTCAAAAAGGGAGAAAACAGATAAAAATAACATTTTGACGAATTTGGAAGAAAATAGGTCTCCTTCGATTCAGGCCCCTTCGACTGGACTTTGTACCTCCTTCGATTTCTTAAAAGTTGCTGTTAGAGTGCCTCTTTCGTCTTGGCATGTGACTTCAGAAAGGCTTCCTTTGCCTCAGAAGGAAATGATCTTCATATAAGCTTCAATTGAGTTTTTGTTTCCCTCTGAAGCAGTGTCTTTCGACTCAGGAATGTCCTTCGACTCAGGAAGTAAAGGCCTCCTTTTGGTTTTCTTCAATTCAAAAAGTCAATAATCTTCTGAACGCTTCCTTCGATTCAGAAGTTAATAACCTTATGAAAAGTGACATTCGACTGCACCATTCACCCCTAACCTGTTTGCCTTGGATTCATAAGTTTTTTATTGGATGAATGGCTACCTTATTGTGACTTTCAAATTCATCTCCATGTATGATTCAAATGCGCCTTCATATCACTTTCGAATCCATCTGTAACCCCTTCGACACGTCATAGTCATGCATTATGACACACAACTGGTGAAAACGAATGTTGTGTTGTTCTAGTCTGGTCGAAAGGTGTAGAAAGATGGAGGATTCGACTTAAAAGATCAAGTTGAACATTTAGATCCATAGGCTAGGCTACGTGTTTTCCCTTTTCAGGCCTCAAACCTATGACTCACCCTATACTTAATTGTTTATGCAAGCTAAAATAGTCCTTTACCCATTTGTTGTCCAAGACCACTTGCACTTAACAACATAATACTACCTTTTAGAAAGGTTTGTCTTGAGCCTTGCGCCTATTTTCCTTCAGAAGGAAGCAACCCCATCTGAACCATTCATTTTACTTTTATGGCACAAGTGGGCATTTACTTTCCAGGCTAAGCCTTATTTTATTATATTTGCTCACCAAAGCTTCCCAAAAGCCTTTCACTATAAATAGAGAGTTCATTTGCACAAAGGGAAGAGAGGATCTTTGGACATGAGGAACGAATTCCCCAAATTCTCTCAAACACAACAAAAAATTCTCAAACACTTCAACACTTGAGAAATCACAAAAAGGCCCAGAATCAAATTCATCTCCTTCAAATCTGAAGAACGACCACACATTCCAGTTTCCTTCGACTCAAGGAACATCCCATTTGTTCTTTCCATCGAATCCAGCAGAAAAGTATATTTCACCTATTTTGCTCTTTCGAATCCAGTGTCGAAGGACTACCCAGGGCCTTTTCCTTCGAATCCAGTGGAATTCAAAGCAACCACTTCAAAGTCCAGAACACGTTCCAACCTCCAGCAAGGTAAGTCATTTTTAACCTTTGAACCTTCGTTTCCAGCATAGCATGTAAATAAGTTTTTTTTCTTCTTTTCATTTAAAACATGTACTTACTATTTTCTTCTTTTTGTTTTGTTTTCACTCTCTTAATATGTGTCATGGTTAACAATCTTCTTGGCTTTTGCTCTTGGTACATTTAAATACGCTTTAAAGAACTAATCTAGTCTTAAGGTGATGTTGGCATGGCCTTGGGCCATATCGCTATTCAAACTCAAATAAAAGAAACAGGAGACAGAAAAGTTAGAAACGAAGCCTCTGGCTTCTATACTAACCTTCAGGCCAAAAGAAAGAGGCATTCGAAAGGCACAACATGTTGGCCTCCAGGCCCTAATCGAAAGCCAAAATATGCTGGCTTCTAGGCCCCAGTCGAAACTCATTCTTTCACCCCTTTTCAGGTAAGGTCGAAGAAGGCCAAAAATGGAAGAATCGAAGGGTTGCTACTCTAAGTCGAAAGATCCATTTTTCTTGCTTTTACCTTATTTTTGCCTTTATATTTTCATGCAATTCAATATGGTTGTAATAATGTAGAATTTATTTTCTTTGCACTCTTTTATTACCTTCATATAAATGTTAAGTAAATTAGGTGTGTATGGCAAGATAAAAATCAACAAATAGACAACCCAAAAATCAAAGACAAAATGCATGCAATCAAACACACTTGCACACATGCACCCTTAGGGTAATTCCACTTGTTTCCTTACAAAAATGGCCATGTTATGCATGTGGGATGTCTTAGCACAAACAAATCAAAAAAGATCATAGTCCCTCGATGACACTATCAAAGTTGCCTTTCAAAATGATCTTAGTCCCTACAGAAAAGTGCTAAGTCATTTCACAATATTGCTATCATGGTCATACGATGACCCAACGCTCGTCCCTTCACATCCAATGATGGGGCTTCTTATCAAATAAATGGTAAGATAGAAACATCTAAAGGAGGAGGAAAAACACATATAAAACCCTTTGAGTAGGTAGATTACTTTTAGTTACTTGCTCAAAACAAACATCCTTGCTATTTTTTTTTCCAAAACAATCACATACACTTTCAAAACACTTTCCAAACATGAAATATTTTCAAAAGCTCAAACACTTTTTATACATTCTTACGAACGAGAATCATTGCAAAGTTCGCCTAAACGATGGCACCTTTTCAAAATACTTTCAAAAACCACACAAAAGCACAATTTTTTCAAACAAATGCAAGTGATCTAACAAGTAACTAAGAGCCCATGGAAAACCATGGATGGAAAGGGTGATAACACCTTCCCTTTTCATAATCTACCCCCTGAACTCAAGAAAATATCTCAAAAGGTCTTTCCTGTGCTTTTTCACCTTTCCTTATTGGATAAAAGAAAAGTCGGTGGCGACTCTTGCTAAACCGCAACATTTTGCAAACACAAACGCAAAACCCTCAAGTCAGTTCTCCCACCGTATCACAGAACTGGCGACTCTGCTGGGGAGGTGAATTTCAAAGGTGGGGTTACCTTAGGGTTAGATCATATTTATTTGCTTATATTATTTGATTTGCTTGCTTTATATTTTGGTTCCTTGTTTGGGTTACTGTTAAAAAATCCTATACCCGGATTTGGGGAATACATTTTAGGTAAGTAGCAATAAACTGTGAGGGAACTGTGTGGGGTATACCGACACGGTTGAAGCAGTAGCTACGTTGATGTGGCACTTTGGTTGGTACCAGTAACCCTTGAGTCAATCAAGGAGAGTACGGAGCCGCCGCGTGGTGTCATAAAGCATCAACTGACCTTAGAACCTTACTTGACCAACTTGGCCATTAGGACGTAGCGAGATGACCGACTTTGGTGCAGTCCGAAGTTGGTTGATACTTGATACTACACTCATTGAGGTTGGACTCTTGAGTTTTGTTTGGTTGCGAGTCAATCGCTAATAGAACGAAACTTGGGGGAAAGATCAGTGATATTGAGATCCCTTAGAACCCGAATACTTTTAACTAGGACAGGTTGAGCCAACTAAAACTTCTAGAGGGCACTTACCTGAAACCCCATGCAAGCCTAAACCGAGGACTTGTTTGCTTTGTATATGCACTTGTACATAAAAATCATAAACATCATAAACATCATAAACATCATAAACATCACTAACCATTTCAAGGATTTTTGGATTTATCTTTGTTCTATTTTGTAGGACATGGTCTCTGCTCGTAGGAACACTATCCAAGTCAGTCTTGTGAGGGTACCTCCACAACTCAAGGATTTAGTATCAAGGGTCCCTGAAGATTCCCCGTTCACCAAAATACATGGACGACTCCTTAGTTTGGTTACCTCAAGTATTGAAGAAGAGATGATAAAGGTGCTTGTCCAATTCTTCGACCCTTTGCATCACTGCTTCACTTTTCCTGATTACCAACTTGTGCCCACTTTGGAGGAATTTTCTCAACTTGTAGGGATCCCTATTCTCAATCAGTTACCTTTCAATGGTGTTGAAAGAGACCCTAAACCTGAGGAAATTGCTCGAGCTCTACATTTATAACCATCTGACATAATAGCAAATTAGGTAACAAGGAGTGGTGTTAAAGGGTTACTAGCAAAGTTTTTGTTGGAGAAGGCTCAAGAGTGTTGGAATATTTTGGATCTACAAGCCTTTGAGGAAGTTCTGGCTCTTCTCATCTATGGATTGGTACTATTTCCAAATCCTGACCAATTCATAGATGTGAATGCGATTAAGGTTTTCATGTCTCGTAATCCGGTGCTATGTTGCTTGGAGACATATTGCATTCTCTTCACTCTCGCACTTTGAAGAAAAGGGGGGCTTTGATGTGTTGCACTCCTCTGTTGTCTAGGTGGTTTATTTCACACCTACCTCGATCAGTGGTGAAGAACGAACAAGGTATGAGATGGTCTAAAAGATTGATGTCACTTTCACATGCTGATATTCGTCGATATTACCGCTCCTTAGAAGACATTACCATCATTGATCGCTGTGGAGAATTCCCTAATGTCCCTCTACTTGGCATTAGGGGAGGAATTATTTACAACCCTTGTTTAGCTTTGCGACAAATTGGATATGCTAGAAGAGATGGCCCTCATGAGGTACTCATCCAAGGAATTGCATTTGATTACGAAAGCGATACCCAAGGGTACCGTCAAAGATTTATACGAGCTTGGGGTATGGTTAACAAAATTGATAGCAAGACAATGGGGCGTAAGAATTGCATTCCTTTGGAACCTTACCTTAAATGGGTAAGGGCTCGCGCTCAAAGTCTCAAGATGCCTTATGAAGCCGTCTTACCTATTATCATGGAACCAGTAGTCGAGGGAGAAATTCCGCATACGATCCTCTATCCTGATATGCCTACTTCTCTTGAAGATTTGCAAAACGCTTGGATTCAGTTAAAAGGAGAATGAGGCACCTTCGAAGCCAAGTTCTATGAAAGCGAGAAGAAGATATTGGAGCTTACAAGGGAACTTCATGAAGAAAGGAGCTTAAACACCTACATTGCGCCAAAGAAGATGCGCACAACTTTTCTATCTTAGGAGTTTACTTTATGCTTATTTGTGTTGTTGTAAGCCCAAGAGGCATGTTTGTCTTCAAATCAAGATTTCTTTAATGCAAGTTAACGTTTGTTCACTTTTTTTCTATACAAAGCTAAATTCTTTAAATCCTTGAAATCATTTGCATACTGCATATTCATGCATCATGACATGACAGGCATCCGCATAACAGGCTTCTTTATCTCTCCGCTGTTTATTTCAGCAAGCAAGACGGATCTAGAGAAAACTGTGACGGAACTCCAGGCTCAAAATTCTCAGTTTTAGGAAGCTTTACTCGCCCTGGCCAAGGGGCAGAAGGATATGATGGCTGTGTTGGCCGCTAAAAAGAAGCCAAAGAAGAAAGCTCTGCTCAACATGGGTAGAAGGTTTAAAGAGACAATCCGTCAAATTCCAATAGAGGAAGATTCATCCGAAGAGGACGAGAACTAAATTGGCGAAGTCAAGAGTACTCAGGCCGACTGTATCAATGACCAAGAATCTGATGATGATTATTTCAATGAACAATATCCACCCGCAGATATCAAATACAAGCAACTAGAAGACAAATTGAAAGCAGTTGAGATCCAAGCTATTCCTGGTTTGAATTTTGACGATTTAGGCTTAATCTCTAGGATAGTCATTCCCCACAAATTCAAAACACCAACCTTCATAAAATACGATGGGGTTTCTTGCCCAAAGCTCCATTTGAAGTCCTATGTGCGCAAAATACAACCGCACACTGCTGATAAAAACTCTGTGTTCACTTTTTCCAAGAGAGTCTGGCTGGAACACAACTTGAATGGTTTTACCAGTTGGATGGCTCTCGCATCAATACCTGGGAAGGGCTAGCTACTACCTTTTACCATCAATATCAGTACAACGCCGACTTGGCACCGACGAGGGTTCAATTGCAAGGTATGACCATGGGGAAGGATGAAGGATTTAAGGAGTATGCGCAGAAGTGGAGAGACCTTGCAAGTAGGGTCCAACCTCCCTTGACTGATAGGGAACACATTGACATGTTCATGAGCACATTATCTGGTCCTTTCTTTAATTTGTTGGTTGGCTGCTCTTCTTCTGGTTTCACCAAATTAATCCTAACTGGTGAGAGAGTAGAAAGTGGCATTAAGAATGGAAAGATCTCTGTGGCATCTACTTCCACTCCCAATCCTGTCAAGAAACATTTTTCCGTGAAGAAAGAAGTTAATGCTGTGTATAGAGCAAAGGCCCATACCAAAATGAATAATCATCCGTCTGTCAATGCTGTCTGAATCTCCAATTTGACTGCTACTCAAAGACCATATACCAATCATCAACGGACTGAAGCTCCAAGAAGATAATTCACAAGGTTAGGCATGTCATTATCTCAAGCCCTTCAGCATCTGCTCAAGATCAATTTAGTGACATTGCGGGATCCTCTTGCCAACCCTGACACCTCATCACTGAGATATAATCCAACTGCAAAATGTGCTTATCATTCAAATAGCCCAGGACATGAAACTGATCAATGTTGGGATCTGAAGAACAAAATCCAGGATTTAATCGACAACAAGACTAATGAATTTGATCCTCCTCCAACGCCAAATGTAATTACCGCTCTGATGCCGAAACACGACAAAGGTGTTAATGCCATCGAAGATACGACTTTCACTGCCTCCGTCAAAGGGTTAACTACTCCATTGAATGTAACCAAGAGCAATCTATTGAAAGCTGGGACTTTCCCCGGCTGTGAAAAAGACTGTGTGGGCTGTATGAGATAATCTGATGGGTGTGAAAAACTAAGGAAAGGTATACAACGCCTAATGGATAGCTGCGAAATTCTATTCGAAAAGAATCCTGCCATCCAAAATTCAGCCGACAAAGCTGAAGACTTGGCCATCATAACAATTTCAAAAAAACCTCTTAGGATCTCATCCAAAGGTCCTATCAGGATTTCAAACGAACCAATCATTGCTCCTCTCATAATCAGTGCTGCCAAACCCATTCCATACACCTCTGATAAAGCGGTTCCATGGGATTATGGTGTCGATGTTTATTACCATGGGGTAAAACAAGATTATTGGATTGATGATAATGAAGCAGGTGTTACTAATATCATTGGTTCTAGTAAAGTCACAAGAACAGGAAGAGTCTTTTCCCCTGATATTTCACCACCAACCACTACCGCCGTTCCAATCCGCATAACCAACGGCAATGCTGGTGCCAATATTAAAGGGAAAGAGAAAGAAAGTGAGCCTGCCAGAGAAGAGGCACTTGCTAAAAAGACTATTATGGAAGAACCATCCACTCAAGAGATGGAGGAGATTCTGAAAATCATCAAGAAAAGCGACTTCAAAATAATAGAGCAGTTGGGACAAACCCCTTCTAAAACATCAATGTTGTCCCTATTGCTATGTTCCGACGCCCATGCACAAGCTCTGATTAAGTTCTTGAAAAAGGCTCACGTGCCTCAAGAAACCACAACCGACCAGTTTGAGAACTGTGTAGCAAGTCTGACCGCTGACAATGGTCTGGGTTTCTCTGACGCAGATTTAACTCCCATAGGAAAGAATCACAATAAAGCCTTGCATATTTTTGTTGAATGTAAGGGGACCACTCTGGCACATGTTTTGGTAGATACATGCTCATCTTTAAACGTGTTACCCAAAGGCGCTTTAGATCGGCTAGACTGTGAAGGTTTGGTTTTGAAGCCAAGTGACATTGTTGTGAAACCAGATGTTCACTGCTCGAGAAAACTTGTTGTGCTTTAGCGTGGGCTGCTCGCCGGCTAAGGCAGTACATGTTGACTCATACCACTTTGTTGATTTCTAAGATGGATCCGATTAAGTACATCTTCGAAAAACCTTCCCTTTCAGGACGAATAGCCAGATGGCAAATGATCTCGACTGAGTACGACATTTAATACACAAATCAAAAAGCCATCAAAGGAAGTGTACTAGCAGATCATTTGGCCTATCAAGCTATGGATGATTATCAGTCAATGAACTTCGACTTCCCTGACGAGAATATTATGCTGGTAACCGACTGTGCAAAACCTAGACCATACGATGGAGCCGAACGAGGATCCCGATGGACTATGGTATTCGATGGGGCTTCCAACGCCTTAGGTAACAGAATTGGTGCGGTGATCATCTCTCCTGAAGGATGCCACACTCCTTTTAATGCCAGACTATGCTTCAATTGTACAAATAATATGGCCGAATATGAAGCATGCATCTTAGGTCTAAGGGCTTCTATCAACTTAAGGATCAAGCATTTAGACGTGTTTGGAGATTCCGCTTTGGTGATCAGCCAAGTAAAAGCAGATTGGGACACTAAACACCCTAATCTTATCCCTTACAAGGAACTTGTGCTATCCCTAATTCCTTACTTCGAAGAGATCACTTTTGAACATTTCCCTAGGGAAGAAAACCAGTTGGCTGACGCTCTGGCAACCATGTCCTAAATGTTCAAAGTCAGATGGGACAACGAAGCCCTATGATTACAATTGAAAGATTTGATGAACCTACACATTGCTATGAGCTTGACACCGATACGGAAAAGACGTGGTACCATGAGGTAATGAGATACCTTGAAGCGCAATAGTATCCAGAGGGAGCATCTATCAATGACAGAAAATTCTTACGAAGATTTGCAGCCAAATTCTTCCTAAGTAATGGGATATTGTACAAGCGCAACCATGATTCAACTCTACTCCGATGTGTGGATAAGAAGGAGGCAAAGGAAATCATGAAAGACATGCACGATGGCCTTTTCGGTAGTCACTCAAGTGGGCATACAATGGCTAAGAAAATCTTAAGAGCTGGCTACTATTGGTCAACGATGGAGACAGATTGCCGTCAACATGCAAGAACTTGCCACAAATGTCAAATCTACGCTGACAAGGTCCATGTACCTCCAATCCCTCTGAAAGTCATGACCTCTCCGTGGCCATTTACAATGTGGGTGTTGTACCCCAAAATTTGCCCTCCTCTTTTTTCACAAGAAATCACAGCTTCGGGCTTTTCCTGATTTTTCAGATTGGCGTAAGAATCAGTCAAACAGACTTTTCTTATCAGTCAGACAAAATTAGGGTTTTCATTGATTTTAAAGCAGTTCAGGCAGATTGCTAAGGTTTGGTTGAGTTGGCTCAGGTTTTGATCAGGCAGGCGCTTCTCTGACATTTAATCAAGAACTAGGGTTTTGTGCGTGTATTTCTCAGAAAGAATTAATTCTATAGTTCTTCTCAGTTTACTCTGAAATTTGGACTGAGTCATTTGGATTGAGTTTGCAGTGTCTGATTAAATCAGTAAAAGGAAAAGACATTTGGGCATGTGTTGATTTGACTGTGCATTGCTATGTTTAATTCGGAACGCCGAACGTTTTTTAATTATTTCTTTTTCTAAGTCAGAATAATTGGATTTATTTCCAATTGTTTTAATTTAAGAAACTCAAATAATTAAAATAAACAATTGAATTGGAAGAAGAATTAACTGATAAAAAGAGGGATGTTTATTTATTTTGAATTGTTTGTTACAGATATTATTTAAATACTGTAAATTTATTTACAGTTATTTACATTAATACTATTACAAATAAATTAAAATGGAAATAAAACTATCCTAAAAATCCCTAAGTCTTCAAATCTTCACCTTATACTACTCCTCCTCTCCATTTGATTTTTATCTGCAAAAAGAAAAGAAGAAGTCAAAAGCAGATAAAATTAAAAAGACAGACATATAAAAAAAATGGATTCATCATTAAAAGCAACTGGCCAGAATCAGTTTGCCCTCTCTGCAAATCACGAGATTTCTCCCGGTTCACAAAGAGGGATGAAAAATGCTTGCAAAAGAAAAAGATATGAATGCACAAAGTTGTAATTTTGCACAAGTTCAAATTGTCAACCAACTGCATAGTTTCCAAACAAACAGCATGCCTAACCAAAGTCCAAACTGGACAGCAGGATGTCAAAAGGATATCAAAAGATATCAAAATATCCACAAGTACAAAAGGCTACTCAAAGATGTCCAAGAGATATAAAAAATGTCAAAGAAGTACATAAAGTATGCAGGAAAGCAGAGATTATGCAGAGTAAACCAACTAGTGCAAGCAAAGATTCAATATCATCATTTTCAGGCCAGTGCTTTTTCAGTAAAGTATAGATTTTAAACAATATTTTATGCTTTAATCTGTACTGGAGAGAGAGAAGAGAAAAAAGAAAGGTCTTACAGGCTTTAGGCTTGAAGAAAGAAAGATATAAAACAATGATACCAACACAGTACCGGGGAGAGGCAGAAAGAACACAGAGAAAAGAAACACAAACCAAAACTGTAACATTGAAAGCCAAAGCTTCAACACCTGCATTAACCTCTAAGCCTACAAACATTAAAAACATTGCAAAACTGCCTCCACAAGCTTGAAACCATAAGCTTCAAAACCTGCTAAAGCCTTAGCCTAAAATCCAAAAGGCCTTTCAAACAAAAGCCTTTAACCTACTTCAACAACAAGCCAAAGCCCAGATCTGTCCAGCCTAAAACCTGTTTTTAAACTCAGTAAACACAAGCCCTGAACCTGTTTGTAAACCTGTGTCACAACCATCAGTAGACCATACAAGCCTTAACCATCAATAAACATCAAAACCTGAACTGTCAAGCCTCAAAATGAAGCCTGCCTGAAGCCTTTCAACCTGTCCAGCTTCAACATTGTCTAAGCCTCAAACATTCAAACAACCAACCAAACCCTCAGAAAATTTTCATCATTGGGCTACCAAAATCATCAAAGCATTTCAGGGAAACCATACTCAAAATCATCATCAAATAATACAGACACAAGCATACTCAGAAGCATATCAGAGAGGCAACATATCAATCTGTGATCGGTGGAAATAGAACTGACTATTTAAAGCTGGTTCGTGAAATGTCGCGGTAATTAAGAGTCGCCACCGTATTTTATTTTCTCCAACATGGAAAGGACAAAAGCACAGCAAAATTCCTTATTCGAGAATGTTTCTCGGTTCGGGAGGTAGATTTATAGAAAGGGAAGGTGTTAGCACCCTTTCTATCCGTGGTTATCCACGGGCTCTTAGGTACTTGCTCTTATGTTTTTAAAAGATGTTTGCTTTTCAAGTGTTTGTGGGTTTTGAAAAAGTTTAGTTTGAAAAATTTCTAGGTAACTCTTGTATCTGTCCTCAAGAGTGTATGAAATATTTGTTTGAAAACTTTTTGAAAGTGTAGGTGCGAAAAGATGTTTTTGTTTTTTGAAAGAGCAAGTACCCAGGAGAAATCTACCTACTATAAGGAATTAGGCTGTGTAAGAGTCCTTTAGACAGTACTATCCCACTATTGAGAAGTAGGTAGCACCACCGTTGGAGGTGTTCGGGTCAATTCGATTGAGGGACAGTGTGGTCACCGAAGCAATAGTAGGACACCTTAGAAGTAACCCAAATGTCCTAGATCCTTTTTAATCTGAGGCAACCGTTTCGAGGCAACTGGATCTAAGACATAAGGGCGGCCGCTAAAACACCCTATACTTGACGACCACTTTCGAGGCAACGAGTGAGGCGTACCCTAGAAGTGGCATGTGCTTTGTGTGTTGTTTTCATGTTAACATTTATCTTTGATCATGCAATTGTGAGCTACGAGTTGTTTTTAATTATCATACATTCTTTCATGCAATTTAGCAGTTAGGAGTGCGGAAAATAAAGTAGGGAAAGGTAAAAGCTACGCTATTACAAGGCGCGGGTCTATACATCGCCAAAAAACAAAGACCTGTTTTTGATAAAGTGCGGAAAGTAAAGAAAGCGGTAAAACTAATTAATATTACATCCTTGGAAGCAGTTACATAATAATCAAAATATAAAAATAACGTGCGAAAGAATTAAAATCAAGACGTCCTAGGGTTTTTGACCCTTTTGAGAAATTAAGAGTTTTTGTCCTTTGCTTGAAATTAAATTAAAATTAAACCTAATACTAATTTAATTAATTATTTACAAGAAAGATGTTTTTTATGTTTTTGTATTTAATGAAAATAAAATAAATTAAAAGTCAAGGAAACCCTAGCTCTAAGTTTATTTTAATTATTAATGAAAATGTTAAAGTTAAACTAATTTAAACTAATTAATTAATTTACATATTATTTACAAAAATAATAATAATTAATAATGATGATAATAAGAAAATGATTAAAAAAGGTCAAAACCTAATTCTATGCAATTTTATTTATTAAGAAAAAGGATTAAAACTTAAACCTAAATTAAGCTAAGTTAGTTATTAGTATTTATTTACAAAAATAAGTTAATGGTGAAATTAATAAATAATTAAAATATATTTACAATTTTGATTTTCTGATTTTTATTAGGAAAAATTAATTTGTGGTGAATTAATAATAATAATTAAAACAATTAAAAGAAACTTAAAAGAAAAGAAAATAAATTGCAAACCAAGGGGGGTAAGATGGCCCATATGGAGGTTTTTTGTGAGCAATTCTGGCCCAAGAACTCTAAGCCTGATTGACTTTTCATGATCACGTGCATGCTGTTTGACTGGGGAGTATTATGGGCTTCATCTCCTGGCCACTGGATGGGTGCTTGAAGCCACATGGCAAGCTATTGCTGGGCGTGCATGGTGGAATTTTGGTACAAGCGCTGCATGAGATTGCTTTAGAAAAAATATCAAGAATTATATGGGGGACCTGGGAATCGAACCCAGGTCCCAGTGTTCGCCAGCCACGTCTCCAACCACTACGCCATCTGCATTTGTTTGTAAACATAATAGCCAATAAAAATAATATATGAAAAGTAATAACTATGCTGGGAACACAAAAAGCGCGCGCCATGTTTGAATGATCCACTAGCATTTGGCCAGCTCACCATCTTCTTCGTTTACCTGCAATAATATCAAACAGATAGCGGGGGTTTTAAACCCCCACAAAACAAAAGTGCCAAGAATAGCGATTAGAGCTATGGATGATATAAAAAGAGCGCGAGGGTTTGGTTGAATTCGTCTGGCCTTGACGAATTCAACCATGCTTGTCTCAAGGTCCAATTTTTCCTTATGCGCAAAGCCCTAATTTTCAAGCTTCGAAACCCTAGATATCTCCCATGGTGGATTTCGATTCAGGAAGTTTCAACACAATTAAACTATCCCATTAGCTTCAGAATGTTCCTAACAACACAAACCAATCAAGAAAATGGATTAAAAACGCATGAATTATGATATGCAGATTTGGAAAATAATGCAAACCGAGTGACTTGTGTTCTTTGATTCTTTGCGTATTTGGACTTGTTCTTGATGGCAATGGATTCTTGGAGACTCAGGCAAGGTGTTTGAATCTTTTTTAGGCTTTGAATTGCGCTGCAAATAAGAATTCAGTTTCACACTATTTCTTGAATTTTTTAGAACTTGGTTATGGTGTTTCAGCAGCAGTTGTACGTTGTTAACACTAGGGTTGGCTTCAGCATATGTATTGGAATCAAAACTAGGGTAAATCTTGGCCCAAAAGTCCATGAAATTATGTTTTCAATATTTGATTTTAATCAAATCTTTTCCAACTTTTTTGATTGATAAAACTTGCCAAACATGGAAGATTTTGCCTTTTTGATTGAGAAACGAGATTGCCAGCTTGCCCTGATCAGATTTGCTTCACAAAAGATCCAAAAACCATATCTTTTTAATTTTCCTACAATTAAAATCAATTAAATGAATTAATATTAATAAAAATTCAATTAATTAATTAAAAATAAGAAAATAAATCATTTTAAGTTCAATGGGTCGTTCATAGGCTTTGGGCAAAGATTCAAGAAGGAATTTGAGGCCCATTAGCAAAAATGAAGTGTTTTAGGCAAAGTTGACTTTTGAAAGTTCCCAAAAATTTCCCAACTTCTCCAATGCATATCTTGCTCAATTTTGAACATATGAACATCTTCTTTGACATTTTGGAAAGGTCTTGAAGTCCTATAACCAATTCCTTTGGTCCCATGTCATTTGGATTTACCAATCTCAAATTATGGTCCTTGACTTAAAGTGCATTTTTGTTGACTTTTGAAATTGACCTATAATGTAGAAATTGATAACTTTTTGTGAGAGAATTTCTTGGACTTGGAATGTGAAGATGAGTTGTAGGAAATATCATCCCCTTCAAAATGAGCATTGGATGGGATTTTTCTGATGAACCATGAAAACGTTATGCCTTGGTCAAGTTACAGTTGACTTTTGAGCTGTCCAAAAATAGAAACTTTTGACATCTTGAGACTTTGTGAGCCATGCTTGTGGAATCATGATCAAGAATTGATCAAATGATGATTGTGGCTTCAAAATAAGATGTTGACCAAATTTTTTGACTTTTGACTAACAAATAACCATTTTGCCCCTGCAGTTGACTGTGAAGCATTAAGGGGTTTTGACTGTGCAACTTGATGATGTGAGTCTTGAAACTTGACATATAGATGCTTGACAATGTATATAGGCATATGGGACTTGATTGGACCCTTGAAAACCTCAATTTCTTTGCAAGAACCAAAACCCTAATTTTGACTGTGTTAGGAGGCAATTGGACTGTGCAACCCTTGAGAGATTTTGAACCATTTGGAGATTGACCTTGACAAATCTTGAAGAATATGGGAGGGAAAATTTTGGGGTACAACAGTTGCCCCTGTTCAATCTTCTTAGACCCGAGGATGTAGATTGGCTTGCGTGCCTTTCGTGATCCAAAGGTGGAAGATGATTGAACACTAAAGTGCCCAGAAATTTGCACTCACATAATAGATTATCAGCAGCGTGATGGCGGGAATGGGCTTACAGATGCCATTTGGAGAGATGATGGATAGGAGGATGGGCTTATAGATGCCATCTGGAGCCGTGATGGAGCCTTGTCGGGAATGGACTTATAGATGCCATTTGGAGAGATGGTATGTGGATGGGCTTATAGATGCCATCTAGGTGTCGATCGCGTAAGAGATTCCTTAGCGAGAACTTGCGTACCTGAGAAAGAAAGATAATTACCTGGCCTGTTACAGGGGTTGATCTTCAAACTCTTTATGTAGATATGCCCTGGCTGGATACAGGTATCGAATCTCTAAACTCTTCATGTAGATATACCCTGGCTGGATACAGGTATCGAGTCTACAATCAGTTACTCACAGATGTGCCCTGGCTAGATACAGGAATCGAATCTGGAATTAGTCGTCAACAGATATGCCCTGGCTGGATACAGGAGTCGAATCTTCAAACTCTTCAGACGTGCCCTGGCTGGATACAGGAATCGAGTCCGGAATTAGTCGTCAACAGATATTCCCTGGCTGGATACAGGAATCGAATCTTCAAACTCTTCAGACGTGCCCTGGCTGGATACAGGAATCGAGTCCGGAATTAGTCGTCAACAGATATGCCCTGGCTGGATACAGGAATCGAATATTCAAACTCTTCAGACGTGCCCTGGCTGGATACAGGAATCGAATCTGGAATTAGTCGTCAACAGATATACCCTGGCTGGATACAGGAATCGAATCTTCAAACTCTTCAGACGTGCCCTGGCTGGATACAGGAATCGAGTCCGGAATTAGTCGTCAACAGATATGCCCTGGCTGGATACAGGAATCGAATCTTCAAACTCTTCAGACGTGCCCTGGATGGATACAGGAATCGAGTCCGGAATTAGTCGTCAACAGATATGCCCTGGCTGGATACAGGAATCGAATCTTCAAACTCTTCAGACGTGCCCTGGCTGGATATAGGAATCGAGTCCGGAATTTCTTTATGTAGATATGCCCTGGCTGGATACAGGTGTCGAATCCACAAGTAATCGCTCACAGATATGCCCTGGCTAGATACAAGTATCGACTCTGGAATTGCGACAGTTGATAGTAATCATCTTTGTATTGACCTTTTCCTGAAAAGGCGAAACATTAGTTGTATGCAATGTCATGATGTATGAAATGCGTGATGTTCTCAAAATAAATGAGATTGTATGTTCATGATGCGTATGTGCATGCTATAATGTATGAAGATGTGATGTTTATGAATGTATTTTTGTCTAGGAAAATAAATCCTTGACGAATGTCGGGAGTTTGTTTAATCCTGGGCTGATGTTGAAGAGTAGAGCTCTTTGTTTCCGCTGGGGATGACGGTTGCGAGAATATACCTGTAGGAGAAGATGACTCCGTTGAGGAATAAACTTTGTTGCAGAGATTATTTTGCGGGGAAATACTCTGTGGGAAGAGATACTTCGCTGAGATTTTGATGATAAGTCCGCTGGGGATACATTTGATGAGTTATGTTGGGGATTTGATGAACTCCGCTGGGGGATAGAAAGAACTTCGTCGGGGACGATCTTTCTGTGGCAATTGGCTGAGGATAACCCAGTTATATCCTGGTGGGAAATAGCCTTTGAATAAAGCCGGGGAGACGCGCTCGTGCTCTGCAGAGGATAAGCTTCCAGAATCTACTGGGGATAAGCTTCCTACTGGGGAGATTGATTCAACTCTCCTGGGGGGATCTTTTGAACTGTATTAGGGAATGGCTCCACTGGATGTCCGGTATTCCGCCGGGGAACAATCTTAGATCAAGATTGCCGGGGATGCTTGTTAGGAATGTTTGTATACTCCGTTGGGGAATATTGAGATTTTCTGGGGATAATCCAACTTCCTTAAGGCTGACAGTAGACTAACTCTGCTCGGAGAGAGTGTTGCTGACTTGTTGGAGATACTGTGCCTTTTTAGGGCTGATTGGAGACCAACTACTTGGGAGAGCATTGCTGCATCTTATCTTACTCGGCGGGGAGTGAAGGTATCTGGGTTACATTCTTCAGCCGAACTTACCTTGGTACCTTGGTGGACAGAGCAACTAGATCGCTTAGACGACTCATTATTGCCCCTGTTTCTGATGTCACCTGTAATTAGTCCTTTGTTTCGCATGCAAATATTTATGAGTTATAAATTAGTGTCAAATGCATATATCAAAAATGAACATTGGACGTTCTTTACAAAACAAAACAGAAAAAGGAAAATAATTGGCAATTTATCTGAAACGTGAATTTGTATTGATTTTTGAATTTGCCTGTAAATAGGCGTTTATGTACAAGAGGCTGACGTCCTAGTAAGAGAACGCCGCCGAACAAACAGAGTTTATACAATTTTGTGAAAAGAAAACAAAACAGCTATGTGAAAGGAACAATCCCACTGGGTTCCAACTCTGCTATCGCCTTTATATCTCCGAGCGTCTCATCACTTGGCTGCTTAGTTGAAGATGAAGCTGATTGATCGATGCCGTCTGAACCTGATGGTTGGTACCGAATTCTGGATGCAAGGTGATTCAATGATACATAGTATTACGCTTTAATCCCTAACTTTTGCCTGGACCGCCCTTTCGGGTTTTCAGTCCACCGGGATACCCATTTTTGCCCAAGCCGCCTTTTCAGGTTTTCGACTTGCCGGGTGTACAGATTTTTTTCATTTTTCATCCCTTATTTTTGCCCGAACCCTTTTGGTTCGCCGGGAAGCCCTTACTTTTACCTAGATGTGTCAACCTAGCGGGTCTTTAATTCATGCGTAGTATCTTTTTACTTTGTCTGCATTGGCGGAGTGAGGAAGGTCGTCACCATCCATGGTGGTTAGAATCATGGCTCCTCCTGAGAAGACATGTTTAACCACAAATGGCCCTTCGTATGTGGGGGTCCATTTGCCCCTGGGATCACTTTGAGGAAGAATGATGCGCTTGATTACCAAGTCCCCAACTTGATACTCTTGTGGTCTGACTTTCTTGTTAAATGCCCTGATCATCCGTTTTTGATACGTTTGACCATGACAAATAGCAGTGAGTCTCTTTTCGTCAATTAGGTTTAATTGATCAAGTCGAGTCTGAATCCAGTCATCTTTGCTCAAACCTGCATCCTTCATTATCTGGAGAGAGGGTATCTGGACTTCAATCGGCAAGACTGCCTCCATGCCATAGACCAAGGAAAAGGGGGTTGCCCCGGTTGACGTTCTTGCTGAGGTACGGTACCCATGAAGAGTAAATGGTAACATCTCGTGCCAATATTTATAGGTCACTGTCATCTTCTGCACAATCTTTTTGATATTCTTATTAGCTGCTTCGACAGCTCCATTCATCTTCGGCCGGTAGGGAGAGGAGTTGTGGTGTTGTATCTTGAATTGCTCGCAGAGCTCAGTGATCATCTTGTTATTAAGATTGGTACCATTGTCCGTAATGATCCTTTCCGGGACGCCGTATCGACAGATCAGGTTGTGTCGAATGAACTGTGCCACGAGGGTCTTGGTTACGGTAGCGTAGGAAGCTGCTTCAACCCACTTTGTAAAGTAATCGATTGCAACCAGGATGAAGCGATTCCCGTTGGATGCCGTAGGTTTAATCTCGCCGATCATATCAATGCCCCACATTGCAAAAGGCCAAGGTGCAGTCAAGACATTCAGAGGGACTGGAGGAACGTGCACCTTATCCGCATAGATCTGGCACTTATGACATGTCCGAGAATGTTGGTAACAGTCGGCTTCCATTGTGGACCAGAAATATCCTGCCCGAAGGATTTTCTTTGCCATGGTATGTCCATTGGAATGCATTCCGAAGGTACCTTCATGCAGCTCTGCCATGATTCTTTCTGCTTCAGTCTTATCCACACAACGCAGTAAGGTTGAATCATGGTTTCGCTTGTAAAGAATGTCGTTGCTGAGAAAGAACTTTGCCGTGAACCTTCTCAGAAACTTCTTGTCATTGACAGATGCACCCTCGGGGTATTCTTGGGCTTCCAGGTACCTCTTCACCTCATGATACCAGGGTTTTTCAGTTACCTCTTCCGTCTCAAGATCACAACAATATGCAGGTTCATCCAGTCTTCAGATAATGATCCGGGGAGCCTCGTTGTCCCATTTGACTTTGAACATAGAAGACATCGTAGCCCGCGCATCGGCCAACTGATTCTCCTCTCTTGGGAAGTGTTCAAAAGTTATCTCCGTGAAATGGGGGATCAACGTCAACACACACTCTTTGTAAGGAATAAGATTTAGGTGTTTCGTATCCCACTCGCCTTTGATCTGATTGATCACGAGAGCGAAATCTCCGAAGACACTCAGAAACTTGATCCTTAAGTCAATTGCAGCTTGAAGACCCATGATACACGCCTCATACTCCGCCATGTTGTTGGTGCAGTTGAAACATAGCCGAGCCGTGAGTGGAGTATGAGTGCCTTTTGGGGATATGATCACAGCGCCGATACCATTACCTAAAGCGTTGGAGGCTCCGTCAAAGTACATAGACCATCGGGATCCTTCCTCAGGTCCAGGTACTTCACAATCAGTCACTACCATGATGTTCTCGTCAGGAAATTCAAAGTTCATTGACTGGTAATCGTCCACTACCTGGTGTGCCAAATGGTCTGCCAGTACACTTCCCTTGATTGCTTTCTGAGTCGTATACTGGATGTCATATTCTGTCAAGATCATCTACCATCTTGCTATTCTTCCAGACAAGGCGGGCTTTTCGAATATGTACTTTATTGGATCCATTTTTGAAATCAAGAGAGTAGTGTGAGTCAACATACACTGTCTCAGCCGGCGAGTAGCCCATACCAAAGCGCAACAAGTTTTCTCGAGCAGTGAGTATCGGGTCTCACAGTCGGTAAACTTTTTGCTAAGGTAATAAATGGCGTGCTCTTTTTGGCCAGACTCGTCATGCTGCCCCAGCACACACCCCATTGAGTTGTCAAGTACCGTCAAGTATAATATTAGAGGTCTCCCTTCAACCGGTGGCATAAGAATGGGTGGTTCTTGGAGATACTCTTTGATTTTGTCGAAAGCGGCCTGACATTCATCATTCCAACATACTACTTGATCTTTCTTCAGCAGCTTGAAGATTGGTTCACAGGTAGCAGTTAGGTGCGAGATGAATCGGGCAATGTAGTTCAGCCGTCCTAGAAAGCCTCTGACTTCTTTCTCTGTCTTGGGAACTGGCATCTCTTGTATGGCTTTAACCTTGGCGGGGTCCACTTGAATACCTTTGTCGCTCACGACGAAGCCTAGCAACTTCCCAGATCTTACCCCGAAGGTGCACTTGTTCGGGTTCAACCTCAGCTTGTACAACTTCAGACGGTCAAACAGCTTCTGTAGGTGGTCAAGGTGTTCCTCCTCAGTTTGGGACCTTGCAATCATATCGTCGACATATACTTCTATCTCATGATGGATCATGTCATGAAATAAAGCAACCATGGCACGTTGGTATGTTGCCCCAACATTTTTCAACCCAAAAGGCATGACCTTGTAGCAGAAGGTGCCCCACTGAGTAACAAAGGTAGTCTTTTCCATATCTTCAGGAGCCATTTTAATATGATTATAACCTGAAAAACCATCCATGAAGGAGAACACCTTGTGCTGAGCAGTATTATCAACCAGAACATCGATATGAGGCAGGGGGAAGTCATCCTTGGGGCTCGCCCTGTTTAGATCCCTGTAGTCAACACACATTCGGACCTTACCATCTTTCTTCGGCACCGGAACCACATTGGCAACCCACTGAGGCTAAGAAGTCACTGCTAGAAACCCGACATCAAATTGTTTCATAACCTCAACTTTGATCTTCTCGGACATCTCTGGACGCATACGACGGACCTTCTGTTTAACCGGAGAGCAGTCTTCTTTGGTAGGCAGGTGATGAACCACAATGTCGGTATCCAACCCAGGCATGTCTTCGTAAGACCAGGAAAAGATTTCCACATCATCATGCAACATATGAATCAACCGCTGTTTCACGCTGAGCTCTAGATTGGCGCCAATCTTGACTTCCTTTCTATCTGTCTCAGTACCCAGATTTACCGTTTCCACCGGCTCTTCATGTGGCTGAATGGCCCTCTCTTCCTGGAGTAACAGTCTTGCAAGCTCGCCAGGCACTTCACAATCATCTTCACCTTCGTCTTCGGCTAAGTTGATCGGATTTTCAAAGTCATAACTGGCAGTAGCAGAGTCGTTACCAGTGAGATTCAGAGTGGATTGAAACCTGTATAGGTGAATGTGTGTAAATATAGCTGTTTTGCAATATATAAAGAAAGAAAGGGAGCACAAGATTCGAAATGCGAAAAACGTCCAATGTTTTTATTCATGATATATGGAAATGACAAGTAATAAGCCCTCACAAATGAAGCCACAGTGCCCTGGGTAAAACACCGGGCCATAAAGTTTCAGATTATTGTTCGTTACAAATTTAAAAAACAAAGGAATTCATTACTGAGTAACAAAAGTAACAGGTATGAAATCTTTGGCAGTCCAATTGTTCAGTCCACCGTCGGTCGTTGGGTAGATCCAGCTATCCAATTCAGATTTCTCCGCATCGCCTTCAATAGCATTCACTCCCGGGTTGGTGATGAATACGGGAGGTCTTCCAATCCTTGCTTTACGTACAGCCCTCTGAGCCTCTGCGGTGAAACCCAGCCCAAACTTGTCAGTCTTTGGAGTAAAATCAGGAAGCCTGCCCCAGTTTGCGCACTCACCCTTCTCAACCACAGCCCGGGCGTCCTTCAAGGAAGCCATCTTCAAAGGAGAGTCTTCTTCAGTCACTGTCTCTGCTAACGCCAATGTTGGAGGCACCTCTTCAAAGTGTTGAAAGGGGGTCTCAATGAACTCCCCGTCCATCTCTATATACCGGAACGAGTTAAGATGGCTAACCATGTATTCTTCCTCCCCCTGCACCGTAACAATCTTCCCTCTGATCGGGTACTTAAGCTTTTGATGTAGAGTGGAGGTCACAGCTCCAGCCTTGTGAATCCAAGGACGACCCAGCAAACAAGAATAGGATGGTCGGATGTCCATCACATAGAATGTTGAATCAAAGACTTGAGAACCAACCCGGATCGAAATATCTACTTCACCATGTACCATCCTCTTCGACCCGTCAAAGGCTCGGACAATGATGTTACTAGGCTTCAACTCCAAACCCTCACAATCTAACCTGTCTAAGGCCTTCTTGGGTAATACGTTCAGTGAAGAACCGGTGTCTACCAACACGTGTGCAAGAGTAGTGCCCCTGCATTCAATGGAGACATGCAGGGCATCATTATGGTTCTTTCCCTTAGCGGTCAGATCAGCATCAGAGAAACCCAACCCATTGTCAGCGGTCAAGTTGGCCACTAAATCAGTAAATTGATCAGTAGACGTTTCTTGTGGCACATGGGCCGTCTTCAGGAAGGATATCAGGGCCTTGGCATGGGCCTCTGAGCACAACAACAGTGATAGAATAGAGATATTAGAGGGGGTGTGCCCCAGCTGTTCAACTACGTTGAAATCACTCTTCTTGATAATCTTGAGAATCTCTTCCATCTCTTGCTGGGAGGCTTCAGCACTAACAGTCTTCGGTGCCTCCATCTGGGCAGGCATATCAGCAATCCCTTTGCCCCGAGTGTCAGATGACTCGGCAGTAGGGGTAGAAACTTGATCAGGAGGGGAAACAGGCGCACTTGTAGGCGTGATGATAAGAGGTCTTCGGATGGCTGGTGGCGCGATGTCAGGTGAGAAGAGCCTGCCACTGCGAGTAACTTTAGCAGGACCAGTGATGTTACTGATACCGGTACTAGTGTTGAACTCCTGCTTCACCCCGAGCACATAAACGTCTGCCCCATAGTGCCACGGGACAGCCTTGTCAGATTTATAGGGGAGGGGCCCCGGAACAGTAATGATGATAGGTGCAACAGACATGATTTTGACGGGCTTCCTCGGGGGAGCCTTGGTAGGATTGTTGAAAATGGTGACAACGAACACTTCTTCAGTAGGGACAGTAGGAACAGAAGTCTTCTTGAACAAGATCTCTTTGCTATCCATCAGGTTTTGGACGCCTGACTTCAGCAACGGACAACCAGCAGGTGAAACAGCACATAGAAGGCAACCCTTGCTACAACCCGGAAATAAACCGACTAGCAACAGGTTCCTTTTGACGGACAACAACGGAGTAACAATCTCATCCACAGAGACTACATACAGGTCTTCCTCAATAGCATTTACTCCATGCTGGGGCATGGGAGCAGTCATAACATTGGGCCTTTCGGGTGCCTCAAACTGTATTTACTTAGCATCGATAAGGTCCTGAACCTTATTCCTTAGAGCCCAGCAATCATCAGTAGAATGTCCCGGGCTATCAGAGTGATAAGCACAGCGGGCGTTGGGATTATACTTCAGAGATGTTGTGTTTACCACCTTCGGAGCTTCTCTGATAGTTACCAGGTTGGTTGACAGCAGTTGCGGCAATATCTGAGACAAGGTCATACTAAGCCGAGTGTATTCTCTTCTAGGTCTCTCACCCCTTGGTTGGTTAGGTTGCCGAGGAGCGGCAGCAGGCTTTGAAATTACAACCGCGTTGACAGCTTGGCGGCGTTCCGGTTTATTTTGTCTTCTGGGACCATACACAGCACTGGCTTCCTTCTTGAAAGGCTTCTTTTCAGAACTTGAGGACGCACCTTTCTGTATCTTCCCCGACTTCATACCAGCTTCTATCCTCTCCCCAGTCAGAATGAGGTCTGTAAACCTTGCAGAAGAATTGCCAATTAGGTGGTTGAAGAACGGCCCAGATAGGGTCCCTAAGAACATGTCCACGAGTTCACGGTAAGTCAACGGTGGCTGCACCCTGCCAGCCAGGTCCCTCCACTTTTGCGCGTACTCTTTAAAACCTTCTCTTGATCCTAGCGACATACCCTGGAGTTGGGTACGTGTAGGAGCGAGGTCGGCATTGTACTGATACTGCTTATAAAAAGCAGTAGCCAAGTCCTCCCAGTTTCGAATACTGGCTCCATCCAGCTGATAGAACCACTCGAGTTGAGCCCCTGAAAGGCTATCCTGGAAGAAATGGATCCATAAGTTCTTGTCTACAGTATACGGTTGGATCTTCCGCACATAAGATCTGAGATGTAGCTTAGGGCAGGAAGCCCCGTCATACTTTGCGAAAGAGGGTGCCTTGAACTTATGTGGGATCACCACCCCAGAAGATAAACCCAGATCTCCAAAATCCAACCCAGGCACCTGTTAAATTTCCATGGCATTCAGACGATCCTCTAACTGCTTGTACCTGTCTTCAGCGGGAGGGTACTGCTCATCATTGAAATCTGTCTCGTTGTCGGAGACCACAGGACTAGGGACCCTTCCTCCTTGGGGACTGCCTTTCCATACAGAAGAACCAGCTTGATCAGCCTCATTTTGCAGTGTATTGCCAAACCTCCGTCCAGTGTTGAATAATACAGTTCTCTTCTTCTTCTTCTTTACCAGTAGAGCCTTCAATTCCTCTTGACCTTAGGCTAAACTCATGATCAACTCTTGGAACTGGTCGTTCTGAGCCTGGAGGGCCTTGATGGATTGCTCAGTAGATGATTCAGGATTCATGATGACTGCTGAAATAAACAACGAAGAAGATTAAGCAACCTGTAGGAAAAGGGTACCTGTGATGCACATGATGAATGAAATGCGTATGAATTATATTTTCAAAGACAATCGGGAATCGACTTTGTAGACAAAAGGAACACACTTTATTAGATTTAAACTTGGAATTTAAATTGTTCAAGAAAATTGCCCTTAGGCGTTACAAGAATGAAAATACTGAAAAGGAAATAAAGCTGTAAAAGAAATATCCAAAGCCCATCAATGCTCCCATGGTCTCCTCTTCTCAGTACGGATATAGTCATTCAGGGCCCGCTCGTTCTCCAACTGCTTTGTCAGCTTCTGGATTTTCTGTTCTTGTTCATTGAACTTTTCCCGATAAGAATCCCGCTCTTCTTGTAGTTGCGCCCAAGACCTCTTTAGTGTATCAACATCAGTAGGTATCTGAGGAGGGAGAACAGTTGGAGGAACCCCGTCTCTATCAGGGAATTCAAGAATGATGGGTCTGACAGCTTCGTATGGCATACCTAACTTCTGAGCACGGATGCAGACCCATCTGTAGTAGGGTTCCATAGGTAGAGAAGTCATTGGTCCCAACTCATGTGGGTCAGCTTTGTGAATTCTGTCCCAAGCCTTGATGAATCTACGACGCAGCTCGTCACTATCTACCTGAAACTCAAAACTGATGTGAGGCACCAACATCTCATGAGGCCCTGCTCTTCTGGCTCTTCCAAATTGACGGAGAGCTAGACATGGATTATAAGAGATCCCTCCTTGGGTACCAATCAAAGGAACATTTGGATATTCTCCGCAACGATCAATAACAGCTACCTCATCCAAACCTCTGAGAGTCCAAATGATGTCATTATCAGTGAGAGACATTAACCTATGAGCCCAGCCTCTTCCTTCTTAGTTCTTTAGCACGAACTTAGGTAGGTGAGAAATAAACCACCTCACTAACAAAGGAGTACAACACCACATAGTTCCTCGTCTTCGGGCAGTACGAGCATAGAGTTGTTGCAGAATATCACCCAAGAGAGTGGGCACAGGGTTCCGAGACATGAAGATCCTTATGGCATTGACGTTAATGAAGTTATCAGGATTAGGAAACAAAACTAGACCATAGATTAAGAGAGCCAGAATGTCTTCATACGCCCTGAAGTCTAAGTCATTCCAGAAACTGTTAGCTTTACCAATCAGAAACTTGGCCAAGAAGCCCTTAACTCTGCTTCTAGTCACCCAGTTGTCCATTACCTCCTTGTTGGTCAAGGGAAGGGCTGCAGCAATCTCCTCAAGCCTAAGAGTCTTTTCCCAACCAGTGAAGGGAGTCTGATCCAAGATAAGGATACCAAGAAAATCAGAGAATTCTTCCAGGGTAGGGACCAGCTGGAAGTCTTGAAAGGTGAAGCAATTATACAAGGGATCATAAAACTGGGTCAAGACACTCATCAATTGTTGGTCCCACTTTGCAGTGACTAAACCGAGAAGAGAACCATGCCTCTGGATGAAGGACGTAGTGTTTGGAATTCTGCTAGCCAATTCTTCAAGCAACTCAGGTGGGTGAACAAAATTAAGCCGGATGGTGTTCCTTCGCACAGGCATCATGATATCCTACAAAACAGAGCAAAGATGAAACCCTCTTGTCTTTGAAATGGGCCAGTCCTTATGCAGGATGCATGCAATGGTATGATGGCATGATGTTATGGTAAAGCACACCACAAATATTCACAAAGGAAAACATGATAAGGCACACAAGTCACACAAGACAGACCTTAGAGTTTAGGCCAGCATGAAGTTCAGGTACTACCCTCTTTCAGTTTCGTTGGTTAAGACCTGTCCTATCAAAAGTAACCGGGTTCTAGAGGATCCCAATATCACTGACTACTCTCAATCGGTCATAACTCCAGCGTCGCAATCTTTTCTTGCGGCCAGAACCATCACGAGAGTTTAGCCTCAATGGATGTAGCATACTGCTACTGTTCTATGGCCAAGTTGGGTCAAATTAGGGTTCTAAGGTCGGTTGGTGCTTAATGACTCCTCAGAAGACCCATATTCTCCTCGTTGCAACACAAGGGATATCGGTACAGACCAAAGTGCCACACCAACGTAGCCACTGCTTCACCCGTGTCAGTCTATGCCGGACAGGTCCCTCACAGCTTATGCTACCTAAAAGGGTATCCCCAGATCCGGGTTAGGATCTATGAAACTCCAAGACAATGCTCACCATAATAAAGCAATCAAAACAAGCAATTGAAAACATAAGTATGATCTAATCCTAAGGTACACCTCACTTTTATTAAGTCCCCAGCAGAGTCGCCAGTTCTGTGATCGGTGGAAATAGAACTGACTGTTTAAATCTGGTTCACGAATGTCGCGGTAAGCAAGAGTCGCCACCATCTTTTATTTTCTCCAACATGGAAAGGACAAAAGCACAGCAAAATTCCTTATTCGAGAATGTTTCTCGGTTCGGGAGGTAGATTTATAGAAAGGGAAGGTGTTAGCACCCTTTCTATCCGTGGTTATCCACGGGCTCTTAGGTACTTGCTCTTATGTTTTCAAAAGATGTTTGCTTTTCAAGTGTTTGTGGGTTTTGAAAAAGTTTAGTTTGAAAAATTTCTAGGTAACTCTTGTATCTGTCCTCAAGAGTGTATGAAATATTTGTTTGAAAACTTTTTGAAAGTGTAGGTGCGAAAAGATGTTTTTGTTTTTTGAAAGAGCAAGTACCCAGGAGAAATCTACCTACTCTAAGGAATTAGGCTGTGTAAGAATCCTTTAGACAGTACTATCCCACTATTGAGAAGTAGGTAGCACCACCGTTGGAGGTGTTCGGGTCAATTCGATTGAGGGACAGTGTGGTCACCGAAGCAATAGTAGGACACCTTAGAAGTAACCCTAATGTCCTAGATCCTTTTTAATCTGAGGCAACCGTTTCGAGGCAACTGGATCTTAGACATAAGGGCGACCGCTAAAACACCCTATACTTGACGACCACTTTCGAGGCAACGAGTGAGGCGTACCCTAGAAGTGGCATGTGCTTTGTGTGTTGTTTTCATGTTAACATTTATCTTTGATCATGCAATTGTGAGCTACGAGTTGTTTTTAATTATCATACATTCTTTCATGCAATTTAGTAGTTAGGAGTGCGGAAAATAAAACACGGAAAGGTAAAAGCTACGCTATTACAAGGCGCGGGTCTATACATCGCCAAAAAACAAAGACTCGTTTTTGATAAAGTGCGGAAAGTAAAGAAAGCGGTAAACCTAATTACTATTACATCCTTGGAAGCAGTTACATAATAATCAAAATATAAAAATAACGTGCGAAAGAATTAAAATCAAGACGTCCTAGGGTTTTTGACCCTTTTGAGAAATTAAGAGTTTTTGTCCTTTGCTTGAAATTAAATTAAAATTAAACCTAATACTAATTTAATTAATTATTTACAAGAAAGATGTTTTTTATGTTTTTGTATTTAATGAAAATAAAATAAATTATAAGTCAAGGAAACCCTAGCTCTAAGTTTATTTTAATTATTAATGAAAATGTTAAAGTTAAACTAATTTAAACTAATTAATTAATTTACATGTTATTTACAAAAATAATAATAATTAATAATGATGATAATAAGAAAATGATTAAAAAAGGTCAAAACCTAATTCTATGCAATTTTATTTATTAAGAAAAAGGATTAAAACTTAAACCTAAATTAAGCTAAGTTAGTTATTAGTATTTATTTACAAAAATAAGTTAATGGTGAAATTAATAAATAATTAAAATATATTTACAATTTTGATTTTCTGATTTTTATTAGGAAAAATTAATTTGTGGTGAATTAATAATAATAATTAAAACAATTAAAAGAAACTTAAAAGAAAAGAAAATAAATTGCAAACCAAGGGGGGTAAGATGGCCCATATGGAGGTTTTTTGTGAGCAATTCTGGCCCAAGAACTCTAAGCCTGATTGACTTTTCATGATCACGTGCATGCTGTTTGACTGGGGAGTATTATGGGCTTCATCTCCTGGCCACTGGATGGGTGCTTGAAGCCACATGGCAAGCTATTGCTGGGCGTGCATGGTGGAATTTTGGTACAAGCGCTGCATGAGATTGCTTTAGAAAAAATATCAAGAATTATATGGGGGACCTGGGAATCGAACCCAGGTCCCAGTGTTTGCCAGCCACGTCTCCAACCACTACGCCATCTGCATTTGTTTGTAAACATAATAGCCAATAAAAATAATATATGAAAAGTAATAACTATGCTGGGAACACAAAAAGCGCGCGCCATGTTTGAATGATCCACTAGCATTTGGCCAGCTCACCATCTTCTTTGTTTACCTGAAATAATATCAAACAGATAGCGGGGGTTTTAAACCCCCACAAAACAAAAGTGCCAAGAATAGCGATTAGAGCTATGGATGATATAAAAAGAGCGCGAGGGTTTGGTTGAATTCGTCTGGCCTTGACGAATTCAACCATGCTTGTCTCAAGGTCCAATTTTTCCTTATGTGCAAAGCCCTAATTTTCAAGCTTCGAAACCCTAGATATCTCCCATGGTGGATTTCGATTCAGGAAGTTTCAACACAATTAAACTATCCCATTAGCTTCAGAATGTTCCTAACAACACAAACCAATCAAGAAAATGGATTAAAAACGCATGAATTATGATATGCAGATTTGGAAAATAATGCAACCCGAGTGACTTGTGTTCTTTGATTCTTTGCGTATTTGGACTTGTTCTTGATGGCAATGGATTCCTGGAGACTCAGGCAAGGTGTTTGAATCTTTTTTAGGCTTTGAATTGCGCTGCAAATAAGAATTCAGTTTCACACTATTTCTTGAATTTTTTAGAACTTGGTTATGGTGTTTCAGCAGCAGTTGTACGTTGTTAACACTAGGGTTGGCTTCAGCATATGTATTGGAATCAAAACTAGGGTAAATCTTGGCCCAAAAGTCCATGAAATTATGTTTTCAATATTTGATTTTAATCAAATCTTTTCCAACTTTTTTGATTGATAAAACTTGCCAAACATGGATGATTTTGACTTTTTGATTTAGAAACGAGATTTCCAGCTTGCCCTGATCAGATTTGCTTCACAAAAGATCCAAAAACCATATCTTTTTAATTTTCCTACAATTAAAATCAATTAAATGAATTAATATTAATAAAAATTCAATTAATTAATTAAAAATAAGAAAATAAATCATTTTAAGTTCAATGGGTCGTGCATAGGCTTTGGGCAAATATTCAAGAAGGAATTTGAGGCCCATTAGCAAAAATGAAGTGTTTTAGGCAAAGTTGACTTTTGAAAGTTCCCAAAAATTTCCCAACTTCTCCAATGCATATCTTGCTCAATTTTGAACATATGAACATGTTCTTGGACATTTTGGAAAGGTATTGAAGTCCTCTAACCAATTCCTTTGGTCCCATTACATTTAGATTTACCAATCTCAAGTTATGGTCCTTGACTTAAAGTGCATTTTTGTTGACTTTTGAAATTGACCTATAATGTAGAAATTGATAACTTTTTGTGAGAGCATTTCTTGGACTTGGAATGTGAAGATGAGTTGTAGGAAATGTCATCCCCTTCAAAATGAGCATTGGATGGGATTTTTATGATGAACCATGAAAAAGTTATGCCTTGGTCAAATTACAGTTGACTTTTCAGCTGTCCAAAAATAGAAACTTTTGACATCTTGAGACTTTGTGAGCCATGCTTGTGGAATCATGATCAAGAATTGATCAAATGATGATTATGGCTTCAAAATAAGATGTTGACCAAATATTTTGACTTTTGACTGTCAAATGACCATTTTGCCCCTGCAGTTGACTGTGAAGCATTAAGGGCTTTTGACTGTGCAACTTGATGCTGTGAGTCTTGAAACTTGACATATAGATGCTTGACAATGTATATAGGCATATGGGACTTGATTGGACCCTTGAAAACCTCAATTTCTTTGCAAGAACCAAAACCATAATTTTGACTGTGTTTGGAGGCAATTGGACTGTGCAACCCTTGAGAGATTTTGAACCATTTGGAGATTGACCTTGACAAATCTTAAAGAATATGGGAGGGCAAATTTTGGGGTACAACACAATCATTTCAAGGCAACTCAGTATAGTAAGCATACAAAGACTAACAAGAGAAGAGGAAAAGAAACATATCAGAAATCAGCATATCAAGCATACAAGTTTGCAACGTACAGAGGCAACATTCAACTAGCCATCAGAAGCAATACTCAAGAATAAAACACCAATAAGCATACTGAGGTGAGGAAAAGAAATCAACAACAAATATTCAGAGACAACTCAGAATAAGCACAAGCGAAGCCAACATAAGAAGAAGAAAAGAAGTGATTTCAAACTAGGTTTTTAGTTTGTTCATCATTAAACCTAAAGAAGCAAAGCAAAGGTACCAGGAAGCAAAAGCTCCGCACTGTATCCTTCGCCCTTGGCCGCCTGAAACATCTCCGGTCCGTCCTCCTCCGTCTCCATCCCCCAAAGGTATAATGTCTCTTCTCTCCATTCATGCACCTTAAACAAAAGCGCGAATAATCAAGAATCAGAAATGAATAAAAATGAAAATCAATAAAAGCTTGCAACCCTAAATGCGTTAAGTACAGAAACTGTCACCTTACAATATAGTTTCGTTGGACCAAAGAGGGAAGAGTGGACGAACAATGAAGCTTGGTGGACATGGGCGAAGAAGCTTACTCAGTATGCTTTGGCTCAAAAGATGAAGAGGAGGCGAAGAGAACGAACGACGCCTCTTTAATGTTCAAACCCTAATCCGTTCCCAAATGAAAACAACTCCAGTAACCCTAAACAAAACTGGTGTCAAACGCATGGGCCTTGCCCATTTGGAACGCCTAAGCCCATTAACGTTGGTGCACCCCCTCCTGGCGCCTCACCTCCCTTTTACTTGCTGCTTATTTCGTTTTGGGCCTTAAACCCCCTTCAAGCCCATTCATTTCTTTCTTTTAACATTTTTTTTACTTACCATTTCATTTTTCTTTTTATAACTTAAACTAATACATTTTCTTTATTTTGTCAAATAAAACAATACTTCATTTTATACTAAAAATTGTCTTTTATTTTGTTATATTAAAAAGAACACATAAATATTAGATTGAATTAATAGATTAAAAACTCTCTTTAATAAATCTTTTCATACAAATTTTACTATTTGTTTCTTTTTATTTTTATTACATTTTAAAACATAAATATTAATTTTCTTAAATTTGAACATTTTTGTTTAATTTAGATTTAATAAAATACCTAAAAATAATTAAACTTAAAACATCCTTTTCTTTTCTTAAAATATTTTGTTTGTACATAAAGACAAAAATACAAAATGATAACAATACATAAATAAAATACTTGATAATACATTAAAAGTCACATTTTTCACCCTTGTAAATATTCACATACACTTACACAAATACGTTAATACATTTACATTGCTCTTACACATTTACTTATTCTTGTACATTTGATACTTTTTTACATTTGCGCAATTCGATTTGGTTGTAAATATTTGGACACTACTCTCCTAATAAGTCTCATCCCCATTTGTATACTTGTACCCCCACTCCCGGATACTATTTTGTAATAGCGTAGACTTTAAATTCTCGCAATTTATCGCTTTCAAATATACCATGGTTAGACCTAGGGTTTGTATGTACATAAAATCAAACGCTAGATAACCTAATACAAGACAAATGCATGACAATCAATACACAATCACACTTGCACCCCTAGGGTAATCCCGCTTGTTGCCTTCCAAAATGGGCCATGCTTGCACGTTGAGTATCTTTGGCAAAACAAAAAAAATCAAATGATCATAGTCCCTCGATGACGCTTTCGAAAGTTGCCTATCAAAATTATCATAGTCCCTTCAAACAAAATTGCCAAAGACACTTGGCATCATTGCATTCATGGTCCATACGATGACCCGCGCCTGTCCCGTTAACATCCTAACGCAAGATTGTCTACCAAATACAATGGTGGAACAAAATTGTTAAAAGGGTTAAAACATGAGAAAAAACCTTTGAGTACAATAGGGTAGACAAACTCTTAGTTACTTGATCAAACTTGCAAGAACACTTGCCTACTTTTCAAACCACAAACACTTTCAAAACAAACTTTCAAAAACATTTGAAACATCTTTTCGAAAAGATACACACCTTCGTATATACTCAAACACGAGTCATTACAATGGTTGCCGAAACAAAGGCGTCTATTTCAAAACATTTTCAAAACACACACATACACCGCAATTTCAAGCAGTTGAAAATCAAGGCAAGTGATCTAAAACCAAGTAACTAAGAGCCCATGGATAACCATGGATGAAAAGGGTGCTAATACCTTCCCTTTTCATAATCTACCCCCCGAACCCATGAAACATCTCAAAAGGTTTTTTCCCTGTTCTTTTAACCTTTCCTTAGGATAAAATAAAAAGTCGGTGGCGACTCTTGCTAAACCGAACAAGTGCGAATACAAACGCAAAACCTCAAGTTAGTTCAACCACCGTATCACAGAACTGGCGACTCTGCTGGGGAATTAACTTAAAAGTGGGGTTACCTTAGGGTTTAGATCACCTTTACATTCTTGCTTTGATTGCCTTGATTGCTTTACTTTTTGGGTCCTTGTTTGGGTTTGTTGTAAATCCTACACCCGGATTTGGGGAACCTTTTTAGGTAAATAGCAATAAAACTGTGAGGGAACTGTGCGGGGTATACCGACATGGTTGAAGCAGTAAGCTATGTTAGTGTGACATATTTGTGAGTACCGGTAACCCTTGAGTTCAATCAAGGAGAGTACGGGGCCGCTGAGTGATGTCATGAAGCACTAACGAACTCTTAGAACCTTAATTGACCATCTTAGCCTTTTTAGGGGTAGTGAGATGACCGACTTTGGTGCAGTCCGAAGTTGGTAGATACTCGATACTACACTCATTGAGGGTTATTTTCTTGGAATATTTTGGTCGCCAGTTATGTGGCTAAACCAAAACAATGAACACCGAAAACAATCCAATGATATTGAGCTCCTTAGAACCCGGTTTCTATTTTAGGACAGGATAAGCCAACTAACTTCAAGAGGGTACTTACCTAAAACCCCATGCAAGCCTAAACCTAAGGACTTCTTTGCTTTGTGTGAATATGATTACCTGTATATACACTCACTTGCTTTTGCATACATGTACATAACATCATAACATCATACCATAGCATTTTCAATAAACCATTTCAAGGATCTCGAGGGTTCTTTTGATGCAGGGTTACGTTGAACCAGACGTCTACCAAGAGGAAAGAGGTTTCTCCTCTAAGCAAATGCCGTCAAAGATCAAGTACAACAACTTGAATCAGGGGCTATGACCCACTCGACATGGTGAGCTTGATTCTCGTGGAAAGACATCCACTGATGCAAAGTTCTCCAATCAAAGATCAAGTGCAACAACTTGAATCAGGGGCTATGACCCACTCGACATGGTGAGCTTGATTCTCGTGGAAAGACATCCACCGGTGCAAAGTTCTCCAATCAAAGGTCGAAGTTCAACCT
Source organism: Vicia faba (assembly GCA_948472305.1). Lineage (NCBI taxonomy): Eukaryota > Viridiplantae > Streptophyta > Magnoliopsida > Fabales > Fabaceae > Vicia > Vicia faba. Next base: position 1,576,495,251 of record OX451739.1, on the reverse strand, counting down.
CTAACATTCTCTTGTGTTTACCTCAAGAGGTCCTTGAAAGCATGCATCCACATATCATGCATTGCATCTTAACAGTTTTTCCTTTTTCAGGTTTCCTTACTCTCATACTGTTTATTTCAGTAAGAGATGGCTCTAGAAAGGACTGTCAAGGATATCCAGGACCAAAATGCTCAGCTGCAGGAAATGTTCTTGAACCTGTCTTTGGGGCAAGAAGAAATGAAAGCTCTCCTCACAAAGGGCTTGGTCCAGGAGAATCCAAACAATGCCAGGAATGATCAGCTGGGGGAACTGCAGTTTGATTTGGCAACATTGAGGATCCAAGTGATGGGGCAGCTAGTGGGCCAGATGGCTCTCATCCAGGATTTGTCTCAAAGACAGGAGGAACTCAGAGTTCTCGTCAACCAACTGCTTCGGAACAACCAGCTGGGACAGACATCTGAGGTTGAAGAGCAAGTCACCACTCAACCCCCATCCAGACAAGAAGACAAGGGGAAGGCTCCTCTGCTTGCTTCAGGGTCACAAGCCCAGCAACAACCTCGCCAGCATCAACAGGGTAATCGGCGTAATCAAAATACGTCGGGAAGACAGTTCACGGAGACTGACATACCGTCATCTCTGATTCTAGAGCGCTTGTTGGAAGTCAATCTGACTGCTTTAAGGGATCCTATTCGGAAGCCCAATACCTCCGCTCCTAACTATCATCCCGACGCATTTTGTGTTTACCACTCCTACAGCCCGGGGCATGACACCGACGACTGTTGGGCCTTGAAGAACAAGATTCAAGATCTGATTGACATTGGAGTGCTGAGGTTCACGCCAGACGGCGAGATGAAGATCTTCCGTTAAGGAGTTCTCCACCTGAAGTGACAAAGCTCAAACTGAAAGACTTTTGCTTCATTTGAATTTTCAAAGTTGTAATTTCTTTTGTCATTCAAACAATTTATCTGTTAATGTCAAACTCTGTTTCATTAATGCATTGCATATGTTTGTCTTGAATTCATCCATTCGTTTTCACTACTCTTGTGCTTTCTTTATGATATTTAACTCTTGATAAAAAGTTGCAAGCCTTTAGAGGGAGGATGACGAAACAATACCATAATCTCATGCAGTATGCTTTTGAACAGACCTTGCTGATGATGTACATGCATTTCTTTCAATTCCCAAACACTGGAGTTATAAGGAAGATAATCCCTAGTCAACCCCTTCGAGCCAAAGAAGTAGGAGTTTTATGTTCTAAACAATCAAAACCTTTAATATGAACCTGGGGCAGGGTAGTATCTCAGTTAATTCAAAAAGGTGCGCATTGAAGTCGCAAACTCTCCGTTCGTAACACAACGAACGCCGTCAAAAAAAAAAGAGCATTCCTCTGGAATCAAAAGACAGTGATGGTTCCCTATCACCTAGGCAGTCAATCTCTCAAAAGAGAAAAAGCCCACTGAGCCAAAACCTGTAAAGGAGGCTTAAGAAAGCTGGGGCATCCCGCTGACGTTGATCTCGAAAACAGAGACAGTCAGGCAAAAGTTAGGGATAACAAATCAAAATCAAAATAGAGAGGTCATTACAAATCCTCAACAACATGAGAAATGTTGCAAAAGAAAAAAGGAGATGATGACTGTCTTCCAAAATTCAATTGGTGAACCATCACCCAAAAGTCGTTCCAAACTCAAATAGAGTGCGACGCACAATTAACTGAGATTAGGGTTGAAGAACATCACGAAGAGCGGGTGGGTACAAATATACTTTGAGCCTTTATCCTTTGTTTCTTAAACCGTGAACTAGGCCACGTTACAACCCTTCAAAAGTCCTAATTGAAGCATGGGTTAGTTCGAAAGCATACTGTTACAAAAGGTATCCTGACTCCTGTAAGGCTTTGCTCTAAAATCTTGTGTTGATTTGTCTTATAAAAAGTTTTCTGCTAAAAAACGCATTTTTCAAAACTTCGAGACAAACATAAAACTTTGCATTGCTTGAATATCACTGTTTGCATTTGGCTATTTGTTTGACAGCGAAGAAATTCATACAGCAAATGTTCGGAGGAACGAAAACTCTCTCAGTGAACAAAATCACTTCAAAAAGGATGACACTTCCATTGACAAATCTCCTATCAACAAGGGGCATGACATGTCACCATCCAATTAACCTGGGGCAGTCCAGTCAAGGTTTCAACAGATCTTTCAAAGTTCAGTTAACCTGGGGCAGTCCAGTCAAGGTTTCAACAGATCTTTCAAAGTTCAGTTAACCTGGGGCAGTCCAGTCAAGGTTTCAACAGATCTTTCAAAAGTTCAGTTAACCTGGGGCAGTCCAGTCAAGATTTCAACAAAATATATCAATTGCAGAGTAACCTGAAGAGACTCCTTCATCATCACTTAGGGCATTCGAATGTCAAAAGTGTTCAACAATTCCTTCATCACCTGCTGGAATTACAACCACCAACAGAATAACTATCACAATTCCATATTCGATTCCTGTATCTAGCCAGGGCATATCTGTGAGTAACTAATTGTAGATTCGATACCTGTATCCAGCCAGGGAATGTCTGCATGAGTAGTTTAGAGAGTCGATACCTGTATCCAGCCAGGGCACGTCTGTAAGCAACCTTTCGAAGTTCCGAATTCGATTCCTGTATCTAGCCAGGGCATATCTGTGAGCGTTTGATTGTAGATTCGATACATGTATCTAGCCAAGGCATATCTGCATGAAGAGACTGAAGATCAACACCTGTAGCAAGCCATGAAACCATCTTTCTTTCTCAAGTCAGAGATCAACACCTGTAACAAGCCAGGACAATATCTCCTTGACCAACTTTTCTTAAGTTCCAGATTAATACCTGTAACAAGCCAGGAAAATATCTGTAGACGACTGATTGTGGATCAACACCTGTAACAAGCCAGGAAATTATCTACATAAAGAGTCTCCGTCACCATCACTTGGGGCATTCAAATGTCAAAAGTGTTCAACAATTCCTTCATCACCTGTCGGAAGATGCAGTTTTACACGGACTTATCATGAAGCAACCCTACACCGGTTCCTTCTCAACCTCAGATGCAGTTTTACAAGGACTCATCATGAAGCAACCCTACACAGGTTCCTTCTCAATCCAAGATGCAGTTTTACACGAACTCATCATGAAGCAACCCTACACAGGTTCCTTCTCAAAAACCAGATGCAGTTTTACACTGACTCGTCATCAGGAAACCCTACACCGGTTCCTCTTCAAAAACCAGATGCAGTTTTACACGGACTCGTCATCAGGAAACCCTACACCGGTTTCTCTTCAAACCCAGATGCAGTTTTACACGGACTCATCATCAGGAAACCCTACACCGGTTCCTTCTCGAAACTCAAAAGATTCTTATAATCCCCAACCAGAGAGCCTTACAGAATCTAATTCCCCTCAGAGTCAAGTTTCAATATCCCCAGCGGAGCTAAAACTTCCAACTATCAATCCCCAAGCAGAATGAAGACTCTCGTTCTCAGCACCTCACAGAATATTCGAATATTCTCCAATGAAGATCTCCTCAAGACAGGGATCCCCAGTAGATTGGCATACAACCCAAGCTCCTGATTCCCCAACAGTGGTCCCAGGACTTCTCATTTTCAACGATCAAAAGATTCTTGCCCTCCCCAGCAGCAGTCAAGGAATTATTTTCCCCGGCAGCAGTCAAGATTCTTTTATCTTCAGCCATCCAGGATTCATCTATCTTCATCAGGACAGCTCATCAGCATACATGCATATTCATTACATTCATATCATAAACATTGATATAACATACATTGCATCATGCATCATGACATTTCATACAACTAACTCTTTACCTTTTCAGGTAAGGTCAGTCGACAGACAAAGATCATCATCTTCCGAGATTCTTTCCAGATATAGTTCAGATGTGACCTAGACACGGCGACATTCTGATACTTATTCCAAACTTCACCCAGAGATAGTTCAGATGTGACCCAGACACGGCGACATTCTGATACTTATTCCAGATTCATCCATATGCAGTTTTACACGGACTCATCATCAGGAAACCCTACACCGGTTCTTTCTCAACTTCAAGACTTCTGAAAACAGTTTACGGATTCTTCCCAACAACGGATGTTAACCTATCGCTTGTTCAGATTCTTCTCAACTCCTGAAAACAGTTCACGGGCGCTTCCCAACAACGGATGTTGTTCTATTGCTTATTCAACTTCAACTTCTGAAAACAGTTTACGGATTCTCCAAACATGGATGTCAATCTATTGCTTGTTCAGACCCCCAGTTCAGAGATGTTCCAAAACATGGATACCTTTCTGATACTCGTCCACTCACCAATGACATACAATTCAACAATCACCTTCAGATGGCATCTATAAGCCCATCCTCCTACCAACATTTCCAGATGGCATCTATAAGCCCATCCTCCTATCCACCATCTCTCCAAATGGCATCTATAAACCCATTCCCGACAAGGTTCTGTCACATCTCCAGATGGCATCTTTAAGCCCATCACCAAATGGCATCTATAAGCCCATTCCCGACAAGATTCTCTCACGTCTCCAGATGGCATCTCTAAGCCCATCACCAAATGGCATCTTTAAGCCCATTCCCTTTACCATCACATCACCGAGTGCAAATTTTTGGGCACTCTAGTGTCCAATCTCCTTTTACCTTCGAGTCGCGAAAGGCAAACTTGCCAATCTAACTCTTCAGGTTCAAGAAGATTGAACAAGGGCAACTGTTGTACCCCAAAATTTTCCCTCCTCTTTTTTCACAAGAAATCACAGCTTCGGGCTTTTCCTGATTTTTCAGATTGGCGTAAGAATCAGTCAAACAGACTTTTCTTATCAGTTAGACAAAATTAGGGTTTTCATTGATTTTAAAGCAGTTCAGGCAGATTGCTAAGGTTTGGTTGAGTTGGCTCAGGTTTTGATCAAGCAGGCGCTTCTCTGACATTTAATCAAGAACTAGGGTTTTGTGCGCGTATTTCTCAGAAAGAATTAATTCTATAGTTCTTCTCAGTTTACTCTGAAATTTGGACTGAGTCATTTGGATTGAGTTTGCAGTGTCTGATTAAATCAGTAAAAGGAAAAGACATTTGGGCATGTGTTAATTTGACTGTGCATTGCTATGTTTAATTCGGAACGTCGGACGTTTTTTAATTAATTCTTTTTCTAAGTCAGAATAATTGGATTTATTTCCAATTGTTTTAATTTAAGAAACTCAAATAATTAAAATAAACAATTGAGTTGGAAGAAGAATTAACTGATAAAAAGAGGGATGTTTATTTATTTTGAATTGTTTGTTACAGATATTATTTAAATACTGTAAATTTATTTACAGTTATTTACATTAATACTATTACAAATAAATTAAAATGGAAATAAAACTATCCTAAAAATCCCTAAGTCTTCAAATCTTCAACTTCTACTACTACTCCTCTCCATTTGATTTTTATCTGCAAAAAGAAAAGAAGAAGTCAAAAGCAGATAAAATTAAAAAGACAGACAAATAAAAAAAAATGGATTCATCATTAAAAGCAACTGGCCGGAATCAGTTTGCCCTCTCTGCAAATCACGAGATTTCTCCCGGTTCACAAAGAGGGATGAAAAATGCTTGCAAAAGAAAAAGATATGAATGCACAAAGTTGTAATTTTGCACAAGTTCAAATTGTCAACCAACTGCATAGTTTCCAAACAAACAGCATGCCTAACCAAAGTCCAAACTGGACAGCAGGATGTCAAAAGGATATCAAAAGATATCAAAATATCCACAAGTACAAAAGGCTACTCAAAGCTGTCCAAGAGATATAAAAAATGTCAAAGAAGTACATAAAGTATGCAGGAAAGCAGAGATTATGCAGAGTAAACCAACTAGTGCAAGCAAAGATTCAATATCATCATTTTCAGGCCAATGCTTTTTCAGTAAAGTACATATTTTAAACAATATTTTATGCTTTAATCTGTACTGGAGAGAGAGAAGAGAAAAAAGAAAGGGCTTACAGGCTTTAGGCTTGAAGAAAGAAAGATATAAAACAATGATACCAACACAGTACCAGGGAGAGGCAGAAAGAACACAGAAAAGAAACACAAACCAAAACTGTAACATTGAAAGCCAAAGCTTCAACACCTGCATTAACCTCTAAGCCTGCAAACATTAAAAACATTGCAAAACTGCTTCCACAAGCTTGAAACCATAAGCTTCAAAACCTGCTAAAGCCTTAGCCTAAAATCCAAAAGGCCTTTCAAACAAAAGCCTTTAAACTGCTTCAACAGCAAGCCAAAGCCCAAATCTGTCCAGCCTAAAACCTGTTTTTAAACTCAGTAAACACAAGCCCTGAACCTGTTTGTAAACCTGTGTCACAGCCATCAGTAGACCATACAAGCCTTAACCATCAATAAACATCAAAACCTGAACTGTCAAGCCTCAAAATGAAGCCTGCTTGAAGCCTTTCAACCTGTCAAGCTTCAACATTGTCTAAGCCTCAAACATTCAAACAACCAACCAAACCCTCAGAAAATTTTCATCATTGGGCTACCAAAATCATCAAAGCATTTCAGGGCAACCATACTCAAAATAATCATCAAATAATACAGACACAAGCATACTCAGAAGCATATCAGAGAGGCAACATATCAATCATTTCAAGGCAACTCAGTATAGCAAGCATACAAAGACTAACAAGAGAAGAGGAAAAGAAACATATCAGAAATCAGCATATCAAGCATACAAGTTTGCAACGTACAGAGGCAACATTCAAATAGCCATCAGAAGGAATACTCAAGAATCAAACACCAATAAGCATACTGAGGCGAGGAAAAGAAATCAACAACAAATATTCAGAGACAACTCAGAATAAGCACAAGGGAAGCCAACATAAGAAGAAGAAAAGAAGTGATTTCAAACTAGGTTTTCAATTTGTTCATCATTAAACCTAAAGAAGCAAAGCAAAGGTACCAGGAAGCAAAATCTCAGCACTGTATCCTTCGCCCTTGGCCGCCTGAAACATCTCCGGCCCGTCCTCCTCCGTCTCCATCCCCCAAAGGTATAATGTCTCTTCTCTCCATTCATGCACCTCAAACAAAAGCGCGAATAATCAAGAATCAGAAATGAATAAAAATGAAAATTAATAAAAGCTTGCAACCCTAAATGCGTTAAGTACATAAACTGTTACCTTACAATATAGCTTCGTTGGACCAAGGAGGGAAGAGTGGACGAACGATGAAGCTTGGTGGCCATTGGAGAAGAAGCTTACTCAGTATGCTTTGGCTCAAAAGATGAAGAAGAGGCGAAGAGAACGAACGGCGCCTCTGTAACGTTCAAACCCTAATTCATTCCCAAATGAAAACAACTCCAGTAACCCTAAACAAAACTGGTGTCAAACGCGTGGGCCTTGCCCATTTGGAACGCCTAAGCCCATTAACGTTGGTGCACCCCCCTCCTGGCGCCTCACCTCCCTTTTACTTGCTGCTTATTTCGTTTTGGGCCTTAAACCCCCTTCAAGCCCATTCATTTCTTTCTTTTAACATTTTTTTACTTACCATTTCATTTTTCTTTTTATAACTTAAACTAATACATTTTCTTTATTTTGTCAAATAAAACAATACTTCATTTTATACTAAAAATTGTCTTTTATTTTGTTATATTAAAAAGAACACATAAATATTAGATTGAATTAATAGATTAAAAACTCTCTTTAATAAATCTTTTCATACAAATTTTACTATTTGTTTCTTTTTATTTTTATTACATTTTAAAACATAAATATTAATTTTCTTAAATTTGAACATTTTTGTTTAATTTAGATTTAATAAAATACCTAAAAATAATTAAACTTAAAACATCCTTTTCTTTTCTTAAAATATTTTGTTTGTACATAAAGACAAAAATACAAAATGATAACAATACATAAATAAAATACTTGATAATACATTAAAAGTCACATTTTTCACCCTTGTAAATATTCACATACACTTACACAAATAAGTTAATACATTTACATTGCTCTTACACATTTACTTATTCTTGTACATTTGATACTTTTTTACATTTGCGCAATTCGATTTGGTTGTAAATATTTGGACACTACTCTCCTAATAAGTCTCATCCCCATTTGTATACTTGTACCCCCACTCCCGGATACTATTTTGTAATAGCGTAGACTTTAAATTCTCGCAATTTATCGCTTTCAAATATACCATGGTTAGACCTAGGGTTTGTATGTACATAAAATCAAACGCTAGATAACCTAATACAAGACAAATGCATGACAATCAATACACAATCACACTTGCACCCCTAGGGTAATCCCGCTTGTTGCCTTCCAAAATGGGCCATGCTTGCACGTTGAGTATCTTTGGCAAAACAAAACAAATCAAATGATCATAGTCCCTCGATGACGCTTTCGAAAGTTGCCTATCAAAATGATCATAGTCCCTTCAAACAAAATTGCCAAAGACACTTGGCATCATTGCATTCATGGTCCATACGATGACCCGCGCATGTCCCGTTAACATCCTAACGCAAGATTGTCCACCAAATACAATGGTGGAACAAAATTGTTAAAAGGGTTAAAACATGAGAAAAAACCTTTGAGTACAATAGGGTAGACAAACTCTTAGTTACTTGATCAAACTTGCAAAAACACTTGCCTACTTTTCAAACCACAAACACTTTCAAAACAAACTTTCAAAAACATTTGAAACATCTTTTCGAAAAGATACACACCTTCGTATATACTCAAACACGAGTCATTACAATGGTTGCCGAAACAAAGGCGCCTATTTCAAAACATTTTCAAAACACACACATACACCGCAATTTCAAGCAGTTGAAAATCAAGGCAAGTGATCTAAAACCAAGTAACTAAGAGCCCATGGATAACCATGGATGAAAAGGGTGCTAATACCTTCCCTTTTCATAATCTACCCCCCGAACCCACGAAACATCTCAAAAGGTTTTTTTCCTGTGCTTTTAACCTTTCCTTAGGATAAAATAAAAAGTCGGTGGCGACTCTTGCTAAACCGAACAAGTGCGAATACAAACGCAAAACCTCAAGTCAGTTCACCCACCGTATCACAGTGGGGTATCGACATGATCGGAGAAATCAAGCCCACAGCTTCCAAAGGACACCACTTCATTCTTGTTGCCATCGACTATTTCACCAAATGGGTCGAAGCCGCCTCATTTTCCTCAGTCACCAAGAACGTGGTAGCCAGATTCATCAGACACAATCTTATCTTTCGTTATGGTATCCCCGAAAGGATCATCACCGACAATGGGACTAACCTCAACAATGCCATGATCAGGGAATTGTGCACTCAATTTAAGATCAAGCATCACAATTATTCTCCGTATAGACCAAAAATGAATGGCGCAGTCAAAGCAGCCAACAAAAATATCAAGAAGATTGTGCAGAAAATGGTAGTAACCTATAAAGATTGGCATGAGATGCTACCATTTGCTCTACATGGTTACCGTGCTTCATCTAGAACATCAACTGGGGCAACTCCCTTCTCTCTAGTCTATGGCATGGAAGCCGTTTTTCCAGTGGAAGTTCAAATTCCCTTGCTGAGGATTATGGTTGAGGCAGGCCTAAGTAAAGACGAATAGATTCAAACGAGATTGGATCAGCTGAACTTGATCGATGAAAAACGATTAGCTGCTATCTTCCATGGTCAGACGTATCAAAAAAGGATGATCAAAGTTTTCAACAAAAAGGTCAAGCCTCGAGTATATCAAGTTGGTGACCTGGTGATAAAACGCATCATTTTACCACATGGTGACCCCAGAGGAAAATGGGCCCCACCTATGAATGGCCGTTTGTTGTCAAAAGAATTTTCTCTGGTGGTGCCATGATACTGACCACCATGGATGGCGAAGACTTCCCACATCCTATAAATGCAGACATAGTTAAAAAATACTACGCCTAAGAGACTCGTTAGGTTGAAACACCTAAGCAAAATCAGGGCATCCGGGCAAACCAAAAGGTTTGGGCAAAAATTAGGGATATATACAAAAGATTGTACACCCGACAAGTTGAAAACCCGAAAGGGCGACTTGGGCAAAAAAGGGTATCCTGGTGGACCGAAAACCCGAAAGGGTGGTTCATGCAAAAATTAAGGATTAAAAGTGTACGACTATGTTCCGTGAAATCAACACGGTCAATACTATCACCAAGGTCCAAGTTCAAATGGTCCAGGATCAATCCAATCAACTTCGATCAACGGCAAAGGACGTTCAAAGACACTGGGACAATAGTAGAGCTGAAAGGCAATGAGATCATTTCACATGGCTATTTGTCTTTCATTCTCAGTTTAGTTTTTTTCTGGCGATTTCCTCTTACTAGGATTTCCGCCTCTATGTACAAAAACGCCTATTCATGGGCAAAATACCAATACAAATACACTTTGAAGTGCAAATTTGTCTATCTCTGTTTTGAATACAAATTTGTCCAATGATTAAAATTGAATGAACATATGCATATGAACATAATTAAAGCTATTTGGCACATGTGTCCTGCCAAGCAGCAACTTCAACAAGGCATCAGGGCGCAACAGTAGTAAGCATCCCTTTAACGAATGTGAAATAGCCCCACAGAGTTATCTTACCATCATTATCCCACCCGGGCGTTAGCAATAAACCTTTCCCAAACGGAGTTGCCCGCAAAATATCCTTGCACGGGACGATCCTTGGCCAGAGTCTCAATCTCATGACAACTTTTTTTCCAGCTAAAGCCTAGGAGATCTCTTCTTAAAGGGAATCCATCTCCTCAGCAGATTTTATTCCCCACAAAGTTATCTCGTCATCGTTATCCCTATCGGAACAACCCCAATGCAACCTTTCCCCAGCAGAATTGCCTACAAAAATTTCTTCACAAAGGATAAACCCCCTGCCAGAGCCTCAATCTCTCGACAACTTCTACAAATTTGAAGCCTAGAGGTCTCTGTCTAAAGGAAATTCACCTCCTCAGCAGGGTTTATTTCCCTATCAAAATCATTTCCCTGGGCCAGGTGCAAATTCCCCAATGTATGAAACACCCCGATTTCCCCAGTGGAGTATATCTCCCAACCATGGTTTTCTGTCCCCAGGGGAGTATATCTCCCAACTGAGTCCATCTTCCCCAGTGGAGTATATCTCCCAACCAAGTTTCTTTTAATCCACAGTAGAATATATATTCCAACCAAGATTCTATTCCCCCAGCGGAATACAAATCCTTCAACGGAACCCAAATTCCCCATTTGAGCCCGTATCGCCCAACTGAGTACATCTTTTCCCAACAAGGTTATTTCCCCCAACTGAATCTAACCTCCCCAGATGAGTCCATTATCCCCAACTGAGTATATCCTCCCCAAGATAAGTCAGCCTTGCTTGACTGAGTCTATACTCTCCAATTAGAATTTTCCCTTTAAATAACTGCAAATCACAGGGCCACAACCCCTAATCCCTAGTAAAGTCCTCAACAAAGCCTTTATTATTACCCAGAAATGCTATAAAGCCTGGATCCGACCAGATATTAGCACAATGTTCAAATTATTCTGAAGCCTGGACCCGGCCAGATAACAGTTTGACCTCTTGAGTTACTAAAGCCTGGACCCGACCAGATAACAGTTGATCTCATTTCTCAAAGAGCTATGAAAACCTGGACACGACCAGCCCGACTCTTCCAAGATATAGAAGAATCTAAACTTAATCCAACCAAGGTTTTAACTACTGGTTCCCAGTAGAGTTGCCTTTTTATTCTCTAATGAAGTCGCCAGATATCATTCCTCACTTCCATCTTTTCAAGAAAGTCATTGCGAAGCCTGGAACCGACCAGATAACAACTAAATCCCCAAGCATTTCATTGTGAAGCCTGGACCCGACCAGATAACAATTAACTTCATCAGAAATCTACAAAGCCTGGACCCGACCAGATAACAGTTTTTAACCAGTTCATTGAGAAGCCTGGACCCGACCAGATAACAATTAACTTCATCAGAAATCTACAAAGCCTGGACCCGACCAGATAACAGTTTTCAACCAATTCATTGTGAAGCCTGGACTCGACCAGATAACAATTAACTTCATCAGAAATCTGCAAAGCCTGGACCCGACCAGATAACAGTTTTCAACCAGTTCATTGTGAAGCCTGGACCCGACCAGATAACAATTAACTTCATCAGAAATCTGCAAAGCCTGGACCCGACCAGATAACAGTTTTCAACCAGTTCATTGTGAAGCCTGGACCCGACCAGATAACAATTAACTTCATCAGAAATCTGCAAAGCCTGGACCCAACTAGATAACAGTTTTTCAACCAGTTCATTGTGAAGCCTGGACCCGACCAGATAACAATTAACTTCATCAGAAATCTGCAAAGCCAGATAACATGTTTTTCAAGCAGTTTATTGTGAAACTTAGACCCGACCAGATAACAATTGACCGCATCAACCTCAGAAATCTGCGAAGCCTGGACCCGACCAGATAACAGTTTTTCCTGCAGTTTATTGTGAAACCTGGACCCGACAAGATAACAATTAACTATGATCCTCAGAAAGACACTATGAAACCTGGACTCGACCAGATAATAGTACAGCTTTCCAAAAAACCATGAAGCCTGGATCCGACCAGATAGTAGTTGCCATTCCAAGTTACTGTGAAGCCTGGACCTGACCAGATAACAGTTAACTTTTGTATCCCCAGCGAGTTGTTGTGAAGCCTGGGCCCAACCAGATAACAGTTAAATTTTGTATCTCCAACAAGTTACTGTGAAGCCTGGATCCGACCAGATAACAGTTAACCACCACATCCCCGACAAGTTTTTATGAAACCTGGATCCGACCAGATAACAGTTAATTCATCCCTTCCCCAATAAGTTGCCATGAAACCTGGACCCGACCAGATAGCAACCGACTACTTCATCCTCAGCAACTATAAAGCCTGGATCCAACCAGATAATAGTTGATTCTTGAGTAACGCTCCCCAGCAGAAGCATCTCTTCAATAGAATTTGAAGATATGCACATTCTTCATTTTCAACAGGCAATTGAGGATTCAACCTCCGAAGATTTCCTCAGCAATAGTCAGGGATTTAATTTCTCGGACGAAAACACATTTCGCATTCATACGTCATAGCATGTACATAACAATGCATTTAGCATGATACCACATCTGGTGAGCATCATGCAAGCATCTTCATTTTCCTAACCCCTTTCTCACAAGTAAAACAACAAGTTTAAGTATGGATCAACAGGAGATTTATGCTGATACTTCTTCCATAGTTTACCAACATTCATCCAAATGGCATCTATAAGCCCATTCACCGTCCATCTTTGAGTGCAAATTTCTGGGCACTATAGTGTTCAAACTTCTTTCACCATCAAGTCACGAATGGCAGATTTACCAATCTAACTCTTCAGGCTCAAGAAGTTTGAATAGGGGCAGCTGTTGTACCCCAAAATTTGCCCTCTCATTTTTCAAGGCTTTCCTCACAAAGATTCTCAAAATTCAAGCTTGCACAAGTACATTGGGGTCTTCCAAACACCAGAATTAAAAGGAAACTGTCAAAAAGGGAGAAAACAGATAAAAATAACATTTTGACAAATTTGGAAGAAAATAGATCTCCTTCGATTCAGGCCCCTTCGACTGGACTTTGCACCTCCTTCGATTGCTCAAAAGTTGCTGCTAGAGTGCCTCTTTTGTCTGGGCATGTGACTTCAGAAATGCTTCCTTCGCCTCAGAAGGAAATAATCTTCATACAAGCTTCAATTGAGTTTTTGTTTCCCTCTGAAGTAGTGTCTTTCGACTCAGGAATGTCCTTCGACTCAGGAAGTAAAGGCCTCCTTTTGGTTTTGTTCAATTCAAAAAGTCAATAATCTTCTGAAATCTTCCTTCGATTCAGAAGTTAATAACCTTCTGAAAAATGTCATTCGACTGCACCATTCGCCCCTCACCTGTTTGCCTTGGATTCATAAGTTTTCGATTGGATGAATGGATACCTTCTTGTGACTTTCAAATTCATCTTCATGTATGATTCGAATGCGCCTTCATATCACGTTCGAATCCATCTGTAAACCCTTCGACACGCCATAGTCCTGCATTATGACACACAACTGGTGAAAACGAATGCTTTGTTGTTCTAGTCTGGTCGAAAGGTGTAGAAAGATGGAGGATTCGACTCAAAAGATCAAGTTGAACATTTAGATCCATAGGCTAGGCTACGTGTTTTCCCTTTTCAGGCCTCAAACCTATGACTCACCCTATACTTAATTGTTTATGCAAGCCAAAATAGGCCTTTACCCATTTGTTGTCCAAGACCACTTGCACTTAACAGCATAGTACTACCTTTTAGAAAGGTTTGTCTTGAGCCTTGCGCCTGTTTTCCTTCAGAAGGAAGAAACCCTATCTGAACCATTCATTTTACTTTTATGGCACAAGTGCGCATTTACTTTCCAGGCTAAGCCTTATTTTATTATATTTTCTCACCAAAGCTTCCCAAAAGCCTTTCTCTATAAATAGAGAGTTCATTTGCACAAAGGGAAGAGAGGATCTTTGGACCTGAGGAACGAATTCCCCAAATTCTCTCAAACACAACAAAAAATTCTCAAACACTTCAACACTTGAGAAATCACAAAAAGGCCCAGAATCAAATTCATCTCCTTCAAATCTGAAGAACGACCACACATTCCAGTTTCCTTCGACTCAAGGAACATCCCATTTGTTCTTTCCATCGAATCCAGCAGAAAAGTATATTTCACCTATTTTGCTCTTTCGAATCCAGTGTCGAAGGACTACCCAGGGCCTTTTCCTTTGAATCCAGTGGCATTCAAAGCAACCACTTCAAAGTCCAGAACACGTTCCAAACTCCAGCATGGTAAGTCATTTTTAACCTTTGACCCTTCGTTTCCCGTATATCATGTAAATAAGTTTTTTTTTCTTTTTCATTTAAAACATGTACATACTATTTTTTTTCTTTTTGTTTTGTTTTCACTCTCTTAATATGTGTCATGGTTAACAATATTCTTGGCGTTTGCTCTTGGTACATTTAAATACGCTTTAAAGAACTAATCTAGTCTTAAGGTGATGTTGGCATGGCCTTGGGTCATATCGCTATTCAAACTCAAATAAAAGAAACAGGAGACAGAAAAGTTAGAAATGAAGCCTCTGGCTTCTATACTAACCTTCAGGCCAAAAGAAAGAGGCAGTCGAAAGGCACAACATGTTGGCCTCCAGGCCCCAATCGAAAGCCAAAATATGCTGGCTTCTAGGCCCCAGTCGAAACTCATTCTTTCACCCCTTTTAAGGTAAGGTCGAAGAAGGCCAAAAATGGAAGAATCGAAGGGTTGCTACCCTAAGTCGAAAGATCCATTTTTCTTGCTTTTACCTTATTTTTGCCTTTATATTTTCATGCAATTCAATATGGTTGTAATAATGTAGAATTTATTTTCTTTGCACTCTTTTATTACCTTCATATAAATGTTAAGTAAATTAGGTGTGTATGGAAAGATCAAAATCAACAAATAGACAACCCAAAAATCAAAGACAAAATGCATGCAATCAAACACACTTGCACACATGCACCCTTAGGGTAATTCCACTTGTTTCCTTACAAAAATGGCCATGTTATGCATGTGGGATGTCTTAGCACAAACAAATCAAAAAATATCATAGTCCCTCGATGACACTATCAAAGTTGCCTTTCAAAATGATCTTAGTCCCTACAGAAAAGTGCTAAGTCATTTCACAACATTGCTATCATGGTCATACGATGACCCAACGCTCGTCCCTTCACATCCAATGATAGGGCTTCTTATCAAATCAATGGTAAGATAGCAACATCTAAAGGAGGAGGAAAAACACATCTAAAACCCTTTGAGTAGGTAGATTACTTTTAGTTACTTGCTCAAAACAAACATCCTTGCTATTTTTTTTCCAAAACAATCACATACACTTTCGAAACACTTTCCAAACATGAAATATTTTCAAAAGCTCAAACACTTTGCATACATTCTTACGAACGGGAATCATTGCAAAGTTCGCCTAAACGATGGCACCTTTTCAAAATACTTTCAAAAACCACACAAAAGCATAATTTTTCAAACAAAAGCAAGTGATCTAACAAGTAACTAAGAGTCCATGGAAAACCATGGATGGAAAGGGTGCTAACACCTTCCCTTTTCATAATCTACCCCCCGAACTCAAGAAAATATCTCAAAAGGTCTTTCCTGTTCTTTTTCACCTTTCCTTATTGGATAAAAGAAAAGTCGTTGACGACTCTTGCTAAATCGTAACATTTTGCAAACACAAACGCAAAACCCTCAAGTCAGTTCTCCCACCGTATCACACTAGCTCCTTGAGTTGTGGAGGAATTCTTACAAGGTTGATTTGGATAGTTTTCCTGCAAAGTGAATCCATAACCTAAAAAACAAGAACAAAGATGAATCTCCAAAATCCTTGAAATGGTTAGTGAATGCATATGATGTTCATGATGCCCATGATGTTATGCACAAGTATATATGTACAAACAAATCAAGAAAGTTCCTAGTTTAGGCTTGCATGGGGTTTCATAGGTAAGTACCCTCTTGAAGTTTAGTTGGCTCAACCTGTCATAACAATAGTAACCGGGTTCTAAGGAGCTCAATATCACTGAATTGTTTCCTTGTTCATTGTTTCAGTTTAAGCCTCTTTACTGGCGACCGAAATATTCCAAGAAACCAACCCTCAATGAGTGTAGTATCGAGTATCTACCAACTTCGGACTGCACCAAAGCCGGTCATCTCACTACATCCTAAAAGGCCAAGTTGGTCAAGTAAAAGGTTCTAGAAGTTCATTAGTGCTTCATGACATCACTCAGCAGCCCCGTATTCTCTTTGATTGACTCAAAGGCTACCGGTACCCACAAATATGTCGCACTAATATAGCTATTGCTTAGACCATGTCGGTATACCCCACACAGTTTCCACAATGTATTGCTATTTACCTATAATGTTTCCCAAATCCGGGTGGAGGATTCAAACCCAAACAAAGAACCATAATGTAAAGCAAACAAGTCAAACAATGTAAGCAAGTAAATGTGATCTAAACCCTAAGGTAACCCCACTTTTAGAATTTTCCCCAGCAGATTCTCCAGTTCTGTGATGCGGTGGGAGAACTGACTTGAGGTTTTGCGTTTGTGTTTGCAAATGTTGCCGTTAGCAAGAGTCGCCACCGACTTTTCTTTTATCCAAAAGGAAGGGTAAAAAAGCACAGGAAAGACCTTTGAGATGTTTTCTTGAGTTCGGGGGGTAGATTATGAAAAGGGAAGGTGCTAGCACCCTTTTCATCCATGGTTTTCCATGGGCTCTTAGTTACTTGTTTAGATCACTTGCTTTGTTTTGTTTGAAATCGTGTTTGGTGTGGTTTTGAAAATGTTTTGTAAAAGAGGTCGTTCGTTTAGGCAATCTTTGTAATGATTCTCGTTCGTAAGAATGTATACAAAGATGTTTGTCTTTTGAAAATGTTTTCAATGTTTTTGTAAGATATTTTGAAATGTGTGTGTGTTTGTTTTTGAAAATAGCAAGGATTGTTTGAAAAGGAGCAAGTAACTATAAGCTATCTACCTACTCAAATGTCTTTCTTGTGCATTTTTATTCCTTTGACATTGTTGAATTACCATTGATTTGGTAAGCAACCCTATCTTTGGATGTAAATGGGATGGGCGTGGGTCATCGTATGACCATGATAGCAATATTGCCAAGTATCTTAGCATTTTTGAGGGACCAAGATCATCTTTGTTTAGGCAACCTTTTGAAAGCGTCATCGAGGGACTATGATCTTATATTTGTTTTGTTTTGTTTTGCCAAGATACTTTGCGTGCGTAACATGGCCATTTTATTTTAGGCAACCAAGTAGGAGAAACCCTAAGGGTGCTTGTGTGCAAAGTGTGTCATTTTCATGCTTTTGTCTTGCATTTAGGGTTTTCTATTTGTTTTGTTTTTGTTCTTGTCATGCAAACCCTAATTTACTAATCATGGCATATGAAAGCAATAAATTGCATAATGTAAACTAAGCTATTACAACAATATTATGGGAGGGGGGATACAAGTTTGAATGGGGATTTTGCACAAATATAAACCTAAATATATTATTACAACCAAATCGAATATTGCGCGAATTAAATAAATATAAGACAAATATTTAAAATGCAATGCAATGTTTATGTTAAAAAAATGTTTTGTGTTTTTGTATGAGAAAAATAATTAATTCAAACCCTAGAAAAAAAGGAAAAAAATAATAATATTTTTGGAAGGGATGAAACCCTAATTTTTTATTCAAAGAAAATAATGCTTTATATTATTATTTTGTACATTTTTTTGTATAAGAAAATAATAAATAATATTATATGTAAATATTAAAAATTAAATATGTATAAAAAATAAGTATTTTATGAGTATAAAATGTATAATAAAAAATGTTAAGTATTTTTGAATATATTTACAAGTTATTTAAGAAAATAAAATCTATTTATCAAAATAAACTAATTTTTCATGTGAGAAAATAATAAAAAATAAAATAAAAGTGTGAAAATAAATAAATCATTTTTGGTATTTTTTATCATTAAGAAAAATAAATGGAAGTATTAAATATAAAAATATGAAGGAAAATGCAAAAATATAAAAAACTAGTCAGGGGGGTGCAAATAACAAGTTAGGGGGTGCAAATAGTAAAAACAAAAAGGCCCAAAGCACAAAAAGCCCAACAACGCTTCATCCCTGTCCTTGGTTCATCTCCTGCGCGCGCTTCAGTTCAAACCTGTAACTCTCTTATGCTTGCACAAAAACAAAAACTCATAACATGAAACATGTGGCATTTGAGCTCACGATTCTAACAATATAAATTATGTAACCTAACTCTAAAAGATCAAGGATAATTTTGGAACCCCTAATTCATGATCTAAAAATTTCAGGGACTTCAAGCTTCAAATTCTCTTAGCACAAGTAACATAAATGAAAAGTAATGATATGTACAGCTTTGTCATGATAAGAGCTGCATTTTTTCTTCACAAATCGTGGCTTGAAGTTGCCTATTCAGAGAGATAGAGTTTAAGAAATTACCTCATTCAGCTGGATTTGTGTAGGACAATGTAGGGACTTTAATGGAGGCCTGGTGATTGTTTAAGCTTCCTTGAACTTCCCTGAACCTATTCCAATGCTTAGCTTGCTCTGAGGATGGCTGAAACTCTATGGACAAGTCAAGTTGTAAGCTTCCAAAGTGAAAATGGTGGATGCTGAAACAGGGGTTACAAAACCAGGGTGATGGCTTGGATTTCTTTGGTATGATGTCTATGAGATGCTTGAAGTGTTTAAACACAAAACGCACGAGCCAAATGGGAGTTGGCTATGGTTTTGCAGAAACTGTGTGTTTTGGCAGAATTTTGGAGTTTTTGAATTTCAGAGTGTTTCAGGTCCAAGCAAATCGTGCTATGCCTTGTAACAAGTTTGCAAATATGTAGAGAAGTGATACAAAGTCAGTCCTTCCTTGTTGTGCAAGCTCTAGCACCTTTTGCAACTTTTCTTGCATTTGAAGTAAAGTGAAGTGACTAATCCCACATGCTTGTACTGGCTAGCTTGAGGGCTGATAAGAGTTGGTACACATTGCTTGGGAGCTGTAGAAATTGCTTGTACAAAAGGGACAAGTTCAATGCTTAAGATTGACAAAGTTGCAAAAGTTGCCCCTTATGAAAATGGCATTGTGAACTTTTTGCCCAAAATGGAAATACACTTTGTGTAAAGCTTCAAAAGAAAAGATAAAGCCTTTGTCAACTGAGTTTGCATTTAATTATTGAGTTTATATCAAGCTTAGGGCCTGTAAAGCAAGATACAACCAGCATAGATGTGATTTGCAACTTGATGCTATGTGAAAATGGCTTGAACCAAAGTGAGAAAATGCCAACTTCCCTTCTTCGATACTCCATACTCAAAAATGATCTTGGAGAGTTCTTGGACATTTTGGAAAGCTTGAAATGTTCTCTATAATCCATCTTTGAAATGAAATTTGTGATACCTCTTGGAACTAGGTGAAAAATGTCCATGAAGTTGGGTCCAAAACCTGCCTAAATTAGGGCAAAATTTCACGAAGTTAAGAAGTTCATGGACCTATTTTCACAAATTCATAACTTGAGATCCAAGAATCTTTTGGGAAAAGTTTGTGAATAAAAGTTATAGATTTCATGGAGGACTACAACTTTCATGTTTGAAGTTTTCTTTGAATCAAAATGCATCATGGTGAAAAAGTGGTGAAAAGTTGGGAAAAAATAAGAAAACTTTTATACTTAGAAAAATTCTAAGTTATGAAAATTTTCAAATTAAAACCCTAATTTTCAATTTTGATTTTCTTGGTGAACAAGTTTCAAATTTTGACATATATTGATGAATTATGACTCTTGGAACTTGATTTTGACCAAAAAGTCAAAGTTTGACTTTTCAGTGCACAGTTGACTTTTGATCAGTTGACTGTAAAATTCATCTGTCAATCCAATGAACTTGAGATCTTTTGAACCATGTAATTAAGTCAAGATGATGCCATTGAACCCTTGAAATCATGCTTGAACTAAATTGGTCATTGTCTAGGTAAAAAATCAGAAATTGCCCTTTCTCAATCAAAACCTTAATTTTGACGATTTTGCCCTTTTGATGATTTGATCAAATTTCTTGAGGAGTTGTGATCCAAACTTGATCAAATGGTACATATGAGTCTAAAATGTTGCGTGGATAAAAAATTATGAAGTTTGACTGTAAATTGGCCATGGTTGACTTTTCCCCCAATACAGTTGATTTTTAAGTCAACTGTCCAATTGACTGATTAAAAATGTGGTTCAAGGCTTGAAACTTAACATGAGCAATCTTAGAGGTCCAAAATGGTGTATGAAAGTCACATGAAGCATTGGTTGTCCAAAAATCCTTGTGCAAACTCAAACCCTAATTTTGGGTTATCAGTGCAAGATGAGATGTCTTGAGCTGACCAAAACCTGATCTTGTCTTGAGTCCAAGAGGTCTTGTGAGAAAAATCTTGATAAATAAGAGGGAAAATTTTTGGGTACAACATCTGGATTACGACCGGATAGAAAGTTAATCTCATCTCCCCAGTAAGTCACTGTAAAGCCTGGATTACGACCAGATAGCAGTCGGTCTTGTCACTATGAAGCCTGGACCACAACCAGATAGTAGTTCATTCTCAACTTTCCTCTTCAATAGAGATTATTCCTGAGTTGAATAACGGACGACCAAAGTTCCTAAATGTAAACAGAGATGGTTCCTCTGTAGAATAACGGACGATCGAAGTTCCTAAATGTCATTAGAGATGGTTCCTCTGTAGAATAACGAATGATCTAAGTTCCTAAATGTCAACAGAGATGGTTCCTCTGTAGAATAACGGACGATCGAAGTTCCTAAATGTCAACAGAGATGGTTCCTCTATAGAATAACGGACGATCGAAGTTCCTAAATGTCAACAGAGATGGTTCCTCTATAGAATAACGGACGATCGAAGTTCCTAAATGTCAACAGAGATGGTTCCTCTGTAGAATAACGGACGATCGAAGTTCCTAAATGTCAACAGAGATGGTTCCTCTGTAGAATAACGGACGATCGAAGTTACTAAATTTCAACAAAGATGATTCCTTGGTAGAATAACGGATGACCGAAGTTTCTAAATTTCAACAGAGATGATTCCTCGGTAGAATAACGAACGATCGAAGTTCCTAAATTTCAACAGAGATGATTCCTCGATAGAATAACAGATGATCGAAGTTCCTAAATTTCAACAGAGATGGTTCCTCAGTAGAATAACGGACGATCGAAGTTCCTAAATGTCAACAGAGATGGTTCCTCAGTAGAATAACGGACGATCGAAGTTCCTAAATTTCAACAGAGATGATTCCTCAGTAGAATAACGGACGATCGAAGTTCCTAAATTTCAACAGAGATGATTCCTCAACAAAGAATAACGGACGATCGAAGTTCCTAAATGTCAACAGAGATGGTTCCTCTGTAGAATAACGGACGATCGAAGTTTCTAAATGTCAACAGAGATGGTTCCTCTATAGAATAACAGACGATCGAAGTTCCTAAATGTCAACAGAGATGGTTCCTCTGTAGAATAACGGACGATCGAAGTTCCTAAATGTCAACAGAGATGGTTCCTCTGTAGAATAAAGGAAGATCGAAGTTCTTAAATTTCAACAGAGATGGTTCCTCAGTAGAATAACGGATGATCGAAGTTCCTAAATTTCAACAGAGATGATTCCTCGGTAGAATAACGGACGACCGAAGTTCCTAAATTTCAACAGAGATGATACCTCGGTAGAATAACGGACGATCGAAGTTCCTAAATTTCAACAGAGATGATTCCTCGGTAGAATAACAGACGATCGAAGTTCCTAAATTTCAATAGAGATGGTTCCTCAGTAGAATAACGGACGATCGAAGGTCTTAAAATTCAACAGAGATGGTTCCTCAGTAGAATAACGGACGATCGAAGTTCCTAAATTTCGACAGAGATGATTCCTCAATAGAATAACGGACGACTGAAGTTCCTCAATTTCAAAAGAGATGATTCCTCAACAAATAATAACGGACGACCGAAGTTCCTAAATTTCAACCTTTCTCAAAACAGAGACGATTTCCCAGTAGAATAACGGATGACTGAAGCTCATAAAATTCTATTTCTCTCAAGAAAGAGATCAACAATCCTCAGCGGAATCTTCCTCAACAACAGGTATACAAGCTCTCGCTAAGGAATCTCTTATGCGATCGACGCTCCTTCGGGTGGCATCTTTAAGCCCATCCCCTGTCAGCAATTTCCAAATGGCATCTATAAGCCCATTCCGGACATCGCAAGACGGACACCACATCATGCGAGTGCAAATTTCTGGGCACTCTAGTGTTCAATCCTCTTCCACCTTCGGATCATGAAAGGCACGAAAGCCAATCTACATCATCAGGTTTAAGAAGATTGAACAGGGGAAGCTGTTGTACCCTAAAATTTTCCCACTCATGTTTCCCAAGATTTCCCCCTACATGGTTGGTCACAAACCTTTGCCTAAAGAAAAGGAAAATTGGTGAGTGATGTTTCTAAGTTTCCTTCGATTAGCATCTCCAAAATGCCTTTCAATAGGTATCTACATATCGCCCTTTGATTGGCATGGACAAAGGTCCTTCGATTGGCCTGTTAACAAGGATCTTCGATTGGCAATTTAACAAGTACCTTTCGATTGGCATTGTAACAGTGTCCTTCGATTGGCAGTTTAACAAGTATCTTTCGACTGGCATTGTAGCAGTGGCATTCGATTGGTAGTTTAACAAGTATCTTTCGATTGGCATTGTAGCAGTGGCCTTCGATTGGCATTTTAATAAAGGTCCTTCTATTGGTATGGACAAAGGCCCTTTGATTAGCATTCTAAAAGGTCCTTCGAGTGGAACTTCAGAGTTTCCCTCAATCAGAACATCTGAATGAAATGACCTTCGAGTGGCATTTCAGTATAGAGTTTGCCTTAATCTAAGATGCTCTGATGAAGGAAGTTCTGAATACTTCGAATCAGAACTTAGACTCATCACAAGGCCAAGAGCTGGTCGAAGTTTCCTAATAGGGAATTTTCTTCAAAAGGACAGGAGATCAAAGCAAAGGGTGGTTCAACAGAAGGAGCCCTAGTATTGAAGCTAGCACAATTCGACTCAGAACCATTAAGGAGAGCAAGGTTCTACTAGGGAAAGTTGGCTTGAATGAGACTTTGAAGCTGGCAAAGAAGGAAGATTCACAGAAATGAAGTAGGCTGGCATGACTAAGCAAAAACACATATCCTAACCTGTCCAGGCCAAATTCTTTCCTTGTTTGTTCACAACTCCACAAGAGCTGATTCGACCAGGGGATTCTTTTTGAATCAAGCAATCGAAGCAGAGGGAGGCAATCGAAGGGGCTATGCAATCAAAGATGAAGTAATTCTAATTGGACTTTGAAGCCATCGAAGAAAGAAAATTCGAAGGGAAGTGGACCTGCAGGGGAAGGTCAGCTTTCGATTTTTATCATGTTGGAGGCCTAAACAGCTCATAACAGGCTGGCAGTAACGCATGAAAGCAGATTGGCATGTGATTGAATCAAAAATAGAAAGTCTTTATAAAGAAATCAAATCAAATCTCTTCATCATAATGGGCCAAGATTTGACACACAAATATTGACCTAAATTCCTTTGTCTATATAAACCTCATGCTCACAAAGAAAAAAGGACGAAAAAACGCACGGAGGCTGCCTTAGAAGAAAACACTGCCTGCCCCACGAGATTCCACAAAGTTGCCAAAGATTGTCAAACTCAAAGCTGGTTTTATGCGCAGTCTCCGTCCAGACTAACATTTGAATCATGTTCTTGGGATTCACGCAGAAGCATCCCTCATACAACCCCCCTGTTGTTAATTGTGCCTTTGATCTCAAACTTGTTAAGTATGATTTAAATTCATGTTGAACATATATACATATTACTGCTAATATTCATGTTTGTTTGAGTGTGTTACATGTGAGCAAAAATGCAGGATTGAGATTGTGCCATTGTTGGGGAACGATCTGAGATTACCTTCGATTTGTACAACTGTAGTTCGTTTTCGATGGGTTAACACCATAGGGAACCACTGAGCGCGCAAATTCAATGCTTAAGTTAAATACTGTGTTTTTGTTTCTAACGTAACATTGCAGTTTCGTTTGTACCAATAGATATCTTTCGACCAGGTTGGTGAGGAAGATGTGCTGCAGCGAAAAGGACCTAGGTTCAATACCCAAGTCATATATTTTGTGTTTTTTCTAACAAACTTCCTTGCAGAATTCCAGGTCAAAGGATGTCATATCCAGATCGAACGCCCCGGACGTGCAGTCCCGCATGCACCTTCGATCAACCCCCTGGACCAAAGGGCAACCCAAGCATCTTTGAATCCCAGGTCCCCCAATTTCTCCATGTTATTTTTCTTTTCAGGATCCAACGCATTTACAAGCTAAAGGACTACCATAGACTCTCTAGATCTAGCCCTTAGATCTCCAGATGGCCAAATCTGATGGCCATCATCTGAAGGTGCATCATGAAGCCCAGTCAACACAAAGCACATGATTATGAAAGTCAACGTGGACCTCACTCTTCTTGGGCCCAAAAATGCTTCTCACACCCCCCAAAACTGCTAACTCAGGCCCAAATCTCTTTCTCTATATTTTTTTATTTGTCTTAATTAATTTATTTATTTTATATACTAACAAAAATAATTATTTTCTTTTTATCAAAAAAATCATAAAAATAGTAATTTTCACAAATTAGGTTTAGATTTTATTTTTTATCAAAAAAATTAATTAATTAAATTAGATTTTAATTTTAGATAACTTTAATTCCTTTTGTATATAATTAAAATTAATTAGAATAATTAGGTTTTTATTTCTAACTTAATTATATTTTCTTTTCTTAAAAATAACCAAAACATAAAAAAATAGGCCATGTAATTATTTTTACTAATTAATTTAATTACTAATTAATTTGTATATTTAATTTAAAACCTAATTCTTTTTCTATAAAAAATATTAAAAACAACAAAAAACAATTTTTTAGGTTAGAAGGGTCAAAACCCTAATTTCTTCCCGATCTTAATTTCATCGCGCGCGCTTTGTTGTTTTCTTTTTATCCTATTATTGTAACTGCCAACATTTTGTAATACTTTAAATTAGGACGTTTATTTCCATTTATCGCTTTATTTTCAAAGGGTTTTTTTTGGCTATGTAAATACCCGAAGCCTTGTAATAGCTTAGTTTAATTTCCACATTTTTAATTCCGCAAAATATTAACTGTTAGATGTATGATATTAGGATGCATGACAAGAATGTATGTAACTTTAAAATAGTTAGATAACCCTAAAATGTGCAAAGATAAATAATCTGAAATTGAATCACTCGCACATGCTCACTCCTAGGGTAAACTCCCACTTGGTTGCCTTCGGAAACAGTCATTGAGTATAGGATGCTTTAGTGGTCTTCCTTTTGTCCAAAGATCAAAGTTGCCTCGGAATGGTTGCCTCGGATATAGTTGCCTCGAATAACTGATCTAAGACATTAGGGTTACTACTAAGACATCCTAACATTGCTTTAGTGACCGTACGTCCCTTTTGAATTGACCCTCAAAACTCCAACGACGATGCTACCTACTCACTAATAGTGGGATGGCATTGTCTAAAGGAAACGAACATAAAATGATTCTTTTTTCGAGTAGGTAGATTAGTTCTTAAGTACTTGCTCAATCCAAACAAAATTTTTTCACACTTACACTCCTTTACAAACAAAGTTTTCAAAAACACTTCATTACACTCTTGAAGACAGAAGCAAGAGTTAAATCGAAGTCAAAACAAAAGCTTTTCAAATCATAAATACACAAAGAAAACAATTTTGAAAATGATGAGCAAGTACCTAAGATCCCGTAGATAACTACGGATAGAAAGGGTGCTAATACCTTCCCTTTCTATAATCTACCCCCCGTACTCAGAAATATCTCAAAAAAGGAATTTTTCTGTGCTTTTTTCCTTTCCTTGTTGGATAAAATAAAATTCAGTGGCGACTCTTGCTTACCGCGACATTTTGCAAACACAAACGCAAAATGCAAAACCAACAAATTTCCTAAAAAAGAGGGAAACACGTCCCGGTTCTGGCCACCGTATCACAGTAGGGTTACTCCGAAATGAAAGCCTGGATAGTAAGACTGCGAGAAGGAACTTTGGTCGTAGGGTTACTTCCAAATGAAAGCCTGGATAGTAGGGGTTTGAGAAGGAACCTGGATCGTAGGGTTTCTTTGAAATGAAAGCCTGGATAGTAAGGTTGTGAGAAGGAACCTGGGTCATAGGGTTTCTTCGATATGAAAGCCTGGATAGTAGGGCTCTGAGAAGGAACTTGGGTCGTAGGGTTTCTTCGATATGAAATCCTGGATAGTAGGGTTGTGAGAAGGAACCGGGATAGTAGGGTTACTTTGAAGCGATAGTGTAGATTAGTTGACCCTTTTGGTTTCGGGAACTGAGTTTCCGTTAGTCGTCTGCAGATGTGACTTGCATAACTGCTGAATTTGTTGAAGCTAATCCTCTTTTCCTGGAAAGATATCAGGGTTAGTTATATACGATGCATGAAATGCAGGGTGAGATGATGTTATCAAAATAAATGAGATTATGCTGTATATGATATGTATGCGTATGTCATGATGTATGTTCATGAAATGCTATCGGGGTATTCTCGCGTCTGGGAAAATAAATCCCTTACAGTTGCTGGAGATTTGTAAATATTTTGTCGGAAGGAGATATAAACTCTGCGGGGAATTAACTTATAAAATGTCTTTTTATAGCTGAATGATGAACTCTGTCGGGGATTGAGCCTCTGTATCTGGAGAAATAAACTCTTCCTGAGGGATGAAATTTACTGACTCGCCCGCGATTATGAACCTCAGCTGGGGTGGTTACGTCCTGTTTCAGGAAATCTAACATCAATGCCTTTGGATACTTTTACTATGTGGGGAGTGTATGTACCAATAATTATGTTCCCAAGTTGGCTCTATCCTGGTACCTGTTGGACCGAGTAACTGTAGGGTTTGGAACTTCTTGTTTTTCCCCTGTTTCTGGAATTACGAGTAATTGTATTTTGTTTCTTATGTAAATATTTATGAGCAACAATCATTTTCAAATGCATATGTCAAGAATAAATCATTGGACGTTCTTGCAAAACAAAACAGAAAAAGAAAAAACAGATTGAAGTTTCTTGTGAAAATGATTTGTATTGATTTTTGAAGTTGGCCTGTAATAGGCGTTTTTGTACAAAGAGGGTGACGCTCTAGTAATAGAATACCACCGAAAAATAAAAATTATACAATTTGTGTAAAAGCAAGAAAAACAACTATGTGAAACAACCCCATTGGGTTCCAACTCCGCTATTGCCTTTATATCTTCAAGCGTCTCATCACTTTGCTACTTGGCCAAAGGTTGATCAGATTGGTTGGCGCCGTCCGAGCTTGATATTCAATGCCGAAGTCTGGTCGCAAGATGATCCAATGAGACATAGTGGTACGCTTTATATCCCTAACTTTTGCCTGGACTGCCCTTTCGGGTTTTCAGTCCACCGGGATACCCTTTTTTCCCAAGCCTCCCTTTCGGGTTTTCGACTTGCCGGGTGTACATTTTTTTCTTCTCATTTTCATCCCTTACTTTTTCCCGAACCCTTTTAGTTCGCGGGGAATCCCTTATTTTTGCCTAGGCCGGCCAACCTAGCAGGTCTTTGATTAGGCGTAGTATCTTTTCACTATGTCTGCATTGACAGGGTGAGGAAGGTCATCACCATCCATGGTGGTTAGAATCATAGCTCCTCCCGAGAAAATGTTCTTAACCATAAATGGCCATTCGTACGTAGGGGTCCATTTTCCCCTGGGATCACCTTGCGGAAGTATGATGCTTTTTATCACTAGATCCACGACTTGATATTCTTGACGTCTGACTTTCTTGTTAAAAGCCTTAATCATTTGCTTTTGGTACGTCTGACCATGGCAGATAGCAGTAAGTCTCTTTTCATTGATTAGATTTAATTGATCAAGTCGGGTTCGGATCCAGTCGTCTTTGTTCAAACCCGTGTCCTTCATAATCTTGAGATAAGGTATCTGGACTTCGATGGGTAGGACTGCCTCCATGCCATATACCAGAGAGTAGGGTGATGCCCCTGTCAACGTCCGTGCTGAGGTACGGTACCCATGAAGAGTAAATGGTAACATCTCATGCCAGTCTTTATATGTCACCGTCATCTTCTGTACAATCTTCTTGATGCTCTTGTTAGATGCTTCGACAACGCCATTCATCTTTGGCCGGTAGGGAGAAGAATTATGGTGTTGTATCTTGAATTGTTTACAGAGCTCGGTGATCATTGTGTTGTTGAGATTCGTACAATTGTCAGTGATAATTCTCTCTAGAACACCATATCGATAGATCAGATTATGTCGGATAAATTGCGCTACGATGTTCTTGGTTACTGTAGCAAAGGAATCTGCCTCAACCCACTTCGTGAAGTAATCAATGGCTACTAGGATGAAGCGATGTCCGTTGGAAGCGATGGGCCTAATTTCTCCGATCATGTCAATGCCCCACATTGCAAAGGGCCACGGAGCTGTCAAGACGTTTAAGGGGACTAGAGGCACATGCACCTTATCAGCGTAGATTTGGCATTTATGACAAGGTCGAGAGTGCTGATAACAATCGGCTTCCATAGTGGACCAATAATATCATGCCCGTAGGATCTTCTTAGCCATGGTATGTCCACTAGAATGAGTTCCGAAGGTGCAATCATGTAGATCTGTCATGATCCTCTCTGCTTCACTCTTGTCTACACACCGTAGTAGTGTGGATTCATGGTTGCGTTTATAGAGGATTCCATTACTGAGGAAGAACTTTGCAGCGAACCTTCTTAGAAACTTCTTTGTAAGTACGAAGTGCGCCTAAGAGGGGGGGGGGGGGTGAATTAGATACTTTTAAAAATTCTGGTTTTTTAGTGATGATGGTTCTTATTTTTCTGGTTATAAGTGAATTTAGGAAAGCTTAAAAATGCAGAAAAATAAAGAGACACGGGCGATATATCATGGTTCCCCTCACAGTCCGAGAGTACTCCAGTCCCCTTTCAACATGAAAGAGATTTCCTTATTGTGGCAAACTTACACAAGAACTACCAACCAAACCAAGAACAATCCTCTTGGACTAAGAACAATCCTCTTGTATTTTCACTAAGTTATCTATGAGTACAATCCTCTCAATGTAACTACACTTGTATCCAGCAACATGGAAAGACAAGATTTCAACAAAAACACTTAAACTTAATTCCAACAATCCTGGAAAATAAGTAAGTAAATATCAATTTGTGAGTTTGAGTGAGTAGAGTAATATTTATCACTAAGAGTGATTTGACAATGTATAATCTTCTTCTTTCAATAATAATATTGTACAAAGACTCAAGATATATTTGCTCAAAGTTTTCTGTTTAAAGTATGAAAATCTGCAGAAAACTTATGCATGAAAATGAAGAATGCTTGAGTTTGTATTTTGAAAGTTCAGAAAAATATTTGTGAAAGAAGGTGTTAGATCTGGATTTGAAATTGAATATTTATATGTTTATAACACCCTTTTGAAACAATATGAAGATCTGGAAATGTATCATGAACAAATGCCAAGTTTGAGTGAAAAGATGTCATGAAAAGGCATGATCAAAAGGCATGAACAATGCTGTTATTTTTCAAATTCGTGCAGTATGCAATCGATTGCACCCTTAGTGTAATCGATTGCACAAGGTTTTTAACAGCTATAATTTCAAAAATTTTAAGAGTGAAATCGATTGCATTAACAATGTAATCGATTGCATGCAAAGTCAGAAGCAAAATTTAACTGAGTGCAATTGATTGCACTAACAATGTAATCGATTGCATGCAGAAACAGAAGCAAAAGATTTGGAATTTGAAGTGTGCAATCGATTGCACTAAGATGTAAATCGATTGCATGCAGAAGAAAAGTGAAATTTTATCTTTGAAAAGCTTGAGTAATGATTCTTAAACATTTCTTTTTCATTTTTGAGCATCTATATCTTAAGATCAAAGTAGATAATATTATTATACCTTTAAAGTTGTTGAGAGCTTTGGGTGAAGATATTATCCTTATATGCTTAGATGCTTGACCAAAATCTTTGCCTTCTTTGTTAGCCATGGTTTGTCTTCATCAAAACAAAAGCTTATTTGAGAAGCTTGATTTTACATTCTCTCCCTTTTTGATGATGACAAACAATCTTTCTTTATGCGATGTGCTTTCCGGAAGAGCTTCTCCCCCTAAGATGCAAAACTCCCCCTATGTAGGAGAGGGTTTGAATCCTTTGCAATTCTTCATCTTGATTGGAGAGTACCTTGAAAAATAAGACACAGGAAATACAAGCATAAAGTACCATACATCTTTCTCCCCCTTTGACATTATCAAAAAGAAGGGAAAGATGCTTAAAGCAAATAATAATAGAGCAATATAATAGAATTAAAACATTAACACATATTGTTTAAGAGTTACACATAAAATTGAACAAACGAAACATTGAAAGAGTAAGAAAATATCATAACAGAAAAAAATCAGCCAGAACATTAAGGGTGATGAATGTCTGGATGGTTGTAAGACCATGAGCCTTGGTTCGGGAATTGTTGTTGAAGTGGAGGTTCTGTGTAATGAGGAGGAGGTGCGGCTGGGTTATTTGGGTCGTATGGTGGGATATGAAGGTGAGAATAAAGGTATGAGAATTGTTGGTTCACATCCGAGCGAAAATCATTTATCCGGGTTGTAGTGGAGTCATTGATTGCACTCCATTGATTGTTGATGTTGGTATTCATAGAAGCAAATTGTTGAGCCATGTAGTCCATGAGTTCTTGATTGCTTGGACTAGAGGGAGCAGTAGGAGGAGGAGGCATAACTTCACCGCCTTCAACTTCTTGGTCATTATCTTCATTGCCAACAACATCTTCACCAATGTAGGTGATGGTCTTTGTCTCCGGATTAAAATGTACGCCCATCCTTGAATCAACATTCTTAATTGAAATTCTGTTTAAATTAGGATCCATATCCACCTTTTCAAAACCACGAAAATCCACACCAAATTCCTCCATAATCAAAGTGACAAAATAAACATATGGAAGGAATTTAGACTTTTCATCCACTCTCAGCATATGCATCATCATCATTCTTGCCCAGTTTACATTTATTCCTTTCTTCCTTGCATAAATAAGTTGCATCTCGAAGTCGGTAACCGTGCAATGGTTTCCAGCTCTTGGAAAAAGTATATAGACCAAGAAATAATGAAATAAGCGATCGTCTATATGGAGGTTACCTGCACTCCAGGAATCTCTGGATGGAATTACTCCGCCAAGACCACGTATCTGTTTGGCGCGAAATTCAGCTTCACTTAACCGCCCAATGCTGTAAAAGAATCCCTTTTTTGAATAGCCATCCCATATCCCGTTTTCAGGATCATCTAAGGATCTTCCGGTGAAAGGAATATGCAAGATCTCACCAACAACCTCAGGAGTTAGAGAGATACGAGTGCCTAGCACATATGTGACTATCTTGTCTTTGTAGGGAGTTAGATTACTGAAAAACATTCTTACCAAATCTGGGTAGTATGGACTGTACGAAGAAATCAAGGGTTCCAGACCATAGGCAGCTAGATCGTTCTGAAATGAAAAACATTCTTGAGGGAAGGAGGATAGTACACCATACTTGGGGTTGGATACAATTTCCTTTTGAAAGTCTTTGACAAATCTGATTTCTTGCGCTTCGGTAAGAGTTGAGAGCAGTGGATTGGTTGTTGAATCAATCTTCTTTTTCCCTTTATCTGAAACTGAAGCCTTTCTATTTGTTCTTGAAGCCATGGATATGGAGTTTAGGGTTTTGTTGTTTTTGGTTTTTGTGAGAGATAAAGGTTTTGTGAGAGAGAATTGGAAGTGATTTGGGTAGGTAGGGAGTGAGTTATTAGAATTGAAGTGTATTTGGCTTGGGAATATGAAAGAGGAATTCTGACCAACATTAATTTTATGTCATAAAAGCTAATTTCAGTGCATGCAATCGATTGGCATACCATGTACAATCGATTTGCACACAAACAGAATAAAAAATAAAGCAAAACGCACATAGTGCAATCGATTGCATTAAAGGTGCAATCGATTTGCACATGAAACAGAATGGACAGAATTGAAAAAATTCTTTGTGCAATCGATTACACTCTTTGTGCAATCGATTTGCACCAACAAAAATTGTCCAAAACCAATTTTTTTCTTGAAAAAATAAGTATCACATAGCATAAATTCATATATGGCATGTATAAAACATATATAAAAGATATATCAAGAGTAGAATGCACCTTATAAATCGCGTTCGTCAAGTATGTCGAGCTCTCGACGAATTTTGTAGAAAGGTTCTTTCGCCAAAGGTTTGGTGAAGATATCGGCAAGCTGATTATGAGTATCTACAAAGGTTACCTCGACATCTCCTTGAAGAACATGATCACGGAGAAAATGATGTCAAATGTCTATATGTTTAGTCCTTGAATGCATGACGGGATTCTTTGTGATGTTGATTGCACTGGTGTTGTCTCATCATAGAGGAATGCACCCTAGATCGAGTCCGTAGTCACAGAGTTGTTGTTTTAGCCACAAAATTTGAGTGCAACTACTACCCGCTGTAATATATTCAGCTTCGGCCATGCTTAGAGCAACACATGCTTGTTTCTTGCAAGCCCATGAAACTAATGCATTACCAAGAATGTGACAAGTACCACTTGTGCTCTTTCTATCTGTTTTACATCCTGCATAATCCGCGTCAGAATAACCAATTAAGTTGCAGACACTACCTTTAGGATACCATAATCCGAAATTTGTTGTCCCTTTGAGATACTTCATGATCCTCTTTACCGCCGTGAGATGAGATTCCTTTGGGTTAGCTTGAAAGCGGACACAGAGACAAACACTAAACATTATGTCAGGACGGCTTGCCGTCAAATATAATAAAGAGCCAATCATACCTCGATATTTAGTGATGTCGATGGAAACACCTGATTCATGTTGATCAACATAAGAACCAGAACCCATAGGTGTAGACATTTCCTTGCAGTTATCCATGTCAAACCTTTTCAAGAGTTCCTTGCAATATTTGGATTGGTTGATGAAGATGCCATCTTTAAGTTATTTGATTTGAAGTCCAAGAAAACAGTTCATTTTACCCATCATGGACATTTCAAATTCTCCTTGCATCATTGATGAGAATTCTTCACACATTTCTTGATTTGAAGAACCGAAGATGATGTCATCAACATAGACTTGTGCTAGCAAAGTGTCGTTTTTGATTTTCTTGATAAATAGAGTCTTGTCAACTTTGCCTTTTTCGAAACCTTTTTCCCATAAGAAATTGCTTAAACGATCATACCATTCCCTTGGTGCTTGTTTCAGTCCATATAGAGCTTTTCTTAATTTATATACATGAGATGGATTCTTGAAGTCTTCGAAACCGGGGGGTTGCTTAACGAATACTTCTTCAGTGATATATCCATTCAAGAATGAGCTTTTGACGTCCATTTGGAAAAGCTGGAAATTTAATGAACAAGCATAGGCAAGTAAGAGACGAATATCTTCTAACCTTGCAACTAGAGCGAAAGTTTCTTCAAAGTCTATTCCTTCTTCTTTATTATAGCCTTGTGCTACCAATCTTGCTTTGTTGTGAACAATTATTCCATTCTCGTCAAGTTTGTTTTTGAACACCCATCTTGTTCCAATAATGTGTTTGTTTCTTGGCCTAGGAACGAGTTCCCAAACTTGATTCCTTTCAAATTGATTCAATTCTTCTTGCATAGCTATGATCCATTGGTCATCGCCTAAAGCTTCATCAATTTTGGAAGGTTCAATTGGAGAGACAAACGCCATGTTTACGCAAGCATCCTTGAGATTTAATCTTGTAGACACGCCTTGACTTATATCACCAATTACTTTATCAATAGGATGATCTCTATGAGTTCTCCATTCTTTTGGTAGATCATTGAGATTCAATTCTAGTTGAGGTGATTCTCCTAGTTGAATGGGTTGATCCTTGGAAGAATTTTCTTGAGGACCTTCTAAAATTTCATCATCATTATCACAAACAATATTATCCTCCTTGGAGGGGTTAGATTCATCAAAAGAAACATGCATAGATTCTTCAATAGTCAAAGTTATTTTGTTGTATATTCTATATGCTTTACTAGAGAGTGAGTAACCAAGAAATA
The DNA here is from genome assembly GCA_948472305.1 of Vicia faba. Classification (NCBI taxonomy): domain Eukaryota; kingdom Viridiplantae; phylum Streptophyta; class Magnoliopsida; order Fabales; family Fabaceae; genus Vicia; species Vicia faba. The sequence continues at coordinate 1,576,460,457 of OX451739.1, read as the reverse complement.
TACCTTCATCGGATTTCTCATCAAACTTACCCAAATTATCATTGTCATTGTTTAGTACAAAGCATTTGCACCCAAAGATATGAAATAAAGCAATGTTTGGTTTTCTCCCTTTGAAAAGCTCATATGGAGTTTTCTTTAAGATTGGTCTAATGTTAACTCTATTGCTAACAAAACATGCCGTGCTCACCGCATCCGCCCAAAAGTATTTTGGAAGGTTTGAGTCGCTAAGCATTGTTCTAACAAGTTCCACAAGAGACCTATTCTTTCTTTCAACCACTCCATTTTGTTCTGGAGTTCTTGGTGCCGAGAAGTTGTGAGATATTCCATGTTCTCCACAAAATTATTCAAATAGAGCATTTTGGAATTCTCCGCCATGGTCACTTCTTATTGAGGCAATTGTTAGAGACTTCTCATTCTGAATTTGTTTAGCATACTTCTTGAACGCCTTGAATGCATCACTTTTCTGCACTAAAAAGAATGTCCAAGTATATCTAGAGAAATCGTCAACAATAACCAAAGCATATACATTACCTCCGAAACTCCTTGTTCTCGATGGACCAAATAAATCCATATGTAATAATTGTAGTGGCCTTGTAGTGGACACCACATTCTTAGATTTGAAAGTTGATATAGTTTGTTTCCCCTTTTGACAAGCATCGCATAGTCTATCTTTGACGAAATTTCTCTTAGGCAATCCAATGACAAGGTCATGCTTGATTAATTTATTTAAGTGTTCCATGGGAATATGAGCGATTCTTTTGTGCCAAAGCCATGAATCATCATTGTTTGACATGAGACATTTAACCTTCAAAGATGGATCATCAAGGGAAATCATGAATATATTATTGATTCTTTTACCTTTAAGTATAACCTCATGAGTGACTTCGTCTTCTATCAAAAATTCATCCTTGGTGAACTTGATTTTGAAGCCTTTGTCACAAAGTTAGCTAATACTTAGAAGATTGTGCTTTAGTCCTTCAACATAAAGAACATCTTCAATGGATGTGAAATGTGGAGCACCAACTTTGCCTTTGCCTAGGATTCTTCCCTTATTATTGTATCCATAAGTGACAAAACCCTTGGCCTTTAGCGCTAGATGTGAAAATTGGTTTATGTCTCCTGTCATATGCTTTGAACAACCACTATCAAGATACCAAAGATTGCATGTGGTCTTCAAGCATACCTACAAAACAAATTAGGTTTTGTTAGGTAACCAAGTTGCTTTGGGTCCTTTATAATTAGTGCCTTTCTTTACCCATACATAATGCCCACTTGCCACACTGAAGTTTCTAACATAGAAAGCATTAGGTGTATGGCCTTTAATACCACAGTAAAAACAAGTAGGTTCAAAGTTACTTCTATATCTAGAAGGATAAGATTTCTTCTTAGAAAATGTTTTCTTTTTCGGATAGTGACGAACTATTTTAGGTTTGTTCACTTTCTCTTTGAAGATTGATCACTTGCCTTAACAAAGATAGTTTTGTTAGAACTTGGTTTTGAAAACTTTGAATATCCAAGCCAAATTTTGTCATTGGAGTATCTTTGTTGGCTAAGAACACCTTCCAATCCAATTTTCCCTTTTTCATATCTTTCAATGACTCTTTTTAATTGGACAAATTGGAAAGAGAGTGAATCACAATTTTTGCATACAAAATTCTGTTTTTGTTCATCACTTGATTTTTGTTTTTCTTCTTTGAAATCTTTTTCCATTGAAACATATTTTTCTTCTAAGGATGAAATTTGTTTCTTTTGTGATGAAATGGTTTTATACATAATTTTGCATTCATTCAATAGTTCATCTATAGCACCTTGTGCATCACTATCAAAAAGAGAAAATTCATTACCAACCTTATTGTCTTCATCATCGGAATGGTGTGAGGCCATCAATGCTATATTTTCACTTTCATCACTATCGGAATCGGATGAGGAACTTATTTCATTGTCCTCCCATGCGACATAAGCCTTTTTGTTCTTGAACCCATTCTTGCTTTTGAAGCCACCTTTCTTGGAGAGTTTTGGACAATCCGGCTTGATATGACCTTGCTTACCATATTCATAACATGTGATTTCTTGTGTTGATGTGGAGCCTTCCTATTTCTGAAAATGTTTCTTTCCTTTTGAATGAGAAAAAGGTTTGTCATTTCTTCCAAAGAACTTACCAAGCCTTTTAACAAGAAGCATGAAGTTTTCATCTTCTTCTGGATTGTTTTCCTTTTCAACTTCCTTGGAGTCTATCTTCAAAGCAATATTCTTGGATTTCTTCTCTTGATTTTTATGCTTTTCGAGTATTCCGAGTTTCGTTTCGTATTCTTGGAGTTTTCCAAATAATGTTGCGGATGTCATGTTGGAGAGACTTTTCTTTTCTGAAATTGCCGTTACATTTGGTTGCCATTCCCTAGTTAAGGACCTAAGTACTTTCAGATTCAATTCATCATTTGTCAAAGTTTTACCAAGAGCACTTAGATGATTTATCAAGTGCACAAATCTCTTTTGTAAGTCAATAATGGTTTCTCCGGGCTGCATTCGAAATAGCTCGTATTCTTGACTTAAGGTATTTAGTCTTGATCTTTTTACTTAAACCGTTCCTTCATGAGTTTGTACCAAGGTATCCCATAATTCCTTTACTGTTTTGCATGTCGAGACACAGAAGAATTCGTCCATGCTAAGTGCACATTGAAGAAGGTTTATTGCCTTTTTGTCATAGAGAACTTTCTTCTTATCATCATCGTCCCATGCAGTTTTAGGATTTGATGAGCCAACACCATTGATTACCGTTACCGGGATAAATGGACCATTTTCGATGGCATCCCATATTTCTTCTCCTTGTGCTTCTAGGTGCGCCTTCATGCGTATTTTCCAGAAGTCAAAATATTCACCACAAAATAGAGGAGGCTTATTGTTACTACCACCATATCTTAAAACGGGATTATGATTTGCGGAAGCCATTCTGGATCTTTTAGGAGCAGGTTACCTATAACCTGCTCTGATACCAATTGTAAGTACGAAGTGCGCCTAAGAGGGGGGGTGAATTAGGTACTTTTAAAAATTCTAGTTTTTTAGTGATGATGGTTCTTATTTTTCTGGTTATAAGTGAATTTAGGAAAGCTTAAAAATGCAGAAAAGTAAAGAGGAACGAGCGATATATCCTGGTTCCCCTCACAGTCTGAGAGTACTCCAGTCCCCTTTCAACATGAAAGAGATTTCCTTATTGTGGCAAACTTACACAAGAACTACCAACCAAACAAAGAACAATCCTCTTGGACCAAGAACAATCCTCTTGGATTTTCACTAAGTTACTTATGAGAACAATCCTCTCAATGTAACTACACTTGTATCCAGCAACTTGGAAAGACAAGATTTCAACAAAAACACTTAAACTTAATTCCAACAATCCTGGAAAATAAGTAAGTAAATATCAATTTGTGAGTTTGAGTGAGTAGAGTAATATTGATCACTAAGAGTGATTTGACAATGTATAATCTTCTTCTTTCAATAATAATATTGTACAAATACTCAAGATATATTTGCTCAAATATTTTTGTTTAAAGTATGAAAATCTGCAGAAAACTTATGCATGAAAATGAAGAATGCTTGAGTTTGTATTTTGAAAGTTCAGAAAAATATTTGTGAAAGAAGGTGTTAGATCTGGATTTGAAATTGAATATTTATATGTTCATAACACCCTTTTGAAACAATATGAAGATCTGGAAATGTATCATGAACAAATGCCAAGTTTGAGTGAAAAGATGTAATGAAAAGGCATGATCAAAAGGCATGAACAATGCTGTTATTTTTAAAATTTGTGCAGTATGCAATCGATTGCACCCTTAGTGTAATCTATTGCACAAGGTTTTTAACAGCTATAATTTCAAAAAATTTAAGAGTGCAATAGATTGCATTAACAATGTAATCGATAGCATGCAAAGTCAGAAGCAAAATTTAACTGATTACAATCGATTGCACTAACAATGTAATCGATTGCATGCAGAAACAGAAGCAAAAGATTTGGAATTTTAAAGTGTGAAATCGATTGCACTAAGATGTAAATCGATTGCATGCAGAATAAAAGTGAAATTTTATCTTTGAAAAGCTTGAGTAATGATTCTTAAACATTTCTTTTTCATTTTTGAGCATCTATATCTTAAGATCAAAGTAGATAATATTATTATACCTTTAAAGTTGTTGAGAGCTTTGAGTGAAGATATTATCCTTAGATGCTTGACCAAAATCTTTGCCTTCTTTGTTAGCCATGGTTTGTCTTCATCAAAACAAAAGCTTATTTGAGAAGCTTGATTTTACATTCTTATCATTGACAGATGCCCCTTCGGGATACTTTTGAGCCTCGTGATACCTTTTGACTTCGTGAAACTAGGGTTTGTCTGCCACTTCTTTAGTATCGGTTTTACAGTAGTGTGCTGCTTCATCCAACCTCTCAATGGTAATTTGGGGAGCTTCATTGTCCCACCTAACCTTGAACATAGAAGACATGGTAGCTAGTGTGTCCGCTAACTGGCTCTCCTCTCGTGGGAAATGTTCGAAGGTTACCTCCTCAAAGTGTGGGAGCAATGTCAGTACATACTCTTTGTAAGGAATGATATTCAGGTGTTTCGTATCCAAATCGCCTTTGATCTGACTTATCACCAAAGCGGAATCCCCGAATACATTCAAGAACTTGATCCTTAGGTCAATAGCAGCTTGAAGGCCCATGATGCATGCTTCATACTCCGCCATGTTGTTGTGCAATTGAAACATAATCGGGCAGTGAATGGAGTATGACAACCCTCGGGAGATGTGATTACAACGCCAATGCCGTTACCTAGTGCTTTTGAGGCTCCTTCAAAATACATAGACCATCGGGATCCCTCCTCAGGTCCTTCATCCGGTCTAGGTTCTTCGTAGTCAGTCACCAACATAATATTCTCATTCGGGAACTTAAAATTCATGGACTGGTAGTCATCCACGGCCAGATGAGTCAAATGATCAGCCAATACACTCCCCTTTATTGCTTTTTGGGTTGTATATTGTATGTCGTACTCAGTTAAGATCATTTGCCACCTTGCTATCCTTCCGGAGAGTGCGGGCTTCTCAAAAATGTACTTGATTGGATCTATCTTTGATATCAACAAGGTAGTATGAGTCAGCATATATTGTCTCAGTCGGCGAGCAGCCCATGCCAAAGCGCAATAAGTTTTCTCGAGCAATGAGTATCGTGTCTCACAGTCGGTAAACTTTTTGCTAAGGTAGTATATTGTGTGCTCTTTTCGACCAGACTCGTCATGCTGCCCCAGCACACACCCCATTGAATTGTCTGGCACTGTTAAGTTTAATATCAAAGGTCTTCCTTCAACTGGAGGCATCAAAATTGGTGGCTCTTGAAGGTATTCCTTGATTCTTTCAAAAGAAGTCTGGTATTCATCATTCCACTTTACCACTTGATCTTTCTTCAGAAGCTTGAAGATTGGCTCACAAGTAGCAGTCAAATGTGAAATGAACCTGGCGATATAATTCAGGCGTCCCAAGAAACCCCTAACTTCCTTCTCTGTACGGGGAGCTGGAATTTCTTGTATAGATTTTACCTTTGCAGGATCTACCTATAAGTTTACCAGACCTTACCCCGAAGGTGCACTTGTTCGATTCAACCTCAGCTTATACATCTTTAACCTGTCGAACAACTTTTGGAGATTGTCCAGGTGCTCTTCCTCAGTCTGAGACCTGGCTATCATGTTATCAACAAAGACTTCGATCTCATGGTGAATCATATCGTGGAACAAAGCGATCATGGAACGCTGATAAGTTGCCCTAACATTCTTCAATCCAAAAGGCATCACCTTGTAGCAGAAGGTGCCCCACTGTGTAACGAAGGTTGTCTTCTCCATGTCTTCAGGAGCCATCTTGATCTGGTTGTAGCCAGAGAAACCATCCATGAAGGAGAAGATTTTGTGTTGCGCGGTGTTGTCGACCAGAACATCAATGTGAGGAAGTGAGAAGTCATCCTTGGGGCTTGCCCTATTCAGATCTCTGTAATCCACACACATCCATACCTTACCGTCCTTCTTAGGTACCGGAACGACGTTAGCAACCCACTGTGGATACGAAGTGACAACTAAGAATCCTACGTCGAACTGTTACATGACCTCTGCCTTGATCTTCTCTGACATTTCAGGGCGCATACGATGGACCTTTTGTTTAATCGGAGGATAGTCTTCTTTAGTCGGCAGGAGATGTACCATAATATCAGTGTCTAAACCAGGCATGTCTTCATAGGACCAAGAGAAGATCTCGACATAGTCGTGCATCATCTGTATCAACCTCTGTTTGACGCTAAGCTCCATATTTGCACTTATTTTAACCTCTTTTTTGTCTTCCTTAGTACCCAAGTTCACTGTCTCAACCGACTCTTCATGAGGCTGTATGGCCCTCTCTTCCTGCTGTAGTAGTCTAGCAAGTTCTCCAGGCACCTCACAATCATCCTCACCTTCGTCTTCAACTTGGTTGATCAGATTTTTAAAGTCATAACTGGCAATAGCAGAGTTGTTATCAGTGGGATCCAGAGTGGATATGGATCTGCATTATGATACGTGAGTGTGTGTAAGAGAAAAGCTGTTTGGATAAAGTGGAAAATAGAAAAGAAAAAACAGAGAGCTCAAAATTTGTATGCAAGAAACGTCCAATGCTTTATTAATGATATATGAAATGACAAATAATAGCCCTCACAAGCAAAACCAATGTGCCTCAGGCAAGGCACAAGGCCGTAAAGTTTTAAATTATTTATTACAACTCTCAAAACAAGTAAGGCAATTACTACGGAATAAAAGAAACTGGTATAAAATCCCTAGCCGTCCAGTTACTCGATCCACCGTTGGTAGTTGGGTAGATCCAACTGTCAATTTCTGAGTCTTCCTTGTTGTCTTCAATGGCATTAATTCCTCAATTACTGATGTGTATGGGAGGTCCTCCAGCCCGAGTGTGTCGAACATCCCTTTGAGCCTCTGTATTAAAGCCCAAACCAAAATTTTCAGTTTTGTGAGTGAAATCAGGGAGCTGACCCCAATTGGCACACCCACCTTCTTCAACCACGGCCCTGGCATCCTTGAGAGAAGCCATCTTCAGAGGAGGTTTGTTGTCGGTAGTAGTTTCAGTCGATGCTAAGATCTTAGGGACCTCTTCGAAGTTCTGACAAGGAGTTTCTATGAATTCCCCGTCCATCTCTACGTACCGGAAGGAACTGAGGTGGCTCACCATATACTCCTCTTCACCCTGCACAGTGACAATCTTCCCTTTCACCAGATACTTCAGCATTTGGTGTAGTGTGGAAGTAACTACCCCAGCCTCGTGGATCCAAGGATGACCCAGCAAACAAGAATATGATGGCCTAATATCCATCACATAGAAGGTGGACCCAAAAGTCTGAGAACCCACTTTGACAGAGATGTCCACCTCCCGGTGCACCACTCTCTTCGATCCGTCAAAAGCCCTTACCACAATGTTACTAGGCTTTAGAGTCAAACCCTCGCAATCCAACCGGTCCAACGCCTTCTTCGGTAGAACATTCAGTGAAGACCCAGTATCTACCAACACATGAGCCATAGTGGTGCCTCTGCATTCAATCGAGACATGCAGAGCATCATTATGCCTCCTTCCCTTCGGTGTCAAGTCTGCATCTAAAAAACCCAACCCATTATCATCAGTCAGGCTGGCCACACAATCTTTGAATTGATCAGTTGAGGTCTCCTGCAGCACATGCGCAGTATTGAGGAATGCAATCAAAGCCTTCGCATGGGCTTTGGAACACAATAGCAAAGACAACATGGATATCTTTGATGGGGTCTTCCCCAGCTGCTCGACCACATTTTAGTTGCTCTTCTTAATTATTTTCAATATTTCCTCTATCTCTTATTTAGAGGCTTCCACAATAATTTTCCTAGGCGCCTCCAGCCGGGCAGGCTCACCTATAATTTCTTTGTTGCGGGTATTAGATGATTCGCCGACAGGGGTAATGGCTGGAGTAAGAATAGGAGCAGTAGTTGATGTACTAGCAGGAACAGTAGATGGAATGACAATAGGCTTGTTCACAGTCTTAGGGGAAATCTCGGGAGAGAAGACCCTTCCACTTCGGGTAACTTTACTGGTTCTGATAATGTTGCCAATATCAGGATCATCCTCTTCATCTTTTAAATCTTGTTTGATGCCATGATAGTACACATCGGCACCATAATGTCAGGGGACAGCTTTGTCTGAGACATATGGGACAGGACAAGGAACAGTGATTATCAGCAGAGCAATTCTTGGAGCAGATGTAATCCTAACAGGAACCAAAGTTTTCTCGAACAAAATTTCTTTGCTCTCCATCAGGTGTTGAACACCTGACTTCAGCAAATGGCAACTAGAAGATAGAAATGAACACACGTGGCAACCTTCACCACAACCCGGAAATAAACCGGCCAACATCAAATTCTTCTTCACAGTCATGAGAGGAGTAGAAACTTCATCCACCAAGGTCACAAACAAGTCAGTATCAACAACATTAATTCCATGATTATGCTTAGGCATGGGAGCAGTAATGACATTGGGCTTCTCCGGAGCATCGAACTCAATTTCCTTGGCTTCAATCAGATCTTGTACCTTATTCCTTAGAGCCCAACAGTCATTGGTATCGTGGCCAAGACTCTCAGAATGATAGGAACACCGAGCATTTGGATTATATCTGGGAGATGTAGTATTTGGATTTTTGGGAGCCTCTTTCAAGGTTGCCAAGTTGGATCTCAGCAGATGAGGTAGAACTTCAGCCAATGTCATGTTGATTCAGGTAAACTGCCGTTGTGGTCTTTCCACTTTTTGTTGATTGTTGCATTGTGGAGCAACTGCAGGCCTAAGTATCATTACGACACTTACTGTCTGACGATGTTCAGCCCTGTTTTGGCCCCTCGGGCTATAGATGTCACTCACTTCCTTCTTACCAGAAAAGGCTTCTTTACTGAGCTCGAAGAGGTATCCTTCTATATCTTACCGATCTGAATCCCAGCTTCTACTCTTTCTCCAGTTAGAATCAGCTCGGTGAAACCAGCTGACGAGCTGCCAATCAAATGATTGAAAAATGGACCAGATAGCATCCCCAGAAACATATCAACCAACTCCCTATCAAACAACAGGGGTTGAACTCTTCCAGACAAGTCTCTCCATTTCTGTGCATAATCTTTAAAGCTTTCACTTGCACGTATGGACATACTCTAGAGTTGAGTATGAGTAGGAGCAAGGTTGACGTTATATTGATACAGCTTGTATAAAGCATCATCCAGATCTTCCCAATTTCGGACATTGGCTCCCTCCAGCTGGTAGTACCATTCAAGTTGATTCCATGATAGTCTATCTTGAAAGAAATGAACCCACAGATTTCTATCAGCGGTGTGGGGCTGGATCTTTCTAACATAAGAACGGAGATGGAGTTTTGGGCAGGACACCCCATCATACTTTGCAAAAATTGGAGCTTTTAACTTCTGTGGGATGACCACTCCCGACACCAATCCAAATTCTTCAAAATCTAACCCAGGTATTCTCTGGACCTCCATAGCACTCAAGCGATCTTCCAACTGCTTGTATCTATCCTTAGTGGGAGGATATTGCTCATCATTGTAGTCAGTATCATTTTCAGAAACTGCAGGATTGGGATCCTTCTCCCTTGTCTCTTCTTCTTGATTCTCCCCTTCCTTGGATGAAGAGGTCAGATCGACTTGTCGCTTCAACCGCTCTCCAAACCTTCTGCCCATATCCAGAATAATGACAGCCTTCTTCTTTTTATTTTTATCTTTCAGGATGAGGGCTTTCAGATCCTCCCGCCCTTTGCCAGACTTATGAACATTTGTTGGAACTGGGCGTTTTGTGCCTGAAGGTCCTTGATGCTTTGTTCGGAAGACATTTCTGCTGAAATAAACAGCGAAGAAGATGAGAAACCTGTAATGGTATCTGTACATGTGTGATACGGTGGGAGAAATGACTTGAAGGTTTTGCATTTTATCGCAAATGTTGCGGTTAGCAAGAGTCACCACTGACTTTTCTTTTATCCAAAAGGAAAGGTAAAAAAGCACAGAAAAGACCTTTGAGATTGTTTCTTGAGTTCGGGGGGTAGATTATGAAAAGGGAAGGTGTTAGTACCCTTTTCATCCATGGTTTTCTATGGGCTCTTAGTTACTTGCTAGATCACTTGCTTTGGTTGTTTGAAATTGTGCTTGGTGTGGTTTTGAAAGTATTTTGTAAAAGAGGCCATTGTTTAGGCAATCTTTGTAATGATTCTCATTCGTAAGAATGTATACAAAGATGTTTGTCTTTTTGAAAATGTTTTCAATGTTTGTAAGATGTTTGAAAGTGTGTGTTTGTTTTGAAAATAACAAGTGTGATGCGGTGGGAGAACTGACTAGAGGTTTTGCGTTTTGTGTTCGCAAATGTTTCGGTTTAGCAAGAGTTGCCACCAACTTTTTATTTTATCCAAAGGAAAGGTCAAAAAGCAAAGGAAAGACCTTTGAGATTTGTTTTTGGGTTCGGGGGATAGATTATGAAAAGGGAAGGTGCTAGTACCCTTTTCATCCATGGTTTTCCATGGGCTCTTAGTTACTTGTTTTAGATCACTTGCTTTTGCTTTTCAATTGTTTGAAATGGTGCTTTTGTGTGTGGTTTTGAAAGTATTTTGAAAAGAGGCCTTTGTTTAGGCAACCTTTGTAATGATTCTTGTTTGAATGTATACAAAGGTGTTTGTCTTTTGAAAAATGTTTCAATGTTTGAAAGTTTATTGGGAAATGTTTTGAAATTGTATTGTGTGTTTTTTTGAAAATAGTAAGGATGTTTTGCAAGTTTGATCAAGTAACTAGGAGTTGTCTACCCTACTCAAAGATCTTTCCTACACATTTTTAACCTTTTGACATTGTTGTTTTACCATTTCATTTGGTAAACAACCTTGTCGTTGGATGTAAAACGGGACAGGCGTGGGTCATCGTATGACCATGATAACAATTGTGCTAAGTATCTTAGCAAGTTTTTGAGGGTCTAGATCATTTTTGTGTAGGCAACCAAGATAGCGTCACCGAGGGACTATGATTTTTTGTTTTGTTTTTGCTTTGCCAAGATACCTAGCATGCATACCATAGCCATTTTTAAGGCAACAAGTGTATGAAACCCTAGGGGTGCTTGTGTGCATTGTGTTGTCATTTTTCATGCATTTTTGTCTTGTATTAGTCATGCTATTTGTTTTCATTTTTGGTTATCATACAAACCCTAGTTTTACTATCATGCATATCAAAGCGATAAAGTGCGTAAAAGTAAATCTAAGACTATTACAACATTAATATGGGGAGGGGGATACAAGTTTGAATAGAGGATATTGCTCAAAAAATAAAGCTCTAAAACTATTACAACCATATTGAATTTATTTGTACAAATAAATAAATAAGCAAATATTTAAATATGCAATTAAATATAAATATGAAAAAAAAAATTGTATTTATTTTATGTATGTAAAAATATTTATTTAATGTCTTAAAAAAAATAAGAAAAATATTATGATTATTTTTGAAAAGGGTGGAAACCCTAATTTTTGGTTTTAAAAGAAAATATATTATATTATTTATTTATTCATTTATGTACAAAGAAAATAAATAAAAATAAATATAAAAAATGTTAAAAAATAGAAATGTGTGAGAAAATATTATTTAAGTATATAAATAATAAAAATAAAAATATATGGTATTTTTGTATTATTTATAAATTTATTTAAGAAAATAAAAGTATATATTATTTAATAAACTATTTTTTGTCATAAAAAAATAATAAAAATAATAAAATAAAAATGTAAAAATTAAGAAAATATTTTTGATGATTTTTAATATTTGGAAAAATAAATAAAAAGTCAGAAATGTAAAAGAAAATAAAAAAATATACAAAAATAATCAAATGGGCCAAAGGGGTGCAAAAAGCAAGCAGGGGGTGTCAATAGTGAGAACAACCAAGCCCAGCCCAAGGTTCCTTCATCCCTGCCCTTGAGACAGAAGCAAAACGCGCGCCATGTTCAAATTGGTAACTCCTGCATACATGCTCAAAAAACAAAAACTTGCAACATGAAAGTTATAGCTCACGATCACACGATTCTAACCATGTAAAAAACTTGATCTAACTCTCAAAGACCAGAGAGAATTTCATTGGCCCTAAATCTTGACCTAGTTTTTTCAGTAACTTCAACTATCAAATACTCCTAGCTCAGTTAACATAAATGAAATCTATGCATATGTACAGCTCAAGGACAATGAGGACTATATTTTTGCTTCACAAACCTAAGCCTAATGATTCCTAAATAAGGAGATAGAAGTTTAGAAAATACCTGATTTAGTCAAACTCGAGTATGGAAATGTAGCAACTTTTGGTGAGGCCTGGAGGACTTTTGAGCTTGCTTGATGTTCCCTTAACCTTCCCCAATGCTTAGTTTGCTTTGAAATGGCCTGAATGTCTCTATAGAACTCAACCTGCAAACTCAGAATTCAAAAATGGTGAAGCTTGAAAATGCAGTTACAATTGCTTGAGAATGGTCTGGAAAGCTTAGGTGTATTGTTTAGAATGTGTTTGAAGTGGTTTTGGACAAAACGCACGAGTGGAAATGGTTTTGGCTTCTGATTTGCAGAACATGCCCTGTTTTGGGCAGAAGTTGGTGTTTTGGTGTATTGGAGGGTTTGAGAACTTGTTAGCTCGTGTTTATGGCCTTAGACAATGTGTAAAACTTGTTTGAAATGTGCACAAGACTTGGTTATATCAGATTACAAAGTTATGGACTTTTTGCAAGTTGAATTGCTTTTGAAGCAAAAGTTGATTTTGACAATGCCAAGACCTGTACATGCCTGCTCCTAAGCTGAACATAGTTGGTGTACTTTGCCCCAAGTTTATGGATGTTGTTTGCTGCAAGAACTTTGGTCCATGGCTCAAGAAATACAATTTGACATAAAGCATGCTTTATCAAAGTGGTAATGCTACTTTTTTGCCAAAAATGGATTAATTCTTTGTACAATGTGCTAAAGCTCAGAATAAAGCCTTAATCCAATGTTTTTGCATTTGATTTATGAGTGTAGAAAGGATTAGAACATTTAAACCAAGTACAAGCAAGGTTTGGACAGATTTGCAAGTTGTAGCAATGTGCAAAATGCCTTGGCCAAAAGTGATGATTTGCCATTTTCAAACTTTCGATTCTCCCTAACCACAAATGATCTTGGAGAGTTCTTAGACATTTTGGAAATCTTGTAACATTCTATGTAATCCATCCTTGAAATTCATTTTGAGATTCCACTTGGAACTATGTGAAAAATTTCCGTGAAGATAGGTCAAAATCCTGCCTAAACTAGGGCAAAATTTCACTAAGTTAAAAGTTCCATGGACCCTTATTCACAAAATAATAACTTGAGATCCAAGCATCTTTTGGGAAAACTTTGTGAATCAAAGTTATAGATTTTTTGGAGGACTACAACTTTCATGTTGGAAGTTTTCTTTGAATCCAATTGCATCATGGTGAAAAAGTTGGGAAAAGATGGGAAAAAATAAGAAATTAAAATTTTCCATTTTAAACCCTAATTTTCAAAATTAAGTTTCTTGGTGAACAAGTTTCATGTTTTGACACATCTTGATGAAAAATGACCCTTGGCACTTGATTTTGACCAAAAAGTCAAAGTTTGACTTTTAAGTGTACAGTTGATTTTTGATTAGTTGACTGGAAAATTCATCTGTCAATCCAATGCTTTTGAGATCTTTTGAACCTTGTGATTAGGTCAAGATGATGCCATTGAGTCCTTGAAACCATGCTTGAACCCAATTTGCCACTGGCTAGGTTAAAAATCAGGAATTACCCTTCTGCAGTCAAAACCCTAAAAATGACCATTTTGCCCTTTTGATGATCTGATCAAATTTCTTGAGGAGTTGTGGTCCAAACTTGATCAAATGGTTCATATGAGACTATAATGTTTATGTGGATAAAAAATTATGAGGTTTGACTGTAAATTGGCCACAATTGACTTTTTCCCCAATACAGCTGATTTTTAGGTCAACTGTCTAATTGACTGGGCAAAAATTTGATTTAAGGCTTGAAACTTGTTATGGGCAATCTTATAAGTCCAACATGAAGTATGAAAGTCACATGAGGCCTTGAAAGTCCAATAATCCTTGTGAAAACTCAAACCCTAATTCCAAGTCAACAGTGCAAGGAAATGTCTTAAGCTTAGCAAACCCTAATCCTGTCTGGAGTCCAAAGAGTCTTGTGAGGGGAAATATTGATAAAATGAGAGGGAAAATTTTAGGGTACAACAACTGCCCCTGTTCAATCTTCTTGAACCTGAAGAGTTAGATTGGCGAGTTTGTCGTTCGTGACTCGAAGGTAAAAGATGATTGGACACTAGAGTGCCCGTATATTTGAACTCGTCAAAATGTAGTTGAGGGAATGGGCTTAAAGATGCCATTTGGAGATGTGACAGAATCTTGTCGGAGATGGGCTTAAAGATGCCATCCAATATTGTTTGTTGAAAATCAGGAGAATGAACATCATAATGGTATCCGTATTTGGAACGTATCTGAGTTGTATCTAGAGATTGGATTTGTATGAGCAAGGGAATGGCGTCCGTGTCTGGAGCGTATCCTGAGTTGTAACTATATTTGATTCTGAATGAATAACAGAATGACTTCCGGGTCTGGAGTGTATCTGTATTGTATCTGAATATGGAATTTGAATAAGCGACAGAATGGCGTCCGTGTCTGGAGCATCTCTGGGCTAGGGAAAAAGTCAAAATAAGTGACAGAATGGCAACCATGTATGAAGCGTATCTGGATTGTATCTGTAGTTGAGATCTGTATGAGTTGCAGAATGACTTCCGTGTCTAGAGTGTATCTAAACTGTAACTGGGATCTGAATAAGTGACAAAATGACTTCCGTGTCTGGAGTATATCCGTACTTTAAAATTTATAGTTGAATCTGAATGAGAAATAGAATGGCTTCCGTGTATGGAGCGTATCTAATCTGTATTTGATTGTTGAAGTCTGGATGAATGACAGAATGGCATCTGTGTCTGGAGTGTATCCGTACTGTATCTTGACTTTGAATTCTGAATGAGTAATAAAATGACCTCCGTGTCTGGGGTGTATCCATACTGTATCTGAATGAGTGGCAGAATGACTTCCGTGTCTGGAGTGTATCTGTATCGTATCTGAAATCTTTGAATATTTGTTAAAGATAGCTGTTAACCTTATCCTGAAAAGGGTAAAATGTTAGCTGAAACACAAAGTTATGTTGCATGAAATGTATGATGCAATAAAATATGTTTTATCTATGTTTATGATATATGAATGTAATGTATGCACATGTAAGATGATTAGCTGTCTTGCTGAGGAAAATAAATCCTTGATAGTTGGAGATAATGAAATCTTTGACTGATGTTGGGGAAAATAAATTCTTGACTGCTGTTGGAGATTCAAAATCTTTGATTGCTGAGGATGAGAAATCCTTCACGACTTTCCTGGGGAAAGGGATCCTTCAAGTCTGCTTGAGAAACCTGCTTGGGGAATCCAAATATTTTTTACGACTATGGCTAGGGATTACACCATGGAAATCCTTACTCGGCTGGGGAATAAGGAAACTCTAATGATATCTACCGGGGATTAAACAAAGGAAAACCTTGATCTGCTGGAGAATAAGGAAGACTCTGATGGCTTCTGTGGGGAACTAAGAATGAGAATATTCAATCTTCTGGGGAATTTGAAACCTTGGGGCTTCACTGGAGAAGTGAGAATGAGAATCTTCGATCTGCAGGGGATTAAAAATTCTGACAAATTCATGCTAGGAAGTAAAGAAAACTATGGCAACTTCATTGAGGAATCAGGAATGAGAATCTTCAATCTGCAGGGGAATTTGAATCCTTGGGGACTTCAAACTGGGGAGTTAAGAACGAGAATCTTCATTTTGTTGGGGAGTAAAAACTTTGTGGGGAGTAGCTATTCTGCTGGGGTGTAGCTATCCTGCTGGAAAGTAGGTTCAAGACTCTCTAGGGAAAAAGCTTATTCATGTTTGGAAAAAGTTCAGGAGTTTGGGTTGTACGCCACTTTACTGGGGAATTATCCTAGTTTGGGGATAAGACAAAAGTTAACTGTTATCTGGTTGATTCTCAAACTTTAAGACAACTTGTTGGGGAAATCTGTGGGAAATTGAATGGTTTCCGCTGTAGATTGATAGTTAGAAGTTTGACTCCGTTGGGGAAGAAGGTTTCATCTCCGATGAGGATCTGTAGTTCAAAGTTTTGCTCCGCTAAGGATTGGGAGTTTGAAGTTTAACTATGATGGGAATTAAGGGTTTGAAAATATAACTCCGTCGGGGATTGGAGTTTGAAGTTTTCACTTTGGCGGGGATTTTGAAATTTAATTCCGCTGGGGATATGTATTTCAAGGTTTTAGCTCCGCTGGGGATCTAGATGATGTACTGCAGGGGATTTCTCTATGAATAGCCTAAAGACGTCTTCCTGTACTTTCAACCTGTCAGTAATTATTCTTTCACATTTCATTTATTTGTAAACAGTGATTATATTCAAATGCATATGCTTATTTAATAAACCATTGGACGTTTTCAAATAAAACACAAGTGTAAAAAAGAAGAAAAGGCAAATAGTTTTATGCACTTTGAAGTATCTTTGTATTGACTTTGTATAAGTATTTTGTACAAAGGAGACAGACATCCTAGTAAGAGAATGTTGTTATAAAAAATGAGAAAATTTTATACAAAGAAAGATGGTTATGTGTGAAAATTCCATGGGGTTCCCATTCTGCTATAGCCTTCATAACTCTAAGTATCTTGTCCATTCGTTGCTTTATCTGACGATGAATGAATTGATCAGAAGCCCAAAGCTTGTCTGGTGAAGAGATTGTCCTTAATGTGATCCGACGAGACATAATCATACGCTTTAATTCCCTAACTTTTACCTGGACCGCCCTTTTGGGTTTTCAGTCCACCGGGAAACCCTTTTTTGCCCAAGTCGCCCTTTCGGGTTTTCAACTTGCCAGGTCTACAGATTTTTTGTTTATCCCTAATTTTTGCCTGAACCGCCCTTTTGGGTTTTCGATTCACCGGGATGCCCATTTTTTCCCAAGTCTCCCTTTTGGGTTTTCAACTTGCCGGGTCATTTATGTGTAGTATCTTTTGACAATGTCTGCATTCGCAGGGTGCAGTAGGTCATCCCCGTCCATGATGGTCAGGATCATTTCCCCACCAGAAAAGATGTTTTTGATCATAAATGGTCCTTCGTAGGTAGGAGTCCATTTGCCCCTGGGATAACTTTGCAGCAAGATGATCCGCTTGATTACAAGATCCCCGACTTGATATACCTGGCGTCTGACTTTCTTGTTGAAAGCCTTGATCATCAGTTTTTGATACGTCTGACCGTGGCAAACAGCAGTAAGTCTCTTTTCGTCAATCAAGTTAAGTTGATCAATCTGGTTCTGAATCCAATCGTCTTCACTCAAACTAGCATCCTTCATGATTCTCAAGGAGGGAATCTGAACCTCGATAGGAAAAACAGCTTCCATGCCGTATACCAAAGAATAGGGTGTTTCCCCAATTGAAGTGCGTGCCATGGTACGGTACCCGTGCGGAGCAAACGGTAACATCTCATGCCAGTCCTTGTAGGTGACTGTCATCTTTTGTATGATCTTCTTGATATTTTTATTTGCAGCTTCGATGACACCGTTCATCTTTGGCCGATAGGGAGATAAATTGTGATGTTGAATCTGGAACTGCTCGCACAAGGCGGTAATCATATTATTGTTAAGGTTTGTATCATTGTCAGTGATGATCCTTTCGGGGATGCCGTACCGACAAATGAGGTTCTGCTTGATGAAGCGGGCAACAACATTCTTTGTGACGGATGCGAAGGAAGCTGCTTCGACCTATTTGGTGAAGTAATCAATGGCCACCAGAATGAAACGGTGTCCATTGGATGCTGTTGTACCCCAAAATTTGCCCCTCCATTTCATCAACATTTTCTCATCACCAGATTCTTGGAACTGGAGATCAAGCTAGGGTTTGCTCTGCTCAAGACACCTCCTTGCACTGTTGACCTAAATTAGGGTTTGAGTTTGCACAGTGGTGTTTTGGCCTACAATACCCAAATTTACTTTCAT
This sequence comes from Vicia faba, assembly GCA_948472305.1. Classification (NCBI taxonomy): domain Eukaryota; kingdom Viridiplantae; phylum Streptophyta; class Magnoliopsida; order Fabales; family Fabaceae; genus Vicia; species Vicia faba. The sequence continues at coordinate 1,576,442,283 of OX451739.1, read as the reverse complement.
ACTTCATGTTGGACTCACAAGTTTGTCCATACCAAGTTTCAAGCCTTGATTCAAATTTTTGTCCAGTCAATTGGACAGTTGACCTAGAAATCAAATGTATTGGGGAAAAAGTCAATTGTGGCCAATTGACAGTCAAACCTCATGATTTTTGACCCACTTCAATATAATAAACTTATATATGTCATTTGATCAAGTTTGGATCACAATTCCACAAGAAATTTGATCAGATCACCAAAAGGGCAAAATGGTCATTTTTAGGGTTTTGACTGTACAAAGGCAATTTTTGACTGTTTGACCTAGCCAATGGCAAATCAAGCTCATCCATGGACTCAAGGACTCAATGACATTGTCTTGACCCATTCAACAAGTTCAAAAGATCTCAAATGCATAGAATTGACATATGACTTTTTCAGTCAACTGATCAAAATTTGACTGTATACTGAAAAGTCAAACTTTGACTTTTTGGTCAAAATCAAGTGCCAAGGGTCATTTTTCATCAATACATGTCAAATTATGAAACTTGTTCATCAATAAACCCAAAAATGCAAACTAGGGTTTAAAATGGAAAAATTTCATAACTTAGAAATTTTCTAAGTTATAAAAGTTTCTTATTTTTTCCAAACTTTGTCCCATTGTTTCACCAAGATGCAGATGGATTCAAACAAAACTTGAAACATGAAAGTTGTAGTCCATCCCAAAGTCTACAACTTTGATTCACAAAGTTTTCTCAAAATAAGATTGTATCTCAAGTTATGATTTTTGGAACAAGGGTACCTAAAACTTTTAACTTAGGGAAATTTTGCCCTAGTTTAGGCAGGATTTTGACCCATCTTCTTGGCCATTTTTCACATAGTTACACTTGGAGTTTCAAGTTTCATTTCAACGATGGATTATAGTACATGTTCCAAGCTTTCCAAATTGACCAAGAACTCCTCAAACACCCTTGTGGTTAGAGAGAATCGAATGCTTGAAGTTGGCAAAAACTCACTTTTGTCCATGGCCAATACATGTTCATACCAATTTGCAATTCTGATCTAGCTAGCTTGGTTCACCATTACAGGCCTCAAAACCAATTTGTACTCCTTAATTTAATGCATATCCATTGAGTTAAGGTATTGTCTTGGTCATTAGGGCATTATACACTAGTTTAAGCCTTAAAAGGAAAAAGCAACAATGCCATTTTTGCCTAAACTTCACTTTATGTCAAAACAAAATCCTTGAGGCATGGGGCCAGATCTTTGAGGCAGGATCAAATCCACTAATTCCAGTAACCAAGAGCAAAGGGTGCAACATTATATAGGGCTGGCACATGCCTACATTGGGAGGACACACACTCTTGCTTGAAAAGGAAGAAAAGTGGCAAAACATATACAATCTCACACATCTGTTAAAAGAAGCTTGGACAAACCTTGTAGACAAGTTTGATACCTTCCAACAAACCAGAAACACGACCCTTTCATCACTCAAACCTCCTCATACGAAAAATCCCTGTTTTGCTGCAAAACAGGGCAAGTTATGCAAACTTGAAGCCATAATCAATTTCCATCGTGCGTTTTGTCCCAAGATACTTCAAATACCTTCCAATCAACTCACCTGAGCTATCCAGATCATCCATTGCTAGCTGTAACACCTCTAACACACTTTTCCATTTTGGTTTCAAAGCTCTGCAGGTTGAGTTCTACAGCACAATTCAAGCTGTTTCAAAACAAGCCAAGCATTGGAAAAGCTTCCTTGGACCTCAGGCAAGCTTAAAAGAAGCTCAAACACCATTGAAGGTTGCTACATTGTCCAGCTTGAAGTCAACTGAAACAGGTATTTCATGGACTTCTATCTCTCTATTTAGGAATGGTTAGGCTTAGGTTTGTGAATGAAATATGTTGTACTCATAGCCCTGGAGCCATACATATGCTTAGTTTTCATTTACATTAATCGTGTTAAGAGAATTTCACTCATGAACTTTCTGAAAAAACTAGGTTAGAAATTAGGGCCAGAGAAATTCTCTCTGGTCTTTGAGAGTTAATCCAAGTTTTTTATATGGTTGAATTCGTTGTTTAATTCTCTATAATATTCATGTTATGAGTTTTGTCAAAAGATCAAAGAATCATGAGTTACAGTTTGGTACATAGCACGCACAAGTTTGTTCAAAGGAAGAAGAAGAAGTGGATTCTGGGATGGGCCTGGTTCCTTTTGCTTTTGACACCCCTTTGTTCAGTTTACACCCCCCTGGCCCATTTGTTTGAATTTTTGTCATTTTGATATTTTTATTTTTTATTCTGACTTTATTATTTTTTGTCTAAATATAAAAAATGCCAAAAAATTATTTTCTATATTTTTCATATTTATTAGATATTGATTTTTATTTTACTAGTATAAGTATGTAAATAAACTACTTCCTTTTATTAAAAACTCAAAAAATAATACAAAAAATATACTTATCTTCATTTATTATTTTTATTTACACTTGAAAATATTTTCTACAATATACACATTTTTTTGTAAATAATTAATTTCTATTTTTGTATATTTAATATATTTAATATATTTAATACATATATATACTTATATACTTTATCTTATTAAATAATTAGGTCAAAAATATAAAAATATCATATTTTTACTTTTATTAATATTTTACACTAAAAAACATCTTTTTTGAATATACTTTTATTTTGTGTATAAATTAATATATTATTGTATATAATTAATAAATAATATTGTTTTTTTTAAGAGTTAGGGTTTTGCCTTAAAATATCAAATAATTAAAATTGACTTTATCTTTATTATTTTTACTTTACATCAAGAAATATACTTTTTACATACATAAAAAACATTTTCTTTGCACAATACATTTTATTTGACTTTTATTTATTTGTATTTTCTTCCAATTATTGTACATTTAAATATTGCCTATACATTCGATTTGGTTGTAATAACATAGAATTTAATTTCTTGTCAAATACCCCCCAATTCAAATTTGTACCCCCTCCCTATATCATGTTGTAATAGTGTAGCATTTAAATTCTCGCACATTTAAAAGTTTTCAATTATGCCATGCTTAGACCTAGGGTTTGTATGCAAATAAAATCAACAATTAGTTTGACCTAATCCAAGATAAATATGCATGAAAAACAAACACAATGCACACTTGCACCCCTAGGGTTTCAATCCACTTGTTGCCTTCAAAAATGGGCCATGGTTGCATGTCAAGTATTTTGGCAAAGCAAAAACAAAATAAAAGATCATAGTCCCTCGATGACGCTATCTGAGTTGCCTAAACAAAATGATCAAGTCCCTCAAGAAAATTGCCAAAAATACTTGACACCATTGCTATCATGGTCTAAACGATGACCCGCGCCTGTCCCGTATAACATCCTAACACAAGGTTGTTCACCAAATACAATGGTGAAACAACACTGTTAAAAGGGTTAAAAACATAAGAAAGATCTTTGAGTAAAATAGGGTAGATAGCTCCTAGTTACTTGATCAAGCTTGCAAAAACATCCTTGCTATTTTCAAAACACACTTCACCATACAATTTCAAAACCCTACTTTCAAACATTGGAAACTTTTCAAAAGATACAAACACCTTTGTATACATTCAAAACAAGAATCATTACAAAGGTTGCCACAACAATGGCCTCTCTTCAAAACATCTTTCAAAATCACACAAAAGCACCATTTCAAACAATTGAAAAGCAAAGCAAGCGATCTAAGTAAGTAACTAAGAGCCCATGGATAACCATGGATAGAAAGGGTGCTAATGCCTTCCCTTTCTATAATCTACTCCCCGAACCCAAGAAAACATCTCAAAGGTCTTTCCTGTGCTTTTTGACCTTTCCTTAGGATAAAATAAAAAGTCGGTGGCGACTCTTGCTAAACCGAAACATTTGCAAACACAAATGCAAAATCCCAAGTCAGTTCTCCCACCGTATCACAGATGTTGTAGGCTTGATCTCTCCAATCATGTCGATTCCCCGCATCGCGAATGGCCAAGGAGCTGTTAAGACATTGAGAGGAACTGGGGGTATATGTACCTTGTCTGTATAGATTTGACATTTGTGACAAGTCCTGAAATGTTGATGGCAATCAGCTTCCATGGTAGACCAGTAATAGCCTGCCCTTAGAATCTTCTTAGCCATCGTATGTCCGCTAGACTGAGTGCCAAAGATACCATTGTGCAGTTCAGCCATGATCTGCTCAGCTTCAACCTTGTCCACACAACGGAGCATAATGAAATCATGATTGTGCTTGTATAGGATACCATTTCTTAGGATGAACTTAGCTGAGAACCTCCTTAAGAACTTTTTGTTGTTGACTGAAGCTCCTTCAGGGTATTCTTGAGCCTCGAGATACCTTTTGACTTCGTGAAACCAAGGTCGGTCCACTACTTCTTCGGTATTAATCTCGTGATAATGTGCAGGTTCGTCCATCCGTTTAATGGTGATTTGGGGAGCCTCATTGTCTCAGTTAAGTTTAAACATGGATGACATTATAGCTAGAGCATCCGCTAGCTGATTCTCTTCTCGCGGGAAGTGCTCGAAGGTAATCTGCTCGAAATGTGGTAACAATGTCAAGACATGTTCTTTGTAAGGGAGGAGGTTTGGATGTTTAGTATCCCACTCTCCTTTGATTTGACTGATAACCAAAGTTGAGTCCCCAAACACAATCAAGGATTTGATTCCCAAGTCAATAGCGGCCTTGAGACCAAAGATACAAGCTTCATACTCGGCCATGTTGTTGGTGCAGCTAAAGCAGAGTCTGGAAGTGAAAGGTGTATGGCAACCTTCTAGAGAGATAAGTACCACGCTGATACCGTTGCCAAGTGCATTAGAAGCACCATCAAAGTACAGGGTCCATCGGGATCCTTGTTCAGGTCCGTCATATGGTCTGAAGTCTTCAATGTTGTCCAAAGTCATGATATCCTCGTCGGGGAAGTCGAACCTCATGGATTGGTAATCTTCGACAGCTTGATGGGCCAGATGATCATCTAGCACACTCCCCTTTATAGCTTTTTGGGTCGTGTACTGTATGTCATACTCTGTGAGGATCATATGCCATCTAGCGATTCTTCTGGATAGAGCAGGTTTTTCAAAGATATACTTGATCGGATCCATCTTAGAGATCAGCAAAGTGGTATGAGTCAACATATACTGCCTTAGCCGGTGAGCAGCCCATACCAAAGCGCAACAAGTTTTCTCGAGCAGTGAGTATCGGGTCTCACAGTCGGTAAACTTTTTTCTAAGGTAATAAATGGCATGCTCTTTTCGACCAGACTCGTCATGCTGCCCCAGTACGCACCCCATTGAATTCTCTAAGATGGTCAGATACATGATTAACGGCCTTCCTTCGACGGGTGGCATAAAAATAGGAGGTTATAGTAAATACTCCTTGATTTTATCGAAAGAAACTTGACAGTCATCATTCCATTTAACCACCTGATCTTTCTTCAACAGCTTGAAGATTGGCACACAGGTAGATGTTAGGTGAGAAATGAACCTTACAATGTAGTTTAGGCATCCCAAGAAACCTCTGACCTCCTTCTCAGTGCGAGGGGCAGGCATTTCTTGTATAGCTTTGACTTTGGCAGGATCAACCCCGATGCCTTTGTTACTGACTATGAAACCCAAGAGTTTATCGGACCTGACTCCGAAAGTGCACTTGTTAGGGTTCAGTCTGAGCTTGTACTCTTTCAACCTGACAAACAGCTTTTGCAGATGGTCGAGGTGTTCTTCTTCAGTTTGTGAACGGGATATCATGTCGTCTACGTAGACCTCTATCTCATGATGTATCATATCATGAAACAAAGCTACCATGGCCCGTTGATAGGTTGCCCCGGCATTCTTCAGTCCGAATGGCATCACTTTGTAACAAAACGTACCCCACTGTGTATTAAAGTAGTTTTCTCCATGTCTTCGGGTGCCATTTTGATCTGGTTATAGCCCGAGAATCCGTCCATGAAAGAAAATACCTTGTGCTGAGCTGTATTGGCAACCAAGATGTCAATGTGCGAAAGTGGAAAGTCATCTTTAGCGCTAGCCCTGTTTAAGTCTCTATAATCCACGCACATTCTCACTTTTCCGTCTTTCTTAGGCACGGGCACGATGTTAGCAACCCATTGTTGATAGGAAGTAACAGCGAGAAATCCAGCATTGAACTGCTTCATAACTTCAGCTTTGATCTTTTCAGACATGTCGGGCCTCATGCGGCGAACTTTCTGTTTAACTGGTGGACAGTCTTCTCTTGTGGGGATACGGTGAACCACAATATCTGTATTGAGTCTCGGCATGTCTTCGTAGGACCAGGCGAAGATCTCAACATATTCATTCAACAGCTGAACTACGCGCTCTTCGACACTTGGCTCTAGGTTGGCACCCATTCTAACTTCTTTTTTGTCTTCCTCTGTACCCAAGTTGATTGTCTCTAACAACTCCTCGTGAGGTAGAATAGCCATTTCTTCCTATTGTAGCAGTCTAGCCAATTCTCCAGACACTTCACAGTCTTCATCACCTTCGTACTCGGCATGGTAGACCAGATCTTCAGAGTCACTGAAGGTCATAGCAAAATTGTTACCCATGGAATCCAGAATGGATGGGTACCTGCATCTGTGAGTGTGGGTGTGTGTAAGGGATATCCACCTTTAAACAAATAAAATGTAAAAAGAAAGAAAATGAACACAAAAGTTTATATGTGAAAACGTCCATGATTCATTAAAATGGCATATGAAGATGAAAAATCAAACCCTTACAAATGGACCTATGTACCTCGGGTAAGGCACAAGGTTAAAAGTGTACGAATTGTTCAAGAATTATTACAAACCAACAGAAATGTTTGAAAGATAAATTACTGATTGATGAAAGTAATGGGAGTAAAGTCCTTTGCCTCCCAATTGCACAGTCCTCCTTCAATAGTGGGGAAAATCCAGTCTTATAGGTTTCTCTCCTCTTCACCATCCTCCAAAGCATTGACTCCATGATGGGTGATCATCACTGGTGGCCCTCCAGCCCGGGAGCGACGCACATCCTTCTGACTAGCAGCAGTGAAACCCAAGTCGAATTTATCAGATTTGGAAGGAAAATCGGGAAGCTGCCCCCAGATTGTGCTTCCTCCTTCTTCAATCAAAGCCTTTGCATCTTTGAGAGACGACATCCATGGTGGAGGCCTGTAATCATGGGTGTTGTACCCCAAAATTTTCCCTCCCATATTCCTCAAGACATGTCAAGAATAATCTCCAAGTTACTCAAGATGGCTCAAGGGTTGGACAGTCAAATCACCTCTAAGGCAGTCAATTCAAAATTAGGGTTTTGTGATGTATCAAGGTCCTTACATCCAAATGACCTCAAGTTCTCCCCAATGTCCTAATATGTTCTTAAGTTCATCCATGTCAAATTTCAAGCCTTGCAGAGGAAGTTTGGTCATTCAATTGCTCAAGAGGTCCAAAAATCGACTGTGCTAGGGCAAAACTCAACTGTGACCTAAATACAGTCAAACCTCAAGATTTTTTGTCAACATTCTCATTTTTAAGGATAATTCATCATTTTATCAAGGGTTGATCATGATTCATCAAGGATTGCTCAAGATTCATCAAGATTCAAAAGTTGCTAAATTAGGGTTTTGTAGGAAAAGTCAACTCAACTTTGACCAAGCATAACTTTCTCATACTTTATGAGAAATGACCCATCCAAAGATCATTTTTAAGAAGATGAAATTTCCTACAATCCATCTTAAAACACCAAGATCAAGAAATGCACTCACAAAAAGTTACAAATTTGGACATTATAGGTCATTTTTGAAAGTCAACAAAAACACCTTTTTTTTCCAAAGCTTATAACTTGAGCATGGAACATCAAAATGAGATGATACCAAAAGGGTTGATTATAGGACATCTCAAGGTTTCTAAAAAGTCCAAGAACCTTTCCAAAAGTTCAAAATTTAGGAAGTTATGCATTGTTGAAGTTGGGCATTTTTCCAAATTTGCCAAAAGTCAACTATCCTCAAAACTCCAATTTTTGACAAAAGGGCCCACTTTTTTCCACTTGATATGGTCTTGTCATGCCACACACGTGTCCCATATTTGATTTTATGGCCATTCATTTATTTTTTTTATTTTATTTGATTTTTATTGATTTAATTCATTTTTAATCAATATTAAATCAAATAAAATCTAAAAATTGATGAAATAATATCTTTGTGATTGATACAACTTTCAATTGTCATGATTCATCAAATCAATTCGTATCAAGGCCTATTCATGCATAAAAAATCAGATTTGTCCTATTTTTGGAAACTTGATAATGGTGATCAAAATCAAATCATGAATCTTCAATGCACATGGATTCAGGTCAAAAGATTAAACCTAATTCATCCTATAATACTTGTACAAGCCACACAAAGCAAAAACACGCACAAGGCACTGCTGAAACGGCCAGAAGAAGTTTGTGAAAAAGCTTGAAAACTTGGAGATCAAAAACAACATTGGAGCTCGAATCAAACAAAAAGCTTGACATAGCTCTCTTCCCTGACATCCCCTGAAGAGATACCAATCAAAACCAAGCCTTCTCATTGCCTAAAACTCGTTGTAAGTGTCCGCGAACCAAGCTCTGAACATGGAATCCAAATCTCCAATTCTTGCATCTTTTCTTTAAAATCTTGGCATATTTGTGTTTGTTGTTTGATTTAGAACGTTTTGGCATTATTCAATTTTATTTTTAGAACCTGTATCATGATGCCCGAACCTAGGGTTCTTGTTCTTGTGTTTTAGGCATTTTTGATGCAGGATAAATTGAGGTTAATGATGGGTATAGGAATGATCAGGGGAGAGAGACGAATGTAGTGATGGTCTCCATTGGCATTTATATGACCTGTAGCTCATGATAGGATGATGCTATGGATTTAGTTGCGGAATAAAATCCGCAGGTAAACGAACCAGTCTTCGTTGAAGAAGACGAAGACGTGTCCTAGCGTCATTGGTCCATTCAAACAAATTGCCTGTTTTTTATTTTTCCAGCATGATTAATTTATTTATCCATATAATGTTTGTTGTACATTCCACTAACAATAAAGCAGCATGGATGAGTTGGCCAAGGGAGCGTGTCAATTAGCATTGGGACCTGGGTTCGAATCCCAGGTCCCCCAAAACTTTATTTGATTTTTCTTCAGGTGTTCACATGTAGCACCTAGGATGCAACTCACCATATGCCCTTCTCCAGATGCTAGCCAGGTGGTCTCAGATCAGATCCAGGGGCCCAGATTGCACGCCCATCATACTCCTTGGTCAACAAACACGCATTGGATTCCAAAGGTCAAAACAGGCTGGATGTTTTGGGCCAACTAATTGCTGATTTCACACGCAAATTCAGGCCCACACCCCCCTGAGTATTTCTTTTACATTTTATTTCTTTTTCCTTATTTATTTATTTTGTTAACTATTATTATTATTATTATTAAAAATTAGCCAATTAACTCTTTTTCATAAAAATCAGAAAACCCAAAATAAAAATAATATTTTTATTAATTTCACTATTTCATTATGTTGTAAATAAATTTTAGTCAATTAATTTAGTTTTTAATTAGGTACAATTTTAACATATTTTGCAATAAATTAAAATTAATTTGGAATTAGGTTTTTTAATAACTTTTAACCATGTTTATTTTATTTCCTTAATTATAAAAAATCCAAAAATATTTTCATTTAATTAATTAATTATTAACTTAGACTAATTTTAAATTAAAAAAAAATAACAAAATATGCTTTATTTAATAAAAAGGGTCAAAACCCTAAGATACTCCAATTTAATTTTCTCGCGCGCGTATTATTTTTTATCCATATTTCAATATTGTAACTCCTTCGGGAATGTAATAGTTTAACTTAGGATTTTTATTTATCGTTTTATTTACTTTCCGCAATTTAATTTTAAAGGGTTTGTCTTTGGCGATGTAAATACCCGACGCCTTGTAATAGCTTAGATTTAATTTCCCACAATTTAATTTCCGCACAATATTAACTGTTAGATGTTTGATAACTAGGTAATGCATGACAAGATCAATCTTTAACCTAAAATCAACAGTAACTCACCATTAACATGTACAAAGATAATATAACTTAAAAATAACACACTCGCACATGCGCACTCTTAGGGTACACCTCACTTGGTTGCCTCGAACGTGGTCATTGAGTATAGAAAGTTTTAGAGGTCTCCCTCTTGTCCAAAGATCATAGTTGCCTCGAAACGGTTGCCTCAGATAAAATGATCTAAGACATTAGGGTTACCGCTAAGGCGTCCTAACATTGCTTTAGTGACCACACGTCCCTTAATTGAATTGACCCGAAAACTCCAACGACGCTGCTACCTACTCCTCAATAGTGGGATAGCACTGTCTAAAGGACATTTGCACAGTTTAATTCCTTTTTGAGTAGGTAGATGGTTCTTAAATACTTGCTCCTTTTAAAACAAAATAAAACTTTTCGCACTTACACTCCTTTCAAACAAAGAATTTTTTTCAAACCCACAAACACAAAGAAAAGCAATTTTGAAAACACTTTAAGCAGATATCTAAGAGCCAGTGGATAACCACTGATAGAAAGGGTGTTAACCCCTTCCCTTTCTATAATCTACCTCCCGAACCCGAGAAACATCTCGAAAAAGGAACTTTTCTATGCTTTTTTTCCTTTCCTTGTTGGATAAAATAAAAGACGGTGGCGACTCTTGCTCACCGCGACATTTTGCGAAAACAAATGCAAAACGCGAACCAGCATTCCAAAACAGTCAGTTCTCATTCACACCGATCATAATGGGTACAGAAGGCACTGTCTTGGTCGTCGCAATCTCCTGAGCTACCTCTTCAAAATGCTGAAAGGGGGTTTCGATGAATTCACCATCCAATTCCACATAGCGTAAAGAGTTTAGATGGCTTATCATGTATTCCTCTTCGCCGTGAATAGTTACAATTTTCCCCTGGACAGGGTACTTGAGCTTCTGATGCAGAGTAGAAGTAATGGCTCCAACATGATGAATCCAGGGTCTTCCCGACAAGCAAGAATAGGAGAGACGGATGTCCATGACATAGAATGTGGAGTTGAAGGTTTCAGTTCCCACTTTAATCGGGATGTCCACCTCCCCGTGGACCATCCTTTTAGAGCCATCAAAGGCTCTGACAATGATATTAGTGGGCTTCAAAACTAGACCTTCACAATCCAGCCTGTCCAAAGCCTTCTTTGGTAGGACGTTCAGCGATAAACCAGTGTCCACCAGTACATGTTCTAGAGTAGTCCCTATGCATTCTACCGAGACATGCAAAGTGTCATTATGTTTTCTCCCTTTGATTGTTAAATCAGCATCGGAGAATCCTAAACCGTTGTCTGCTTTTAGGCTAGCTACACATCCTGGAACTGGTCCGCGGAGGTTTCCTGGGGCACATGGGCCGTCTTCAAGAATTTGATCAGGGCTTTGGCATGAGCTTCGAAACAAAGTAGCAAGGCCAACATAGAGATTTTTGAGGGGCTTTCCCCAGTTTCTCCACAACATTATAATCGCTTTTCTTGATTATTTTCAAAATCTCTTCCATTTCTTTTTGAGAGGTCTCAGGGATGATCAACGGATGAGCCCTTGTCCTGACAGACTCTTCTTGGATCCCTTTCCCTCTATCATCAACAACAGCAGAGGGGACAACTACATGAGTCACAACTTCTTCAATAATTAGAGTTCTCGCAGATATGTTGACCGGTACAGGAGTAACTTTAGGAGCGGCTGAGGGTCCAAAGATTGCCTTTGGTGGCGCAATCTCCAGAGAGAAAATTCTTCCACTGCGGGTGATTTTACTCGTTCCGACAATGTTTCCAATGTCGGGAGTCTCTTCATCAGAACTCTCTTCAGTTGATTCAATTTGTTTAACACCGTGGTAGAAAATCTCTCCCCCATAGTTCCACGGTATTGATTTGTTGGACTTGTACGGGATAGGCCCCGACATAGTTATCTTCAAAGGTACAATCTTTGGATAGGATGTAATCTTAACAGGTCTTTTGGAGACCTTGGAAAGATTTGCGGATATGGTGATTATTGAAATATCATTGACAGGAGTCGGTGTAACAGGAGTCTTTTCAAAAGGGATTTCTTGGTTATACATTAGGCGTTGGATGCATAACTTCAACAACGGATAGTCGGTTGGTAAGGAGAAACAAATGCAACAATCTTCTTCACAACCTGGGAAAATCCCAGCCTTCAGCAAATTCAACTTGATTATCGGTAGCGGAGTCATCAAATTATCAACAGTAGCAATAAACATATCCTCTTCAACAGCATGGGCATTGTGGCCATATTTTGGCATTGGAGAAGAGATCACGTTAGGATTTTCAGGGGCATCGAATTCAACTTCTTTAGCATCTATCAAATCCTGAATTTTATTTTTGAGGGCCCAACAATTGTTGGTGTCATGCCCCGGGCTGTCTGAATGATAAGCACACTTGGCATTTGAATGGTAGTAAGGAGAAGATGTATTCGGATTCTTCGGGGCCTCTTTCAAACTTGCAAGGTTTAACTTCAAGAGATGATGGAGAACCTGAGCGGGAGTCATATTGATCCAGGTGAATTGCCGTGCAGGCCTTTCCACCCTTTCTTGGTTGGTTATGGGTTGATTGTTTCGAGGCTGATCAGCCGCAGACTTCTGAATCATTACGGCCCCCACCGCAGGCCGACGCTTAACTCTTCCTTGACCTCTTTGGGAATAGACAGCTGAGACTTCTTTCTTTTCTAGAAAGGTCTTTTTGATGGCAGTGGAAACATATGCATCCTTTTGAATTTTCCCGCTCTTTATGTCGGCTTCAACTCTCTCACCAGTTAGAATTAACTCAGTGAACCCCGCAGACAAACTTCCAATGAGGTGATTGAAAAAGGGGCCTGACAGCGTACCCAAGAACATATATACCAGCTCCCTCTCAGATAGAGGTGGTTGTACTCGTCCCACCAAGTCTCTCCATTTTTGGGCATACTCTTTGAAACCTTCATTTGAGACCATGCCCATACTCTGTAATTGAGTACGGGTTGGTGCTAAGTCCATATTATATTGATACTGTCGGTAAAAGGCGGCCGCCAAATCCTCCCAATTGTGCACATCAAACCTCTCTAGCTGGTAGAACCAATCTAACTGCGTCCCCGAAAGACTGTCCTGGAAGAAATGAACCCACAGATCCTTGTCAGAAGAATGTGGTTGGATTTTTCTGACGTAAGACCGCAGGTGCATCTTTGGATAAGACAAATTATCGTACTTAGAAAATATAGGCACCTTGAACTTGGGGGGAATCACAATCCCAACAACCAACCCTAATTCTTCAAAGTCCAGCCCAAGCACTCTCTGCACCTCCATGGCAGCCAGACGCTCTTCCAGATTCTTATACTTGTCATCTGCAGGAGGGTACTGCTGTTCAGAATATTCTTCATCCTCCTCATCTTCTTCTACCTCAGACTCAGATTGCACTGCAGTTCCTTTACCTTTTCCTACCCCTTCATCAGATGTTGAGGGGAAATCCAGGACCCTTCTAGCTTGACCTTCAAATCTTCTACCCATGGTAGCCACACCAACCCTATTCTTTTTCTTTTTCTCCTTTTCCAGTAGAGTTCTGAGCTCCTCTTGACCCTTTGCCAAGGTCATGAGTGGCTGTTGGAATTGTGAATTCTGCGCTTGTAAGTCTTTGCCCGTCTGCTCTATATCCATCTTCCTGAAATAAACAACAGAGAGATAAGGAAACCCGGTGTTAAGACCTGCTTATGCATATGATGAATGATATGTATTCATGTAATGCATTCAAGGATTCAGAAATTCAAATTTGTTTTAAACAAAAAGGAACACACGTCATATTAATAAGATATAATTTTTTTGTACATCAATTCCCCATGGGCAAAATAATACAAAATTATAATGTAAAAGACGTTGCGCATCCTCTTTGGTGCAATGTAGGTGTTGAGAGTCTGCTCTTCGTGAAGCTGGAGAGTAAGTTCCAAAACCTTCTTCTCATTGGCGTAGAATTGGGCTTCAAAAGTATCACGTTCACCCTTGAGTTGTATCCAACTCCTTTGCAAATCTTCAAGTGATGTTGGCATGTCAGGATGTAGGAGGGTGTATGGAACCTCTCCTTCTATAACAGGCTCTTTGATCACAGGAAGAATGTAGGGTTAAGGCATCACAATACTTTGGGCGCGGGTTCGTACCCACTTGAGGTAAGGCTCAAGAGGGATGTAATTCTTGTGTCCCAAGGTCTTACTGTCCACTTTGTTGGGCATCCTCCAAGCTCGGATGAACCTTTGTCGAAGTCCTTGATCGTCATTGTCGAAGTAAAAAACCAAGTCTGGAATCAGCATGTCATGTGGGCCATCCCTTCGGGCATACCCAAACTGTCTCAGAGCCAAGCAGGGGTTGTAGGTAATGCCTCCCCTAATGCCAAGTAGTGGGACATTAGGGAATTCCCCACAACGATCAATGATGATAACATTTTCTCTGGATCGAGAACACCAATGAACATCTGAATGTGTAAGAGTCATCAATCGTTGTGACCACCTCAAACCTTGCTCATTCTTCAAGACTGATTGGGGAAGGTGAGAAATAAACCACCTTGCCAATATAGGAGTAAAGCACATGAGAACACCTCTTTTCCTTATTGTTCGAGTGTGAAATGAGTGGAGGATATCCCCAAGCAATGTGGGCACCGGGTTGCGAGCCATGAAGATTTTGACAGCACTGACATCTATGAGTTGGTCAGGGTTTGGGAACAAGACCAACCCATAGATGATAAGAGCTACAATCTCCTCAAAAGCTTGTAAGTCCAATGAATTCCAGCAGCTTTGGGCCTTCTCAAACAGAAACTTTGAGAAGAAACCTTTGACACCACTTCTAGTTTCCCAGTGGCCTATGATATCAGATGGTTGCAAGTGTAGGGCTTGAGCAACATCTTCAGGCTTTGGATCTATTTCTGTACCGTTGTAGGGTAGTTGATGGAGAATAGGAATCCTCAGGAGTTGAGAAAATTCCTCCAAAGTAGGCACAAGCTGGTAATCAGGAAATGTGAAGCAGTGGTGTAGGGGGTCAAAGAACTGGAAGAGAACTTTCACCATGTCTTCCTCAGTGTTGGTGTTGACTAAGTTGAGAAGACGACCATGTCTCTCGGTGAACGGAGAATTCTCAGGAATCCATGAAGCTAGCTCCTTGAGTTGAGGAGGAATTCTTACAAGGTTGACTTGGATAGTTTTCCTGCGAAGTGATTCCATTACCTACAAAACAGGAACAAAGATGAAGATCCAAATCCTTGAAATGGTTAGTGGATGCATATGATGCTTCATGATGTTTATGATGTTATGCACAAGTATATATGTATAAAAAAATCACACAAGTTCCTAGTTTCAGGCTTGCATGGGGTTTCATAGGTAAGTACCCTCTTGAAGTTTAGTTTGCTCAACCTGTCCTATAAATAGTAACCGGGTTCTAAGGAGCTCAATATCACTGGATTTATTTTTTGTGCTCATTGTTTCAGTTTAGCCACTTTACTGGCGATCGAAATATTCCAAGAAAACAACCCTTAATAAGTGTAGTATCGAGTATCTACCAACTTCGGACTGCACCAAAGCCGATCATCTCACTACCCCTAAAAAGGCCAAGTTGGTCAAGTAAAGGTTCTAAAAGTCCATTAGTGCTTCATGACATCACTCAGCGGCCCCGTATTCTCTTTGATTAACTCAAAGGCTACCGGTACCCACAAATTTGTCGCACTAATAAAGCTATTGCTTCAACCATGTCGGTATACTCCGCACAGTTTCCACAATGTATTGCTATTTACCTATGAATGTTTCCCAAATCCGAGTAGAGGATTCAAACCCAAACAATAGAGCCAAATGTAAAGCAATCAAATCAACCAATATAAGCATGTAAATGTGATCTAAAACCCTAAGGTAACCCCACTTTTAGATTTCTCCCCAGCAGAGTCGCCAGTTCTGTGATGCGGTGGGAGAACTGACTAGAGGTTTTGCGTTTTGTGTTTGCAAATGATTCGGTTTAGCAAGAGTCGCCACCGGCTTTTTATTTTATCCAAAGGAAAGGTCAAAAAGCACTGGAAAGACCTTTGAGATTTGTTTTTGGGTTCGGGGGGTAGATTATGAAAAGGGAAGGTGCTAGCACCCTTTTCATCCATGGTTTTCCATAGGCTCATAGTTACTTGTTTTAGATCACTTGCTTTTGCTTTTCAATTGTTTGAAATGGTGCTTTTATGTGTGGTTTTGAAAGTATTTTGAAAAGAGGCCTTTGTTTAGGCAACCTTTATAATGATTCTTGTTTGAATGTATACAAAGGTGTTTGTCTTTTGAAAAATGTTTCAATGTTTGAAAGTTTGTTGGGAAATGTTTTGAAATTGTATTATGTGTTTTTTTTAAAATAGCAAGGATGTTTTGCAAGTTTGATCAAGTAACTAGGAGTTGTCTACCCTACTCAAAGATCTTTCCTACACATTTTTAACCTTTTGACATTGTTGTTTTACCATTGCATTTGGTAAATAACCTTGTCGTTGGATGTTAAACGGGACAGGTGTGGGTCATCATATGACCATGATAACAATTGTGTTAAGTATCTTAGCAAGTTTTTGAGGGTCTAGATCATTTTTGTGTAGGCAACTAAGATAGCGTCATCGAGGGACTATGATCTTATGTTTTATTTTTGCTTTGCCAAGATACCTAGCATGCATACCATGGCCATTTTTAAGGCAACAAGTGGATGAAATCCTAGGGGTGCTTGTGTGCATTGTGTTGTCATTTTTCATGCATTTTTGTCTTGTATTAGTCATGCTATTTGTTTTGATTTTTGGTTATCATACAAACCCTAGTTTTACTATCATGCATATCAAAGCGATAAAGTGCGTAAAAGTAAATCTAAGACTATTACAACATTAATATGGGGAGGGGGATACAAGTTTGAATAGGGGATATTGCTCAAAAAATAAAGCCCTAAAACTATTACAACCATATTGAATTTATTTGTACAAATAAATAAATAAGCAAATATTTAAATATGCAGTTAAATATAAATATGCAAAAATGTTTTTGTATTTATTTTATGTATGTAAAAATATTTATTTAGTGTCTTAAAAAAATAAGAAAAATATTATGATTATTTTTGAAAGGGGTGGAAACCCTAATTTTTGGTTTTAAAAGAAAATATATTATATTATTTATTTATTCATTTATGTACAAAGAAAATAAATAAAAATAAATATAAAAAATGTTAAAAAAATAGAAATGTGTGAGAAAATATTATTTAAGTATATAAATAATAAAAATAAAAATATATGGTATTTTTGTATTATTTATAAATTTATTTAAGAAAATAAAAGTATATATTATTTAATAAACTATTTTTTGTCATAAAAAAATAATAAAAATAATAAAATAAAAATGTAAAAATTAAGAAAATATTTTTGATGATTTTTAATATTTGGAAAAATAAATAAAAAGTCAGAAATGTAAAAGAAATAAAAAAATATACAAAAATAATCAAATGGACCAAGGGGGTGCAAAAAGCAAGCAGGGGGTGTCAATAGTGAGAACAACCAAGCCCAGCCCAAGGTTCCTTCATCCCTGTCCTTGAGACAGAAGCAAAATGCGTGCCATGTTCAAATTGGTAACTCCTGCGTACGTGCTCAAAAAACAAAAACTTGCAACATGAAAGTTATAGCTCATGATCACACGATTCTAACCATGTAAAAAACTTGATCTAACTCTCAAAGACCAGAGAGAATTTCATTGGCCCTAAATCTTGACCTAGTTTTTTCAGTAACTTCAACTATCATATTCTCCTAGCTCAGTTAACATAAATGAATTATATGCATATGTACAGCTCAAGGACAATGAGGACTACATTTTTGCTTCACAAACCTAAGCCTAATGATTCCTAAATAAGGAGATGGAAGTTTAGAAACTACCTGTTTCAGTCAAACTTGAGTATGGCAATGTAGCAACTTTTGGTGAGGCCTGAAGGACTTTTGAGCTTGCTTGATGTTCCCTTAACCTTCCCCAATACTTAGTTTGCTTTGAAATGTCCTGAATGTCTCTATAGAACTCAACTTGCAAACTCAGAATTCAAAAATGGTGAAGCTTGAAAATGCAGTTATAGTTGCTTGAGAATGGTCTGGACAGCTTAGGTGTATTGTTTAGAATGTGTTTGAAGTGGTTTGGGACAAAACGCACGAGTGGAAATGGTTTTGGCTTCTGATTTGCAGAACTTGCCCTGTTTTGGGCAGAAGTTGGTGTTTTGGTGTATTGGAGGGTTTGAGAACTTGTTAGCTCGTGTTTCTGGCCTTAGACAGTGTGTAAAACTTGTTTGAAATGTGCACAAGACTTGGTTATATCAGATTACAAAGTTATGGACTTTTTGCAAGTTGACTTGCTTTTGAAGCAAAAGTTGATTTTGACAATGCCAAGGCCTGTACAGGCCTGCTCCTAAGCTGCACATAGTTGGTGTACTTTGCCCCAAGTTTGTGGGTGTTGTTTGATGCAATAACTTTGGTCCATGGCTCAAGAAATACAATTTGACATAAAGCATGCTTTATCAAAGTGACAATGCTACCTTTTTGCCAAAAATGGATTAGTTCTTTGTACAATGCTCTAAAGCTCAGAATAAAGCCTTAATCCAATGTGTTTGAATTTAATTTATGAGTGTAGAAAGGATTAGAACCTGTAAACCAAGTACAAGCAAGGTTTGGACAGATTTGCAAGTTGTAGCAATGTGCAAAATGCCTTGGCCAAAAGTGATGATTTTCCATTTTCAAACTTTCGATTCTCCCTAACCACAAATGATCTTGGAGAGTTCTTGGACATTTTGGAAAGCTTGCAACATTCTCTACAATCCATATTTGAAATTAATTTTGATATTCCACATGGAACTATGTGAAAAATTTCCATGAAGATAGGTCAAAATCTTGCCTAAACTAGGGCAAAATTTCACTAAGTTAAAAGTTCCATGGACACTTATTCACAAAATCATAACTTGAGATCAAAGCATATTTTTGGAAAACTTTGTGAATCAAAGTTGTATATTTTGTGGAGGACTACAACTTTCATGTTGGAAGTTTTTTTTGAATCCAATGTCATCATGGTGAAAAAGTTGGGAAAAGTTGGGAAAAAATAAGAAATTTTCATAACTTAGAAAATTTCGAAGTTATGAAAATTTTTCATTTTAAACCCTAATTTTCAAAATTAGGTTTCTTGGTGAACAAGTTTAATGTTTTGACACATCTTGATGAAAAATGACCCTTGGCACTTGATTTTGACCAAAAAGTCAAAGTTTGACTTTTCAGTGTACAATTGATTTTTGATCAGTTGACTGGAAAATTCATCTGTCAATCCAATGCTTTTGAGATCTTTTGAACCTTGTGATTAGGTCAAGATGATGCCATTGAGTCCTTGAAACCATGCTTGAACCCAATTTTCCATTTGCTAGGTTAAAAATCAGGAATTACCCATTTGCAGTCAAAACCCTAAAAATGACCATTTTGCCCTTTTGATGATCTGATCAAATTTCTTGAGGAGTTGTGGTCCAAACTTGATCAAATGGTTCATATGAGCCTATAATGTTGATGTGGATCAAAAATTATGAGGTTTGACTATAAATTGGCCACAATTGACTTTTTCCCCAATACAACTGATTTTTAGGTCAACTGTCCAATTGACTAGGCAAAAATTTGATTTAAGGCTTGAAACTTGGTATGGGCAATCTTATAAGTCCAAAATGAAGTATGAAAGTCACATGAGGCCTTGAAAGTCCAATAATCCCTGTGCAAACTCAAACCCTAATTCCAAGTCAACAGTGCAAGGAAATGTCTTGAGCTGAGCAAACCATAATCCTGTCTAGAGTCCAAAGAGTCTTGTGAGGGGAAATATTGATAAAATGAGAGGGCAAATTTTGGGGTACAACAGCAAGGATATTTGTTTTTAAATGGAGCAAGTAACTAAAAGTAATCTACCTACTCAAATGCCTTTCTTGTTCATTTTTCTTTTCCTTTGACATTGTTGTCTTACAATTGATTTGGTAAGCAACTCTATCTTTGGATGTAAACGGGACGGGCGTGGGTCATCATATAGCCATGATTAGAAATGTTGCAAAGTATATTAGCATTTTGAGGGACTAAGATCATTTTTGTAAGGCAACTTTGAATAGCGTCATCGAGGGTCTATGATCTTGTATTTGTTTGTTTTTTGCTAAGACGCTTTACATGCGTAATATGGCCATTTTTGTACAAGGAAACCAAGTGGAGTAACCCTAGGGGTGCTTGTGTGCAAGTGTGTAATTTTCATGTTTGATTTTGTCTTGGATTAGGGTTTTCTATTTGATTTATTTTATCTTACCATACAAACCCTAATCACTAGCATGTTATGTAAAGCGATAAATTGCGAAATTTAAAGATTACTACGCTATTATAACATTTTGTGGCAGGGGGTATACAATTGATGAATGGGGATTGCGATAATATAAACCTAATTAATCTATTACAACCATATTGAATTTATACAAGTATTGGAATAAATAATGTATAAGATAATTTAAATATGCAAAGATATGTGTGATACGGTGGGAGAGAACTGACTGTTTTTGAATGTTGGTTCGTGTTTTGCGTTTGTTTTCGCAAAATGTCGCGGTAAGCAAGAGTCGCCACCGACTTTTATTTTATCCAACAAGGAAAGGAAAAAAGCACATAAAAATTCCTTTTTTGAGATGTTTCTCGGGTCCGGGGGGTAGATTATAGAAAGGGAAGGTGTTAGCACCCTTTCTATCTGTGGTTATCCACGGGCTCTTAGGTACTTGCTCAAAGTGTTTTCAAAAATTTGCTTTCTTTGTGTTTGTGGGTTTGAAAGAAGTTTTTGTTTGAAAGGTGTAAGTGCGAAAAGTTTTTTATTTTGTTTTGAAGAGAGCAAGTACTTAAGAACCATCTACCTACTCGAAAAAGGAATAAATACGTGCTAATGTCCTTTATACAATTCTATCCCACTATGAATGAGTAGGTAGCATCGTCGTTGGAGTTTTAAGGGTCAATTCGATTAAGGGACGTGTGGTCACTAAAGCAATGTTAGGATGCCTTAGCGGTAACCCTAATGTCTTAGATCATTTTTCGAGGAAACCGTTTCGAGGCAACTTATGATCTTTGGACAAGAGGACGACCTCTAAAACTTCCTATTCTCAATGACCACGTTCGAAGGCAACCAAGTAAGGTGTACCCTAAGAGTGCGCATGTGCGAGTGTGTTGTTTTCAGTTATTTTATCTTTGTACATGTCATGGGTGAGCTATGTTGATTTTAAGTTCATACATTCGATCTTTTCATGCATTCCCTATTATCCAAACATATAACAGTTAATAAGTTGCAGAAATTAAATTTGCGGAAATTAAATCTAAACTATTACAAGGCGTTGGGTATTTACATCACCAAAAACAACCCTTGAAATTAAAATGCAGAAAGTAAATAAAGCAATAAAAAATATTAAAGGTCCTATTTAAAGCTATTACATTCCGGAAGCAAGTACAATAATATGATAAATGGATCGCGTGCGAAAAATTAAATCGAATGCATTTTTTAGGGTTTTGACCCTTTTTTGAAAGAAAGCATTTTTTTTGTTTATTTTTGAATTAAAAGAAATTAATTTAAGTTAATTAAAAAAATAAACTAATTAATTAAGAAAAAGATATTTTTGTATTTTTGGATATTTAAAGAAAATAAAATAAATTTGGTCAAAATTAGTAAAACCTAATATTCTACATTAATTTTAAATATTGCAAAAAATATTAAAAGTTAAACCTAATTAAACTAAATTAATTGAGTTAATTTATTTACAAAAATAAAATGATGAATTTAATAAATAAAATATATTTTTGGTTTTTTTGATTTTATGAGAAAAAATATTTTAATTGGTTAGTGGAATAAATAATAAAAATAATTAAACAAAACAAATAAATAAAATGAAATAAAAAGAAATAGAAATAACCCAAAGGGGGGTCTTGGGCCTGGATTGGAGGTGAAACTGGAAATTCAGAGGCCCATTTATGCAAGCCTCGTTTGACCTTCTAGAATTCCACGCACATGCGTTGACTAGGTCTTATGATGGTCATCACTTTTGGGCCATCAGATTTGGCCTGGAGGCCATCTGGCGCGTGGAGATTTGAAGGAGTAGGATGGATCTTATGCTTTGGCTTGTACTAGATGACCCTGAAAAAAATAACACAAATGCATGGGGGACCTGGGATTCGAACCCAGGTCCTGCAGGCCAATGCAAGCGTTCCACTACCTAAAATAAACTTCCAAACCCTAGGTTCGGTTACAGGGCTATGGCTCATGAAAATACAATCAAATGATACATAAATCTTAGAAATCACACAAGGATCATGACCATGCCAATAATTTGTCCAAAAAATGCAAGAATGAGAGGATACGATTTCGAGTACAGGGGTGTTATTCAGGTGACTTACAGCGCGATTCAGGGAGGGAGAGAGTTTGATTTTGATTCCTTCTCATTCAGTGGATGTCAAGCAATTGAATAGCATGGAGATTTTGTGCTGAAACTGCCTCCAAGCACGTTTTTAGATTCAAGTTTTTTCAAGTTTTTTCAAGTTTTGCTTTTTTGTTTATGCAGCCTCTAGGTCTTGATTCGTGCCTCTTTAGCTTGTATATGTATAAGGCAATGCATTAGGTTAAAAATTTGGACTTGAATCTTTGTAAATCAATGCTTGGAGATATGATATGATCCTCCATTAAAAAGCTTCCAATTTGATTCCAAATCCAATATTTTGTGCATGATATGGCTTGATACGAGTTTGATCTTGTCCATGATGACAATTAAGGCCTGTATCAATCAAAAAGATACCAAGTTGTCAATATTTAGATTTTATTTGGATTTAAATTGATTTAAAATGAATTAATTCAATAAAAATCAAATAAAATAGAAAAACCAATGAATAGACATAAGACTGAAGATAGGACACGTGTGTAGTGTGACAAGATCAAATCAAGTGGAAAAAAGTGGGCCCATTTGTCAAAATTTGAATTTTTGGGGATAGTTGACTTTTGGCAATTTTGGAAAAATGCCCAACTTCAACAATGCATAACTTCTTAAATTTTGCACTTTTGGAGGTGTTCTTGGACTTTTTAGAAACCTTGAGATGTCCTCTAACCAACCCTTTTGGTCTCATTTCATTTTGATATTCCATGCTCAAGTTATAAGCTTTGTAAAAAAAGGTGTTTTTGTTGACTTTCAAAAATGACCTATAATGTCCAAATTTGCAACTTTTTGTGAGTGCATTTCTTGATGGGTCATTTCTCATAAAGTATGAGAAAGTTATGCTTGGTCAAAGTTGAGTTGACTTTTCCTGCAAAACCCTAATTTAGCAACTTTTGAATCTTGATGAATTTTGAGCAATCCTTGATGAATCATGATCAACCCTTGATAAAATGATGAAATATCCTTCAAAATGAGAATGTTGACAAAAAAATCTTAAGGTTTGACTATTTGTAGGTCACAGTTGACTTTTGCCCTAGCACTGTCGATTTGTGGGCCTCTTGAGCAATTGACTGACCAAACTTCCTCTGCAAGGCTTGAAACTTGACATGGATGATCTTGAGGACATCTTAGGACATTGGGGAGAACTTGAGGTCATTTGAATGTAAGGACCTTGATGCAAAACAAAACCCTAATTTGAGATTGACTGCCTTATGAGATAGCTTGATTGTCCAACTTGTGAGCAATCTTGAGCCACTTGGAGATTATTCTTGTAATGTCTTGAGAAATATGGGAGGGCAAATTTTGGGGTACAACAGCTGCCCCTGTTCAATTTTCTTAAACCTGAGGATGTAGATTGGCTTTCGGGCCTTTCGTGATCCGAAGGTGGAAGATGATTGAACACTAGAGTGCCCAGAAAATTGTACTCGCATGATGTAGTATCAGCCTTGTGATGTCAGGAATGGGATTACATATGCCATTTGGAGATTATTGGTAGGTGGTCTGAACTTCAACTGGAATACGAATCAGGGAGATCTTATCGGCGATCTGACTGAACCAGAGGAGGTTTTGGATTGACTTTGACTAGATCGGCATCAGAAAAATCTTTGGGAATTGATTTAACTGGACCAGACAAGGTCCTGGAGTAACTCTGACTGGATCAGGAAAATATTTAGGAATTGATTTAACTGGACCAGAGGAGTTCTTGTCTTCTTTGACTGGATTGGAATCATAAAAATCTTTAGGAATCGATTTAACTGGACCAGGGGAGGTTTTGTCTTCTTTGATTGGATTGGCATCAGAAAAATATTTAGGAATCGATTTAACTGGACCAGGGGGGTTTTGTCTTCTTTGACTGGGTTTGCATCAGAAAAATCTTTAGGAATCGATTTAACTGGTCTTGTCTTCTATGACTGGATTGGCATCATAAAAATCTTTAGGAATCGATTTAATCGGTCTTGTCTTCTTTGACTGGATTGGCCTCAGAAAAATCTTTAGGAATCGATTTAACTGGTTTTGTCTTCTTTGACTGGATTGGCCTCAGAAAAATCTTTAGGAATCGATTTAACTGGTTTTGTCTTCTTTGACTGGATTGGCCTCAGAAAAATCTTTAGGAATCGATTTAACTGGTTTTGTCTTCTTTGACTGGATTGGCCTCAGAAAAATCT
Source organism: Vicia faba (assembly GCA_948472305.1). Taxonomy (NCBI): domain Eukaryota; kingdom Viridiplantae; phylum Streptophyta; class Magnoliopsida; order Fabales; family Fabaceae; genus Vicia; species Vicia faba. The sequence continues at coordinate 1,576,417,609 of OX451739.1, read as the reverse complement.
TTAGGAATCGATTTAACTGGTTTTGTCTTCTTTGACTGGATTGGCCTCAGAAAAATCTTTAGGAATCGATTTAACTGGTTTGGAGGAGGTCTTCCACATAGTTAAGAATTTAACTGCATCTTTCCTGAAAGGTAAAGGTCAGTCATATGCAATGCATGATATGGATCAAGCAATGATGTTCTCAACATAAATGAGATTGTATGGTATGATGCGTATATGCATGTATCATGATGTATGGAAATGTGATGTTTTAGCTGGGGGAAATAAATCTCGGATAGCTGCTGGAGAATAGAGTTGGATTCTTCGTTTCCGCTGGGGATGATGAACGAAGATGATAAACTTGCAGGAGAGGATAACTCCGTTGGGGAATAAATTGATGAGGAGATTACTCCGAGGGGAATTACTCTGTGGGGAAGAGATGTTCTGCTGAAGATTCCATTGATAAACTCCGCTGGGGATGGATTACCGTTGCTGGTGATACTGAATCTGTTGAGGATTGAATTCCTGTTTGTGAAAGGAAAGAACTTAGTTGGGGGATGATCTTTCAGTTGCAACTTGCTGGAGATAAACCTATTAGACTCTTGTGGGGATAACCCTCTGAATTTGGCTGGGGAGATTTATTTTGTACTCCGCTGGGGGTAAACTTCCAGAGTCTACTGGGGATGATGCTTCAACTCCATTGGGGAAGCCTTTTTCAAACCGTGCTGGGAAAATTGACTCCACTAGAGGTATCTTGTATTCTACCGGGGAACATTCTTATACTCCACTGAGGAATATTAAGACTGTCGGGGATACTCTTATACTTGCTGGGGAATATTCTTACACTCCGCTGGGGAACATTAAGACCTTTTTAGTGCTGATGGTAGACTAACTATGCTTGGGGAGAGTATTGTTGATTTGTTCGTAGTTGCAAGTCTCAGTTGGGAGAGTTACCATTATTGTCTTCCTCTGCGGGGAGTGAAAGTATCTTAGTCATTTTCTTCAGCTGAATATACCTTGGTATCTGGTGGACAAAGCAACTATACGACTCGGACAATTCTTACTGCCCCTGTTTCTGATATTACCAGTAATTCATCTTTTGTTTCGCAAGTAAACATTTATGATCAGCAATTAATGTCAAATGCATATATCAAAAATGAACATTGGACGTTCTTTGCAAAACAAAACAGATAAGGGAAAAACAGTTTGAAATTTGTCTGAGAATAAATTTGTATTGGTTTTTGAAGTTGGCCTGTAAATAGGCGTTTTTGTACAAGAGGCTGACGTCCTAGTAAGAGAACGCCGCCGAATAATAGAATTTACACAATTTTCAAAAAGAAACAAAACAGCTATGTGAATGATCCCACTAGGTTCCAACTCTGCTATTGCCTTTATATCCTCGAGCATCTCATCACTTTGCTACTTGGTTGAAGATGAATCAGATTGATTAGTGTCGTCCGAGCTTGATAGTCGATACCGAAGTCTGGATGCAAGGTGATCCAACGAGACGTAGTGTTACGCTTTGATCCCTAACTTTTGCTTGGACCGCCCTTTCGGGTTTTCAGTCCACCAGGATACCCATTTTTGCCCAAGCCGCCTTTTCAGGTTTTCGACTTGCCGGGTGTACAGATTTTTTTTCATTTTCATCCCTTATTTTTGCCCAAACGATTTTGGTTCGCCGGGAAGCCCTTATTTTTGCCTAGGCCAGTCAACCTAGCGGGTCTTTGTTTATGTGTAGTATCTTTTCACTATGCCTGCATTGACGGGGTGAGGAAGGTCGTCACCATCCATGGTGGTTAGAATCATAGCTCCTCTTGAGAAAATGTTCTTAACCACAAATGGCCCTTCGTAAGTAGGGGTCTATTTGCCCCTGGGATCACCTTGAGGTAGGATAATGCGCTTGATTACCAGATCCCCAACTTGATACTCTTGTCGTCTAACTTTCTTGTTAAATGCCTTGATCATCCGTTTTTGATACGTCTGACCATGACAAATAGCAGTAAGTCCCTTTTCATCGATTAGGTTTAGCTGATCAAGTCGGGTCTGAATCCAGTCATCTTTGCTCAAACCTGCATCCTTCATGATCCGAAGAGAGGGTATCTGAACTTCAATGGGCAAGACTGCCTCCATGCCATATACCAAGGAGTAGGGTGTTGCCCCTGTTGACGTATGTGCTGAGGTACGGTACCCATGAAGAGCAAGTGGTAACATCTCATGCCAGTCTTTGTAAGTCACTGTCATCTTCTGCACAATTTTCTTAATGTTCTTATTGGCTGCTTCAACAGCCCCATTCATCTTCGGCCGGTAGGGAGAATAGTTGTGATGTTGTATCTTGAATTGCTTGCAGAGCTCAGTGATCATCTTGTTGTTGAGATTTGTACCATTGTCCGTAATGATCCTCTCTGGTACACCATATTGACATATCAGATTATGCCGAATGAACCGTGCCACGATGTTCTTGGTTACAGTAGCAAAGGAATCTGCTTCAACCCACTTCGTAAAGTAATCAATTGCTACCAGAATGAAACGATGCCCGTTGGATGCTGTAGGTCTGATCTCGCCGATCATATCAATGCCCCACATTGCGAAAGACCAAGGTACCGTCAAGACGTTCAGAGGAACTGGAGGTATGTGCACCTTATCAGCATAGACTTGACATTTGTGACATGTCCGAGAATGCTGATAACAGTCGGCTTCCATTGTGGACCAATAATATCCTGTCCAAAGGATTTTCTTTGCCATGGTGTGTCCACTGGAATGGGTCCCGAAAGTACCTTCATGTAACTCCGCCATGATCCTTTCTGCTTCATTCTTATCCACACAACGCAGCAAGGTCGAATCATGGTTACGCTTGTAAAGAATGCCATTGCTGATGAAGAACTTCGCTACGAACCTCCTTAGAAACTTCTTATCATTAACAGATGCACCCTCGGGGTACACTTAAGTTTCAAGATACCTCTTCACCTCATGAAACCAGGGCTTTTCTGTTACCTCTTCAGTCTCAAGATCACAGCAATGTGCAGGTTCATCTAGCCTTTCAATGATAATCCGGGGAGCCTCGTTGTCCCAATTGACCTTGAACATAGAAGACATCATAGCTAGCGCGTCCGCCAACTGATTCTCCTCTCTAGGGAAGTGTTCAAAGGTTATCTCCTCGAAATGGGGAAGAAACGTCAATACATACTCCTTGTAAGGAATAAGCTTAGGGTGTTTCGTATCCCACTCTCCTTTGATATGACTGATCACGAGAGCGGAATCTCCAAAGACACTTAGAAACTTAATCCTTAGGTCAATTGTTGCTCGAAGACCCATGATGCACGCTTCATACTCGCCATGTTGTTAGTGCTGTTGAAACATAGTCGGGCGGTAAATGGAGTATGAGAGCCTTTAGGAGATATGATCACAGCGCCAATGCCATTACCCAAAGCGTTCGAAGCTCCATTAAAGTACATAGACCATCGGGATCCTTCCTCAGGTCCTTCATCCGGTCAATGCGTCTCACAATCAGTTACCAACATGATATTCTCGTCCGGGAATTCAAAGTTCATAGACTAGTAATCATCACTGCCTGATGTGCCAAATGGTCTGCCAACACACTTCCCTTGATTGTTTTTGGGTCGTATATTGGATGTCATACTCAGTTAAGATCATCTGCCATCTTGCTATTCTTTCGGACAAGGCAGGATTTTCGAAGATATACTTGATTGGATCCATCTTTGATATCAACAAAGTAGTGTGAGTCAGCATATACTGTCTCAGCCGGCGAGCAGCCCATGCCAAAGTGCAGCAAGTTTTCTCAAGCAGTGAGTATCGGGTCTCACATTCGGTAAACTTTTTTCTAAGGTAATAAATAGCATGCTCTTTTTGGCCAGACTCGTCATGTTGACCCAGCACACACCCCATTGAGTTATCGAGTACTGTCAAGTATAAGATCAAAGGTCTCCCTTCAACTGGAGGCATCATAATGGGTGGCTCTTGGAGATACTCTTTAATCCTTTCGAAAGCGGCCTGACATTCATCGTTCCAACGTACCACTTGATCGTTCTTCAGTAGCTTGAAGATTGGCTCACAAGTAGCAGTCAGGTGCGAGATGAATCGGGCAATGTAATTCAGACGTCCCAGAAAGCCTATGACTTCTTTCTCTGTTTGGGAGCTGGCATCTCCTGTATAGCTTTCACTTTGGCAGGATCCACTTGAATACCTTTGTTGCTTACGACGAACCCCAGTAGCTTACCAGACCTCACCCCAAAGGTGCACTTGTTCGGGTTTAGCCTCAACTTGTATAACTTCAACCTGTCAAACAGCTTCTGCAGATGGTCAAGGTGTTCTTCCTCAGTTTGGGACCTTGCAATCATATTGTCGACGTATACTTCAATCTCATGATGGATCATGTCATGAAACAAAGCAACCATGGCACGCTGATATGTTGCCCCATCATTCTTCAGTCCAAAAGGCATGACCTTGTAGCAAAAGGTACCCCACTGAGTAACAAAGGTTGTCTTATCCATGTCTTCGGGAGCCATTTTGATCTGATTATAACCGGAGAAACCATACATAAAGGAGAATACCTTGTGCTGAGGGGTGTTGTCAACCAGAACGTCGATATGAGGTAGAGGGAAATCATCCTTGGGGCTCGCCCTGTTCAAATCCTTGTAGTCAACACACATTCGGACCTTACCATCCTTCTTCGGCAAATGAACCACATTGGCAACCCACTGAGGGTAAGAAGTCACTACTAGAAAACCGGCGTCAAACTGTTTCATAACTTCAGCCTTGATTTTCTCAGACATCTCTGGGCGCATTCGGCGGACCTTCTGTTTTACTGGAGGACAATCTTCCTTGATAGGCAGGCGGTGAACCACAATATAAGTATCCAACCCAGGCATATCTTCGTAAGACCAGGCAAAGATCTCAACATAGTCATGCAGCATCTGAATCAGCCGTTGCTTCACACTAAGATCCAGATTTGCACCGATCTTAACTTCCTTCTTGTCTGTCTCAGTACCCAGATTCACTGATTCCACCGGCTCTTCATGTGGCTGAATAATCCTCTCTTCTTGAAGCAATAGTCTCGCAAGTTCACCAGGCACTTTGCAATCATCTTCACCTTCGTCTTCGGCTAAGTTGATCGGATTTTCGAAGTCATAACTGGCAGTAGCAGAGTCGTTACCAGTGAGATCCAGAGTGGATGTGGACCTGTATATGTGAGTGTGTGTAAAATAGCTGTTTTACAATATATAATAAAGAAAAACAAGGAGCGCAAAATTTGAAATGCAAGAACGTCCAATGCTTTTATTAATGATATATGAAAATGACACACATAAAGCCCTCACAAATGAAGCCACGATGCCCCGGGTAAGACATCGGGCCATAAAGTTTTAAAACATTGTCTGTTACTTATTCAAAACAAAAAGTTTTCATTACTAGGTGATAACAGAAACGGGCATAGAATCCTTCGTTGTCTAGTTGCTTAATCCACCATTGGCAGTCGGGTAGATCCAGTTTTCAATGTCAAACTCTTCATCATCGTCATCCCTGATAGCATTCACCCCTACATCATGTTTAGGCTTCTCTGGTGCTCTGAACTCAATCTCTTTCGCATCGATCAAGTCTTGTACCTTGTTTTTCAAAATCCAACAATCATTTGTATTATGCCCCGGGCTATCAGAGTGAAAAGCACAACGGGCATTAGGGTTGTACTTCGGTGATGTTATATTTGGATTCTTCGGGGCTTCCTTTGGAATCACTAGATTGGTCTTCAGCAACTGTGGCAGAATCTGAGATAAGGTCATGCTGAGACGGGTGAATTTCCTTCGAGGTCTCTTATCCTTCTGTTGATTGTTGTGCTGTGGAGCACCAGCAGGTTTTGAAATAACAACCGCATTAACCGCTTGGCGGTGTTCAGGTCTATTCTGTCTTCTTGCACTGTAGACAGCACTGGACTCTTTCTTAAAGGGTTTCTTCTTAGTGCTTGCTGAGGCACCCTTCTGTATCTTACCGGCCTTAATACCAGCCTCAATCCTTTCACCGGTCAAAATTAGCTCTGTAAACCTCGACGAAGAGCTTCCAATCAGGTGGTTGAAAAACGGACCAGACAGGGTCCCCAGAAACATGTCCACAAGCTCCCGATCAGCCAAGGGTGGTTGTACTCTTCCGGTGAGGTCCCTCCACTTCTGAGCATAATCTTTGAATCCTTCGCCCGTTCCCATTGACATACCCTGGAGTTGGGTACGCGTGGGAGCGAGGTCGAAGTTGTACTGGTACTGCCTGTAGAAAGCAGTAGCCAAATCTTCCTAACTGCGGATACTAGCTCCGTCTAACTAATATAACTACTCAAGCTGAGTCCCTGAGAGACTGTCTTGAAAGAAATGGATCCATAGGTTCTTATCAGCGGTGTACGGCCGAATCTTCCTCACATATGACCGGAGGTACAGCTTCAGACAAGAAACTCTGTCATACTTAGAAAAGGCTGGTGCCTTGAATTTGTGGGGAATCACCACCCCAGACGATAGACCCAGATCACCAAAGTCCAGACCTGGCACTTTCTGAACTTCCATAGCATTCAACCGGTCTTCCAGTTGCTTGTATCTGTCCTCGGCCGGAGGATACTGTTCTTCATCGAAGTCTGTCTCGTTTTCGGAGACCACAGGGCTAGGAGCCCTCCTTTCCTCTTGACTATCTTTCCCTCCAGATAAGGTGGTCAAATCAACTTCATTCTGTAGCCTGTTTCCAAACCTGTGCCCTGTGTTAAACAGGATTGTCCTCTTCTTCTTCTTCTTCTTTTCTTTCAGAATCAGGGTCTTCAGGTCTTGCTGACCCTTAGCTAGATTCATGAACAACTATTCAAATTAGGCATTATGGGCTTGGAGGGCCTTGATAGCTTGCTCAGTTGAAGGTTCAGCAGACATAATGAGTGCTGAAATAAACAGCGAAGAAGATAAGAGCCCTGTAATGGGTACCTGTTTATGAAGTGCATGGGATGAAATGCGTATGATTATAATTTCAAAGACAATCGAGAGATTCAAATTTGTAAACCAGAAAGGAAACACACTTTATTAGATAAACTTTGTAATTCAAATTGTTCAACAAATTTCCCTTAAGGCATTACCTGAAAGGAAATACTGAAAAGTAAATAAAAACTGGAAAGGAAATCATCAAAGGTCTATCAATGCTCCCATGGTCTCTTCTTATCGGTGCGGACATAGTCATTGAGAATCCGCTCGTTCTCCAACTGCCTAGTCAGCCTCTGGATCTTCTACTCTTGCTCGTTGAACTTCTCTTGGTAAGCATCCCGTTCCTCTCTCAACTGCATCCAAGATCTCTTCAGTGCCCCAATGTCAGTGGGCATATGAGGATGGAGGATGGTTGGAAGAACCCCTTCTTCATTAGAAACTTCAACGATGATAGGTCGGACATCTTCATATGGCATACCCAGCTTTTGGGCACGGATACGGACCCATCTGAGATATGGCTCCATTGGCAGAGAAGTCTTTGGCCCCAGCTCATGTGGATCCGATCTGTGAAATCTATCCCAGGCCTTTATAAATCTGCGACGTTGCTCGTCGCTATCCCCTTGAAAATCAAAGATGATACTAGGCATTAGCATCTCATGAGGTCCTTCGCTTCTGGCACGCCCAAACTGACGTAAGGCTAAGCACGGATTGTAAGAAATTCCTCCATGGGTTCCTAACAGTGGAACATTGGGATACTCCCCACAGCGATCAAGGATAGCCTCCTCATCCATACCCTTGAGAGTCCAGATAATGTCATTATGAGAAAGAGACATAACCCTATAAGCCCAGCCCATGCCTTCTTTGTTCTTCAGCACTGACTTGGGGAGGTGCAAAATAAAACACCTCGCCAATAAAGGAGCACAGCACATCAAGGTTCCCCGCTTTCGGGCTGTACGAGCATAGAGCTGATGAAGAATGTCACCCAGGAGAGTGGGTACTGGATTGCGAGAGATGAATATTTTCATCGCATTAACATCAACAAAGGAGTCAGAGTTCGGAAATAATACCAAGCCATATATCAGAAGAGCCAGAATATCCTCAAATGCCTTGAAGTCTAGGCTATCCTAGAAATAGTTAGCCTTACCAACCAAAAACTTAGTCAGAAAGCCCTTTGCTTCACTTCTAGTTTCCCAATTAGCCATTACCTCATCCTTGGTCAAATGAAGGGCTGCAGCAATCTCTTCGGGCCTAAGAACCTTCTCCCAACCAGTAAACGGGGTCTGCTCCAGAATGGAGATACCGAGCAGATCAGAGAATTCTTCTAAGGTGGGCACCAGCTGGTAGTCCTGGAAAGTAAAACAATGGTACAATGGATCATAGAACTGGACCAGGACACTCATCATCTGCTCGTCCAATTTGGAGGTGACCAAGCTGAGAAGATAACCATGTCTCCTGAGGAAGGAAGTAGTATCAGGCATCTTTGCAATCAAATCTTTGAGCAAGGTGGGAATCTGGACAAAGTTGATCCGGATGGTATTCCTACGCATAGGCATCATTATGACCTACAAAACAGAACAAAGATGAATCCCTCCTGTCTTTGAAATAGGTTAGTCCAATGCAAGATGTATGCAATGTTATGATGTCATGATGTTATGATAGTAAGCACACCACAAGTATCCACAAATGGCAAACATCGTAAAAGCACACAAGTCACACAGAGAGCCCTTAGATTTCAGGCTGGCAAGGAGCTTAGGTACTACCCTCTTTCAGTTCAGTTGGTTTAAACCTGTCCTAAAAATAGTAATCGGGTTCTAGAGGATCTCAATATCACTGACTACCCTCAATCGGTCATAATTCCAGTTTAGCAACCTTTTCTTGCGGCCGGAATCATCGCGAGAGTTTAGTCTCAATGAGTGTAGTATACTGCTACTGTTCTATGGCCAAGTTGGTCAATTTAAAGGTTCTAAGGTCAGTTGGTGCTTAATAACCCCTTAGATGACCCATATTCTCCTCGTTCCAACACAAGGGATATCGGTACAATCTAAAGTGCCACACCAACGTAGCTACTGCTTCAACCGTATCGGTCTACGCTGTACAGTTCCCTCACAGTTTATTGCTACTTACCTAAAGGGTACCCCCAGGTTCGGGTTAGGATCTATAGAAACTCCGATACAAGCCCACAAATATAAATCAGGCAAAGTAAGCAATTGAAAACACAATGATCTAATCCTAAGTTACACCTCACTTATAAAATATCCCCAGCAGAGTCGCCAGTTCTGTGATACGGTGGGAGAGAACTGACTGTTTTTGAATGCTGGTTCGCATTTTACGTTTGTTTTCACAAAATGTCACGGTAAGTAAGAGTCGCCACCGACTTTTATTTTATCCAACAAGGAAAGGAAAAAAGCACAGAAAAATTCCTTTTTTGAGATGTTTCTCGGGTCCGGGGGGTAGATTATAGAAAGGGAAGGTGTTAGCACCCTTTCTATCTGTGGTTATCCACGGGCTCTTAGGTACTTGCTCAAAGTGTTTTCAAAAATTTGCTTTCTTTGTGTTTGTGGGTTTGAAAGAAGTTTTTGTTTGAAAGGTGTAAGTGCGAAAAGTTTTTATTTTGTTTTGAAGAGAGCAAGTACTTAAGAACCATCTACCTACTCGAAAAAGGAATCAATTTGTGCTAATGTCCTTTAGACAATTCTATCCCACTATGAATGAGTAGGTAGCATCGTCGTTGGAGTTTTAAGGGTCAATTCGATTAAGGGACGTGTGGTCACTAAAGCAATGTTAGGACGCCTTAGCGGTAACCCTAATGTCTTAGATCATTTTTCGAGGCAACCATTTCGAGGCAACTTATGATCTTTGGACAAGAGGACGACCTCTAAAACTTCTTATTCTCAATGACCACGTTCGAAGGCAACCAAGTGAGGTGTACCCTAAGAGTACGCATGTGCGAGTGTGTTGTTTTCAGTTATTTTATCTTTGTACATGTCATGGGTGAGCTATGTTGATTTTAAGTTCATACATTCGATCTTGTCATGCATTCCCTATTATCCAAACATCTAACAGTTAATAAGTTGCGGAAATTAAATTTGCGGAAATTAAATCTAAACTATTACAAGGCGTTGGGTATTTACATCGCCAAAAACAACCCTTGAAATTAAAATGCGGAAAGTAAATAAAGCGATAAAAAATATTAAAGGTCCTATTTATAGCTATTACATTCCGGAAGCAAGTACAATAATATGATAAATGGATCGCGCGCGAAAAATTAAATCGAATGCATTTTTTAGGGTTTTGACCCTTTTTTGAAAGAAAGCATTTTTTTTGTTTATTTTTGAATTAAAAGAAATTAATTTAAGTTAATTAAATAAATAAACTAATTAATTAATTAAAAAAAGATACTTTTGGATTTTTGGATATTTAAAGAAAATAAAATAAATTTGGTCAAAATTAGTAAAACCTAATATTCTACATTAATTTTAAATATTGCAAAAAATATTAAAAGTTAAACCTAATTAAACTAAATTAATTGAGTTAATTTATTTACAAAAATAAAATGATGAATTTAATAAATAAAATATATTTTTGGTTTTTTTGATTTTATGAGAAAAAAGATTTTAATTGGTTAGTGGAATAAATAATAAAAATAATTAAACAAAACAAATAAATAAAATGAAATAAAAAGAAATAGAAATAACCCAAAGGGGGGTCTTGGGTCTGGATTGGAGATGAAACTGGAAATTGAGAGGCCCATTTGTGCAAGCCTCGTTTGACCTTCTGGAAT